>JAVLUX010000001.1:73556957-74224457 GCA_032164185.1 Moxostoma hubbsi
TGCGAGCTTTGAGGTGGAGGTCTTCAGTAATATAATGGACCGTAAGACTTTGATAAGGCTCCGCTGTACGGCTCGACCACATGTCTGTTGAAGCCGCGAAAAACTGAATAGTTTTCAGCTCCGCCGCTACTCTCTGCCTACATTGTCTGTGTAGCTCCGGTATGGCGATCTGGCTAAAATATGTGCGGGAGGGCATGCTGTACCTCTTATCCAGTGTAGTTACCAAATTATTGAACCCAGGCTTGGTCACCGTATTGACGGGCATCATGTCTTTCGCGATGCATTGGGTTACTGCTTGGGTGATTTCCGCGTGCCGTTTTTAATTATTTTGATGGGACGATACTTTTACCACAGGCCCTCTGAAAGCTGCCTCTGATTAGCTTAGAGCCTTTTTGGGGTATGAACAAACCAAAGGGGTTAAAAGGCCAGCCTGGACAACCCATATCGCTCTCTTCTCTGCTCTACGGCCTTCACACACTTTGACCTCTGTCCTAGGAGGTTCTCTCTTTAGGGTGTCCTCACCTCCGGGGCTCTGCTTGGTCAATCCATCACTCATCCATCAAACCAAACAAAGGCCTCCTAGAACTGAACCAAGCCAAAAGACTTCAAAGAACTCCACATGCCAAACAATGCATGCAACGCAAGTCATACCTCCAGGCTTTCGCAGAAATCTGGTGCTTTATAATTTGAGTAACAAGATCTCAAATCACTGCGCACTAAATAAAGTTCTCAGGGTTTGTTCAAGGCAAGGTCTATAGACTCCATGAAGTAAATTTTTTTCTGTTACAGATAATTTTACATTCATTTTCTGTCAAAGCTCACTTACTAACCTTTGTGTAATAAACAGATTTCTTATCTGCTTACGTATAATTTATCTTGCATAAATTTCCCTACATTATTTTGGTGATCGAACGCGTCATTAAACGGTGTCTCTCTCTCTCTCTCCCGCACCATCCACCGCAGTCAGCCTTTATCCCTCTCGGAGGCTTAATTAGCCTGATAAGGGACTGGGTGTGTAGAATCACGACCCAGCCCCGCCATCCACCCTGCCACATTCCTCCCTCGTTCTCTCAGGCTGGGGAGCCCCGGCATGAGGTACTTTCCCTGGGGAGGGGCGTGCCTTCTGCCCCGTCTGCCGGCAGGTCATCCCCATCTACCTGAATGAGGGAGGGGACAAGGGGAGGGAAACAGAAATAATTAAAATAGGGGAGGTACTTCCTGTTACAGTGTAGTACCCCACAAAAAACACTGTAAAATTTAATAGAGAGAAAAGGCCAACGTGGAGCGGCAGTGAGAGAGAGAGAGAGGAGAGAGAGATGAAAAAAAAAAACATACTCACCGGTTCTCTGATACACCATCGCATGGCCCTCGATCACTCTCCTCCACCCTCTCAGGCGGACGACAGCCACTCCTCCCCAGGCGAACTGGAGTCAGACCCACGACCCCCGGCAGACAGAACGCCCCTCCGCATTCTCGTCGACTCGTGGGGACACTCCTCCGCCCCTGGTAGCAGCCCTACCGCTCCAGGTGGTCGGGGAGTCACTTCCCTCCTCCCCTAGCGGACGGCGGTCTTCTATTGACCCCTCCACGTTTCTGGGGGATGGCAGGGCTCTCCTCCGCCCCTGGCAGCGGCTCCATCGCTCCAGGCAGTCGGGGACTCCAGTCTCCACTCGCAGGCCGTTCATCCCATCCGGGCGGTCGGGCCACTCCATCCCCCGGCGGATGGCAGCGGCGCTCCCCCAGGTGGACAGCAGTGTCGAGGACTCTGCAACGGGCATCCCTCTTCCCTCCCGGATTTCGGCACCAGTGTAAAGGATTTAGATGGTCAAGGAGGAGGCGAGAACCAGCTTGACAATATAAATAATAGTTTAATGAGAAACTTAAACAAAAGACACAAACACACACATGACGGACATGTCCATAAACTATCTCTCTCTCCCGCAGTCAGCCTTTATCCCTCTCGGAGGCTTGATTAGCCTGATAAGGGACCGGGTGTGTAGAATAATGACCCAGCCCCGCCCTCCGCCCTGCCACAATAATTTTTACATATAAAATCCTACATCACACATAGGCCTGTCGCGATAGTCGATAAATCAATTAATCGCATGGTAAAAAAAATGAGCTCGATAATTTTTCCGGCCGCGATAATTTCCATTTGCATGCTTATTTGTTTTCCTCGTCTCTCTCTCTCTACCAAAGAGACTGAACTCTCGGTGTCAGTTGCATGGTCTTTTGTGTGGGGAGGCGGGAGTGCTTGAGGGGACTGCCGAGAAGAGAGAGAAGACGCTAGTTGTGAGTTGGAGGAATAAAAAAAAAAGAAAAAGATGGAATTGGTTTCAAAACCAAATACGACAGCTGCAGTGTGGGAGCACTTCGGATTCAAACCGAATGACCGTGGTGAACCACTTAACCTGAGCGAGCCGGTATGTCGCATCTGTTGTAAAACAGTAGCAACTAAAAGCGGTAACACAACAAACATGCATATGCACCTAAAACACAATCATCCGTTGCAGTTTTCCAAGCTGGGAAAAAAAACTACAACAGACGGGCCGTCTCCGTCTTCCCGACAGTGCACAATCACTGGGGCGTTTAGTCGACAAACAAAGTACAAACAAGACAGTGCAAAATGGTGTGCACTCACTGACAGTGTAGTTCGCTTAATTGCTAAAGAGATGCTGCCCTTTAGTATCGTCGAAAAGCCGGCATTTTGACGAATGCTGCAAACATTTGACATCCAGTATGAATTGCCTGGGAGAACATACGTGTCACAAACGGCAATTCCACAACTGTACAACAGCATTAAAGATGACATACTAAAGGAGATCAAAGACATCCAATTTTTCTCTGCCACAACGGATATGTGGTCAAGTTCAAACATACACTATATAACTGCTGACTGGAGCCTGCACTCCAAGTGTTTAGAGACCAGATATGTCCCTGATAACCATACTGCTGACACCCTTGGAGAAAACCTGAAGTCTGCTGTAGCAGACTGGGGACTGGATGAGCACAAACTAGTTTGCATCACTACAGACAATGGTGCTAACATTGTTGCTGCAATAAGGGATCTTGGCTGGCCATGGCTCAATTGCTTTGGTCACAACCTCCATCTCGCTGTGTCCCATGGTCTGGACAGCAACAAAGATCGGACAGCGCGTGCCATAGGACTCTGTAAAGGTTTGGTCAACACATTCAATCTGAGCTGGCTTAAGAGGAGAGACCTGAGGAAGGCACAGAGTGAGGCTAATCTCCCCCAACACAGTCTAATACTGGTGAGTGGTGTTTAATTCATTGATAGTTTAATTTGCAACTTAAAATATTTAAAGAGTTTTTTATTTTTATAGTAGCCTGTAGAATAACCCAGCATCTAGTATTTTAGTATGCTCTGGAGGGATGCTCATTTCGGTTAATTTTCCCGACCGACAATTTTCCCGAATTTCCCCTGCCGCTCGTTATCCGATTATTAACCGTCAACTGATAAGGTTATAATATTGAATTAAAAAATAAAATTGACAAGTGTCTGTGACCCGTTAAAAATAAAAATCACGTGTTTATTTTAACGTGCAAACATGCAGAACAGATCAACAACAGAACCTGCATTCACACAAAATGTTCACGCACCTGCAGCATTTCTGACAGTGACAGAGGAAAAACAATAAAATAATATAAATAAAAAACATAATAAATATATTTTATTAACTTAAATAATTAACAAATTAACAAATTATGACGACAAAAAGAAAACACTGAATCATTTTGAAGCTTTAAAAAAACGGCAATTTTTTTTTTCCATCAGACTAAGTTTTTTCATCAAATAAAAATAGCAGGCCTACCTCAATCCACACCTTGTCTAGTTTTTATTTAAAAAATGTAACGTCATGATGTGGGGTTAGTCTGGAGCACAGCCTGTGGACAGCCCGCGGCAGAAAACACCCTCTCCCATGGCACAGATGTTCGGGAACACAGAGATAACGTCTCGCTAGAGTGGCCAGCTTTGGGAAGCGCCTTTCATTTGCTTGTGGATGTTTGCGTCGCATTGTACTTGCACTAGCACTACTGCTTTATTTTAATACCGCGTAGCATATTTTGCAAGTAACTTCGTTGCTCTTTCTGTCGAAATGGTCCCACATATAGTAGCCTACTTTTCGCTCGCTTCATTTGGCTTGCTCAGCTAAATATGTCTGTAGGTGTGGTTGCACGTGTCAACGCGCCCAGTGAGTTAACAAATATAGGCTATATATATATTAGGCTACCATGCAGCAAAAAAAAAAAAAACGTTTAACTAATATTAATCAGTATTAATCGGTCAAAATGTTTACTTTCGGTTAACGGTTAAATGGTCAATATGAGCATCCCATATAAACATAATATAACATACAAACATACAAATTAATAATGATAAATAATGGACATGTAAAAAGTAGTTATTTTGTTTAAGAATGTTGATAGACTAACTAATGAACAAGAACAATATTATCTTTCACACAGGATGTTGTCACACGATGGGGCACTAAGCAGAAGATGGTAGAGAGGGTGCTGGAGCAACTCCCAGCCATACGACGTGTCCTGGTTGAAGACAAAAAAACATAGCCACCACAACCCAACCTGGCAGGATGTTTCTGTGTTGGAGTCCATCAACGCAGCAATGAAACCACTGGCTGATTTCACAGACATCCTCTCAGGGGAAAAATACGTCATGGTGTCCTCAGTTAAGCCTGCGTTGGAACTAATTAAAGACGACCTTCTCTCTCCAGGCCCTGATGACACTGCACTGACAGCCAGTATTAAACAAAACATGTGCAGGGTACTGACTGAAAAATACAGCTCACCTGCAATCCATGTCCTCCTGAGAAAGGCCACCATCTTGGATCCAAGGTATCATGGCAGCATGGAGGATGCAGGTGCATTGGATGATGTCAAACATCTGCTTGTGCAAGAGCTACTGGACTTAGGACCAGAAGAAAGTGGAGAAGGTACCAGTGGTGAGAGCTGCAGCAAAGCCGCTGGAGGAAACGAGGATGAACCTACTGCTGCTGAACGCACCAAGAAGAAGAGGCTGAGTGACCTTCTTCAAAACAGAAGAGCTCATAATCTCAGTCAGGCCCAGGCTGCATTTCCAAAAAGAGTGCAGGCTGATGCAGAGCTGACCAAGTTCCTCCAAGAAGATGCAGTTGATGCAGCTTGTGATCCCTTGATGTGGTGGCATGACAATCAAAGAAGATATCCTTTGATGGCCAAGTTGGCCCAAAAATACATGTGCATTTGTGCAACAAGCACCAGCTCAGAGAGAATGTTCAGTACAGCTGGCAACATTGCTACTCCTGAGAGATCCTGCCTTAAGCCACACAAAGTCAACATGTTGGTATTTCTTGCTCGGAATCTGCCATAAAATCTCTCTCTCTCATCCTTGGTGGACATAGACTGCAATTAACTTTTGCTTTATTTGAACAAAGCTATATGCTGGAGAAATAATTTTTCAAAAGTTTTTTGCATATGTCCTGTTGAGGCTTTTTTTTGTTTGTTTGTTTGTTTACAAAGGTCCTAACTGGCAGTTTTGCATGTTATGGAATGTATCACTATTTATGTCTGAGCCTAAGTGCAATTTTGTTTACATCCATTTTATTTATTGTTTTTGGTATTTATTCAAGTGCATTTTTTGTTAACCGAGACTGAAAGTCCATTGCTTTTGTTTTTGGTTGTTTTGTTCATTTATTGCGGATATTTAAAATGTTTTCCGTTTTCAGTGTTAAGTAGTCTTTAGAAATAAAAGTTTATTGATCTTTGAAAAGGTGTACCTGCATTATTATGCCATTATTATTATTTTAGATTAAAATGGTCTCAGAACGAAAATATTATCGTTTATCGCAATAATTTCTTGGACAATTTATTGTCCAGCAAAATTTGTTATCGTGACAGGCCTAATCACACATACCCAAGTCTGGAGCAATGACTTAGAAATGTATCAAACTGATAGAAATAATGGAAAAATCATTCATGGTCCTTCATGGTAGCTTTTGGAGTCTGATTCAATGTGCCTAAATGGAAAATGATTTATTTCCAAGTCCTGGAGCAATTTATTCTCATTTTCTGCACATTTTCCTTGACAAGAGCATTAATACTGCAAACTCAAACCTGGAAAGGACAGCATAAGAAGTTAGTCAAGACTGCACGGCATATACTGGAGATAACACTACCATCCCACTCAGATACAATTACCCTCCACACCAACATTCCTCTCAAAATAAAGCAATGCTTAGGGAAGACCTTCACTGAGGACACTGGCCCTCCGCCAAAGAACAGGGATGTTTCTCACCAGATATTTTGTATTATGTGCCAAGCTCTGAAAGGTTGATCGATCTGTTTTAAAGAAAACTGACCATCTGGAAAATGAGCATTTGTATGTAAAAGTGACTTGAACTTAGTTAAATAGCACAATATTATTCAATTATCTTCCTACAATTGTAAAATATGTCCTGCCTTGAAGATATACACACCATGTGTTCACCAAAGTCATTCTTCAATCTCTATTTTTGACCTAAAATGCTAAGCGAGTCATAGGAATTTAGAAAGATTTGTTATCACTTTGTCATTCCATTGCTAATATTATCAGTACATACATCTGATGACATCTGTATAAAGACTTCCTCAAATAAAGACATTTTTACACAATGAAAAAATACAAAATAAAAAAATAACATTAAAATTTTTTACTTATTTTCAGTAAAAATCTTTAAAAATTTTGAAAAAAAAAGCCAAAATGAAATAAGTCAAAAAAGTCTTGTTTTCAGAGAAATCTAACAAAATGTGCTTTCAGCAAAATTATTTGGCAATGTGGTGGAAAAAATAAATAAAATGTTTTCCCTTTAATTCAACACCCCAGAAATTGTGTTTTTAGCGCAATATGAGGTAAAGAATCAGAATTTATAATACCAGTGTTGTTTACAATTTTTTTTGCTGATTTGAAATATGTTCTTTGATCATAATTTTGACCAACCGTTTTTGAGATTTTGGTCTTTCTCCATTCAAGTAGATAGGAGGTGCACTGGCATGACTGGAAATAGCCTCCTGAGATGGTTCCAAAAATGGCCCATAGTAAACTGACTTGCTAGAAAGACTTTGATAATACTCAGGAAGAAAAATATTTTTTACAGTGCAGAAGACTTCAAGATGTATTGTGACTTAAAGGGATAAGAGATAAAAGGACTTTAATATTGATCTGTTTCTCACCCACACCTAGCATATCACTTCAGAAGATATGGTTCCCCTTCTGTCATTCACTCGACGTTGCGTTGATGTAGTGACAATAGGGGTCGCTCTTGAGAGCACTGAACACCTACATTTACATTTACATTTACATTTATTCATTTGGCAGACGCTTTTATCCAAAGCGACTTACAAAAGAGGAAAAACATAAGCGAATCATCTTAAGGAGACAGTGGTACGAAAAGTGCCATACTACAAAGTTTCACTATCATCACAATAGTATACAAAACCGATATAAGTGCAACAAGAATTGTTAATACATTTAGAAAGAATTTTTTTTTTTTTTTTTAAGCGACTGGTTAAATACTCTTGGTGTTTCACCTCCCATTCTTTGAGAAAAGGCCAATGAGAATTTGCGAGTGGAATTCTTTTTCTGATTTTTTTTCTTCGGAGCCGAGCAGTTGCACTATCAGTGAGCTGAATACTACTGCTGTTCCATTCACCTCTTAAGAAGGGTATGCTATTGGATATACGGTGCATCCAGCAGCTTTCTCTCCTTCTGCACGACGAGTGCAGATTTCGCCCCTGGGTGCTTCAACGGCGCTAAAAGAGTGTATATTCCTGCTAAAGAGTATATTTTCTCTATTAGAGCACATACATTGACGTTGAACGCCTTTTTAAAGACGCATCTTTATAAAGATGCCGTTCCGTGTGATTCCTGGATGCGTTCATTATCTCTCCACATTCGACGACCACTGGCGCTGCCTCATGTGTCTGGTCAGTGATCACACCGAGGCAGCGTTTGTGGATGGTTCATCGAGAACGAGAATGTTTCTTTCTTCCGTGGGAAAGCCACTCTAGCCACCCCCCGCTCTGCGCCTTCTACCCACGGGTATGAGGCTAGCTGGTGCTGGAGGCGATTTGGGGAGTTCAATGGCCGCGGACTTGCCGGGTAATTCCCTGTGGACCTCCCATTCCCCAGCAAGCTCATTTGCTCTAGTCCAGTTCCGAAATGAGACCAGCCCACATCACGGCCAGCATAACGTCTCTTTACTAGAGCCCCCCCCCCCCCCCGCTGGAAGCTGATGCCCCCCTTTCTCTTGGGCCAGCACGAATGCAGCCTCCCCGCCTTCACATGCTCGGCCGCGCCACACCTACAGCCCGCCGGTTGTGACGAGTCTCGAGGACTGCCCAAGAAGCCCTCCTCCTCAGTCGCTAACCTGCCCTATGCCGTTTTCGCAGAGCAAGGTAAGTGCTTTGAGCTCCCCCTCAGCACAGCTGCCTCGGGTCAAAGCAACGCTCCCCGACGTGAGGCCCCATCCCCAGGTACATCAGACACGATCGTCCCCTTAGTGCCCCTCGCCCGGAGCTTGGACGTGTGATTCAGCGGCAGCCGCTTCACTTCGATGCAGGTCGAGACCCTGCTTGTGGAGATTGCGACCCTTCTTTGCAAGGGCGCGATAGAGCCTGTCCCTCCAGCCGAGATGGGGAAAGGGTTCTCTAGCCCTTACTTCATTGTGTCAAAGAAAGGCTGTGGGTTGCGTCCAATCTTGGACCTGCGAGTTCTGAATCGGGCCTTACACAGATTCCCGTTCAGAAACACAGAAACACATTTGACGTGTGTCCAGCATCAAGATTGGTTCACGGCAGTAGACCAGAAGGACGCATACTTTCACGTCTCGGTTCTCCCTGAACACAGACCCTTCCAATGTTTTTCTTTCGACGGCAAGTATGGGGCACCCTCGTGGCCCCATATTGGCCCACCTAGACTTGGTTCTCGAACCTCGCGCTCATTGCGACTGCCTCCCTGGATGTGGTCTCTGCGGGGTCTTTTCCCCCTGAAAGAATAGGAAAGGAAAAGATCACCTTCCCCGATGCATATTATAGCATTAGATGGCCTCAGCCGAATCTAATACACTGTGGAGAGAAAACATAGAGAGAAAAGGTTGTGGCAGGTGCGGCCTGCTCCCATGTCCCATTATGTCGCATCACCCCCTCAGGGATGTGGGGCCTACATGACGTCTTTTGGGTCATTTGGGGAGGATACATGCAGTCTGATGCACCTGCTATTATGCACGCAGCAGCCTGCTTGCACCTGCATCAGCAGTTCAAGTAACACAGTTCAGATCTTGTAGCATTTTTCTATAGGGACCCCTAGAGTCACTACATAAACACAATGTCGAGTGAGTGACAGAAGGGGAACGTCATGATTACTGTCGTAACCTTCATTCCCTGATGGAGGGAACGAGACATTGTGTCCCTCTTGCCAAAACACTGTACTAGCCGCTGAAATGGCCGGACCTTGTCTTGGCTCCTCAGCACAAAACCTGAATGGAGTTGCATTCCAGCTCCTTTATACCAGTATTTCTGGGGGAGTGGCATGTAAATTCCACTCGCAAATTCTCATTGGCCTTTTCTCAAAGAATGGGTGGTGTTCGGAGCTCTCAAGAGTGACCCCTAGTGTCACTACATCGATGCAACATCTTGTTCCCTTCATCAGGGAAAGGAGGTTACAACAGTAACCATGACGATTTAATTACCGGAGTCTTATGGATTACTTTTATGCTGCTTTTCTGTGATTTTTGGATATTCAAAGTTCTCGTTCACTTGTATGGGCCAACTGATCTGAAATATTCTTCTAAAAAATTTTTTAGTTCAGTAGAAGAAAGTCATACACATCTGGGATGGCATGAGGGTGAGTAAATGATGAGTAAATTTTCATTTTTCTGTGAACTATTCCTTAACAAATATAAGGGCAGGGAGAGTTGAGTGGTATTTTCCACGTGTTATCAGTGCCCAGTGTAATAATAATGGGAGCACACACACACACACACACACACACACACAAACATTACCAAAAAAAAAGTTATGTCAGATTTCGTAAGATTAAATTAAAACGCATATGTGTGTCAAGTGAAGTTTCATACTTGGTTGAAGGTGCGCGCTTTGTTTTCTTAGGGATCCGTTCATAGACTATGCTACTACCTAGTGTCTGTTATAAGGTCTACACATGGAAATCTTTCTATTAGTTGTAACCACTGAAGGTTGTAACATTGGCAAGCCTTTGTTAAATGGTAAATTATGTCAAAAACTAAGTTCAATCAAAAGACCATTGTTACCCAATCTGCTTCCGTTTGTTGTTCTTTCATCACACAATCAATTAACAGAAAGCCTGCCCTTGAACTTCTCGCCGCTCAGTTACGTCACTACGGAATGCGACGAATTGATTTGTCTGCTGGGTGGTTGCTATGACAACACAGACAACCGCTCACGTTCCTGTGTTAATTGACAAGTTTTAATATGTCCAAGAACAAGGGAAGACTGTTACTGCGGCATCTAAAATAAACATATATTATTCGATTTGCGTGACATTATGTTCAGTTGATGAAAGAAATTGTCGCCTGCTGAAATATGCATTTTGCTAACAAGAGTTTTAATGTTAGCATTGTATCTCAATCATGTGTGGCTTGGGATGGGAAAGGATGAGTAAATCGTTTAGCTAACTCTTTGTGTGCGAGTGAAATTGAAATGATGCGCTCCTCCCAGGAAATTAATGTCTCTCTATCTATTTCCATAACATGAGGCCTATCCATTTGCATTTAAATTTACATTGTTAGAGAGCAATGTGTCTTTGTGTACTGTATGTTTATCTATATAGCCAAGAGCAAACTGCACTTTTAACGTGATAGTTCAACCAAAAATAAAAACTCTCATATTTTACTCACCCTCATTTCATCCCAGGTGTGTATGACTTTCTTTCTTCTGCTGAACTCAAATTAAGATTTTTAGAAGAATATTTCAGATCTGCTGGTCGAAAAGATGAAAACATGGAATTTGCTTGTTTCACCTTTAACCTTGATGCACACAGATGTTCATCTCACCAATGTTGCAGTGCAAAAAACAGAGCCTGGTTATGATCCTGAGAAAGTATATGGGAAGTATCTGAACAGAACTATTATGCACATTCAATAGTTTTAATATTTTTTTTTATTGAAAAGCCGTAAACTCTCTCCTGTGTCTCCTAGGGATGTAAATGATAGATGGAATAGCTACAGAAGTGCAGATTCTGTTTAATTAAATTGACAACATATTTATTTGCAGCCTACTAAGTGTTCAGAAGGCCATCATCAAAGATAAACACTGTTTTCAACTGTATGGATATGACATATTACTGGCCCAGGAATTTAAATCTGTGAGCAAAATCTGTTTTTGATCCATTATGTTATGGTGGTCACATAGTGTTTGCTGTTATGTAGCTTGCAGTGATCCAGTCTTTTATTGAAAGTGTATTCATATTATTTGTAGAACTGTGATATACTATTTCATGAAATATGAGATATAAGGATAACACTTAACAACAATGTTCTGTTTGTTAATGTTAATTAATGCAATTTGGTATGCAATCTTGTTTAATGTTAAATGGTCAAAATACTGTTGTTCATTGGTTGTTCATGTTAGTTCATAATGCATTAACTAACGAATACAACTTTTAAAGAAAATATATATGTACAAATTAAATGAATATTCTGGACTCAGTACAAGTTAAGCTAAATCAATGGCAATTGTGGCATATTATTGATTACCACAAAAATGTATTTTGACTTACCCCTCTGGGTTCCAGTGCGGCAATTACAATGGAAGTAAATGGGAGCTAATCCATAAACATTAAAATACTCACTGTTTCAAAAGTATAGCCATAAGACATAAAGGATATGCATGTAAACATGATTTTAATGTGTAAAAAATCACTTACTAAACTTTTCTGTGTAAAATTATAGCCAATTTTACAACTTTGACGCCATGACAATGTAACAACAACAAACCCTAAAATTACTGTACAAATGACAATTTAAACAACTTTACAGCTCAAATAATACATGTTTTAACACAAAAAAAAGAATTGAAGTGCTTTTATAAAATGATAAGCTTCACGTTTCTACCTTTAAACCCTCCAAAAAAGTGCCTCACTGTAACCCAGATTTGTGCTTTTTTTTAAAGAAAGGTAGGGAAGAGTCAAAATACATTTTTGTTTAAATCAACATTATGCCACAAATGCTGTCGATTGTCTTTAACTTATTGAACCTGGAATATCCCTTTAACAGTAACAAAGATGTATATTTCAATGTAAAAGCAAAGTTGATTTTTAGTTGATATTTACAATGGTGTTAAAAAAAAAAAAAGAAAGATTTTTCCCAGATAAGGAAACTTTACAGTACCTAACATCAAAAAATGGAATGATGCTACAAACGTCAAATGGAAATGCAGTAACTCATATGCTAATAAATAGCAAAATGATTTAAGAAATAACAAGAAAAGAACTCCATGTAAATAGCCATTACTAAACATTCATTATTCATCTTACAAATATACATTCTTTGACCAATAGTGCTTACTAGTCAAAACCTGAAATTCATAGCCATACCTCCATCAAGTCATCAAGATATGTACATGCACACTGGATTGAGGAACATCCTAAATGTAACTTTATAGTGGACTTATGCATACCTTTATAAAAGATAACCTGCTTGAATGTAACAAATTCAGTGGCCCCAAAATATATTTGGACACTTATGCCAAAGTATAAATGTATGAATATCATTGCAATAGATAACAAAGTATCAAACCAAGTGGCATCTGCAAAGAAAGGAAACTAGACCTTTCCTCAAAACTAGTCACTTTTCCAGCCATTTCTGCAATGACTTTTAACCAACTGGTCTCAAGGTAATTTTTAGTGGACGTATGAAGTAAGTTCCTCTGGCGTTCACACAGGTGTACTAGCATAGTAACCTAAAGTATAGTATTGAAATACTTGAAGGTGCAGTATGTCAGATTCAGAAACCCTTGTTATTAATAACACCTGTGGCCGTTAAGTGAACTGCAGCCAGCTACCTGTTGCTCGTGCTCGCATTCGTGCACACACTCCATAGGGACGCGTGCGTGCTTCGGCCAAAACAATGGCGTAATGTACAAAGAGACGGAACATGATCCACCGGCATCATGATTGTTTTGATTGTTTTACTACAAACTTTGAGACTAAACTAAAACTACTTATCAGCTAACATAGCATACTGATACACACAAACAGTGAACTATACAAGATGCACTATTGTATGTTTTGTATGTCATATTTTGTACTATGATCAAGAAACCAGTGTAAAATTGATCCTGTATGCCTGAGATTTAGTATAATGATAAGATCGTTAAAATTATTAGAAAGTTACGAAGCAAGGTAGCTTGCAATTCATTAGCGTTAGCAGGCAAGATCAAGTTAACTACATTTACACAGTTCAATCCTTATGGCACTATATTTCACATGCTTTGCAGTTATGTAAGCTTACCAGTCAATAAGAATAATTCAGGGTCTGTTTTGAACCCCAAAACCGAACGAAGGCCCCTCCAGGAATCAAATGCCCTGCTGATTTTCACTCTAGTTTTCCTTCGACCACGTTCCCACTTAGCCAGATGGGATTCAGAAGATAAAAGTTATTATTTTTGGCTTACTCTGGGGTTTGTGTAGGAGTCTGTGTTGTGCTGGGAGCTGGATATTTGCTTGATTCCATCTCTGATAGCGTTACCTAGTGTTGCAGTTTGTTGTCACTGTTGAATAGTGGAAGAGAAGTTGAATAGTGGAATAGTCACTGAGGCAAGAATCTCGGGAGTGTGCATAAACATCATATCCTTTCGATTTTCCCGGCAAAACTGACCCGCTCCCTTCGCATGAAAATCAGTCTACAGGCTTTAATAAGCAACCTAGGAAGTCCAGGAAGGGCTCATTTTTAAGTTGCGTTACAAGCCATTCACACATTGGCAAAAAAAAAAGGCAAATATTACATGAAAATTGTTACATACTGCACCTTCAAAGGATCAATATGTAACATTGACATCAAGCGTTTGAAATGGGAACTGCAATCCAAGTTCAAAATATTGGGAGAGATCTGTCCCCCGCCCGCTACTCCCCAGACTCAAGCTCACATGGGTTGCCAGGTTGAGGACACGCAACAGTTACACTGTAAGTTGATCAGCTAATGTATATGTTTGCAAATTATAAACCAGCTCATGTGGATTTTTAATAACTCTATCAATGTTGGCTAGATGTATTGCTGGCTTCCATGGCTGCAGTGCGCAGTATTTACGCTAACTTGTTTCAAATCTGGCAACCTGGGTGTTGAAATAATATTGGTGAGTGGGCAGTGGGCAGGATCACACAGGACTGGAATGGACATTTCTAAGTAGAATATACTGACTGTAGCATTGTTTTTGGAGAAGACAGTATTTCAACTTATCATGTTTCCTAAATCTCTGACAACATATGATATTTTTATGCTTTAGTAAAGTAAATATATTGCATATTGCACCTTTAATTCTTAATTTTTAACAGTTTATCGATTGTTATATAATTTAAAACCTAACTTCTTTTGGTTTTGCTTTAAATGTATGCTTGTGTTACCTTTCTTTAAAATAAATGCCACTTGGTTTGATATTTTGTTATTTAATGAGATGACATTAGTACATTTTTAAATGTGTGGCTTAAGTGCTCAAATACTTTTGGGGGCCACTGTATATCTTATTGAAGAAATGCACTTTGAAACATGACAAAAACCATGAAAAGGCATGATTTCAAAAGAGAAGGATCCATCTCTAGCCTTGGTAACTGGAGAAATATTGGCATGTTTTTGATTAGCTCTTCTTTACTGTATAGAGAATTGAAATTATATTAAGGAAATTTAGTTAAAGGTGCTGTAAGCGATATTAGCCATTCTGGAACTTCTACTAGACTTAGCCAATGAATTAGCCATGCCCCCTCTTTCCAAAATTGCACACTCTAAAGACACCTGCACACACAGACACAAATGGAGACCATTGTATTGGAGCAGATGGAGGGCATGTTTAGGCCTGGGAGCCCATTAACCCTCCGTATTGAGGAAGATGGTCTGCTGCCTCAAACTCCAGGTATTGAACAGATGCTGAGGAAAGTCTGAGCTGTAGCTGCCACCTTTGTTCTCCACTGTCCTAGGTCCAGGAAAGTGGGGATGTAGGTCCATGGAGTTGATCACCTCTACTCAGAGGTTGAGCCGAAGAGGAGTGCAGGGGGAAGGCAGCACAGTGCGCCTCTCGGAGTCGGACGGGTCGCTGGCACTGTCTATGTCATCCCCCTTGTATTCCAGGAGGTGGAATGATTCCAGCATTCCTTGTTTTGGGAGGGAGATCTGATGGAGCAATGGCCTGTCCTTTCCATGCTGTGGTTTGGGACGTGGAGGCCTCAAGTCAGCTTTGCCCTGTGTGCTATAACAATAGTTGAAGTGAGTTTAATTTGTTGTTCATATAATTTGAGATGATATTTTAATCACATGGGGTAACATCCTTGTGGTCACGATTAGTGGTTGTCACTCTCAATGGGGCGCATGGTAAGTTGTGCATGGATTGCGGAGAGTAGCATGAGCCTTCACATGCGGAGTATCCACGGTGTCATGCACAATGAGCCACGTGATAAGATGTGTGGATTGACTGTCTCAGAAGCGGAGGCAACTGAGGCTTGTCTGTATTGTATTGCCCGGATTGAGGTGAGTAACTGCGCCACCAGGAGGACCTACTAAGTAGTGGAAATTGGGCAATCCAAATTGGGAGAAAAGGGGATAAAATAAATAATAATAATAAAATTATATATATAGTGGGCTAAAGCACATTACTGTCATTCAGAGGGTCTCTGGTTCGATCCCCACGGCCACCACCATTGTGTCTTTGAGCAAGGCACTCTAATTAGGGCACTGTAAGTCGCATTTTTCACATAAATGTAAATGTATGTAAATTTCCACATTTCATTAAAGGGATATTTCACCCCAAATTTAAAATTCTCTCATTATTTACTCACCCTCATGCCATCCCGGATGTGTATGACATACACTATATTCTGCAGAACACAAAGATTTTTAGAAAAAATATTTAAGCTCTGTTGATCCATACAATAAAAGTCAATTTGCAACATAAATATTGTTTTCTGCAGTATTTTTTTTACTAATAAAATGCACCCCTGGGGAACAAAAGCTTCAATTTCTAAAAAAAAAAAAAAAAAAAAATGTCTTTGTGTTCTATGACTTGAAATTATATTTATTATACAGCTCTTCTGAATTTTTAATTCTGCAGTCAAACATTTTAGAATTGACTGTTGTTCCATGCAACTGATTTCTTATCTAGTTTCATGTCTCGTATCAGTCTTTCTCAAATCTGTATATCCTGCCCTTTTATTTATTTGTCTGGCAAGTAACCATGTAATAAAGGGGATAATGTGCATTCAACTGGTCATTATTGCAAAAATGTTTTACCCTTTATTGTAAAACAATACCCGATACAATAACCCTGTCAGGGTTTGTTTTTGGATAATGACAAAATGACTACATTATCCTTTACATATTAAATATCTAAATACTAAAAAACAACACATCCACACAAGTTCCAGCAGTAGGACATTTTGCTTTCTTTGGTTTGATTCCATTTTGTACATTTTTAGAATCACAAAAACATATTTAAATAAAACTAAAAGCTGTAAATAAAACATATGTTATGTACCCTAACTTTGTACATAATGCTATGTTTCATATTAGGACATACAAATTCAGATTTAGGCCAGGAATCCTTTTCTTCGCCTGGATGAATGGTCACTGTTTTGTTTTTTCTGGTCCAAAAATGTCCCATTCGCGAGCGCACAGATTTAATTAATTGGTTAATTGCGCCCGAGGAGCACCATTGCACAAATACAACGAAATAACATTCACAATTTATATATTTCCCGTTTGCACGTAGTAATAAAACATCGAGAATTGAAGCACTATGAAAGCATTTGGAAAATCAAAATTTAAATGTTATGTATGCTTCAGAAAAGACCGTAATCAGGTTTGCATCATGGATATGAAATTGATATCGCTGTCACTATGCATCACAACAGCAGCTCGATCAGTCTTGTTTACATGCTGCTGTGTACGCTCAAACTGTCGACGTGACCCACCATTTGGCATGATGGGAAATGAAGTTTACCATGAAACGAATGGATTAAGCGAGTTTCTTTTGCCGGAAGCCATGACGATCGTTCTTAAAACATGCCAGAAACCAAGAAATGAGCAAGTGCATGTATATGTGACTGCTGTTACGGTCACGCGACTGTTCCGCAAAAAACGCTGTTTGATTAAATTGACCAACAGCATTTCCCGAGTACAGCTGAGACAGTGGCCACGCCCCCCGTGTTTGCAGTCACATTCTCCTGCCAGCTTTTGCGCAGTTTACATGAAGTGCATCGAATGCCGATAATATCACGTAGAAACTACTTCACCTTTGCACAGATTTATTGCCATGGTTCACGTTATAAAACGCTTGTTTTGTAGTCATATCATCGGAGGCTCTTCAGATGCATCGTGCTCTTAAACACGTCGGATTGTACTGGTGAGACAATCAGCACGAACTTGAACTTCCTTTTTGTGTTTGTGTAGTGACAAAGTCATTCAGTCATTGAGTTTTTCCAAGTTTCTTTATTTGGAAAGTGATTGATCCAAGTGAGATTGAAATGTAATTCCATTGAGCAAGTAAAAATGCTATATTTCCACAGCTGCACAGTTTTGCCTATGGCAAATTGCATGTATGGAATATTTAGCAGTGATATAAAAAGGTGTTTATGAATTGTTTTTCTTTTTAAGGTCTCTTTAAGGTGCAACGTTCACAGAAAGGTACTCCTTTATGTAAACATGGCATGGTCAATGGGATTTGGCCAAAAAGACACACCTCCTGAAGAGATGAATGCTGACCTATTTTTTGCCAGGGTATCTGGTGGCTCAAAAGAAAGTTCCACATTGAATTTACAGGACGTGCTATGCTCGAAAATGGACAGCGAGAGAAGGCCTGTCAAAATTCGACCACCAAGCCCAAAAGCTACTTCTCCAAGGCAACATACAGGCCGGAGTCTGTCATGCGAACCCCCAACCAAATCCATCATCCATAGGCGAACTCAGTCTCTACCATCTCCATCAGAGAGAAGGAGGCTTGGCCGCAGAACATGTGTCCGATTTGTGGACTCCTTGGGTTTAGATTTGGAAAATGTCAAGGTTTTCAAAAGTGGGGAGGACCCCTTTGTCCCAGAGCACGTTCTCTTTCGACTGTTAATGAATGCAGAGCTATCTTCAAGCAAGAGGCTGGAGATATCCTTGCCGTATTTGAAACCGATGTTCCTTGTGCAACCAGGGGACAGTATGCATTTTGTCGAACGTCTGTGTTTCCAACAAGTGTGTCTGGAGCGTGTTTTGTGCTATGAGCCTGGCATTATAGGAGTCGTTCAAGTTGTAAACTTGGCTTTTGAGAAAGAAGTGAGTGTCCGCTACTCCTTTACAAACTGGAGGAGTTGCACAGAAACCAAGGCTTACTGGGTGGCCAGCAAATCCATTCCAAACGGGCCTTGCTGTGACACTTTTCGATTTCATCTCCCAGTCCCTCCATTCATCCTTCACCCTGGGGCAGTGCTGGAGTTTGCAATCTGTTACAAAGTCATTGGTGCTCAGTTTTGGGATAACAATTGTGGACAGAATTACAAATTAACCTGTCATAGTTATAATCTGCCTGTGCCAAAGGAATGCGAGGACAGCATGATACACTTTATCTGATGACAAGCTGTTAGTGGAAACTTTTGAGAGCACTTTTCATGTTCTTTTACATATTATATGCCACTACCAGCATTTTCACTTTTCGTGATGTACATTGCTATCACCCTTTGAAAGTCTTGCTGTAAAACATTTCATGCAATTAAAGGAATAGTTCATTTGAAAATGAAAATTATCCCATCATGTCATCCCAGATGTGTAAGTGTATGACTTTCTTTTTCTGCAGAACACAATTACACATTTTTAGAATAATTTTTCTACTTTGTTAGTCCTCATAATGCAAGTGCATGGGGGCCAGAACTTTTAAGATATGTGTTATATGATATGTGTGTGAGAAACAAATCAATATTAAAGTAATTTTTTTACTATAAATCTCCACCTTTGACCATCCCCGACCAGTAGGTGGTGATATGCACAAACAATGTGAATTGCCAAAAAAAGTGGTAGTGAAATTGGAGATTTATAGTAAAAAAAATAAAAAATAAATGTCATATTGATCTGTTTCACCCACGCCTATCATATCTCTTCTGAAGACATAGATTAAACCACTGGAGTCAAATGGACTGACTTTATGTGCTTTTTGGAGCTTCAAAGTTCTGGCCACTATTTACTTGCATTCACCTACAGAGCTAAGTGGGTGTGGAATATTTTTCTAAAAATCTTTGCCTTTGTTCTGCAGAAGAAAGAAAGTTATACACTTCTGGGATTGCGTGAGTTTGAGTAAATGATGAGAACATTTTCATTTTGGGGTGAACTATTCTTAATAACTTGAAGCCATGAAAAAAAATTAAGTTGACCACTTTTTTAACTGGACTAGTTCAAATATGCAAAAAATAAAAAATGTCGCAATAATATATTCATTTGATAATGTATTATAGATACAAAAAGTGCCTTTACTGTATCTTTAAATTTCAGATTTGCACTCTCTGACTAATTTTGTGTGATGTTTTTGTCACTTTATGCAGTATATTTTAATGTTTGTAAAATTATAGATGAATATTGTAAGCACAGATTAAATAAATGTCTAATTTTTGCACTGTGAGTGTGTGTGTGTGTGTGTGTGTGTGTGTGTGTGTGTGTGTGTGTGTGTGTGTGTGTGCGCGCGCGCGCGCGCTCATGCTCTTCGTTTTACTTTTCCGCGTTATGAACATGCAACCGTAGAATTCAATTAATGTGTTCTGATAGCGCTTTTTAGAAGGCTAATTTGAGTTAAATCTAAATATTTATTTCTCGTAATTGTATTGAAACTATCAATATTAACTTCATGTTATTTGTGAGTATTACAAATTATGTAAAATATTTTATCCTGAAGTGGGCTGAACCGTCAATCATACTCTGAGGTAAGATCTGAACACTTAGCAAACAAGCTAAACTAGCTACGATTTACTTAATCGTATTAATCTAAATCGCTTACAACATAAATCTTTGTTTGATTGTGTGTCTTATTTTATTTTTTTAGTTCTTGCGACATAATCAAACAGTTAATAATGTAAGCGTCTATTAAAGGCAGTTATATTAACAGCTGATGAAAGAAGCTTCTAACAACAGTTGCGTATATCGTTGCTAACAGCAGTTGTTAATATATCTCATCACAATAAATAATCATATCTATACAACAGAAATGAAGTGCTTAAACTATGCACGTCATATCTACGTTTTAATTAAACTGTTGACAACTGTTTCTTCATAGGGACTATATGTAAGGGACATTTAGAAACTCCTAAAAAGGCCTGTTAAGTCTGTTTAACTCTTATTGTCTTTGGTGGTCAAATTTGGAGTTATCTACATCTGGGAAGGGAATTCAAATTTTAATGTCTTAAAAATGTACAACAGGTCATCTCTGTGCATCATGGCACCTTTGCAGGGCCATCAGGTATGACATCCATCACAGCTTTTTACTTGATGTATTTAACATCCGCTTTATAACCTCTGTGAGATGTTTTTGTCACCTGTAATATGACAGTTTGTATTTGTTTATGCACAAAACCATGAAGTTCACTTTTTAGTGTGTTAACTAGGCTCTCAAGCACAACTTTCACATTCTAGAGAAGTTCTTACAATACGAAAGCAAGGAAGAAACCACTTTCCAATAATCCAAACAATTCATCACCAAACTGGACAAGCTCTTCATCAGGGTTGGTTGTTTAATGTTTTAACATGATCAATACAAGATTGTTGATTAAGTAAGTTTGTATGCATTGTTGTGTGTTTGGCGGGAGCTTGATCTTGGACATGTGGACCACGCTTGTCTGGTGCTTTCAATTCTACACAAATGTGGCGAGATGCTGTTTTTTTTACAGGGGGTGGGGGGGATATCTGTGATGATAGCCCATGAACTTGTTAGAAAGATGAATGCATAATCATTGCTTCTTTCATGTCTTTGCCTTTTTGGTGTGACGCATTAATGTATTCATGGCTTGAATTGTGTATTTACATGGTGCAGAGGTTTGAGAGAGCCAGAAAGCTGTGGATGGAGGCAAGTCCATTTAGGAATAAGATGTTGATAAAGCTGGCTGAGGACTTCTTTGATGCACTGATGGTTAGTAACTAACATTTCCAAATCAAATCAAATCCCTTTATTGTCACTAAATCATATACACAAGAGCAACAGTGGGTGAAAATCTTGGGTGCAGTTCCAAGCAACACAGCAGTATGACAATTACAATAAACATCTGATTTACACATAACACAGTTTACACATCTGTTACACAACACAATATACACAAAATAATAAACAATATACAGTATACACAGAACAAGATATATGTATTCTATCGTGAGTGATCAAGAGTTCAAAAGTCTGATTGCTTGGGGGAAGAAGCTGTCATGAAGTTGGCTGGTGTGCGTCCTGATGCTGCTATACTTGGGGTAAAAGGGTTAATTACATCAGTTATTAAAAGCAGATATTCTTAAATTTCTTGATGCAATAATAAAACTTTGGTGGTGGTGATTTTTATTAATTTCAGTGACTCGAGTCTCTTAAAACAAGAGCGGGTAAAATCTTTCTGTGGCAGGGAGAGCTGCCAAGGAGACCTGCTACCATTGCAGGCAGCTATCACTTGACCTGCCACTACCAACGGCAGCACTCACTCGTTACCTGCACCTCTGTAAGCATCACGGACAGCCCCAACTCGCACGTCACCAATACTTGTGCCTCTCTAGCAATATTTAGTCCTGTTTTAAATATTTGTTATGGGCTTATACATTTCTTAATCTTTAAACAAGTGTTCTCCTTGTTTTTTTTAAGGATTAAAAGTTACAGTCCATAATGGTTCGAATGACTACTGATACTCATCGACAGGTGTCATCTATACAAGCAGGACTGTTTGCCAACAAATTATACAATCCTCCTATTGATTCGCTCTCAACAAGAGAGTATTTTTTAAGGAGATTTATTAAAGCAAGTGATGGTGACATACAGCACAACTAGAAAGTATGTTATTTTCTACATATACTGCTTTTTTTTTGTTATTATTAGGGTAGGTCAGCACAGCATCTTATAGACAATTAAAACAGGCTAAAATAGGGGTGGAGTGGCACACAAATGAACACATAAAAACATGTCAGTGCTTTTGCAAACTGCAAACAAATATATGTTTATAAATATTGAATGTTTTATACGCTGTGATACATAATGACAGGGTTACAAAAAGATGTTTTAAAAAGGAGTGAAAAACATAACATTACTGTCATAACAAAAGCTATATATTTTCACTATACAACACTGTAGATTATAGATAAAGCCTGTCATATTGCACTGATCCTCTGTAACTGAATATAGAAACACCATAATGATTTTAATCCAAAACTTTTCTTAAATCTAGCCAATTGAAAGTTAGAGTTTGATGTTAAAATATTATATTATGTTATAGTAACGTTCAGAGGATTGTACCTGGGTATCTTGTTACTAGATATACTAGCATATGTCTTGGGATACATACAGCCATAAACCATATCAACCAACCAGCTCAACCTACCTAAGGAGCTGCTGATCCACTTTTACACAGCCATCATCCAGTCTGTTCTCTGTACCTCCATCACTGTCTGCCACCAAAAAGGACAGGAGCCGACTACAACGGACAGTCAGGACTGCAGAAAAGATCATTGGTGCCAACCTGCCCTCCATTCAGGACTTATACTTTTCCAGAGTCAAGAAACGGGCACGAAACATCACTGCAGATCCATCTCACCCCGGACACAACCTGTTCCAGCTTCTCCCCACAATATACGCCAAAAACCAACAGACTCAGAAACAGTTTCTTCCCACAAGCCATCACTCTGATGAACAGCTGATTTTTGACTCTCAGTGTCAGGAACAATTTCCTATGCAATAACCAGTAACTCTGTCTGTAACCAGCCACCTATTTACTGGTTACTACTTATTATTTATTCACCATTCTCTATTTCAGAGCTGTTCATACAGTTCATATCATTTATTGTCATATTGTATATGCTGTATACCAGTTCCACCTACCTCAAGTCACAACTCCTGCACAAAATACTTTTACTATTTATTCCAGCATCCTTTGCACTATGCTTCATCGCACTGTGTACATGTATGCATGTATGTGTACCTGTATATCACATCCATCTCCGACATGTACATAATAATGATAATTATAATTTTTCTCCTGCATCCTTTGCACTCTGATCACTGCATTATTTATCAAATATGTCTATATATTTTTTTTTGTTCATAGTGTGTATATTTGTGTTGTCTACACTGTAGCCTGTGTCTAATTTTATTTTATTATTGTGTTATTGTATTTTTGTACGTGTAAGCACATCGTGAGCAATGTACAATCCTGAGTCAAATTCCTCATATTTGTACACATACCTGGCAATAAAGCTGATTCTGATATCAATAAGCTAAAAGCAAAAATGCTTTTTCTAAACAAAACTTTATTGGGAGTACAGATACCAAAACACCAAAAGAGAGATGCCCAGGGCCAGGGTCTCTGCTCATCTGTGTGAACATGCCTACAGTATGCTGCATGGAGGCATGAGGACTGCAGATGTGGCCAGGGCAATAACTTGCAATGTCTGCACTGTGAGATGACGAAGACAGCAATACAGGGAGACAGGAAGGACAGCTGATCATCCTTGCAGTGGCAGACCATGTGTAACAACACCTGCACAGGATCGGTACATCCAAATATCACACCTACGGAACCGGTAAAGGATGACAACAACAACTGCCCGAGTTACACCAGGAATACACAATCCCTCCATCAGTGCACAAACTGTCCGCAATAGGCTGAGAGAGGCTGGACTGAGGGCTTGTTGGCCTGTTGTAAGGCAGGTCCTTACCAGACATCACCGGCAACAACGTTGCCTAAGGGCACAAACCCACCTTCGCTGGACCAGACAGGACTGGCAAAAAGTGCTCTTCACTGACGAGTCATGGTTTTGTGTCACTGGGGTTGATGGTTGGACTCGCGTTTATTGTCTAATGAGCAAAACACAGAGGCCTGTACTCTGGAGCGGGATCTATTTGGAGGTGGAGGGTCTGTCATTGTCTGGGGTGTTGTGTCACAGCATCATCGGACTGAGCTTGTTGTCATTGCAGGCAATATCAATGCTGTGCGTTACAGGGAAGACATTCTCCTCACTCATGTGGTAGCCTTCCTGCAGGCTCATCCTGATATGACCCTCCAGCATGACAATGCCACCAGCCATACTGCTCCTTCTGTGCATGATTTCCTGAAAGACTGGAATGTCCGTGTTCTACCATGGCCAGCAAAGAGCCCGGATCTCAATCCCATTGAGCACATCTGGGACCTGTTGGATCGGAGGGTGAGATCTAGGGCCATTCCACCCAGAAATGTGAGCGCAGCGTAGTTCTAGCGGGAAGACTAGCAGCTGTACATCATCACACTATTAGCTGGATAATTCCTAGCCAATCGCAGGTAAGCCATCGCTTTATAAGTCTGCTCACAATCTATCACATTGCTGTTTCAGTGCGCTAACACGGCAACCTCCACCACCAGTTGAGCCCCGTCCCGCACAGGGGTAGGCTCCTCGCACCTGCCTCCCATCTCCGGCAGGATATGATGGTTCCGAGTACAACTCCCTCGGACCGCCAGACGGGGCCTACGCCAAAGAGAGACATTACTTTTCTGTTCTACATTCATCAAATAAATGGCATCTTAAACCTCACTCAAGCCTGCGTGTCTTCCCGATAGAAGTGTCCGGAAACTTGCAGTTGTCTTGGTAGAAGAGTGGGGTAACATCTCACAGCAAGAACTGGCATATTTGGTGCAGTCAATGAGGAGGAGATGCACTGCAGTACTTAATGCAGTTGGTGGCCACACTGTCACGATTCCCTGTTGTCTGCCCTGTGTTTCTCTCTCTACACAGGTGAAAACAATGAAGCTGGCAGTGATGAAGGCAGGGAATTATGGGAAGTGTAGTTAGAGACAGAGGGCAAGGGAGAAACACAGGGCAGACAACAGGGAATCGTGACACACACCAGATACTGACTGTTACTTTTGATTTTGACCCCCCCCCCCTTATTCTATTTCTGTTAGTCACAGGTCTGTGAAAATTGTTCAGTTTATGTCTTAGTTGTTGAATCATTTTATGTTCATACAAATTTTTAAACGTTAAGTTCGCTGAAAATAAAAGCAGTTGAAAGTGAGAGGACGTTTCTTCTTTTCTTTTTTTTCTAAATGTTATGTTGATTTGTTAACCCGCTTGAGCAATAATAGCTGGCCAACATTTTTTATGGAAAGACTGTGATGGGGGTTGGTTGCCTTATTGATTTTGTGGTTGTTTGGGACATCATTTCATCTGAATTTTCTAGCACATCAGATACAAAAATAATACATAATTAATTACCATCATGCATTATTTATGTATACATTTAATATATCTAAACAGAGACACACATACTGTGTACACTCATGCCTTTTACATTTACAATATATTATGCATGTATATATTTAAACCATTATTAATGTGTATTATTTAGCATATTGCACACGATACAAATTGAAAACATCTTTTATTTTTGGTTTTCATTTTATACATTTCAGTTTATAAATAATAGTTAACACAGTTTTTATTCAAGTCGATGAATTTGCATTATTTTAGTGATATGGGGCTCTATTTGGAGTGCTAGCGATAAGCTCAGCGCAATGCAATAAGCCATACATGCAAAGTCAGTGGGCATGGCCAAGAAGTTTTGGCTTTTTCGTGCAAGATGCAAAAATCTAGGTGCAAGTGGGTTTGTAAAAATGTTGCGTGCAATGCGCAAATATCCTGGATTAAGTTAGCACGCTGCTGCTGCATGTAGTTCGGAACATCACGTTTGTTTATGCGATGAGCTCGTTACATTTATTTAACTGTAAACACTAAAAAACTGACATGCATTTTAACATTAAAAAATTAAGCTTAAATGCTGCCTTAAAGTTTTAAGTTAAATCAACATAGATTTGCAAGTTATTTTACAAATAATTTGTACAAAAAAATAGAATTATTTTACATTGTCTTAAAACAGTCTAAATGTAAAATAATGAATTGGGAAAACGTATGGGATGAAATAACTTTTAAATTCACATTAATTTAAATAAAACTTTAAGGCATCATTAAAACTTAAGTTTTAAGTTAAAGTAGATGTGTTTTTTACAGTGTAGGAGCAACAGTGTGCCGAATTTGTTGTAAGTTTTTATGGATATATAGATTTTTGGGTCATGCACCTGGATTCAAACATTGTTTGGATGTGCATGCTTTCTATGATTTTTGGTTCTGATGATGACCACATTCACAAGTCACTATTGCCAATGTTCTGTTACATTATGAACAAGATAAACATGATCTCTCTCTCTCTCTCTCTCTCTCTCTCTCTCTCTCTCTCTCTCTCTCTCTCTCTCTCTATATATATCTTAGGTAATGTTGTGCTTGAAATTCATCCTTGGCTGTCAGGGCATGTCATTTTATATGCATATGAAAAAGTTACACAACCGTTTACTATTTGGATACTGGCTATGTTAAATTATTGAGAATGTAAGTAAAATGAATCATATTTTATCAACTGACACACAAATCATGGCTAGTATAACAGAGATGGTATAGGCACATGCTTCACTTCTAATGGTCAGTTTGGATTAAAAAAAAATTGAATTACTTTTTTGACTACATAACTTTAATCATTAATTAACAATGGCCAATAAATATGTTGTGGTATCATATTCCTTTATCTTTTATGTAAAACTTTAGATTTAATTGAACCAGTGTTATTATAGTTAACTAAAAACAAAACCAACTAAAACAATTCTCATGAACTAAAAAAAAAAAAAAAAAAAAAAGTAAATGATTGGAAAAAAATAAAAATAAACATAAAAAAATTTTCATAACCCCAAAACTAAACTAAATAAATATGATCTTGAATTAATTTTTGTTTTTAATACTCTTGGGTGAATATGGTCAAGTAGAAACTTTTGGAAATGTTATATTTTTTGATGCATTTAATTATGATCCAAACACACATAACCTAACATTACATTTTCAAAAATGTAAAAATTGTTAATACTGAGATATGCAACTTTCGAAGAGCCTCTTTTCACAAAATCCCAGAGGAATAATGATTCTCTAGAATATATCTACAAAGTATTTGAAATAAAATGTCTTAAACATTGTTACATCATGAATAATTATGTAACATTAAGAAACATTCAACCTCGAATTCCAGTCATTTGTTTTAAAATATTGCTTTCCCAGTTCATGAAATGAGCTCTGCTATACATCCCAAAAAAATGTAAAGAGATAATTTCCCCAAATATGAACTTTATTAGTAAATAGTAACTTAAGTAAATAATGAAAGATTAAACATTTTTAGTTTAGTAATAGTGTGTTGAGTTAAAGAAATTCTTATGGATACAATTGGATTAAAGTGTCAGGTTAGGGTAAGACTTTTTAAATGATACCAGTTAACGGACCTCCCTTTCCAGTACACAAAATGCAGCTCTCACCTATAGCCTTCAACGCAAAACGCAGCTCTCAACTAGTTTCGTCTACGCCACACTGCCAGCTCTCAGACGTGATCAGTTAATGTCACAGCCAGCTCTCAGACGTGATCAGTTAACGTCACAGCCAGCTTTGTCATGCGATCCATTAACGTCACAGCCAGCACTCACAAGCGATTTGTTAACGTCAAAGCCAGCTTTCACATGTGATCTGTTAACGTCAAAGCCAGCTTTCACATGTGATCTGTTAACATCAAAGCCAGCTTTCACACGTGATCTGTTCATGTCACAGCCAGCTTTCACATGCGATCCATTAACGTCAAAGCTAGTTCTCACACGTAATCCGTTAACGTCACAGCCAGCTCTCACACGCGATCTGTTAACGTCACAGCCAGCTCTCACAAGTGTTCCATTAACATCACAGCCAGCTCTCAAACGCGATCCATTAATGTTACAGACAGCTCTCACATACGATCTGTTAACATCATATGCAGCTCTCACATGCAATCCATTAACGTCACATGCAGCTCTCACATGCGATCTGTTAACGTCACAGACAGCTCTCACATGCGATCTGTTAATGTCACAGACAGCTCTCACATGCGATCTGTTAACGTCACAGACAGCTCTCACACGAGATCCATTAATGTCACAGGCAGCTCTCAGACTCGATCAGTTAACGTCACAGCCAGCTCTCACACGAGGTTTGTTGACGTCACAGGCAGCTCTCACAGAGGTCTGTTGACATCACGGGCAGCTCTCAGACTTGATCAGTTAATGTCAGAGCCAGCTCTCACACAAGGTCTGTTAACGTCACAGCCAGCTCTCACACGTGATCCGTTAACGTCACAGCCAACTCTCAAATGCGATCCGTGTGAGGATGTGGTGGTTCATTCCAAACTTCCTCAGCCGTCTCAGGAAGAAGAGGCGCTGGTGAGCCTTCTTCACAACGGCCTCAGTGTGGACGGACCATGTGAGTTCCTCAGTAATGTGGAACTGAACTTTGAGTTGTGGTTTCAGTGGAAGTTTGAATCACACTTTAATTGCACTGGTCAGGACATTGTCAAAAGGATATGAACCCCAGATGAAATCCCCACCACCCACCCAAATATATTAGAAATATGATAAATACATCACATATATTATCTTCCATATATTTTAAATGATGCAAAACCTGGAGAACAGTGTATATATTCTGTGTTAATTACAAAATAAGAAGTTACATCAAATCAAATCACTTTGTCACACTACCATGTACACAAGTGCAGCAGTAGGTGAAAGTCTTGTGTGCAGTTCCGAGCAACATAGCAGTCATGACAGTGACGAGACATATACCAATTACAATAAACAACATATTTACACAACACAATTTACATATCAAATGTGCACATACTTACACAACAAAATAATAATATACAATGTACAGTAAACAATACACACAATATAGAATACACATACAATAAAAATAAAAAATAAGAGTATATAAAAATATATATCCAGTAGATGTATTGTGGAGAATATAATTATGACAGTCCTGTGTGAGATATTAGATTAATAAAGTGCAGTGCTGTGCTATTGCCGTACCAGGGCGGTGATGCAGCCAGTCAGGATGCTCTCTACAGTACTGGTGTAGAACCGTGTGAGGATGTGGTGGTTCATTCCAAACTTCCTCAGCCGTCTCAGGAGGAAGAGGCGCTGGTGAGCCTTCTTCATGAGGAACTTGAAGCTGCTGACTCCACCGGTGCTCCATTAATGGTGATGGGGCTGTGTTTTCTATCTTTCTTCCTGAAGTTCACTACAAGCTCCTTGGTTTTACTGACGTTGAGGGAGAGGTTGTGCTCCTGACACAAGTGTGTCAAGAGTGTGCACCTCCTCACTGTAGGCTGTTTCATCATTGTCAGTGATCAGACCTACCACCGTCGTATCATCAGCAAACTTGATGATGGCATTGGAGCTATGTGTTGCCACACAGTCATGTGTGTACAGGGAATACAGGAGTGGGCTGAGAACACAGCCCTGCAGGGCTCCAGTGTTGAGGGTCAGTGATGAGATGTTGCTGCCCATTCTAACCACCTGACATTCAGTCCAGGACCCAGCTGCACAGTGAGATGTTTAAGCCCAGTGCCCGGAGTTTCACATCAAGCTTGGAGGGCAATATGCTGTTGAATGCTGAGCTGTTGTCTTCAAACAGCGTTCTCACATATGTGTTCCTTTTTTCCAGGTGGGACAGAGAGCTGTGTGTATTTTAGATGCAGTGGCATCATCAGTGGAGCGGTTGTTGCGGTAGGCAAACTGCAATGGGTCCAAAGAGGTGGGCAGCACAGACCAGATGTGATCTCTGATTAGCCTCTCAAAGCATTTGCTAATGATGGGGGTCAGAGTAACAGGACGCCAGTCATTTAAACAAGTGATTTTTGATTGCTTTTGTACAGGCACAATGGTGGATGTTTTGAAGCATGTGGGGATTACAGACAGGGAGAGGGACAGGTTGAAAATGTCCATAAAAACACCAGCCAATTGGTTCACGCACGCTCTGATGACGCGGCCCGGAATGCCATTGCGGCTTTACGGATGTTCACCCGTCGGAAGGATCGGGTTACATCCGCAACAGAAATGGAGAGTGAACCAACCTCTGTAGCGTTGGCCGCGAGTGCTCTCTCCACGAGGGTGGTGTTATTGTCCTCGAAACAAGCATAAAATGTGTTAAGCTCCTTCGGGAGAGAGACAGCGGGGTTCACGGAGGAGTTTTTATTCCCTTTGTAGTCTGTGATGAAGTTAATTCTATGCCACATACTTCTAGAGTCAATGGTGTTGAACTGTCCTTCAATTTTGTGCCTGTACTGGCGTTTGGCTGCTCTGATAGAGTTATGGAGGGCATAACTAGCATAACTTGACTCAGAGGGCATAACTGACATCACCGTTAACCCATGGTTTCTGGTTGGGGTTGATCCATATTGTTTTGGTCGGAACAACGTCCTCTACGCACTTCCTGATGAAACACGTTACGCTATCAGCGTAAACCTTGATGTCGTCATCAGAGGCGGAACGGATCATCTCCCAGTCCGCGTGATCAAAACAGTCTTGTAGCATAGAGTCTGATTGGTCCGACCAGCACTGGATCGTTCTGAGGGTGGGTGCTTCCTGTTTAAGTTTCTGCCTGTAAGTGGGCAGAAGCAGAACGGAAGAGTGGTCTGATTTGCCAAATGGTGAGCGGGGGAGGGATTTGTAGCCTTCCCGGAAAGGAGAATAGCAATGGTCCAAAACCCTGTCCCCTTGTGTGTTGAAGCTGATGTGTTGGTGGTATTTTGGTGTGATTGTTTTAAAATTTGCTTTGTTAAAAACCCTGGTTACAATGAATGCAGACTCGGTGCGCGGTTTCCTTGAGTGCCTGGTCTGTGTCGGCTTGTGGGGGGATGTACACAGCTGTGATATGACCTCTGTGAATTCCCTCGGTATCCAGAATGGTTGACATAGAAGCATGAGATATTCCAGATCAGGAGAGCAGAAAGACTTGAGAAAATATACGTTCCTCTGATCAAACCATGATTTCTTGATCGTAAAACATCGTCTTTCGCTCTGTCCGCTCGGTGCACAAAGTAGCCAGCGGGTTCGATGGCCGAGTCTGGAATCACTGCAGACATCCAGGTTTCTGTAAGGCAGATAACGTAGCAATCCCTCGTCTCTCGTTGGAAAGAGATCCGCACTCTCAGCTCGCAGAGCTTGTTGTCCAGAGACTGAACATTTTCCAGTAGTATACTGTGTAGCGGGGGTCAATTTGCACGACATCTTACTCTGATGACACGCCGGCTCTTTTTCCCCTATTCCTTCTGCGTTTACGCGGCCGGGCAGCCCAGACAAAGCGTTCCGCTGCTGTGTTTGTAAACAGCGGGTCGGCATTGAGGAATTTAAAGTCCGGTTTCAGTGTGTAATTGCAGAACCAATGTTCAAAAGCATTTGTCTGTCATATACAATAAGGCAGACAACATCCAAGACAAAAAACTAAAAACTGTAAACAAAACAAACAATAACACAGTAACACGACACAGTGTTGTGTCGGAGCTCGCAATGCAGCAGCCATACTTGGCGCCATCTTGAGTCCAAAAAAATTCCACATAATGCAAGTTTCATTCTATATAATGAATGGAATATACAGTAAATCATGGCCTGGAGCATTTTAAAATGAATTTTGATTGCTCTTCCTACTTATTTTTTCACATTCAGAAACATTTTGAATAATTTGGTGAGAAGTTAAGTAGCCGGATTCAGCCTTGTGTGATGGGGGGGCATGTCGAGTGAGAGCTTTTAGAAAGATTTTACCCTTACTGTTTAAATCTGTGCAACAAAAAGATAAGTTCAGATTTTGCTATTTATGCCTCCTGGCCTGTAGATGGAACTAAAAGACTTATAAGTAATTACATTGAACAAAAAGCAGTCATTCACAACCAGAACGAGTCTAATTGTACTTTATTAAAATATAAGTGTCTTCAATTCTACTAAGAGACATCAGTGCTGCAGAGGGTTTAAGCATCATAAGCGTTTTCCCACAAATTGAAAGAAAAAAGCATATCTAACATATTGTGAACTGCTGAGCACGACTATAAACCAAGCAATATATATATTTAAGCAATATCATATGAGCAAGATTGCGATTGGGTTCTACATCAGAACTGCTGTGATTCGTCCACAGGCACGAGGCCGAGTGTCGTAGGTAATCACAGCAGTACTGATTTAGGTCCATATAGCACGATTGTGAGTGTGATATTGCTTATATACAACTGTTTAAAGAACAAGTAATTTATATTTTTTATTTTTAAAACTGAGTACGTCATAAAAACGCATTTGTGCATGGAACTTCTTTCTTATGCGATGGATCAGAATATGCCGTTGCTGGTTCTAATCAAATGATGCGTCCAAGCCTTCGTTTGTAATTAAAAAAATCACACTTCAGAAATAGTATCACGGCTTATGCTGTTTCGAACAAGTTATTGGATAAACAAGGATGGATGGGTGGGTGTGTGTGTGTGTGTGTGTGTGTGTGAGAGAGAGAGAGAGAGAAAGAGAGAGAGAGAAAGTGTGCATGATCACCTGTTGCTGCACCCAAGCAGATATGCTGTCAGCTTTCTCAGTGATCAAATAGCCATCCAAGAGTGTGTATTCCTCTCTATTTTGTGGTATTCCTCTCTATTATGCGGTGTGAACACATAAACGCCATCGTGTTTAAAAATAATGAATTAAATAATAATTGTATTAATAACCCCAGTGAGCAAGTCGAAAGCGACTGTGGCAAGGAACACAAAACTCCATAAGATGTTGATTAATGGAGAAAAATAACCTTGGGAGAAACCAGACTCACTGTGGGGGCCAGTTCCCCTCTGGCTAACATCATGAATATAATGTAAATATTACTTATGTATAGTTAAAGTCATGGTTTAAAATTATTAAACTAAGTAAGTGTTAAGGGACAGTGTTTAAACATCGATTTTGTTTGAACTAAGATTAATGACCAATGTCTTTTAAAGCCCATCCTGGATTAACTGCAGAAGTTCACATAGATGCAGTTGTCTTGTTAATTGGCTGATGAAGGCTTTTGTTGGCAATTGTTAGTCTATGCTTTCTATTTCAAGATCATAGTCCATCAATAGACTGAGGTGATGCAGGCAGAGATCAGGGATGTGAAACGCAGTTCAACCTGGCCGGTAATTTCATTGAAGTTCGGTGTGGTCCATTGTGGCAGAGCAGAAATGCGCACCGCCGCTTTAAGGATCCACCAACTAAAATAGCTGCTCATCAGATTTCCAGGTGACAACAATAATGGTAACCTATAAAAAGGAACAAGTTGACGTCACAAAAAATAAAAGAGATAAGGGTAAAACCAAAGAGAGATGTAAGACAAGAGTAAGCTGAAGTTTTGGTGTGCCAAGCTGTGAATGGAAAAAGAAAGTTTGGTTTTTGTGTATGGCGACGTGGAAAAGGAACTCGATTGGAGAAGAGAGGAAACAACGAGGGAACTAAATTCTCCCAAGTGCTCATCACCAGAAAGTGAGGCTTGGATCTTTTCATCACCGTTGATTGCACTGTTTGCGTGAAAGTGGAGTGGCAGGAGTTAATCTACAAGCGCCGAAGAGCTTGGTTTTTCAAGGTGTGACGGTGAAAAACTTAGGGTCTAAAGAGGAAGCGCCAGGAAATTCCTTCTGACCTACTTTTTAATCCCTTTGTTGAACTCTCACTCTGCGTCCTGCAGTATGGCCACAGTCATCGTCAGGTACATTGCAAACTCTCCATAACCCAGCGTGCACCTTTTCACAAACAATCCCACTGCCTTAACTCTCTCACCTACACACACATGCACACTTGTATTATCATATTATATTTGTATTGTGATTTTTGTTCTGATGGTATTTAATTATTTCTGGTATTGTGTTTGAGTCTTTGACTCCTTGCCTTTTTGTTTACTGTTTTCTTTGGTATTTAAATACACTTATGCTTTGATACACCATTTTGTTTTTGTGTTATTTCGTGTAATTGGTGGCTTTTAGAGCTATCTGGGTAGGATAATCATTTTGACAGGCCTAAACCTGTCTGGCACCCGAATTTTTGAAATGTAAATTTAGTACAGGGGCCGCCACCGTTACACCATCCTAAATCCAAGGTTCAGACAATGGCATATGACGTATCCCATGTCTTATGGTTGGAGTTGGTATCAGTTCATCCTCTTAAGTCCATCATAATAGACTGAAGTGATGTTTGGCTGGCACCGGCTGCATTTAGTCATCATCATTCAGCAACACGTAGCAGTGGAGTCCAACACGAAGCAGGAATGGTGCTGGATCCAGCCGGTTCTGGTGACCTCAGGATAGGAGTCCCGAGGTTGAGACAGGGAAACAAATAAAATAATATAAGCATAGATGCCATTCAATTTATTGCAGAGTTATAAATCATGATCAATGTTTCTGGTTCCGGCAGACCCAACTAAAGCAGCCTAATTGTGGGTTGGAGGATAAATTAGGTGTATGCCTGGCTAAATAGATGAGTCTTTAGTCTAGACTTAAACTGAGGGAGTGTGTCTGCATCTCGAACAGTGTTAGGGAGACTATTCCATAGTTTAGGAGCCAAATATGAAAAGGATCTACCTCCTTTTGTGGATTTTGATATTCTAGGAACTATTAACAGGCCAGAATTTTGCGATCGTAATGAACGTGATGGAATATAGCATGGTAGAAGGTCACTTAAGTACTGCTGAGCTAGACCATTCAAAGCTTTGTACATAGTTAACAGAATTTTTTAATTAATACTGAATTTAACAGGTTGCCAATTTAACGATGATAAAATATGATCATATTTCTTGGTTCTCGTTAGCATTCTGGATGCTGCATTTGGAACCAATTGAAGTTTATTTATTAATCTTGCGGTGCATCCTCCCAGCAATGCATTACAATAATCTAGTCTTGAGGTCATGAACGGATGAATTAGTTTTTCGGCATCAGCAACAGAGAGCCTGTGCCTTAATTTAGCAATATTTCTTAGGTGGAAGAATGCTGTTCTACAAACATTGTAATTTGATTTTCAAAGGATAGATTGGTATCAAATATAACACCTACACTACCGTTCAAAAGTTTGGGGTCACTTGTCTGAAATGTTTCTCATGATCTTAAAAATCTTTTGATCTGAAGGTGTATGCTTAAAAGTTTGAAATTAACTTTGTAGACAAAATATTATTCTGCCAAAACATATACATTTATTTAATTACAAATCTAAAATTTCCTAAAAAAAAAAAAAGTTTTTGAAATGGATGACTTGGATCAAAATATGAAGAAAAGAAGCCAATAAGTGCCCAACATAGATGGGAACTCCTTCAATACTGTTTAAAAAGCATCCCGGGGTGATTCCTCAAGAAGTTGGTTGAGAAAATGTCACGAGTACATGTCTGCAAAATCTAGGCAAAGGGTGACTACTTTGAAGATGCTAAAATATTACATAGTTTTGGATTTATTTTGGATTTTTTGGTCACAAAATAATTCCCATATTTCCATTTCTATTATTCCATAGTTTTGCTGACTACTATTATTCTAAAATTTGAAATAAATAAATAAATAAAGAATGAGTAAGTGACCCCAAACTTTTGAACGGTAGTGTAAGTTCTTTGCTGTTGAAGATGATGTAACAGTACATCCATCGAGAGTCGAATTATATCGTAGTGGCTTATTTTTAGTTTTTTGGTCCAATAATTAGTACCTCTGTTTTGTCAGAATTGAGTAGAAGGAAATTTCTGGCCATCCAATTTTTTATTTCATTGATACACTGCTAATTTAGAGAATTGTGAAATCTCATCAGGTTTTGAAGAAATATAAAGTTGTGTATCGTCTGCATAGCAGTGGAAAGCAGTATTCCACAATTCCTGATAATATCTCCCAGGGAAAGCATATACATGGAGAAAAGCAGAGGCCCTAAAACTGATCCCTGTGGCACTCTTGTTTGGTTTGACAATTCCTCATTTACATAGACAAAGTGGTAGCGGTCTGCTAAATATGACCTAAACATGCTAATGCAACTCCACGAATGCCAACATAATTCTCTAGCCTATTCAAGAGAATGTCATGATCTATCGTGTCGAATGCAGCACTAAGATCTAAAAGCATTAGAAGAGAAATGCAGCCGTGATCAGTTGATAAGAGCAAGTCATTTGTAACTCTGATAAGTGCAGTCTCTGTACTGTGATGAAGCCTAAATCCTGACTGAAATTCTTCGTATATACTATTTCTCTGTAGAAATGAACATATTTGGGAGGATACTACCTTTTCTAGTATTTTTGACATAAATGGGAGATTTGAAATCGGTCTATAATTAGCCAGTTCTCCAGGATCAAGTTGTGGCTTCTTAATAAGAATACCTGAACGATAGCGTGGTGTAGACTGAGTAACATTAGCTAATTGCAGCATACAAGAGATGCGGTAATGATCCGAGATATCATCGCTCTGCTGCAGAATTTCTATATTATCAACCTCAACTCCATATGACAGAATTAAATCTAGCGTATGATTATGGCAATGAGTTGGTCCTGTTACATTTTGTCTGACTTGTCTGAGAATATCGATAAACGCTAATCCCAATGCATCATTTATCTGTGTGAATGTTGAAGTCACCAACAATTAAAGCTCTATCTACAGTAACTACAAGATCTGATAAACAATTAGCAAATTCACCAAGGAAATCAGAATAAGGCCTGGGTGATCTATGCATTGTAGCAAGGACAAAAGACAACAGAGATTTTTTATTTATATCTGACGGTGTCACATTAAGCATTATTAGTTCAAAAGTCTTACATTTATATCCTGTCCTCTGAGTAACACCAAAAACTTCACTGTAAATTGTAGCAACACCTCCTCCTCGACCCTTCAGATGAGGCTCATGTTTATAACAATAACCCGGGGGAGTAGATTTATTTAAACTAATATATTCATCTGGTTTAAGCCAGGTTTCAGTCAAACAGAGCGCATCCAGTCTTTGATATGTAATCATTTAATTAACAACCAGTGCTTTGGTAGAAAGAGATCTAATGTTTAGTAGCCCTATTTTTATATGATGTGTATTTTTAATTTGTTTGTTTTGTTCAAGTTTGACCATAATCAAATTTTTTCTAAATGATTTAGTGAGGGTATTGTGTTTGGTAGTTCGGGGAACAGACACAGTCTCTATGAGATATCTAGGTAATACAGTCTCTATGTGTTGTAGTTTATGTGACCTGTGTGACGTCTCAAGGCAGCTAGCAGACGTTCGGATTAACCATTTTGTCTGCTTCCTTACCTGGCCCCAGTTAGTCAAATACTATCATTATTAAGACTATGAGCCAAATTACTAGAGAGGAGAGCGGCAGCTTCCCTGGAGGGATGGAATCCGTCTCTCTTTAGCTGGTCAGATCTACCCCAAAAACTCTTCCAATTGTCTATAAATCCTATTTTATTCTTCAGACACCACTCAGACATCCAGCCATTCAGTGACACTAATCTACTATAAACCTCATCACTAACTGTTGTGTGTGTGAGTGTGAGTGTGTGTGTGTGTGTGTGTGTGTATATATATATATATATATATATATATATATATATATATATATATATATATATATATATATATATATATATATATATATACACACACACACACACACATAGCAGCCCTAATATATATATATTAGGGCTGTCGATCTTTAAAAAAAATTAATTGATCTATTTACATGGTGTCCCGATTAATTAACTGCGATTAATCGCATATACAAATATTTGCTGAGAAAGCCCCTATAATTCAATATATAATGATTAAATAATTATACATAGTTATATTAAAAAATTATATATAAAATACTCAGATAATTAAAATGTATTACATTCCTGTAGCAGAAGAGTTCCCCTTCTGTCACTCTCTCGACGTAGTGTCGAAGGAAGTGACACAAGGGGTCTTCTCGGACGCCGAATCGTACTTCTGAACCTGAGAAAAGGCCAATGTCAAGTTGGCAGACAGAATTTGCATGTCCCGCCCCGGACATACGGGTATAAGGGGAAGCGGGGCAGCGAATGCCAGTCAGAATTTTTATTTTGAGCCGAATGGTTGTACCGCAAGCAGCTGAAACACACACCTGTTTCACTCACCTCTATCAGCAAGAAGCATTGCTGTTGGATCCGCACGGCGCATTTCCAGCAGGCGTCTCTCTCTCTGCACGCTGTGCAGTCCACGCCCCTGGGCGCTTCGACAGCGCTTCTTTCTGTTTGAAAGAGTGTTCTCCTCCTAAAAGAGTATATTTTCTCTAAAAGAGTTTGAGTTCCCACTCATAAAAGAGCAATACACAGCAGGCGTTGAACGTCCTTTTCAGGACGCGTCTTTTTAAAGATGTCTTTCCGCCTCTGTGTAGTTCCTGGATGCAGTTGAATTCTCTCCACTTCTGACGGTCATAAAAGCTTCCTCGCGTGCCTGGGCTGCGATCACACGCAGGCAGCGTTTTATGAATGGTTCATGTTCTCAGTGCGAGAACATAACCATGGCAACATTGCGGTCGCACTTTCTTTTGTCATGAGAGAAAGCCACTTCAGCCGCCCCCCGCGTTGTTCCTTCTTCCCACGGGATTGAGGTCGACCCGGCTGACGATGAAGGCGATTTGGGGATGACCACGGGCTTGGTTTCACCGGGTAAATCCCCACGAACCACCCGCCCCCCAGCACGCTTGTTTGCTTCCGTCCGAGCTCGGGAAGAGTGCAGCTCGCTTCCTGGCCAGCCGGCATTTTCCCTTGAGCTCCCGGAATTGGATGACGACATCGCCACTGCATCGGAGAGCGTCACAGCGGCGTCTGATGCTGATGGCTACCACCTCCGGGTCTGCTCGCCCAGTCTGAGGCTGATTTGCAGATGTCCGCTATGCTTTCCCAGGCCGCTGCGAGCACGAGGCTGGACTGGAGATCTCCGTCCCCTTCTCTCGGCTACTCGATTGGTTCCTCGGGTCACGGCGCCGCTTATAGCCACGCACACCCCCTCACTCTCACATCACATCACATCATGCCGCGGCGCTACCCAGTCAGCGCGCCCGCGCCCCGCCTGCTCGCCGAGGGCGTCCCCCCCTGCGACAAGAAAGCAACAACAGGTAGCTCCGCAACCTGGGCCCAGCTCTCAGCCCCAGTGTCGAGCACCTCGCAGGCGGCCCCCCATCTCCAGGACCCCCTCTCGGACCAGAAATGCTCCGAAGTGCTCCTGAGATGGACACCCCAGGCAGTCGGATGTTCGCTCCGGAGATGGTTTCAAGACCACTCCATCCCCCGGTGTAGGGCCGGGAAGAGAATCCTTGTTTTCACCTGCTGCACCGCCTTCGGGCTGCGGTACCTTCAGAGCGATTCCCTCACTCCCTGGGTCATTCAGCCAGTGTGTGCCATTCTCACGGCACCCCGGCCCTACATCTCTCCAGTCCCAGTTTCCCGGACGCAGCTCTCTCGCCTCCGACCCTGCGACTGTCGAACCCTGGCAGGCCAGCGCTGACGAGTTTCGAAGACGCCCTCTCGGGACCTCTTCCTCAGTCTCTAATCCGCCCCCTGCCGGGTGTGCGGAGTAAGGTAAGTGCTTTGAGTCTTTTCTCAGCACCTCAGCCTCGGGATGCTCTTTTGTCTCCTGACGCATTATTACCTGCTCCCCCCGCCGTGAAGCCCCGCCCGGTACGTCAAATGTGATCGTCCCCTTAGTCTCCCTCGCACGGAGTTTGGACGCGTGGTTATCGCTTCCCAACCCGTCGCGCTGGTTGGCCAGGACCATCCGACTAGGCTCCGCGATTCAGTTCGCCCGGCTCCCGCCTCGTTTCAGTGGTATTCGCTCCACTCTAGTGCGCGGCCAACAAGCCAGTGCCTTACGAGCAGAGATTTTTACACTGCTCCTCAAGGACGCAATAGAGCCCATCCCTCCAGCCGAAATGAAGAAGGGTCTCTACAGCCCTTACTTCATCGTACCCAGAAAAATGGTGGGTTGCGACCAATCTTGAGTTCTCAACTGGGCCCTGCTCAGACTCCCGTCCAAAATGCTCACGCAGAAGCAGATTCTCACCTGCGTTCGACAGCTAGATTGGTTCGCGGCGGTAGACCTGAAGGACGCGTACTTCCACATCTCTATTTTGCCACGACACCGACCCTTCTTACGGTTCACATTCGACGGCCAGACGTATCAGTACAAGGTCTTCCCCTTCGGCCTGTCCCTGTTCCCTCGCATCTTCACCAAGGTCGCAGAGGCCGCTCTTGACCCCCTAAGGGAAGTGGGCATCCGCATACTCCACTATCTTGGCGACTGGCTCATTCTGGCCCACTCTCGAGTTACTGTGTGCTCACAGGGACCAGGTGCTCAGGCACCTCAGCCGTCTAGGGCTTCAGATCAACTGGTAAAAGAGCAAGCTCACCCCGGTTCAGAGCATCTCTTTTCTCGGTATGGAGTTAGACTCGGTCTCAATGACAGCACGTCTCACCAACGAGCGCGCCCAGTCAGTGCTCAGGTGCCTCGCTCACTTCAAGCCTGGCACAGCGGTCCTCTAAAACAATTCCAGAGGCTCCTGGGGCATATTGCATCCTCAGCCGCGGTCACGCCGCTCGGGTTGATGCATATGAGACCGCTACAGCACTGGCTACAGACCCGAGTCCCGAGATGGGCATGGCGCCACAGCACGCATCGTGTGACAATCACCCTTGCCTGCCATCAAACTTTCAGCCCACAGACAGACCTCTGCTTCCTACGGGCCGGAGTTCCCTTGCAGCAGGTGTCCAGACGTGTCGTGGTAACCACAGACGCCTCTCGACTGGGTTGGGGCGCCGTGTGTAATGGGCATGCAGCCGTTGGCACCTGGAAAGTCCCTGGCAGCATTGGCACATCAATTGCCTAGAGTTGATGGCTGTTATTCTTGCTCTACAGAGGTTTATTCCACTAATCCGAGGCAAGCACTTTCTGATTCGCTCAGACAGCACCGCGACGGTAGCGTACATAAATCGCCAGGGCGGTGTGCGCTCTCGTCATATGTCACAACTCGACCGCCATCTCCTCCTCTGGAGTCAGCCGTGACTCAGGTCACTGCTCGCCACTCATATCCCTGGCAACCGCAACAGGTTTTCGTGACAGGTTTTCGCCCAGCGGAGAGTGGAGGCTCCACCCCCAGATGGTCCAGCTCATTTGGGACCGATTCGGCAAGGCACAAGTAGACCTCTTTGCCTCCCAGGACAACTCCCATTGCCCGCTCTGGTATTCCCTGACGGACGCTCCCCTCGGGACAGATGCGCTGGCACACAGCTGGCCCCGGGGGCTGCGCAAGTACGCATTTCCCCCAGTGAGCCTTCTTGCATCGGTGCTGTGCATGATCAGGGAGGACGAGGAACATGTCGCCTTGGTGGCCCCTTACTGGCCCACCCGCACCTGGTTTTCGGAACTCACGCTCCTCATGACAGCCCCTCCCTGGAAAATCCCCCTGAGGAAGGACCTTCTTTCTCAGGGACAGGGCACCTTCTGGCATCCATGCCCAGACCTCTGGAATCTCCATGTCTGGCCCCTGGACGGGAAGCGGAAGATCTAGTAAATCTACCACCTGCTGTCGTAGATACGATCAATCAAGCCAGAGCTCCTTCAACCAGGCAACTCTACACACTAAAGTGGCATTTGTTCGCGAATTGGTGTTCTTCCCGAGCCGAAGACCCACAGAGATGCGCAGTTCGGTCAGTGCTTCTATTCCTGCAGGAGAGATTGGAGGGGAGGCTGTCCCCCTCCACCTTGAAGGTATATGTAGCTTCTATCTCAGCCCACCACGACGCAGTAGATGGCAAGTCCCTTGGTAAGCACGACTTGATTATCAGGTTCCTGAAAGGCGCCCGGAGACTACATCCTCCCCGGCCTAACCTGTTTCCCTCTTGGGATCTCTCAGTGATTCTCTCGGGCCTTCAGAGACCACCATTTGAGCCGCTTGATTCAGTCGAGCTCAAGGCCCTCTCCTTGAAGACGGCCCTCCTGATCGTGTTAGCCTCAATCAAGAGGGTAGGAGACCTGCAAGCGTTCTCTGTCAGCGACTCTTGCCTGGAGTTCGGTCCGGCACTCTCTCAAGTTATCCTGAGACCCCGACCGGGCTACGTGCCCAAGGTTCCCACGACCCCTTTCAGGGACCAGGTCGTGAACCTGCAAGCACTGCCTCGGGAGGAGGTAGACCCAGCCCTTTCGTTGCTGTGTTTTGCGTACCTATGTGGACCACATGCAGAGCTTTAGATACTCTGAGCAGCTCTTTGTCTGCTTTGGCAGACGGCAGAAAGGGAACGCTGTCTCCAAACAGAGGCTAGCCCACTGGGTCGTTGATGCTATTGCCTTAGCCTATCACGCCCAGGGCGTGCCCGCCCCCCTGCAGGTCCGAGAACACTCCACTAGAAGCGTGGCGTCCTCGTGGGCACTAAGCCACGGCACCTCCCTAGCAGACATCTGCAGAGCAGCGGGCTGGGCAACACCCAATACCTTTGCCAGATTTTACAATCTAAGGGTTGAGTCGGTCTCGTCCCGTGTTTTGTCAGGTCCGAGCCGGTAGAACTCAGTAACATGGCACAACCGACCGGGTGTTCCGCTTGCATCTTGCGCCCTTCACCAATGTGATCCAGTGCGCCTTCTGTCCCAGGTCAGCCACTGAGTGTCGCTGCCTGGATGCTTTTTCCTCCCTAGCCTTCTGGCCCGCGAATTCAGCAGAGCAACTCGCGGCCAGACCCAGTACGAGTGTTAGGGCTCTGTACTGGGGTCGGGCTCCATGGGCATAGTTCCCTCTTCAGGCTAACTCGCCGTGATGTATTCTCCGCGGTACGGTCCCCCTCTCTGCGGACCCGCGTTTCCCTCAGGCAGCCCCGCTGCCTCGGCCCCGTGTCTGTAGAGTCCCCCCTTCATTAGGCTGGACCTACCACCGCGCCGTCTCCCACGTCCGGCTTCACAACCCTCGTGGTGTATTTGCCATACATTACCTCCCCCTGACTGGGCAGGGTATGGCCTCTGCAGGGTTTTCCCCTCCTGAAAGAATAGGAAATCTGCAGGCCGGACAGCTACCTTGCCTCCGGTCCTGCCTCAGTGCCCGGCACACCGGCACCGACGAGTTTTGAAGACGCCTCCTTAGGCCTCTTCCTCAGTCTCTAAGCCGCCCCCTGCCGGGTGCGTGGAGCAGGGTTAATGCTTCGAGTCTTCTCTCAGCACCGCCCAGGCTCTCCTGCTCCCCCCCGGGGAATGACCGCCTTCCCCGACATAGGTTGTGCCCCAGCCGCTCTACATCCTATGTGAGAGACATAGTGAGAGAGAAGGCCGCGGCTGTTGGGCTTGCTCCCATGCTAGCATGTAATACTTTTTTCCCCCAGGGGTGCGGGAAAACCTAAGGTGGATATGCTAAAACTCTTTGAGGGGGCGTTGGGGAGGGCGACGTGCATTCGGTTCAGGTACCTCTAACACGCAATAGCCTGCTTTGCCCCTGCTCCGACAGTCACGTCACACGGTCAGTGCGTGCCGTTTTTATATAGACCCCTTGTGTCACTTCCTTCGACACTACGTCGAGACAGTGACAGAAGGGGAATGTCTCGGTTACTGTTGTAACCTCCGTTCCCCGAGGGAGGGAACGAGACGTAGTGTCCCTCCTGCCACGGCACTAGACCTAGCACTGTAAATGGCCGTGCTTCATCCTTCGGCTCCTCAGTGCAAAATCCTGACTGGCATTCACTGCCCCGCTTCCCCTTATACCTGTATGTCCGGGGCGGGGCATGCAAATTCTGTCTGCCAACTTGACATTGGCCTTTTCTCAGGTTCAGAGGTACGATTCGGCATCCGAGAAGACCCCTTGTGTCACTTCCTTCGACACTAAGTCTCGTTCCCTCCCTCGGGGAACGGAGGTTACAACAGTAACCGAGACGTTAATCATTGATAAGACCATTCAAAAACCGGCTTTAGAATACAATGTATTATATGATCATAAGACAATCATTGGCATACAGTTCACAGCAATCCATTTCACAAGTGAATTTGTAAATCAGTTGGAGATTTATTATGAGGGCTTGTTTAAGGACCCGTTAATGAACAGATGCGTCAGACATGGTACACAATACTACAGATATATTTTACAATAATGCCAAAACATTATATTCATTAAATAGTGCTATGGTTTTCAATACTTTGGAGTTGTTGGAGGTACAAAGAGTATTTAAATAATATTTGAAGTCTTTACAAAAAAATGCAATTAGGGGCTTTATAGACATAAATTTACACTTATGTATAAAAAACTTGGCAAGAAAAATAAACCGATTAATCAGAAAATATTAACTTAAGTTATCAAAACTGTGAAAACCAAGTAAAACGTCTTTATAAAGCAAAGAAAAACTAGTTAAAATAGAGGTACCCTCAAACAAACAAAATTTTCTCCAAAATACTACAGCTTGGACACATTCCCAAAAAAGGTGAGGGGCAGATTCATCTACAGCATTACAGAAGGAGCAAAGGGGATCTATTTCAGGGAGCATGTTTCTTAAATAAAGATTGGGTAAAAACGGTTTAACAGTTTAAAGGACACCTCCTTAACCTTGTTGGTAATTAAATATTTGTGAGGTAAAGACCATACGACCTGCATCAGACATGCTTGTGTTGCGTCTCGGGTGTGTTGCGTCATAGTTAAATTGTTTAGGTCACTCTGTCAAGTTAAATATAGTTTAATTCTCAAACACATCTTGAGATCCCTTAGTTCACATTTGCGCTCCTTCAAGTGTTTTGAACGCAAGAACGTAACACATTTTTGTGTTGTGTGTCCGCTGAAGGGTTAATGTTTTGTTCACTGCTCACACAGCTGAAATTTCCCTTACTGCCCTCTGGAGTAAACAACTCCAGAGAAAAGCTTGCATTCTTCAGGAATTTCTCAGGAAAGCATTGCGATTAATTGCGTAAAGCGACAATGATACTAGCCTTAAAAAATTATTATGAGTTTCGATAATGTCTGTTTGTCATTGTAATGTGTGGTCATCACTCACTTTTAGTCATAATTCATCTGGCGAACTGAACAAACAGCATGCAGCTCCTCTCATTCAGCCAGTCAGTACAGATTCTCATTCATTAACGAGACATCTAATTATTTTGTTTTGTTTGCGAACGAGTGTACCATTTAGGGCTGCAACTAAAAATTACAATGTGTAACACTTTTTTTTTATTTTATTCATGGGTAGTAAGTTTTATTTACTATTTGCTTATGCATCAAAAGTTTAGAAAATGGCTATTATTTTTCAACAAGCTGTGGTTTTGTGACCAGGACCAGTGATATTTAGAAATGTACCTATTTTCCATAACATTCCAGATAGATTCAGCGCTGAGTAAACTTGGAGAAACTTCTAGAACTTTCCAGTAATTTAAAAAGTAGTATAAATACAGGGGCCTTAAGCCCACCAGTCCAGTTTAGTTCCAGCTGCCTGAGTGGATACATATCTGCATTTTTCTGAAATGTCATCAAGAGGCTGCAAGCATCCGGCAGACGCATTTTGGCACCGAGGGGAAAAGAGTGCCATGAAGTTTGCTATCCCAAGAATTTACCGGGAACCCACTGACCACTCAAGCAACTGCTACTTCTGTACTCTCTACCCTTTCAAACATCAGACTGGCAAGAATGCACCTGCTATCACATACCCGGATCTTCCTTCATCCATCACCCCGGTGCCACACTGCCATGAGCTCCCCGTACCCGCTCCTCCGGAGAGAGAGCAGCCGTCTTTAGAAGAGAGCAGCAAGTCAGAGAGCAAGGAAGACGTTGTAGATCCAAATGACAATTTCAGAGGTGGAGCTGAAGAGAGAAACCCATACTACCCCAACCAAAAAGACCTCAACGACTTGATAAGAGATCTTGATCTCACCAAGTCCAATGCAGAGTTTTGACGTCTAGGCTCAAGCAGTGGAACTTGTTGGATGAAAGTGTGAAAGTCGCAGATCAGAGGAAGCATCACCAAACATTTTCCAGCTTCTTCACCCATCAAGATGGGCTCTGTTCTGCCACAATGTGACGAGTCTGTTCGAGGCATCGAATCACCTGTAACCAGAATGAGTAGCCTATCTTCATTGACAGCTCATCCAGGAGCCTCAAAGACGTGCTGCTCCATAATGGTAACAAGTGCCGTCTCTTCCCCTGGCTCACTCAATGCACCTCAAAGAGGATTACAACTGCATGAAGACCTTGTTGGATGCCTTGAAGTATGATGAGTACATTTGGGGGCTGATTCACTTCTAAATCTTTTGTTGTCATTTTTGTATTACTTTAGTATAAATACATGTTCAATTGGATTCATATGTTGTTATTTTTTTCTAATTTGTGTGAACGAAAAGACACAAATTCACCCGTTTTCTCATTGGAAATAGGTGAATTTCAAAATATCACTGTCCTGGTCACAAAAGCAAAGTTTGTGGGGAATAATATAAATTTTTTTTATATTTTTGAGGCATAAGCAATTAGAAAATAACACTTACTACCCAGGAACAAAAATGGTGTTACATAGTGGATAATCGATTAATTTTCTATTATTCCTATCAGATTAAATTAAATGTTATTTCCTGTATTGTATTATAATATTATTTTTCAAAAAAACTGATATGAAAAGGTCTTAAGGATTTGGTTTGATTTACTACATACTGAATTCATTATTCTATACTCTCACAAAACTGTGAACAAAGCCTAACTCATGAAAGTTATGTTTGAATTTATTATTATTACTTTCAGGGCATGTGTGAAACAGTTACTTTACTTGTAAAACTTACGAAAAAATGCTCATCATTAAAGAGTAAAAAGATCCGGGGATGGAGTGGGACAAAAAAATCAACCCAGCAGAGGGCAATAGTGACACGAGAATCAAAATATTAATAATTATACCTGACTGAAAAACACATAATTATGTTACATATGCTTGTACTCTGTCACTGATTACAAAAACTTAAGTATATTAATATTATAATTTTTAAAATAGTATTTTCAATTATTACATTTTCTAAACTTCACAAAATTGTGTATGTTTATCCAGCAAAATAATGTTTGCCATAGTATAAATTTACTAGTGAAATCAGACATTACATGTGGCATTATCTGGAGGACTTTCAAATATCAGGACCCTTACCATTATTATACATTATATTCAGCATTACATACAGTTTAATATAGTACAATCATCTGTAAACCCTGTGCAAATTCACTCTTGCGCTGAAAGACTCATCCCAGTGCTCACTGTATTAAATGTGCTTACATGAGCAAGAAAAAACACTTTAAAAACCAGCACACCTTGACTGCTGAGACTTTCAGTCTGATATCCATAAAAACTGCACAATTGATTACATTGAAACTGAAATCGTGGTATAATGTTGGACAGTTTAATCAAAGTGATTGTGCTTCCTTTCTCCATTGCCATCGGTTTGATTGCCACGGATCAAACGTATAATTGCACGCTCATTAATGTTTAACGGAGACTCTGTTGTGTAAGTACAAACAGTTTTGCGAAATACACGGCTGATTTTTAAATTCATAACATGTTTAGCCTTCATTATAAATCCTAGAAAATAGCAGTAAAATGCAAGTGGTGGAGATGAACAACTCAAACAGCACAAGCACTCACTTTGTCAATGCAGCAACCACTTCACATTAAACTGTGTGCTTATTATGATCTTCTTTGAAGTGTTTATGAAGTGCTCTCATGCGCTGGACAACTTGGGCCATGTAGTTTACGCTTCAACTTGTCTCCACTATTTTTCAAACGAGTTTCATAATGCAAAACATTTTTCACTTGGCTGTGAAGTCATTGATGGGCCTTCTCCCTGCTTCCTGCAAATATCCAACTATTCGATAATCCATTAACGATAATTATTGATTTTATTGAATGCTATTTGCCTGCACTAAAGTCAGTCTTTAAAAGCAACACAAATGGAATTTGCATGTCTACAAATTTACAAAAACACTTAAAAAATGTTTAAACTCCATAACTGTTTACACCACAAATGGCAGGTCTTTTTAATGTATTTTTAAAATGATGGGCTTAATGTTTACCAAGACAGAAAGTTCACAAAAAGCCTAAATAGCTTGCACGATGCACCAAAGCACATTTCCATTCGTAATTCATCTTATTTTAACTGTATGGTCTTCAATCATTTTTAAACATTTACAAATTTGGACAATGTTTTGTGTCATTTACCTATAAATGTGTCTTAGTGCATTTTCGACTGGTTCAGCGAAGGCCGTATTTGTTCAGCCGGTCAAACCAATGATATGTTCCTTTAAAGCCCACACTCGAATGCTATTTGCTCATGCTATAAGCAGTCTTTACAGGCATTAAAAGCTGCCAAAACAGTCTCATAATTCTAATTAGAGCTTATAGTCTTCAAAAGAGATGTCAGTGAATGAGAAATATGAGTTAGTGTGTGGAGGTAAACAAGAACAATTGGTTCACTTAAAAGATTAATACAAAAAGTCTGATTTGTCCACAAATGAAACATCACATTAATCATTAACTTCTCTGACTATTAAAGGAATATTCCCTTTACAAAAGCTTCACTTTGATGCTGCGCTGCTAAGCGCTATGGGGAAATAATCTTATTGTGAGCTGCTCTGAACATGTGTGTAACACGTCAATGAAATTGACTGGAATTTATAGCCTCGGTTGGTGAGATCATTGGACGCACCTGTGGCCAGGCTATAAATAGGAGGCGTCACCAGAGTGTCGTCAGACATTTTTCTTCAGAGCTTTCTCTCTGTGTGTTTTCACAAAACTCTTGTTAGAAATTTGTTAAAAAATCTAAGTCTTTTCCTTCCTTCTCTCTTTTATATATATATAAAAAAAGAAAGGGGAAAATGGCGGAAAAACAGGGCAAACAATGCGTGTTTCCTTGTCAGCGTTCTATGTCTGACAAGGACACGCATCAATTTTGCTTTGTTTGCTTGGGGGAAGAGCACGCTACTCTTGCGTTGGAACAGGGCGGGTGCGCGCATTGCGACCTACTTTCGGTCGGGATGCTTCGCGCTCGCCTTGCTTACTTCCGAGAGCCAGCACCCACACTTCATTCGTGGGGCTCTCGCATGGATCTGGCTGAGGAGCGAGAGACGGGTTCGCCCCTTTCGCTCGCTCTCTCCCCAGATCCTGCTGGTCCCTCGCGTGATCCTGAAGTGTGCTTCGGCGCCTCTTCAGTTCGCGAGGGGGACCTCCATTCCCTTGGATCAGATTCCGAGTTAACCGCATCTGAGCGCTCCAATCGCGATTCTAAATCTTCGGAGGAGCTGCTCGATGTGATTAATCGCGCGGTGGCCAGACTTAAAATAGATTGGCCACGTGACCAAGTTCCCCCCAAGCACTCTAAGTTAGAAGACAGATTTCTGTCTGGTGACCAAGGGAAGGGAACACCTCATCAGTCCCTTCCCTTCTTTGATGATCTCCACGACGAGCTTTCTCGTTCTTGGAATAAACCTTATACCTCACGTGTTCACGTGCCCTCCACGTCAGTATATTCGACTATCGTGGGCGCTGAGGCGCGAGGGTATTTAAAGATGCCACCGGTCGAAGAGACACTTGCGGGTTATCTCTCGCCGGGTTCGGCATCGTCGCTTAAGAAATCTGCTCTCCCCTCTAAGCCATGCAGGGTAACCTCCATGCTGGTTGGGAAAGCATATCAAGCGGCGGGTCAGGCTGGTGCTGCGCTGCACACCATGGCTGTCTTGCAGGCGTACCAGGCTGACCTACTAAAAGACTTGAGTGCTGGAAGAGACCTCGACGACGAAGCTTTTTCTGAACTTCGTCGAGCTGCGGATTTGTCTCTCCGTGCCACCAAGCAGTCAGCCTGTGCTATTGGCCGGTCTATGTCCGCTTTGGTCAGCACTGAGAGGCACTTATGGCTTAATCTATCCGGCATCAAGGATAAGGACAGAGTTTTCCTCCTTGATGCCCCAGTTTCGCCTTCTGGTCTCTTTGGAGACGCCATGAATTCGGTTATCTCCAGATTCCAGGAGGCGAAAAGCAATGAGGAAGCCTTTGGGCAATTTCTTCCTCATCGCACTCAGGGGGCGAGGCCGTCGGTCACCCAGTCTCGCCCTGATTCTGTTAGGAGGGAGGTTCAAAAACAGAGCGTGGCAAGTCGTGCTCCCCCTCGCAGAGATTGGGGACAGGCTCGTCGCCCTCAGCAACCTCCCAAACAAGACCTCAGGGCTTGTATCTCCAAGAGAAAGAAGCCCTGATGGTCCTGTATCCAACCCTGTGAGGGTAGTTCCCTTCGGGACGGGGCGCGTGTATCATTCACTTCGGCCCTCCCGATACCCTCACGAAAACCTCTTCACTCCCGCCACCCTTGGTGTTTCGGGTGACAGAGGTTTCCAACAAGATGTTGAATGTACCGTTGCTCCCTGCCATAATCCAGGACACGGAACATTCGACACCCCCTCGACAGGAAGTCTTGAAATTAGTTCCCATCTCAGAGAACCTGGCAGCGTGGAAACTTCTGCCAGGTATTTCTATGTGGGTTCTAAAAACAGTAGAAAAAGGCTTGCCGCCCTCCGAGCTTCAACGGCGTGGTTTCCACTACCGTAAGCCCGGAACAGGCATGTCTACTTCAGGTAGAACTGCAAAAACTCTTGGAAAAGGGGCCATAGAACATGTTCCCCTTCCAGAGAAAAAGTCAGGCTATTACAGCAGATACTTCCTGGTCTCCAAGAAGGGGGGGGGGGGGGGTTTGCGTCCGATCTTAGATCTTCATGCCTTGAACCGCTCGGTCAAGACGCTCAAGATCAAGATGCTAACAGTCAAGTCCGTCGTGTCTCAGTTCCAACGTCTCGATTGGCTGGTCACGATCGACCTCATGGACGCATATTTTCATATTGGAATTCTGCCACAGCACAGGAAGTTCCTGAGTTTCACCCCGCACATTCACGAAATGCATGGATGCAGCACTGGCTCCTTTGCGACTCCAGGGCATCCGCATTCTGAATTATCTAGACGACTGGCTGATCCTAGCCCAGTCTCAGAAACTGGCAGTTCAGCACAGGGATATCGTCTTGGCTCATCTAGGTTCCCTGGGTCCGAGACTCAACGCCAAAGGAGCGTTCTTTCCCCGACCCAGAAAATTTCCTATTTTGGGGTCATATGGAATTCGATCACGATGCAGGCACAGTTGTCTCCCGCTCGTGTCATCTCCATTCAGAACTCCCTGAGCAATCTCAGGCTAGGTCAAGGTTGCACTGTTCTTCATCAACGAATATTAGGTCTCATGGCATCTGCGTCCACGGTGATTCCTTTGGGCCTTCTCCATATGAGACCGTTTCAGCTGTGGCTAAAAGCCAGGGGGTTTCATCCAAGGGCCAGTCCCCTCAGGCAAATAAGGGTTACGCGCCCAGTGCTTCGTTCCCTTTCTATGTGGTTCAGACCCCGGTTCTTACCTTGGGTCCCACTCTAGGTCGTCTTGTCGTCGCAGGCTGCTAACGACAGACGTCTCCCTGACGGGCTGGGTAGCGGCCTTAAGTGGTCGTCCGGCTTAAAGGGATAGGAGGGTCGTCAATTCGGTTGTCACAGTAACTGTCTCGAGCTGATGGCCGTATTTCTGGCCCTGAAATACTTCCTCCTGAGGCTGCCATGTCTTGGTGCGGGTGGGCAATACAGTGGTAGCCTCTTACATAAACCATCGGGGGATCCACGTTCACGTCAGCTGAATTTCTGGCACGTTCGATCCTCCTTGGGGCCCAGGGCAGCTCAGGGCAGTTTCGTCCCTGGATGCCCGTGTGTGTGTGGGAGCAGATTTACTAATCTAGGGTAGAAGAGGACCTCTTCGCCTCTATGATAGCGCAATGTTCCTCTACTTCTCCCTAAGTCACCCAGCCCCCTTGGGTCTGGGCTCAAAGGCACTTACGTGTCCCCCGGTTCTTCTGCTCCCGGGAGTCTTGGTAAGGTTCGCCAGCAAGGGTCTTGCCTCCTTTTAATGGCGCCGCGCTGGCCGAACAGGATATGTTTCTCGAATTTCTCTCCTTGACGGCTCGCCTTGGGCGATTCCGGACAGGAAGGACCTTCTCATCACTGGTCCGAATTGTGAAAACTTTCATGCTTGGCCCCTAAGGGTACCAACTGAGGTTCACAGGGCTTTCTATTGAAGTTTCCGAGAACATTTCAAGTGCTACGGCTCCCTCCACTTGGAACTGATCTGGGTAGATTTTACAGGGCAGAAGAGGACCTCTTCGCCTCTTTTGATAGCGCAATGTCTCCTCTACTTCTCCCCGAGTCGCCCAGTTTCCCCCCTAAGTTCATATTACAGAACCAGCTAACTGCCAGTTTGCTTCAGTTCTGGATTTTCTGTAGAAAGAACTGTCAGCGGGCACTTGCCTCGCCACTGCCAGGTTCTGTGTGGCTTCCACTGCGGTTTGCCACGCCTTGGTGGGCGGGGTGCCCCCTAAGAGGCGTCCTTGCTAGGACCTCTTCACAGGGTAAGACCCCTTTTTAGACCTCTAGAGTCAGCGTTTGGTAGACTTCTGACTCTCAGGATGGTTTTTCTTATGGCAATTACGTCTCTAAGGAGACTTGGGTACCTACAGGCTCTGTCTCTTTTGCCGGCCTGTTTAGAGTTTGCCCCAGAATGACCAAAAGCATTCTTTGCACCCTCACCCTAACTACCTGCCCAAGGTGTCTTTAGCGTCCCTTGGCCGGTTATTTTCTAAGCCTTCTGCTCCCTGCCGTTTGTAACGCCGGAGCAGCTAAGACTTCTCAGACTCTGTCCAGTCTGTACCCTTCAGACTTATGTCCACCGCTTTTGCTAGTGGCGTAAAGTCAGGGCAGCAATTCTTCACTTGGAAGTCATGACTAATTGATTACACATTCACACATTCATTAGATTCTATAGTTTGGATGTCCATGCTACTCCGGGCTTTTACGCCCTCGAGTCGACATCTCAAACTCATGCAGGAACAAGTTTGTGACGTGGCGGGCTGGTCCTCTCCACGCACATTCTACAATTTTCTACATGGGCTAGGATGTTTTTGCTACCCCGGACTATGTCCTTGGGTCGACATCCCAGGCTCATGCCAAATCCAAGTTCATGGTACGAACTTTTGAGTTAGAGCCCTTGGGTCGGCTTCTCAAACTCATCTTTTGACTTTGTGGGCTAGATGCTCCGCTACTCCGGACTCTTATGTCTTTGAGTCGACATCTCAAGCTCATGTCTAACCAGGTTTGTGATACGGCAGGCTAGTCCTTTCCACACACACTCTTCGGATTTTATGGTGTTAGATGTTCTGCTACTCCGGGCTTATGCCCTTGAGTGGACATCTCAAGCTCATGTCTGGAACCTCTCGCGTTCTGTGAAAACACTTCACAACGATCAGGGGTCCGGACAGCCCCAGTGCGGCGGCGTGGGCATTTCGTTCCCCATAGTGCTTAGCAGCGCAGCATCAAAGTGAAGCTTTTTGTAAAGGGAACGTCTCGGGTTACTTGTGTAACCCTTGTTCCCTGAAAAATGCGGAACGAGATGGTGTGCTTATTTTGCAGCACTGGGACGTCCCAGGACCGCTCTTCAGAAAAATAATCTGACGACACTCTGGTGACGCCTCCTATTTATAGCCTGGCCACAGGTGCGTCCAATGATCTCACCAACCGAGGCTGTAAATTCCAGTCAATTTCATTGACGTGTTACACACATGTTCAGAGCAGCTCACAATAAGATTGTTTCCCCATAGCGCTTAGCAGCGCAGCATCTCGTTCCGCTTTTTTCAGGGAACAAGGGTTACACAAGTAACCCGAGACGTTCTAGGTTCAATATAAGCTAAGCTCAATGAGAGAATTTGTAGCATAATGTTGATGAATGTGAAATATGCAAAAGAAAGAAAGAAAAAATAGTGGTTCCTCGTCAAGCCATTTGTGCACTTAACAACAGAAGTAAATGGGGTCAGTCCATGTTAAAACACACTGTTTCAAAAATATAGCCAGACATAAACGTGGTAATATTATTTTAACTTGATAAAATAACTTACTAACCTTATCTGTGTGGTAAACCTGTAAGCTATTTTAACAACCTTTAATCACATTAACATGAATAATGTTTAGTTCTTGTGGCTATACCATTAAAACTGTGTATTTTAATGTTTATGGACTGGCCCGTTCACTTTGTACTGTGAGTACCTAACTGTAACCACATTTTGCATGAGTCAAAATTTGTTTCTGTGGTAAACTAACACAAATGCTGGCGATTGAGTATTGGACCTGGAACATTCCTCTAACAACAGTTGGAAAACATCAATCCAATGTGTATCTTTATTTTTCATTTTCAATATGTGCATACTGTGTTTAATATGGTGTGCTTAAATAATGTGGAAAAGCCAGGCCATGAAACCAGCCATTCTAGAAATAGAAAGACTTTGAGATAGATCCTAATTGGAAACAATAATAATCTGCTCTGTAATCTGATTTGTGTTTTAAATATCATCTTTGCAGCTTGTTCATGAAAGTTGTAAAAAAGGTGAGTGATTTGTTCCAAAATGTAAAGTTGAAATTACATCGGCTAACCCTGAAAGAGACAAATGAAAGATTCATTTCAATCCACATATTCCCTCAGGTACATATGAAGTGACTGAATTTCTTCTCAGTCACATTGGTAAACTGGCCTCTGATGCCTAAATAAACATCATGATCCAGAAAGAGTTGAGACATACCATCAATTGATTTCCTTTCTTCAATCACAACTGATATGCATGGAAGAAATTATTTGGACTATATTGCAAATTCATTCTACACCTCCAGCCGTGTCATGACATGTCACTGGAGCAACGTTAGCAGATTTGGCCAGACTTTCAGAAATAGAAAAATGGATTACTGAAAGGAATGGAAAAAAAAGAAGATATTGTCAACTCAGGAGGCTTCATCTGTTATGTTTGTAGGATGATGATGATGATGATGATGATGATGATGATGTGTTCTCTCTCCCAGGTAATGATGTGTACTCTTCAGGTAAGGTCTTATTGTTAGGGTTCTCATGCACATACAGTACTTCACCAGTCCACTCTTGCTTTCTGTGGAGGTGTTAATTCAGGAAAGTTCCTCAAGAGATACAAGTCTATTTTTAATGTGTGGTTTGCTTTTGTTTTTTGTCAGGAATGATGTGGCCAGTCGAAGCATACACACAAGGTGATGGTTAGTGCAAAAATACATTTAAATGAATATGTTTATTTAGGAAGCTCACACATCTGTAGATTAACATAATCTATATGAATTATTATAGCTATGAGCATTTTAAAACTTGTCTCAGAACATACTGTGGATGACTGTAACTAGATGTCTGCTACTGTTTAGATTATGACCTGCAGGTGTCTTTGATGGAGGCTCTGTGCAGAATGACTTCACCGGCTCAGAGGAATGAATTAGCTGACTGCTGGTTTTCCATGACGTTTGCCTCCTCTGGTTTTAAGGATTCTGAATTTGAGACTGTGAAATGGCCCTCATGTGAAATAAGTATTTTTAAAATAAATTTTGGGTTTTAAGTGTTATTTTAGAGTATGTGTTTGTTCTGTTTTTGTGACAGTACTGCAGAAAGTTTCTAAATATGGCAAATGGCATGAAAGGAGATGGGAGAAGGTACTTGCTAAAACTAATTTTGAAAGTTTGCACTGTTTTTCAGATTGTTTAAAAAATTTAGAGTTATTTTACAGTGTGTACTCCTACCCTTGTCTGGAAGCATTTTTGGACAAACATGAGGTTAGTTTACATAATAAATCTAACAAGAATAGTATTGGAATATACAGTATACTCTCTCTACAGTACATTTGGTGTGGGTTGAACCACATACAGTACAGTCATTGAATGTTAACTGTAATATTTACAGCTGCTCATGCCAGGGGATGAGAATCTTGAAGCGTTCTTGATTGACTTTAACCTAGGGAGTCAGAGCATTTATTTTTCTGTGATAGATACAGATACCCAGGCATTGGTTTTTCACTCTTTCAGTATAACAAGCCATCTGTCATTTTTATACTTTGACATATAATTAGAGAAAATCATTAAGAATCTATGAACATTTGAACCTAATAATAATTTTTAATCACATTTGCCTCTTTTCTAAAATATGTTTTGTAATGCATTTGCTTCAGAATAAAACCCATTATAATGTTCATCAAGAAATTTTAACAATGAGATATGATGCTTATGAAACGGATTGAAGCTAATTGAGATTGTTAGGATTGTGAAAGTTAACAGTCTCTCTTTCCTTTCAGGTTGGCCAGTGGGACACTCTTTGTATATGAAAGTGAGGTTCAAAGTTACACAGTGGAAGGTATATCAGTCAGTGTTGCCTCCTCTCTGAAATGATATCAGGTCAAGATTACTTTTAAACTGTGTACAAAACACACATCTGATGTGTTTTGCACATACAGTTGAAGTCAGACGTTTACATACACTTAGGTTGAATTCATTATAACAAATTTTTAATCACTCCACAGATTTAATATTAGCAAACTATAGATTTGGCAAGTCGTTTAGGACATCTACTTTGCGCATGACACAAGTAATTTTTCCAACAATTGTTTACAGACAGATTGTTTCACTTTTAATTGACTATATCACAATTCCAGTGGGTCAGAAATTTACACACACTAAGATAACTGCCTTTAAGCAGCTTTGAAAGTTCCAGAAAATGATGTCAAGCCTTTAGAAAATTTGTCAATTAGCTTCTGATATAAGGTGTACTAAATTGGAGGTGTACCTGGTGATGTATTTTAAGGCCTACCTTCAAACTCAGTGCCTCTTTGCTTGACATCGTGGAAAATCAAAAGAAATCAGGTTCCACGTTCATCTATACATACAATAGTAATCAAGTATAAACACCATGGGACCATGCAACCATCATACCGCTCAGGAGATTAACATAGGTTGGTGTGAAAAGTGCAAATTAATCCCAGCTCAGCAAGGAAGAAGTCAATGCTCCAAAAAGGCCATAAAAAAGCCAGACTACAGTTTGCAAGTGCACATGGGGACAATGATCTTATTTTTTGGAGAAATTGCCTCTGTGGTCTGATGAAACAAAGATGGAACTTTTTGGTCATAATCACCATCGTTAAGTTTTGAGGAAAAATGGTGAAGCTTGCAAGCCGAAGTACACCATCCCAACCGTGAAGCATGGGGGTGGCAGCATCATGTTGTGGGAGTTTCTTTGCTGCAGGAGGGACTGGTGCACTTCACAAAATAGATGGCATGAGGAAATAAAATTATGTCGATATATCAAAGCAACAACTCAAGACATCATCCATGAAGTTAAAGTTCATTCGCAAATGGTTCTTCCAAATGGACAATGACCCCAAGCATACCTCCAAAGTTGTGACAAAATGGCTTAAGGACAACAAAGTCATGGTATTGGAGTAGCCATCACAAAGCCTGACCTCAATCTGATAGAACATTTGTGGGCAGAACTGAAAAAGTATGTGCAAGCAAGGAGGCCTACAAATCTGAATCTCTTTCTCAATATGTATTGTAATTAACTTTGCATTTTAGTGTTTAATAATGCTTTAGTTATGTCAGTGGCGGGTCATGCATATAAAGTCTAGGCCTTCAGTGTGATTACACCAGTTCTGTCTGGAGGAATGGACCAAAATTCCAGCAACTTATTGTGAGAAGCTTGTGGAAGGCTACCCAAAATATTTGATGCAAGTTAAACAATTTAAAGGCAATGCTACCAAATACTAACAACTTGTATGTAAACTTTTGACCCACTGGGAATGTGATGAAAGAAATAAAAGCTGAAATAAATAATTGTCTCTACTACTATTATGACTTTTCATGTCATTTCATTTTCTTAATATAAAGAAGTGACCTAAGACAGGGAATTTTTTCTATGATTAAATGTATTTGGCTAAGGTGTATGTAAACTTCTGAATTCAACTGTATATTCCTCCACAGAGAATGGAAGGAAGTTTCTTCTTTCTCTGAATGAGTTAGTCAGCATTGGCAACATGGATGGCTCCAGAGTCACCATTAAATTCAACTCCTCTCTAGACATCCTGCAAGCCACTGAGAAAGTTTATGGTCAGGCTACAACATGGTGAGTGGTGTGAAATCTTTCATGCAGATGTTAATCTAAAAAAAGATCACTGGATGTGATCACCTATAATGGCATATCTCAAAGTGTGTTGAGTTGTACATGTAAGGCCAACTTATGTCATTTAATAAAGAGCAATCTAATATTCATGTGAAGAATCTTCAGTGAAGCCTCTAAATTTAGTTTTTTATAGACCAGAGAAATCAGTTTAAAAATAAATTAATGGTTTGATATGATGACATGCTGATTAAATGCATGCTTTTATTGTGGTCATTAGGATCTTATAATTTACTTGATTAGAGTTTAATTAGAGACACTCAGACAGCTTTAATTGCTAATTAAATTTGCTAAGGGGAAGAATACAGGGTTGTATTAACTGTGTAATCACTCCTTAATATGTCTGTCTCTGCATTGAAGAAGACAACATGTTAATAGTCATGTTTATATATCCTCTTTGCATTATGTCAGAAGTCTGTTAGGAAACCTACCTCTGTTGGGAAAACATCTGTTCAGGTCAACCTAAGTTCACAGGTGAATCAGGCTCATGAAAAGTACACTACACATGGAGCAGTGAATTAAGGTATTTCAGATTCACATACGTAGCTAATAGGTATGGGCTTACGGGCAGCATGTAATTGTGAATGTTTGCGTTAAACAGGTTCTTGTCCCTGAAAGTTAGGTGTCACCATGTCTGGTCTGGAACATTGTATGTTCTCCTTATTTAACTTGTTAATGTAACAAGTCCAGGCACGTGCCATGGGCTTTGAGACAGGGCAAGCATCAAAGATTTTTAATACACATTATTAAACGCTAAGCAAAAAACACATACGGGTGAGTGTAATGTCGCGGAAATTATATAGATGTAAATTGTTGACTTAGAACCCACCAATCATTGGAAACAGTTATGTCACAGTGGCAAACTTCATGGCCAAATTGTTTTAAATTCAGGACAATAATATTTACACACAAATAAAAGATTGTCGTATATTGAGCCGAGCATGTTTATGTCCATTAAATCATACAATGTACCATAGTGCCAGAAGAGATTGTTTTGACATACAACAAAAAGAAAAAAAAAAGATTGTAAGTTACTAGTTTCACTACGTCACTCTTCACACAGTTCAGAAACACTTGAATGGACAGCAGCAATTAAATAATCTGACCACCAAAGACAACAATTTTAATATGAATGCACAAAGCAAATGTAACGTAAACATGGCCGTCATCCCTTAATATATTTTTTTAAACAGACACTGTGCCCTAACGTTAAAACTATAAAACAGACAGAGCATAACACAAGGACATGATTGCTTCATAGCCTCAGACTAACCAGAAACAATGACCTAGGGTCAATAACACAGATTTTTAATAAACATATTAACTTACCTTTACCTTAACACAAAATCCATGCATCTCTACTTGCGAATGAACATCTCCGTTACTTTGTTGTAAAAGTCACCCAATTGTATATGTTTCGCTTTCTTAATATTATTGTAATTAACTTTGCATTTTAGTGTTTAATAATGCTTTAGTTATGTCAGTGGCGGGCCGTGCATATAAAGTCTATGCCTTCAGTGTGATTCATGCCATTAAGAAAACACAGTTTCACAATGAATAAGACACCATATGCCTTTGGGCATCATACTTTATGTCGCAGCTAACTAGCAATACAATTAACATTTTAAAAACATGTCCACTCACAAAAGCCTGAACTTGAAATGACACTTAATGCTCAAGCAAGCCTAATTTTAACTGCAGCATGACTGTTTTGTGAAATTATCTTCTCCCGAACAGACATTCAAAAATAATAATTTTTCATATGATTCTACCAAGGAGGTCTATAATACCTGGAAAAATCTATCTAATAAAATTTGCGATATTTGAGATATTGGAGCAAAATGTTGCTTGCAATAAATTTCAATTCGTCAGGGTACACAGTTATGCTGCGTTCCATTCAAGTTGGATGAGGGATATTCCTACTTGATATCTCTGCCCATAAATGCATTCCATTTCCTGAAATTCGGAACTGCAACACTCCCGTCATCTTAGCAGGGGTTTGACTATCATTAGAGATGTCTCCAATGCAGCGCTAGCATTTGTAATTCAGGTGTAAGAGATTATAATTTACCATGTTTTATACAACTGTTTCTGCAGGCATTTGTTAAACAAGCTTTAATATCATGTAATGTGGAAATGAATTCATTTATCGATATTACTTAATAAATTGAATGTTTATCACTTACTTTGTATATCTCCCTGAGTGTCGACATGTTTGTGTGGAGTTGAGAATTTCTGCACAAGCCTACAAGTTGTAATTCTGACTTCAAGATGCATTCCATTGCACTTTTCCTAGTATGAAGTTGTAAAATCAAACTTTCTGAGTTGAATGGAACGCAGCACTATTTTTCAAAACTTAACCCAACACTGAATGCTCAAGCAGCCTAATTTACACTTAGAAAACTCCTGGTGTTGCTATAAAAATGCAAAAAGCACTTTACCAATTTTCTTGAAGTGAAAATCAGTCCTCCTTTCCTGTTGAATAAATTAAGCATATGGACCATATGGATCTCTTTCTCAATGGCAATACCAGCAGTGATGACAGCTGACTCGTCAGTAAGATCTCGTGATTTTTGCTCTTGAATATGTACATCAATTAAAGCGTGATTGTGCCACTCAAGGCCAGTTCGACTGGGACATATCCTAAAGATCACACTCACCAAGAACAAATAAATCAATCTGATTGGCTGATGAATCTGACCATCTGATTTAAGTTGCTCATTAATTTGCACTGTTGAGGGATTCTGTGGAAATTCCGAAGGCCTGACGGGATGGAGCTCAGGCTCACATGCTGCTTCTGCTAATGAGCTCGACTGGGCATGCGATTTGTGAAAAAGTTGTCACACTTTGCTTGTAAGCATTAAGGAATAACTTCTGATGGAAAAAACTTTTTGTTTTTCTCTATTTGTTTGTAGATTAATTAAGAGTGGAAAGCGATTAAAAATACATGGACAAAAGCAGATTGAGAATGAAAGGATGAAAAAATTGTATTTATTTGGCATGTTAGGCCAGCAAAGAAGGGTTTGCTTGCCCCGAGAAATCACCACTGAGTTAGGTGAACTTGAACTTGTTGACACAAAACTCTAGCCTATCAGATAGTGTGACTGAAGGATAGAGCAGAGTGTAATTTTTCTTTTCACTCTTCTGTTAGGTAAGCACTGCTTGCCCTGCATATATGGACGGCACGTCCCAGGACAAGTATGTATTTTCTCCCTGAAGCTTCTAACAGCTGGAATATGGTGGCATGCTTTGTCATTTCAGCAATTTGTTTTCAAATTAATAGCATCATTGGTGAAGTGGTCAGGATTCTCTTGTTTTTCTATTGATAGTGCTAAGATAGGAAATCTGCTTTTATGTTCTCAGATGGTAACCCCTATAAAGATGAAGGTATCTGTGTCTTGCATGTACATTTCAGGCTGTGTGGGACGTAATCAGGGCAGCTGTGCCTCCAGCTGTGTACTGCCTACAGGTAGGTCCATTAATCTACAGTAGTTTTTACTTTAATCTATAAAGAACCTGTGTCTGTAGAATTTCACATTCCTCCAGAGTTAAAAAGTTTGTTATTCACAAAGTTCTACTCCTGTCCCTTGTTCATTTGTTTTATATTTGGATTCCTTGAAGATGAAAAGCAGCTAGCCAATCAAATTGGAATTGGCTATTTTAGGCAGCTCTACCCATTTTCTGTGTGTATAGGCTATGCACTGGACAATCTGTGACTTGTCTTTGAGGCCGAGACTAACATAAATCAAAGTGCTCAAGATATACAGTTGAAGTCAGAAGTTTACATACACCTTAGCCAAATACATTTAAATTAATTTTTTCAGAATTCCTGAAATGTAATCATAGAAAACATTCCCTGTCTTAGGTTAGTTAGGATCACTCCTTTATATTAAGAATGTGAAATGTCATAATAATTATTTATTTCAGCTTTTATTTCTTTCATCACATTTCCAGTGGGTCAGAAGTTTACATACACTTTGTTAGTAATTAGCATCATTGCCTTTAAATTGTTTAACTTGAGCCAAACATTTTGGGTAGTCTTCCACAAGCTTCTCACAATAAGTTGCTGGAATTTTGTCCCATTCCTCCAGACAGAACTGGTGTAACTGAGTCAGGTTTGTAGGCCTCCTTGCTCACACATGCTTTTTCAGTTCTGAACCCAAATTTTATATCTGATTGAGGTCAAACCTTTGTAATGGCCACTCCAATACCTTGACTTTGTTGTCCTTAAGCCATTTAGCCACAACTGTAGGGGTATGCTTGGGGTCATTGTCCATTTGGAAGACCCTTTTGCGACCAAGCTTTAACTTCTTGCTGAGATGTTAAGATATCCACATAATTTTCCTTCCTCATGATGCCATCTATTTTGTGAAATGCACCAGTCCCTCCTGCAGCAAAGCACCCCAACAACATGATGCTGCCACCCCCATGCTTCACGTTTGGGATGGTGTTCTTTAGCTTGCAATTTCCTTCAAACATATTGAAGGTCATTATTCCTATTTTGTTTCAACAGACCAGAGGAAATTTCCCCAAAATGTAAGATCTTTGTCCCCATGTGCACTTGCAATCTGTAGTCTGGCTTTTTTATGGTGGTTTTGGAGCAGTGGCTTTTATCCATCTGAACAGCCTTTCAGGTTATGTCAATATAGGACTTGTTTTACTGTGGATATAGATACTTGTCTACCTGTTTCCTCCAGCATCTTCACAATGTAATTTGCTGTTGTTCTTGGATTAATTAGCACTTTTTGCATCTCTAGGAGACAGAATGCATTTCCTTGCTGAGCATTATGATGGCTGCATGGTCATGATTTTGCCATGATGTCAAGCAAAGAGGCACTGAGTTTGAAGGTAGGCCTTAAAATACATCCACAGGTACACCTCCAATTCAGTACACCTCCTATCAGAAGCTAATTGACACATTTTCTAAAGGCTTGACATAATTTTCTGGCATTTTCCAAGTTGCTTAAAGGCACAGTTAACTTTGTGTATGTAAACTTTTGACTCACTGGAATTGTAATTTAGTCAATTAAAAGTGATACAATCTGTCTGTAAACAATTGTTGTGAAAAATGACTTGTGTCATGCACAGAGTAGACTTTCCAAAACTATAGTTTGCTAATATTACATTTGTGGAGTGGTTAAAAAATTAGTTTTAATGACTTCAACCTAAGTGTAGGTAAACATCTGATTTCAACTGTAAGTTAAATATCTTGGGCACCAATACATTTTAATATGGTTCATTAGTGATCTGCAAATGTTTTCCATTAAAGGACAAACATTTTGTCATTAAATGAATATGATTTTGCTTTGTGTAACCTTGAATTCTGTGTAACCAATCTCCAGATGGTAGCACTCATTCCTCTCCTCAGCGTCTGTCCCCGGCCCAGCATGGATCCAGATTCCTGACTCAGATGCAGCTGCACACCCAATTCACTCTGACACTGGAGGAGGTGCTGAGGGAGCAGCAGGGTACAGATGGCCAAGCTGCCCAGCAAGCACCAGAGCGAAGAGGCTCCTTACTGGATCCCAGAGCCGCAGGTCAGGAGAAAGAGAAAGTGAAGATGTCAGAGAGGTCCACACCTGCTAGACCTAAACAGCAGAGACTGCAGAACAACACAGTTCAGGACAATGCTGCAGACACAAATAAAGAGAATGCGAGACTCTTTTATTTTAAAGCACATGTCTTTGAATTTTAAAGTTTTGTGTCATGTCCTGATCACTGATTTCTGTCTTCTCTTTGCTTCTCTCTATCTTGTTTAAGTAAATAAGTGAAGTTAAAAAAAATAAACTACTTGAAATAAAACGCAAGGTTCACTATGTCAAACTGTACCTTTGCTGTTACTCTTCTGAAGATGGCATACGCAACGGACAGAATGGTGAAGATGATATCTTGTCATTACAAGAAAAGAACTAAAGCTGCATCCCTTGAGCCTGGGGCGCAGTTAACATCGTACCTACAAACAGGTGACAGATGGACCACTGATTCCGCCTCACCTTTTTCTTTGTCCTTACCAGTGTCAGAAATGAGCTTTTACATTAAGGGGCAATATTTGCCCCCTGGATTTTATTTTCAGGGGCATTATTTATCTATTTGATTGGATACAATTTCTAATCATTCAAAAAAATAAGTAAAATATTTGAAAATCAATATATGAACATAAAATATATTACCAAATAATTTTATCTTATGTTTTATGCAAAAATATGTATGCCTAGAACCTCTTGATGGAAGCTAGCGCTATCAGGAGAGCTATCTTCAAGGACAGGGCCTTCCACTCAACTAAGTCAAGTGGCACGAAGGGGAGTCTCTGATGGCCCGAGAGGACCACTAAGAGATCCCAGGAGGGGAACAGGCTTGGCCGGGGATTCAGCCTCTGGCGCCTGTAAGGGACCTGATAATCAAGTCATGCTTACCCAAGGACTTGCTGACCACTGCACCGTGATAGCGGCTACATACACCTTCAAAGTGGAGGGGGACAGCCTCCCCTCCAGCCTCTCTTGCAGAAATGAGAGCACTGACTGAACTGCGCATCTCTGCGGGTCTTCAGATCGGGAAGAACACCTATTCGTGAACAAGCGCTACTTCAGGGCGTAAAGTTGGAGTGGAGGGAGCTCTAGCTTGGTTGATCGTGTCTACCACTGCAAGTGGTAGGTCACTCAGATCTTCCTCGTCCTGTTCAGGGGCCAGACATGGAGGTTCCAGAGGTCTGGGTGTGGATGCCAGAGGGTGCCCTGTCCCTGAGAAAGAAGGTCCTTCCTCAGGGGAATTTGCCAGGGAGGTGCTGTTGCGAGGAGCGAGAGATCCAAGAACCAAGCCGAGTGGGCCAGTAAGGAGTCACTAAGGTGACTTTTTCCTCGTCCGCCCTGATTTTGCACAGCACCAGTGCAAGAAGGCTCACTGGGGGGAATGCATACTTACACAGCCCCTGGGGCCAGCTGTGTGCCAACGCGTCTGTCCCGAGAGGGGCTGCTGTCAGGGATTACCAGAGCGTGCAGTGAGTGTTTTCCTGGGAGGCAAAGACATCTACCTGTGCCATGCCGAATCGGCCCTAAATCAACTGGACCACCTGGGGATGGAGCCTCCACTCTCTGCTGGGCGAAACCTGTCGCGACAGCGTGTCCGCTGTCATGTTGCGGTTGCCTGGGATATGAGTGGTGCACACTGACCTGGGTATGACATATGACGAGAGCGCACGCCGCCTTCAAGACGTGCTTGCCCCGGATCGGCGGAAGAAACCTCAGCAGGGCAAGGAATACAGCCAGCAACTCCAGGCAGTTGATGTACCAATGCAGCTGGGGCCCCATCCAGGAGCCAGCGGCAGCGTGCCCATTGCACACGGCGCTGCAACCCAGTTGAGAGGGGTCTGTGGTGACCCCGACATGTCTGGACACCTGGTGTAGGGGGACTCTGGCCCTCAGAAAACAGAGGTCTGTCCAAGGGTGTAAAATGTGACAGCAGGAAGGAGTGATTAACACACGGAATGTACCGCGGCACAATGCCCATCTCGGGACTCGAGTCTGAAGCCAGTGCTGAAGCGGTCTCATATGCATCAACCCGAGCGGAGTGACCACGGCTGAGGATATCATATGCTCCAGGAGCCTCTGGAATCGTATACCACTGAAACGAGGTGGTAAAGGCGGAGGCAGTTAGGCTGGCGAATTGAATCACGTAGCCGAGTCTGATGGTCCTGGTCAACCAGCACGACGAGTTGGACAGCGAAAGCCATGTGTCCAAGCTCCGTGTGAGGGGCACTAAGGGGACGATCGTTTTCGACATACCAGGTGGGGCTTCGCAGCGGGGGGAGCAGGTAATAATGCATTGTGAGGCAAAAGCGCGTCAGCACCGGCCCGACGGGGATGTGCAGTCACGGGTCCGGAGGAGAAGTAACTCGTCCGGGGAGCCAGGACTATGTTTTTTGGTGCCGGGGTGCCGTGAGAACAACGTGCACAAGCTGGATGACCCAGGAAATCGCTCTTTTATTAACAGTGTGGAAAAACAAGGATTTTCCTGCTTGTCCTCCACCGGGTCTTGGTCTTGGTACCAGCTCCGCAGCGAACGACTGACTCCCTGGGTCTTCCGTCTCAGGAGTGCTTATGAGCCTTCCGGGTTCTAGAGGAAGTCCTGGAGATGGGGGGCATGTGGTGCCTGCGAGGTACTCGAAGCTAGGGCTGAAAGATGGGCCCGGGTTGAGGTGGAGCTGCCTGTTGCTTGGATGCAGTGGGACGCCCTCGGAGGACAGACAGGGCGCAGACCATGCTGGGGCGGCGCCGTGGCATGATGTGCGAGATCTCTTTCATCTGCCTCCTTACCGCTGAAGACTGCTGGGCGAAGTCGTCAACGGTGTCGCCGAAGAGGCCAAGCTGGGAGACGGGGGTGTGGAGAAAGTGAGCCTTGTCAACGTTGCGCATCTCGACCACATTCAGCCATAGGTGACGTTGCTGGACCACGAGGGTGGCCATCGCCTGCCCGAGTGCCTGCGCTGTGACCTTTGTGGTCACCTTGTGGCTCAGCAAGTCATTCTACAACTCACTCTATGTCTGCTAAGAGAACTCAGCCTTCAAATGTTAGATTTTTCTTTGAATTATCTGTTCCTAGGCTGCTTTTGCAAATGTGAAGAAAAATCTGTTCAGTGATAGACACAGACAATATGACGTAGATTAGCTGGCTAAACTGGAAACCCAAACCTAAAGTAGCAGACTACAGCAGGCAGCCAGTTAAGCCCACTTTCCCAACAGCTGTACGCTACACAGTTCTCTCCTAGATAATTGTTTTACAATTGTTTTCACACAATATTTTTTAGACAACAGGTATTTTACACCCCCAGCAATAGTATTTTTATCTCCGGTCATCTGTAGGAGAATCATTTTATTCATGGACTGCATGCATTTAATTGAGAATTTAGTTTCTTCTCCATTTTTAATATCCTCTTGGACATTCTGTTATTGTCTGTTTCAGTTAAATCTCCATTTATACCTTTGCCTTCACCAAAGCCAGTGAAGGAGCATGTCAAGCCCAAACGTTTGAGGCAAATATAACTCTGTAATTTCACCAAACAGTTGAGAAAAATAACACATCTGAATGGGCTATATTCTAGATTTGTAGCATTTTCTTATTTTCCCTGAATTCTTCACATGACCATTTTCCATTCTCTCTCTAACCCATAGAACTAAAATTCTTGCTAGTGTACCTTTTAAGACTTTTGTATGTAAATTACTTATAATGACTAACTGTGATTGGCAAATGGCTTTGCATGTGAAATGAGTAACAAAACTCCCACCAAATTGATTCTAATACTAAATAGCAGTTAATGTGTAAATGTGGGCAAACATAATTAGTGTTGTCACTGTACCAAAATTTCAGTATTCTGTACCAATACCAGTAAAATTTCACGGTACTTGATACCATTTTCGTTACCAAAGCAGAATACAAAAACAAGTGAGCAACACTTTAAGTTAAATATATTATTTTTTAATTATAACAAAACTGTACAATGTGTGCTTGAAGTATTTTTGAACACTTATATAAGATTTGCTTCAACTTCGCTTTAAGTTTTTACCAAGTCCTTAAAAAAAAAAAACTAAATTAAGCATACAATAGAATGAATAAAAAACAATTTCCAAACTAATGGGCTCATATTAATAAAGCTGCATATTGCCAATTTTCTTCACGATAAGAAATGCACAGTGACATATATTGTGATTAAATAAGTCGCGAGCAATCCCGTTCTAATCGAGCTGCATTAAGCATCCGCGCTTGAGGGATGAGCGTCCCTGAGGCAGAGTCTCTCTCAGCCGGGTGCAGTTTCAATCTCTCCCTTAGATTGGGGCCGACCACACAGAGAAATGCCAGTGTCTGAGTTTATAGTTATTAACATGATCTGCTTCTGTATTATTTGAACTTTAATAAAGCTATAACGCATTAAATATAACTGCATTTAAAATGTAACGCCGGGGTGCTTCCTTTAAAGAGCTCCGGCTCCGCTTATTCCACAACAAGAGTGCTTCTAAATTCACCTTTTTTTTATATATATAATTCCCTAATACTTTGGGCTCTTCATAAGATGAAGCTGTGAAAGTTTAGAATGCATCTGGACTGATCTGTGTAATTCTTCCTCTCCTACGTCAGGCGTGAACTGCAGTGCTGCTCTAGCGCGTCATCATTACAGTTTAATGTGATTTCAGGTTACGTTAAATGAGATCAAACGACTATTCGGCAACAAAAAATTTTCTCGACAATTTTTTATTTTCGACGTTGTCGATAATGCCGAATAAATGTTTTAGCCCTAATACAAATGATAATATGCTTTTAAACTAACCTGCTTTATTTGCTTGAATAAATCCGGGTGTCTGTATTTCAGGTGCTTTATTAAGTTTGATGTGTTTCCTCCTTTCGTCAGAAAATTGTGAAAGCAGCGTTTACAAATAGGTTTTTGCTGATCTATCATGTTTCCCTTTCATCAGCCTCAAATCCAAAGAATTTCCAAACCTGGCTTTTTCCATTTTTCTTTACAACAAGATACAGTTGAGCCTCCGCAGCAGCTTTTACTTTGCTTGTTGTGAGCGTTCCAAAGTTCCCTACTCTGCATGGGAACTGGGTAGACTCGGTAATCCGGTACCTTCAGATATTCTGGTATCGTAAAAAAAATTTCGTTTCAGTTCCGACTAGGTACCAGAGTACCGGTATTTTTGACAACACTAGACATAATGTACATTAATGTGCTCAAGTTTTCTTGGATCAGTACTATTATGTGTCCCTAATATTGATCATTCACATTTCTTTTGGACTGGGCCAGTGGTAGAAAATGCAGAAGAAATTGGCTGAACAGAAAAAGAACAAGCAGAGAAAAAAAAAGAAATAAAAATAAAACACAGGAAGACCTCAGAGAGCTGTAGCCTTGTCCAAAGCTTACAGAGATCTGTCAGAGCCCTGACGGCCTGTCCAGCCAATCAGAGAACGAAAAGCCACCACCACCACCTAAGGCATGTTAGTTTTCACTCAGCACAACTAGTTCACAATATTTTTTTGTATTTTCAGACTTACTTGTTTATTGGAAAATGATAAGTGTCCTGATGAGGTCTGGGTCTCATCCTTCTCAAACAGAAAAAGACAATTGGACAGCTAGAGAGAATTCAGCAGACTGTCCCAGCTCGAACCACAGGACAAGGACAAAAGGGAGGGACACGTGCTTGAGACTTGGCCAAAGAACAAAGCAGAAACAGTGATGTGAAAAAAGCTGACAAAACCATTGTACAGGTTCAGAAGGATCAGAGAAATTATAAAGGCAAGAAGCATCTGACAATGAAAAAATCCCCATCTATGCAGTGGTCATCCGGAAGACAGAAAGAATCCTGGGCCACAAGATTATCTTCAAATTTGGCCTCGCCTCCCTCCATTGAGAAGATGAGATTTGAGAAGGACCGCCATAATATAGTTACTTGCGAAACAATTCTTCTGGATAATTGTGGAATTTATTTTTAGTTTCTCTCTGTAGCTGATGAAAGGCTAACAACCCAGCTGAGATCTCATACTACACCCCTCTGTTCTCTTTCCATCTCTCCAATTGAACATGACTCTCCACTGCTGGAGCCTCTCTGCCCTCTTAGAGACATAAAAGCCTCCTCTGTCTTTAAGACACCAGTAGAATAAAGATGTTGTTAAACTTCTCTCTCCACAATAACACCTGTTTCCACAATCTCTAGAGTTTCAAGGCAGAAGCCATCTGCTGCTCAGGTAAAACAGGAAACCATGGGGAATGTTTCAAAATCACATCAATGATAGATCAAGTACTTATGACTTGCATTTTTCAAGCTTTTAAGGATAATTTTATTGGTGGTTTTGTCTTTACAATATTTGGAAGCTTAAGCCACTCTCATAAATATTAGAAATTCATCACCATTGGTAACGAAACATCAGACCATGTGGCATCTGCAAACAAATTATGTTAGACTCTCAAAACTAAAAAAATATTTTAGCCCATTGTGCAATTACTTTGAGACAGATGGTATCGACATGATTTTAGTGGATTTATGAAGTCAGTTCACACAGGTCCCCTAACATAGTATTTTTCTGGGTCATGCTTACAGACTTCTTTATGTGAAAAGTTTTGCTTGATAAGTGTGCTTGTTTTGTTTTTTAAATAAATGCCATTCGATTGGAAATTTTGTTATCTAATTCAACACCATTCATTCTTGATTGAATTTCATTTGATGGTGTCAACAACCCAATCTTCTCACATACATTGAGCAACATGGCATTGATCTGCGCTGAGCTAGAGTTATAGGGGTGTCACATTTTATTGCTGACCACAATTACACTTTTGATAGTAGTACATTTCAATAACAACAACTACATTTTTTGTTGCTTTTAACAGAATACCCCAGTATGCTGTCAAGAAAGTAAGAGTGAGAGACCAGAATTCAAGTCAGGTGAAAAGTATTTTAATTCACTGTACCTTATGTTCTTATCTTATATTTAGTTTGTCAGTATTCACAAAAATAAGCATGTAATCTTTTTTTTCTGCATACATTACTAATCAGGTCCAACAATCATCCACAAGCATCCCAGCTCCTCCCTCTCGGCTAGTCTTTTCAGAGAGAGAGGAGGACAGTGATGAAGACAAAGAGAATAAGCCTCCCTTTCAGCTAGCTATGAACATGAAACTAAGAAAGCAGTTCAAACTTAATGATAAACACTGGCCTCCTAATAAAGGTCTTGTTCAAACTAGGTGTCATGTGACATGTTTCTACTTGAGAGTCTTTATGGAAAGTTAAATATTATATGAAATAACTTCAAATTCTACTAGAAATTCAGGCAGTGTTACAGTGCAACGTAACATAATGTCTTGCTACATGACACTTGTAGCAGTTGTGGCTGGTTAGGATAACAACTGATTAATGTGGAGATTTATTGCCTGACACGTCATTGTGATTCTGTGTCTTATTAAATATATGGGCCAGTTTCCTGGGTAAGACCAGTTATTATCCATCTGCCACTCTAACTGATAATTCTCCTATGAAAATCTCTTGACCTTTTCTCAACGTCTGATTAAGAAAATCAGACATTGAATTCATTGTGAATGACTTTGTCTTCTCAGAAGCTGAGAAAGTTAAACAAGTCCTGAAATAAAAAGCCTTGAACAAGCCGACATTGCTCTGAGGAGCATGGAAGAGGAACTGGTGGTAATGATCTGACTCACCAAATACCAAATGTGAACAAAAATTTACTTTGGGTAGTGAATAACAGATTTATTAAAGGAGGAACCCTTGAGATGCAAAAAATGTTGACCAGTCCTTAGAAATCACACAGAACAGAATGAAACGATTGAATTACAAATTAGGATAACTGCAAAATAATTAATCTCATAAGTATTTATTTATTTTTATATAAGTGTATATAAAAGTACACTCCCCTAAAGGATTATTAGGAACACCTGTTCAATTTCTCATCAATGCAATTATCTAATCAACCAATCACATGGCAGTTGCTTCAATGCATTTAGGGGTGTGGTCCTGGTCAAGACAATCTCCTGAACTCCAAACTGAATGTCAGAATGGGAAAGAAAGGTGATTTAAGCAATTTTGAGCGTGGCATGGTTGTTGGTGCCAGGCGGGCCGGTCTGAGTATTTCACAATCTGCTCAGTTACTGGGATTTTCACGCACAACCATTTCTAGGGTTTACAAAGAATGGTGTGAAAAGGGAAAAACATCCAGTATGCGGCAGTCCTGTGGGCGAAAATGCCTTGTTGATGCTAGAGGTCAGAGGAGAATGGGCCGACTGATTCAAGCTGATAGAAGAGCAACTTTGACTGAAATAACCACTCGTTACAACCGAGGTATGCAGCAAAGCATTTGTGAAGCCACAACATGCACATCCTTGAGGCGGATGGGCTACAACAGCAGAAGACCCCACCGGGTACCACTCATCTCCACTACAAATAGGAAAAAGAGGCTACAATTTGCAAGAGCTCACCAAAATTGGACAGTTGAAGACTGGAAAAATGTTGCCTGGTCTGATGAGTCTCGATTTCTGTTGAGACATTCAGATGGTAGAGTCAGAATTTGGCTTAAACAGAATGAGAACATGGATCCATCATGCCTTGTTACCACTGTGCAGGCTGGTGGTGGTGGTGTAATGGTGTGGGGGATGTTTTCTTGGCACACTTTAGGCCCCTTAGTGCCAATTGGGCATCGTTTAAATGCCACGGCCTACCTGAGCATTGTTTCTGACCATGTCCATCCCTTTATGGCCACCATGTACCCATCCTCTGATGGCTACTTCCAGCAGGATAATGCACCATGTCACAAAGCTCGAATCATTTCAAATTGGTTTCTTGAACATGACAATGAGTTCACTGTACTAAAATGGCCCCCACAGTCACCAGATCTCAACCCAATAGAGCATCTTTGGGATGTGGTGGAACGGGAGCTTCGTGCCCTGGATGTGCATCCCACAAATCTCCATAAACTGCAAGATGCTATCCTATCAATATGGGCCAACATTTCTAAAGAATGCTTTCAGCACCTTGTTGAATCAATGACACGTAGAATTAAGGCAGTTCTGAAGGTGAAAGGGGGTCAAACACAGTATTAGTATGGTGTTCCTAATAATCCTTTAGGTGAGTGTATATGTATACTGTATCACACTTTATTCACAGTCTTACTGGAAAAAGCAAACCCTTGCTTTCCACACATACCAAGAGAAAGGAACCAAGAGGTAAGAACATACCAGCTTCTACATAAACATAATTTCCCTGGTCTAATGTAAATTAACCCAATTGGTCCTTGATAATGGTTCTGTTTGCCCAAAATATAATCATCGTCTTTTCCTCTGAGGTGAGAACATGAATCTTTTCCAGATTATTTTGATAAAATTGTTTTACTTTGTCTCTCAACTCATTTTTAACATTTATTGTAAAGCAGTACTATCTAGTTTCGAACTGAGCAGTAAAACTTCCATTTGAAACAATGTGGATTCTGTCGCAGATGTCTTTGAAGAAAAACATGAAGTCAGTTCAGGACCATTTCTTCAATTAAATGGTGAGAAAGAGCAAATTCATGTATTAAAGCACATCCAGGTCTTCTAAAGAACTCAATTCAAGTGCATTCAAACCTTTCTCACGCTCTCTCTCTCTCTCTCTCTCTCTCTCTCTCTCTCTGTAGCAAGAAGAAGAGTTGCTGAGTGTGCGAAGGGGATTGCAAACCTTGTTCCTCCCAGACACATCCACGCTCTTAGCTAAGGAAAAATTGCCTTTTTGAGGACTACTACAGTGTTTGTATGCTTGGATATTATTGTTAGGTTCTTTTCATTTAAGAGGTTACATATCTGTACTTTTGTTGCTTATTCTAATCACCTTGGGATAAATGGGTTTTTTTACATAGTTTTTGCACATATTTACGTGTGATTTTTTAATATAAATAATGAATAGCTGTGTAAAGCAAATTTCTCTCAAAATAAGTAAATGTTAGAACATGAGTAACATTTAAGAACAAATGCATTTATTTATAAATTGTTAACTTATAATCAGCACCTACAGATTTATAAGAAATTCTAAAAGAATATATTAAAAATAAAGTAAAATACTGTATATCCACAGCAGCCATGTCACAGGAATGGGAGCCTTGTTTTCACAAATTCATACTTAATTGTTTTAAAAAGTTTATTCGGGATTCTGTTTCCATCTGAACTCCATAACTTTCTTCTCATTCACCAGCAAAGGTCTGATTGATCAAAGATCTTTGGGATCAATTTATGGTAGTCATATTGAAAAAATAAAGGGCAGTGTTTTATTTTTACCTGCAGTTAGCTTGATAGTTTAATATTAGCTTTTGAGATTTAAATGCATGTTTTGGCATCCAAATGCCACATGCAATAAATGGTGTTATGTCTTTGAGAGGAGGCAACTTGCACCATATACTGTACTACTTTTAGGTTCCAGGAATTGGATTTAATGGTTGAGAAAAACCTACAGACATGCTAGAATGTTATCCGTATATATTATCCAACATTTATATTTATTTATGAGAATAAATATATAATTACTATCTCACAGTTTAAAACACCTTTCCTCACTAAAAGCTTAGTCATGTGTCACACAGATTGTGACTTCCTACTACACCACAATAGGGCTGAAATGATTGAGTGACATTATCGACAGTGTCGACAATAAAAAATAGTCAACATACATTATAGTTGTTGAATAGTCTTTTGATGTCATTTAACATAACATGTAATCAAACTAAACTAATGATGGCGCTCGAGAGCATCACTGCAGCTCGCGCCTGACTGAGGAGTGTAAGAAAACACAGATGCACTCTAAACTTTCCAAACGGTTTCAGGTGATGTAGATAGAAAAGTGTAAGGGAATTATACAAAAATATAAAATAAGTAAATACAGAATCATTCTCATTGATTAATAAGTTTAGCCAGAGCTGCTGCTCCGCTGAAGCAAAACTTGTGTGTCGAGCATCTTCAAAAGGAAATTATATCTTATAATTAATATATATTAATATATAATTAATATACATGTTATATCTTTAATGCAGTTATATTTAATGAGTTATAGCTTTATTAAAGTTCAAATATTAAGGAAGCAGGTCATGTAAATAACTACAAAAGTCCGAAACTGGCATTTCTTTGTGCAGTCAGCGCCTGTTCTATAGTTGCTGATCTAAGGGGGAGACACTGAAACTGCACCTGGCCCATGAACACTGTCGCGGGGATGCTCCATAGTGTGCATCAGCACACTTGTCCCTTGAGTGTGCGCGCTCACTGCAGCTAGATTATAACGTGATGGCTCGCAATTTATTAAATCATAATATTTGTGTCACAGTGCATTTCTTATCCTGAAGAAAATTGGCAATATGCAGCTTTATTAATAAGAGAGAGTTTGTTTTATGTGAGTTAAGATGGATTGAATTGAACAAAAAGGTGAGAGAGGGTAGTCTTCACACCATTATACATTGCAACATAATCTGTTTTTGACTTTTTTGTTTAGGCTTGTTTTCCAATATTAATGTCTAAAACTTCTTTAAAACAACATACATTTACTTTAGAAGCTATACTGCAGAAGAAAAAATTGTTATCTGAGAATGTTGAATATAATATTAAAATACAAATGTTTTAAAATATCTAAAAATCATTGCATTCACCTGAGAAGCAGCTTATAAGATATTTAGACTTGCTTTTAGAGAATAGATTATGAATATAAGTATATTTTGCCTTACTGCACTTGCAGAAGTGTAACCAAGTAAAAAAAATACACTTACATCAGCCACAACATTAAAACGACCTGCCTAATATTGTGTAGGACCCCTCGTGCCACCAAAACAGCGCCAACCCACATCTCAGAATAGAATTCTCTTCTTGCCACAATTGTACAAAGCAGTTGTCTGAGTTACTGTAGACTTTGTCAGCTCGAACAAGTCTGGCCATTCTCTGTTGATATCTCTCATCAACAAGGCATTTCCATCTGCAGAACTGCTGCTCACTGGATGTTTTTTTGTTTTTGGCCCCAGTCTGAGTAAATTCTAGAGACTGTTGTGTGTGAAAGTCCCAGGAGATCAGCAGTTACAGAAATACTCAAACCAGCCCTTCTTGCACCAACAATCATACATGCAATTATTTAATCAGCCAATCGTGTGGCTGCGGTGCATAAAATCATGCAGATATGGGATAGGAGCTTCTGTTAATGTTCACATCAACCATCAGAATGGGGAACCTTTTTGATGTCAGTGATTTGGACTGTTTGTTGGTGCCAGATAGGCTGGTTAGAGTATTTCTGTAACTGCTGATATTCTGGGATTTTCACACACAGCAGTCTCTAGAATTTACTCAGAATGGTGTTGTGGCAAATCTTGTTCTTTATGTGGAAAGGAGGAAGCAGGGACAAGGTGAACAATTCACGTAGACATTGGTTGTTCCACTTTTCAGTGTCACACATAACACACTGATTTTCAGCAGTACACACAAGACTAGCTTTTCAGCAGCCACTTCACACTGACACACAGACACACAGCTCTGGCATCTCTCTCTCAAACTGGTACTCCGGCTCCTCTTTATCTCTCTCCCGGATGATTGCCAATTCTCTGCCCAGGCATCCGTCCTTACTGCTCGGCCACGTCCGGCTAGCCACATACCCTCATCTCCTGACTCAGGCCGTGGAGCCATCCGGCCTGACCTATTACCCTATATCTGGAGGGGAAGTGTTGCTTTTATGGCCAATCCACTGCCCGATGTCTTCCCTGCCTCCTGGGAACACAAACAGAATGAGGGGGAGGGAAAGGAGAGAGAGAAGGAGAGAGATAGAAGAGAGGTAAAAACAACTCTACAGTCCCCGAACACGGCGCCAGACGGTCCTCTGCCAGCTGCACTGCTACCGCCAGCAACACGAGCGATGATACTGGACCCCTCAGCCGTCCCTTTCGATCACTGGCTGACGCACTGCTCCAGTGCCACCAGATCAAGTACTACCACAGTGTCGCAATCCTCAATCCTCCATGACAACCGTCTTCCTCCAGTCCCGGGTTTCGGCATCAATGTGGCGAATCTTGTTCTTAATGTGAAAAGTAGGAAGCAGGGACCGGGTAAACAATCCATGTAGACATTTATTGCTCCACTTTTCAGTGTCACAAATAGCACACTTCTTTTCAGCAGCCTCTTCACACTGACAGCTCTGGCATCTCTCTCTCGAACTGGTACTCTGGCTCCTCTTTATCTCTCTCCCGGGTGATTGCTAATTCTACGCCAGGTGTCCGTCCTTACTGCTCGGCCACACCCAGCTCGCCACAGGTGCCAAAATCAAAAAACATCTAGTAAACTGCTGTTCTATGGATGAAAATGCCTTGTTGATAAGAGAGGTCAACAGAGAATTGCCAGACTGATTAGAACTGACAAAGTCTACAGTAACTCAGATAAACGCTAGAATGCTATTCTGAGATGCAGGTAGGCACTGTTTTTTGACACATTGGAGACCTCCACAATATTAGGCAGGTGGTTTTAATGTTGTGGCTGATCGTGTACATACAAAATACACACATTCTCTTAATGCAAGTCTAAATATCTAATATGATGCTTCTCCCCCCCCCCCCCCCCCCCCCCCTTAATTCAGTGAATCTCATTTAGAGTTATTTTTAAAAGATGATTTTGTCCTCTTTATTGTTACTAAGCACGTTAAATACAACCTTTTAAGCCGAGGCACAAGCTGAATGGTTGGTTAAGAGCTAATGATTAATCATTGCAATAATCACCAGAATAGTCTAATAATAGTTATAATAATGGTTAGATTAGTCAATTATCAAAAAAATAATTAGTTGCTGCCCTAGACCACAACTTTAGTGGATAACAGTGTATTGGCAATGCTGACTTTAGCTGCACCTGAATTTGTGTTCTAATAGAATATGTACTGCATTTCATAAAGAACTTACTTCTCGGACATTAGATATGAATGTGAGTTGTCCATTTGGGAACATGGGCATTGTCAAATGGCACGAATGTATGACATAGCAATAACAACCTCGAAAAGTACAATTAAACCACAAGGAACAACATTCTTGATATATAAACCATTTACAGTTGAAAAGAGTCACCAGACTAATGGTTCTCCACCGATTTCTTTCTTTTTTTTTTTTATCCAGCATTTTGAATTATGATATCTCCAAAGCTCCCATGGTATGATAAGGTAGTGAAGTGTCCAGTGGCTGTGCACTTCAGAACATATTTCTTGCCTACTCTTATGAATACAGAGGATTCTAACAATCAACTCCATTGGCATGCTCCCTTAATAAATCAGACTTATGTATTAAAAACAACACGGGTAGTATTTCCAAAAGTTTTATATTTTGAAGACAAGTAGTGCTTACAAAGCCCCCCCCCCCACCCCCCTCAAACCAAGTGTGACATGAACAACCCTGTTCAAACTGTCTTTAGTACAGTAAATATGAAACTCGTGTATAGCAGGCTTATTAACCCTCAAAAATGATTTTTTTTCTTTTCTTTTTCCTTCCTTGGTTTTTTTCCCCCTACTTTTTTTTTTTTTTTTTTTCCTATGTTTTTTACAGCCGAGCTGGTTACATGTACACAAACATTTACCCAGAACTGATTCATCTTTTTCTTAGCATTCAGTCCGGTTTAAAAACATCAAGAACTGAAGTCCCCTGCTGCTCCTGTCGATCAGCTTCAGGTGAAATGTAGGTCACAGGTGTTTCTCAGGTTTCTTCCGGCAGCCACCCACAGTGGAGACACAGCCTCCAGCATTAACCACGCGCTGGAAGAATAAGAGAATCCCATGGACAACGCCACGGGTCTGGAAGAGGTACCTCCAGGATTTTCACATGAACAACACTTTCAGTAGTTTCTTCACAGAAGAAAACCCCCTCTTAGGGCCTGTGAAACCTGGTTAAGAAAAGACAAATCAACAAGGTGCCCTGCCTAATCATGACCATGATGTGCACATTGCCTGATAGTGTTGAATAAAAGTGACGTGCATGAGAGCTCTAATGGGCACTAGTGTCATGAAGAGAACAACCAAAGAGAAAAGCACGGGCACAACTGTTAGAGAGGGCCACACACGCATACCGACCTCGTTAGGTGCTTGCTTGAAGCATGTACCTCCATCTCAGTGCTTTTAAACTCATTCAACTCTTTGCGGATGGCCGCCTGTGGAATCGCAAATAAAAGCCACTTTAATGCATTCTCCTGTAACAGTCTGCTGAGAGTAAAACCAGGGTACTGTATAATGAGTAAACGTACTGTGTGGGCAAATTATTTTGATTATAAAGCAAGAAAACTACTGGCACTAACTCTATTGCTGTTTATTGCTTCATAAATATATTAAGTTTACTAAGAACTAAAGACTAGGTACAAGCTTCTCTAGTTTTGGAGGAGCTTCTAAAACAAAATAAAACTCCTCTGTGTTGTTTTATTGTATAATGGACAAACCAATGGCCACTGTAAACATTTGCTGACATCAGATTGTAGTCACCTTATCAGATGCAGACAGTCTGGTCCAGGGTTTGTCAGCTCTCCTGTCATAATCCTGGGCTTTGGCCACCTCAACATAGTCACTGAAGCGGATGAGAATCTTTCTTTCCCTTAGTTCATCGACTGTTGGCCTCTGGTTGAGCTATAAAAAAAACAATATTTTTAATATAGCTGCCAAAGTTAAAATTGTTAATTTGTGAGATTAATTAAATGTGCTCTTAATTTTTTTTTAAACTATAAAAACATTATCCTAATTTAACAATTTCATTCTGTTCTGTGATTTATAAAGGTTGGAATGAGAGCACCAATCACCAGGCTTATATTTGCAAAGGATGGAGAAAGACCTTCATGAATGCTAATTAAAAAAAAATAAAAACATGCTGATATGAGAGGTGGAAATTTCACTAAGAACGAATTGTGCCTGGTAAGAGTGGCATATATTTGCATGCACTATCTGCGTTGGTTAAGCGCTTGATTTACTAAAGGATTTAAGGTGCGGTCACATTTACCTTTCAACCCTGAAATTCAATGGGCAAAGAAAGTGTGGGTGGACTTTGAGCATGCGTTCAACCAGCAAAAATAAATTATTGTCAAGCTGCCTATTTTTAATGCTGCAATTTATACTCAGTGCGACTTAAGTTAAAAAGAAACTCACTGCTAAAATCCATTGTGAACATTCAGTTTAGCTGTGTACGAAGCACCGCCCACACAAAGGACACTGCGAAACGAAGGAATTTCCTATTGGTCAATGCGGCAATTTGTCCAGTCAAAGTTCACCAAACTTAAACTCCACACGAAATCCAAGAGGGGAAATTCTTTGCCACCGGAAGTCCATGGCACGCAGATTCCCATTGAGATGACTGTATTTCACTTGCGCAATTTCGCAGTGCAAAGGTAAATGTGACTGCACATTTATGCAGATCAGGCAGTGGCACGAATTGGTAGTGGATTGGTTCTAAGAGCTATATAGTGGTGGATGCAGCAGACAACTGTGTTCTGACACACTCTCCTTGGATCGTGCAGTATCACTCCACTACTGTGATCCAGACACCTGAATCATCTCTTTAAAATGATGAAAATGCTCTTGACTACAATACAAATCTGGATGATATATGCCAGAATATACACTCTTCTCCATCATTTGATCATTATTTGTTGAATTGCTGCTGCCATGATCAATAGTAAATAAACACACATCTCTAAAATAAAATTCAGTTTACTGCCTGTTTTGTGATGCAATTCGCTGAGCAATTTATGTGAATAAAGCACAATCTATATTGAGCTGAACTTGCATAGAAAATAAGTGCGTTTGATGGAAAGGAATGACAATTACTTATTTTAAATACTGAATTATTACTATATAATACTGGTTTTATCATAAAGTTACACTCCTAAGCAATGCAAACTGATTTGCAATATCCATGCGTATTCCTATGTAAATAATGTGTTATGTATTGCATATAAAAAATGACCCAAGAATGCAATGCACAAGAATACCAAAAAAATATATATAAATTATATCAATTACATTTATATTTTATTCAATTGTTTTCATTTATTTTATATTATGTAATGTATTATTCTGTTTTAACCATCCCCTATTCCAGCTCTTTTTTTCTGGCTGTCACATGAAATCAGATATTTTCTCCTCAAACTCAATGGTCTAAACGTTTTACTACAACCCCTCGTAAAAATTATGGAATCACAACACTTAGAGGATGTTCACCCAGCTTTTTTACATTATAGCAAATAAACGATTCACAGATATGACACAAAACAATTTTTGTTTAATATCTGAACATTCTGGCTTCTTAAAACATCCCTCAAACAAATTAAATGACATTATTTTAATTAATGGCATATTTTTTCCAGAACAATTAGAAGAAAAAAATATGGAATCATCAACAAAAAAACAATCACAATTAGTACTTTGTTGCTGCTCTGGCTTTTTTGATGGCCTGAATTCTTTGAGACATGGACTTCACTAATGAAGAACAATATTCTCCATCAAGCTTCCAACTTTCTCGAATAGCGGTTTACAGATCAGCTTTGCAGGATGGAGCCTTGTCATAGACCAATTTTTTCAATTTCCACCATAAATTTTTATATGCCTTTCCTGAAGAAAAGCTTTAACACTCTTTACTCTGTGGCAAGATGCATTCTCATCCTGAAAAATGACATCACCACCAAACCTATATACTATCGATGGATTGAGAAAAGTGTCCAAAATTTCAATGTACACCTGTGCATTGACTGTTGAAGTAATGATTGCCATCTCCCCTGGTCCTTTACCTGACATGCAACCCGATATCATAAATGACTGGGGAAATTTGATTGTTTTCTTTATATGTTTCATTAGAACGGCACCAGACAAGAGTTTCAGCATCATCGCCTTGGCCAATGCAGATTCGTGACGCAAATTGCTTTGAGTTTTCTATCCTGTCGCTTTGACGTCTTCCTTGGTCTACCCGTATGTTTTCCTTTTATTACCTTCCAATTTTTATCTTTTGCCACACTCTGTTGCATTTTCTTCTTCAATGTTTCCTTTCAGTTAGCCAAGTCCCACAGCTCGTTAAGGTCTGTAAGCACTCACTTTTTACTGCAGACTAATTTGCATTTTTAGACTTGTGCTGGTATTTGTTTCAGAAATGCAAATTTTTTCCTCTATTTGATCTTGAAAGACATATGCCATTAATTCAAATAATGACATTTAATTTGTTTGAGGGATGTTTCACGAAGCCACAATGTTCAGCTATTAAACAAAGATAGTTTATTTGCTACGATGTAAAAAAGTTGGGTGAACATCCTCGAAGTGTGGTGATTCCATCATTTTTATAGGGGGAAATATTTGAAGGATTCTGAACAATATTACACAAAAATTCAGTGATTTCCTTTTCTGAAATCTCTGCTTTTCCTTGAAGTGTGCATCTTTATGAATCTCTAGTCTATAATTTATACATCAATTTACCAACCAACAGCCACCAGCTTCATCAGATTCAGAGATTATGACTTGTACAGACAATCATGGGGAAAACATGATCCAAGCGAACTGAAATTGAATATTGAGATGTTTACCTTTCTGTTAAGCCTCTGTTTTATCTCTCTTCTTTCCTCTTGCTCTGTCTGATCGTTCCTCTCTGAAAGAGCACAAGAGAAATGATGAGCACAGAGATACAATGAGAGAGATCTGATCTAATCAAGAGCACAGTCACATGCTCTGAATAAGAACACAGGTGTCACAGTTTTATTCTCATCTCCAACATGTATGCTTGAGCAATACCTGTTTTTCTTTACAGTATAATATAATATCTGAAAGATTTGCATAATCTTGATTTAATACTCTGATTTAATTTTGAATACTTCAAAAAGAATGCTAGAACATTTAAAGTGTTTTGACAACTTTAGTTTAGTTTTTAGTTCCATAACCACAAAAGAACTCCACTAAATGAAATAGAAAATATGATTGATATTTGGAAAGGAACTTTAAATTGAAATATTGTAAATTACTAATAAATGTTATAAATAATTAAACAAATGAGTCTACTTTATAAGTATTATAATAATATAATACTTATTAAATATTATTATTAAACACCCAAATTGTAAAATTATTACTGAAATACTATATATATATATATATATATATATATATATATATATATATATATATATATATAAAATATCGTTTTGCATTTTTTTACTCCATATAAACTATAAAATAATATTTTTTTCAGATTTACAATCTCACTCACGTTTTAAAATATTTCTGCTCTCCAGCTCTTCAACGGCTGGCCGCTGACTGAGTCTCCTGCGAAAAAACACCAGAACAACGTTTTGAACCATATTATTATCCCTTGTTCAGAGGCAGCTCAACGAGATCCTGTGATGAGAGATATTCTGAAGGGAAGCTCAAATTCTGTCCGTCCTTTGTGTTGTTCAGCGTTTCTGCTGCACTCAAGTGCGCTCTTCATCTGGATCAACAAACGTGGCTTGTTCCCCGTCCTTTTCTGCGAATCTGCGAATGTACACACCTTTATCTCGCTAATAAGATGATGTGCCGGTGCGCTTAAATGTTATTACGAGAAAGAGCAGTCGCTGCATAACAGTCCGCGAGAGATCTCGTGCTCCTTGTTGTCGTTTGTGTTCAGGCGCGCGGTCTTTTGAACAGCTTGACGCGTGCTGTCGAGTGCTGCTGCATGCGAGCATTGATGAGTGCTCTCTCTCTCTCTCTCTCTCTCTCTCTCTCTCTCTCTCTCTCTCTCTCTCTCTCTCTCTCTCTCTCTCCTTGAAGTATGGTAATTATGTTAAGTGATTCCTTTTTTATGTCTTTTTTTTTGCCTTTTTTTATATTCTTTTTCTTTATGTCATGAAGGGATAGTTCTCCCAAAAATGAAATTTCTCACATCATTTACTCACCCTCATGCCATCCCAGATGTATATGACTTTCTTTCTTCAACAGAACACAAATTAAGAATTTAGAAGAATATCTCAGCTCTTTTTGTCCATACAATGCAAGTGAAAGAGTGCTAAAATTTTGAAGCTTCTGAAAGCTCAAAAAGGCAGCATAAAATAATCCATAAAACTCCAGTAGATTAATTAATGTATTCTGAAGCTAAACACTAGGTGTGTGTGTGGAAGGAATAGATCAATATTTAAAAAAAATGGACAAAAAATGTATCAAGGTTGAATACACGTTGCCCTTCACATGACATACGCGCATTGGCAAATGCATGTATACATACGTTCGCGTATTCATACATATTTTTTACTGATTTGGATACGTCAACTCAACTGCAGCACCATCTTGGAATGGTGAACAATGAAAGCTGTTTGAATGGAGGAGATGCCTCAGACCGAGCTCCTTGCTCAGACTTCTGCACAAACAGTATTGCGGAACATAGGAACAACTGTATATGAATACCTATGCAGAGGAGGCTTTCGTGCTTACATCAAGCGAGAGGCAGTTTGAACTCCACCCTTCTCAACAAGCAGACAAGAAGTGAACATTTTTAGTTAAAAAAAATATTTACCTATTGCTTACACACCTTGCTTCAGAAGACATTAATTAATCCATTGAAGTCATATGGATTACTTTTATGATGGCAATATGTGCTTTTTGGAGCCATACATTCACTTGCATTGTATGGACCTACAGAGTAGAAATATTCTTCTAATAATCATAATTTGTGTTCTGTTGAAGAAAGAAAGTCATACACATCTGGGATGCCATAAGGGTGCGTTAATGATGAGAGAATTTTCTTTTTTGGGTGAACTAAACCTTTAATGTCTTCAATATCACTTCTATCATGTTAGTCTTTTGTAATATCCCTATCTTCAAGTTGACACCCTCCTTTAAACCCTCAATGTCTCATTGAATAATTGCTAACTTTAGCTCTTTATTTCCATCCTGGAAGTCATCCTGTTAATTTTCCTGCCATCGATTATAATTCGATTATTAACATAAAGTTTTAAGTTCCTGAGAACATTTCTGAAAGTCTGGTATACCATTTTATGGAACTACTTCATTAAAATGACACCATAAGCATATTAATTTTTAAACATTCACAGAGTTAAAAAAAGTACTCCATAACCCAAAAGGTCACAATTTGAATTGAACTATAGGGAAATCTAGTATGGGATAAAATATGCTCATAGGCACTTGGAAATTTGCTGTACGACTGCTTTGAAAGGGCTGTAAATCATATGAAAATATATACGGAAAGATATGTATAATTATTTTAAAACAATATAGAATTCCACCCACACTCAATCTGCCGGTGTAACACTGCTGTCGCTCATATCCGCTGAGTAAGACGGGATTCCAGCAGATGTGGTGGCATTAATATTTCATGAAGTGAAATGGAGACCCACTCCCAAAGCCCCCTTTGGAAGCTGCCTGGATATTACTGACCTGTACCATGAGTTGCCTAGCAACAATGGCTTCCTATGAAAACTGAAACAAAGAAATCTGCCCATGCAACACTGGATGCCGGCGACATTGGTCTACATTATAAACAAGCCATTAATTGGAACCGTTCAGTTAGCAGAAGGATGGAATTTTACTTATTCCTCCTATCTTTCCATTAATTGAGAGATGTTGCTATGAGTCCTACAGTAGATTATTACTGTACTTTGTATTCCTGGTGCACAGCAGCATGCAGGGTGGAGATGGAGGAGAGGAACATGCACTAACATCCATTATTTACCAGTCTGAGGTCTAAAAATAGCTCCAGCTGGGTCTTTCTTCTGTGGTAGAGTGGAGCATGGTAAGCCAAAGATAGGAAGGTCAAACTCCTGCTGCAAAGTGTCATTGCGTGCTTAGCTCAGACAGCAGCCTGTCTTGCAGGTGCACTGACCGTCATGCTTTGGCGCTGACCTACTTCAAGATTTCAATTGGACTACCATGTTATGCTGACTAACACTAGCTTTACCAATCTAAAATCCTGGCCAGACTTTTTAAAGAAAATTTAAGTCATTATTCACAGAATATTTTCCCTGCCCCAAAGTTTACGTCTAGTGCAAATTTGCATCCAGAATTTAAAAATGGCGTGTCACTTGCGGTTAAATACACTCTAGAACCAATTTGGTGGCAACGATGTCGAAGCATAATTATTTTAATCTGGACACAACATTTCAGTGGAGATGAAGATTTTTAGTGACTAACAACTACCATGTCGATCTATTATTCACACAAAATTGTTGTATGGCTTGATAAGACTATTTCATGAGTTTACACCTAAGATTACACCTAACACTGGGCAAGATATTTATAACAATTTTTCTAAATATCTCTATAGTGGTCCACACCAAAAATTACAGCATACAGGTTTGGAACAACATAATTCCTTTTTTAAAATGTATTTATTTTTTTATCTAAGCTCTGCAGTGTGACTAGCAAACCAAGTCAGCTTAACCATAAACTGTTATCTCAGGATTATATGAACAAACAAATTGATGAATTCTTTTTATTGTGTGAACTGCTCCTTTAGAAATACTCTCATAATGGAGTTCTAAAATAAAGTTCAGAAGAAGCCCGTTCATCTTATCTCACAATCACCACTAGAGTATATAAAGGCTTGTATACGTCTCTGCAGTGACAATTTCTCCAGCATCCCTCTTCCACCTTATCTCCAAGTTTATTTTTATTTAAAATTTTCTTAGTGTATGTTCACTTCCATGAATCCATTAACATGTTTTATCTCTCTTCATGTAGTCCAGGAGCAGGGACGTCACTAGGATTGGAAGACAGGGGGGCTTAGCCCCCAGGGTATTTGTAACTTGCGTTTGCAAAATCTTTGCACTCACATCTAGAGCTACACTTATGTCAATAACCAGTCAAGATACCAAGATGTTAACAAGTAAAACGTGACAGACATATCCTCTTCTTCCATTTCTACTCTGTTAAAGAAAAGTTACTGTAATGTTAGCTTTTAGACACATCAAAGCTGCATGGGGGAATTTACTTAGGCCAGACTTTGCTCCTGATGAGTTATTCTATAAGCAATGACTTAAATGGTATCTGTCTGCTCATGTAAATGTATGATAAAGTAATAGCATACTATATCTAATTCCTCTCTATATAAGATCAGTTGTCCACAGAATGCTATTTAATTACTCTAATTACTGTAACTGCGCTGTGGATTGGTTCAATCAGAGTGTAATTTCGCTGTGTAGTTTGGCTTGCATACAGTTTAACCCAAGAACCAGAATTTTAAGGTCATAGTGAAATTTGACAACACAGGTTTGAGCGTTTCTCAATTAAAGATGATTTATTCTGCCAAATGATGTATACAAGAAGGATACAACGGTAATAGCATTAACAGGGACCCAATGACATTTAGTTTTCAGTGACAACAACATTCTATGGGGATTGATATTGTTTTATATGCCTATTATAGAGATAGGTTATATTATTGGCTAAGAATAAAGAGTTAAATTAACCTAAATTAACCATTTCTTGTATTTTGCTTGTTCACTCTAGCTAGACTACAGTTTTCCATAGCAAACCAAAATATCCCCTTTCCTTTACCTCAAGAAAACGTAGCTAAAGGTAAGCAGGTAATTCAAAACAACTTTTCACTCTGTATCACGACACTTACCAATCTTCCTTTCACCATTAGCGTGTGTATCGGTGTGTGTGGGCGGGAGGGTGCATAGCGAGTTCAACGTCAGACCAAACTAGAGTAACGACGAGACGAGATGAATCCTCCAGTTACTTGCAGTGCTCCGGTCTGCAACGCTCTGAAAGCTGCTGCAGTTCACACCAATGCAACGAGACGGTGCGGTGCATCATCTTGATAGCACAACGACTCTTTGTACTTCTGTCCAACTTCCGAATTTCGGCTATTTTTTGTAGCTGGATTATATATATCATTTGTTGCATCTAATTCTAAATATGAATGAGGATACGGTTATTGATAAATCGAATTGTTATTGCTGTTCTTATCATTTAGGGGGGCTTAGGAACATTTTGGGGTAGCTTCAGCCCCCCTAAAATAGGCCTAACGACGTCCCTGTCCAGGAGGAACTCACTCAGGACCCTCTATTGCGGACAGCAAGCCAAACCAGTTTAACCATTGATAGTTATGTCAAAATTATATGAACACACTAACTTGAGAATGTAAGAGGGCAGCCGATGACAGCAATACAGGTCTGGTAAGAGGAGGAAAATGGCTACACTGTATGATTAATATATGAACTCAACACTTTGCTTTGCTCGTCCACTCCCATTCTAAAATGTGATAGTCATTGACACACTGATAATCAAATTCTAGCATGTAAGAGTATACTATCATAGAGAGTTTCTAATAAGTATCAAACACTTTTAGTTATGTGTATACGTCAAATGCTACAAGGTGAAAATGGGCCTGAAGTTACAATTTCATTAAAAAAAAATATTAGGCTTGAAAAATAAGGATGTATCCAAATGTTCAAGATTGGGTGTAACCATTATTGACTGACTGCTAATCTCAATTTCTTTAGCATACTGTAAAAACTGCTAGATCTTAAAGTGTCATAGCAAGGAGCTGCAACTTGTTCTTTTTTGTGTGTGTAATTATTTGTAATTTCTTTGAATTTTTTTTTTTCTAAAGTAAAATGCTTAGATATTTGTAAAATCACCTTCATAATGAATAATGTTGCTGTTTAAGGGTTTGGGCGTTCTAGCATGCATTGTGGCATGAATACATTTTACAGTTTCATATTTACAGTACAGAAAACTCATTGTTTAGGCATTCACATGGCAGTAATGTTGGTGGCATCTGATTACAGTAAAATGATTAGTTCCAGTAATATTATTACTTAGTCAAAATGCGGGCGGCTGTGGCTCAGGTTGTAGAGCATGCTGGCTACTAATCACAGTATTGGTGGTTTGATTCCCGGCCCAGACACTGAACCCCAAGTTTCTCATGGCAGGCTAGCACCTTGCAAGGCAGCCCTGCCATCATTGTGTGAATGAGTTTGTGAATGAGACGCAGTGTAAAGCTAAGGTTAAAAAGGCGCTATATAAGTGCAGACCATTTACCATTTATGTACTGTAACACATTATATTTAAAATGTATCTAATCAGATTACACTTACTGACTTTCAATTAAGTTAATTATTTTTAAGACCTACTGTTACTTCAGTACAATTTTGCCATAAAAAGTGTAAATTTGCATCATGCATAAATCTGTAGAATCTAAGTTGCTGTTACAGAAATTAATCTAATGTAAATATCTGTGTCAGCACATTGCCTGAGATTCCTCCACATCATATCTTCCTCTTTTGCAAACTAGTTGTGCTTCCATCATTATATAACTTGCCATGGTCACTTTTAGCACCTTGGGCCAGTTGCACCAGCTAGACGTAAGTTACAACAGCCTAGTTGTGGCGTAAATGGGCACTAAGTCACAATTTACACACTATTATAATATTTGAGCATTGCACCATTAAACAGGTAGACAAAAATGCTGATTGCCTAAGGCACGACAAACCATCTTTACTGCCTGCTCTCTCCACGCTCAACAGTTTCTATTTTTTTCTAACATTTTGATGCATAGATCAGATATTAAACATTACATTGCTCGGTAAGAAGATCACCTGTTCTCTTATTTGTCAAGTTGATATTTTAACACTAAATAGAAGATACTGTCTATGTTCCCTGAGTAAAACTCTAAGGCATGATGCTCAGAGCACACACAAGTAAAGTGATATGTTAGATGTTTGTTTGCATTGAAAGGGATAGCTCAAATATAAATTCTGTTGTCATTTACTCATCCTCAATGTAATTCCAATACAGTTGAAGCATTAGCAAAACATGAGAACAGTACTATGTACTGAATTCAACATCTAACAGTCAAAGGCATGTGTCAGTCTCCACTAAACAGTTTCTATAATCAAATATAATCTAATAAAAGTATTCAAACAGATCAACTCAGATCTGCACTCACCTCCACACTAATCCTAACCTCCACTATGTACTTTACATCATTAATGCCATTTTTACATCTTACCAGATGGACCAAAGCACCACAAATACATTATAAATCATGGGGCAACGTGTTGGCATGAGGTATTTTCAAAGTAGGACGTTGTACATATATGCGACAACAGATTTATTTGGACCACAAACTGGCATAATAATTCATCTTGTAATTCCAACAGAGTCCAGAAAATGGCAGTGTAATATTTGATTTACTGAAATACTCGACTGTAAAAACATATTTATGACTTACTTAGCAAGCTTCATTTCAATCTGTTGACGGATCTCCTGTCTTTCCTGGTCACTCCGTGCAGGGAAAATATTTCTATCCTCTAGCTCCTGTTTGCTGGGGCGATTTCGAAGCTTCACGGCCAGCAGCTCCTTCCTCATCCTCCTTGGCAATGTACCTACACAAACAGGGAGATTTTTGCCATTGATTTTATAACCATATGACACAATTTCAGCAATCCATATTTATAGATGGAAATTACAAAGACAGAACTTTTATGTCATGCCACATGAATGAAACATGAAAAACATGAAAATCACTGTGGACAATCATTTGATGATGGTACTATGTATACTGTATGTTGCCTGTGTTCTGACAATCTGTGCTACATGCTCAGCAGTAAAAACAGTGATATGTAAAGTTAAAACATGGGTAGCACATCAGGATGCACGGAAGAACCTGTCGGTATGAACTACAACAGCATGAAATATGTTAAAAACCAAGGTAGTACATCTTGTCAGGAAGGTAATATCTATCAGGATGTGCTACCAGCATAAATATCAGATAGTTTGATGTGGTGTGAGGCTGTACTAATCCCTAAATCTAACCCTAAAACAATGTGAAAATAGCGTTGGTAGCACATCCTGATAGGTAGCATAAATTTTCAGGACACCTGTAAACACAGGAACTTTCACAAAATAAACGTAAGGACACCAAAAATTCTAGAAATGCAGTCCCAATGCATAAACTTTACTGCCCAAAAATAACACACATTTTTATACAAAATAATTAACATGTGTTTTTAGAAAATATGAGTTTCACATTTCTGCTCTCGAACTCTCCGGAATGTCTTGCATCTAGACTTCCATTGTAAGTGCATTAATGTAGTAATGTAATAATTTTTTTATTCTTATTTATTTTTTACTAGGGACAAGTCAACAGCATGTCTCAGATGCTGTTCATAGCGTTTGGACCTGGAAATTCTTTTAATAGTACTGTAGTAATAATACAATGCCTGGTACACCCACCAGAAATGACAGATTCGTTCCAGCTGTCAATGTCATAGATAATTTCTGAAGCATCAGTGAAGCAGTAGTCCTGTCTAACATTTTCCTTGTTTTCCTCTGATTCTTTCCTGTTCTCTGTCTCTCCACTTGACTCCCGTTCGATGCTATAGGCCAGAGAAGAGAGAGGGAGAAAAAGAAACACTGTTAAATGATGCAATTCTAGTATTTTTTAAGATAAATATTGTGTAGAAAAAGAAATAAACAGAAAGCAAATCTGGAATATGATGCATTGGTAATATATATATATTGTTTTTATATTATTATTAGTTGTAAAACTTCTAAAATGTAAAAAGACAAAAAGAAACACTATAATATGATGCATAAATAAAAAAAAGTTATTCTAAAACCTTAGAAACTAAGAGAAACACTGAAATATGATAATTTGGTAATATTAAATATTTAAAGAAAAATAATTCAACTTAAAAAGAGTGAAATAAAAAGAAACACTGTAATGTGATGCATTTGTAAAAAACTAAATTATAAGATGTATGATTTTTAAAACATCCAATAAAGATTCAAACTGAGAGGAACACTATATTATGATGCATTGAAAATATTTTTTTTAAAGAAAGCCCCTTCTTAGCCCTCTTAAAGCCCCATCTTGCCATCCTAAAATAATGTGAAAGTAATCATAATAGCTTTAACATCCCCACCTCTCTTGTCTGAGCTTTGTTGCCAGGGCTCGGTGCAGTTCCTCTATTATACAGCTTGGGGGGAGTGGCGGATGTATGCTTCCTATATGTGGTGATCCCACAGTATTAAAAGGCCCTCTTAAAACCACAGGAGTGGGGCCTTCAGGGACTCTAGGCAATTCTTTTGCATGAAAAGAATTTGACTGAGGCACAGTTGTGACAATGAGTTTACCCGGATCTGCAAAGACAAGCAAATGCAGTCACATTCAAGAATATTCTTAGGGATCTTTTTGTCTGATTGTCATTGTGCAAAAAAGAACACACCTTCCTCAGTGCTAAGCTGAGACACAAGATTGCAATGACTGCTTGGAGGAGACTGTTCCTGTGGCTCATCTTCCTCATCTTCCTTTCTGTCCTCTGCATCTTCCTCAAAATCCTCGTTTTCATTCACACATGGAATGACTTCCTCTTCCTCATTTGAATTTGGTTCATCTGTTGTCTCACTGTCCTGTACTAAATCTACCACTGACAGGAAAAATTGTAGAAATTGTTAAACTATTGAGAACATAGTTCAAGGCTTGCTGTGTACCCTGTATGTCAAGAATGAAGAAAAGTGTGAAATGAAGAAAATGCGTGTAATTATGAAGAAATCCACACCTGTGTTACTGGGACTCACTCACCTGTAGGGAGATTGTCTTGCTCTGAGCTGAGGTACTCCATGCTACTGATGCTAAGTATGGGCCCCTGACAGCCAGGCAGCCGGATTTCTGCATCTGAGATGCCCTGAATGGAAGAGCTCAAGTCTGGAGAGTGAAGACCACAGGCCAAGGCCACATCTACATACAGAGGAATGTGTACATATGACTTTAGCAATGAATAGATGATTTAAAGCTAAAGTGTGTAAGTTATACCACTAGTCTTACAAAAGCTTCAAACTTTCAATTAATAACGTATTAATATACTGTAGACAAAAATCCACCAAGATTTTATTTTTATCTCTGGGTCTGAATACGTGTCCCCAGCCCCGTGTTTCCAAAGTTGATATTGGCTTGACAAAGACTTGCCTGAAAGTTACAACTAGTTTGGAAAGTTTGAAGTTTGATGGTTATACAGACATTACAGTAAGACAAACATCCATCTGACTAGATAGAATGAAAGTCTGATAGTCAGATAAACTGGTGTAGGTAGGTAGGTAGGTAGGTGGGTAGGTAGGTAGGTAGGTAGATAGATAGATAGATAGATAGATAGATAGATAGATAGATAGATAGATAGATAGATAGATAGATAGATAGATAGATAGATAGATAGATAGATAGATAGATAGATAGATAGATTTTTAAGCAGATTAAATGCATTTGTGGTTTGTTTACATTTGAATTTTTTTAAAGCTGGAGTTAAATTAACGAGCATTCTGTTGGCCCGTTTGAACATTTCGTCAATATAAGTCTATGGAATGTTTCAGATTTTTGATTGTCCGCTGTTTGAAAACTATAAGTCCACTCAGTTAGGAGAGATGTAGCACATTATTCCAAAACAGTCTGTGCTGAGATGTAGCTTGAAAACTCTATGAGGAGTTAGTGTTCATTTTTTTGTCTCGATTAAGGGTTTTAAAAAAACAAAAACCTAAACAAATGTTGGCTTCGTTAATAGTGTGATCTATTGTGATCGTTGATGTTCTAGTGTGGATGAACTGAAAGCTTTGGTGGCTGAAACCTGGAGTAAACTTTCACCACAGCTTTTACAATAACTTATTGAATCTATGCCCAAACTTTGTCAAAAAGTTCTGCGAAAGAAGGAATTGCTAAACTAAAATCTAAAACACTTGAACATCTTTAATGAAGCCATTATCAAGTGTCCAAATATATCCATAATATCTATTGTTCTATGATTTAAAACATAGCAAGCTTCTTTTTGTTAAATGTTCTGCTTGAAAAGTGTACTTAAGTTATCTTTCTTGACAATAAATGCAAATTGGTTTCATGTTTTGTTCTCAAATGCAAAGGAATTCATACATTTTTAAGTCCAGATTAAGCATCTAAATATTTTTTGGGCCACTGTATGTATATACGCTGGTGCAGCGGTTAGCACTGTCGCCTCACAGCAAGACGGTCGTGGGTTCAAACCCCGGTTGCCCCAGCCTTTCTGTGTGGAGTTTGCATGTTCTCCCCGTGTCTGTGTGGGTTCTCTCTGGGTGCTCCGGCTTCCTCCCACCATCCAAAGACATGCAGGCTAGGTTAATTGATGTCTCCAAAAACTGTCCTAGGTGTGGATGTGAGTGTGAGTGGTTGTCTGTCTATGTGTGGCCCTGCGATGACTGGCGACCTGTCCAGGGTGTACCCTGCCTTTCGCCCAATGTTAGCTGGGATAGGCTCCAGCCCCCCCTGCGACCCTGTACACAGGATAAGCGGTTGACGATGGATGAATGGATGGTATTATTTTTAGTACAAAATTAATAATTGAAAAGTAGATAAATATAGAAATTAGCATTGCATATTTTTTTCCAACAAGAAATGTTTCACAACCTTGAGCAGAAGGATTGTAATGTCTGTTCCTGTCAACACTTGTTACCTTTCTGAAAGCATAATTATATCACAAGTTTATTCATTTAGCTTGAGATGGCACAATGCAACTTATTAACACTTAAATGCATTATGTATCTGATAGAATGATCTATGTTCAATTATTTAACCATATATGATGAAGGTGGCCAAAATGTCATGACATTTTTAATCCAAGGTCATTACTTAAGGTCATATAGAGTTTTTCACATTTTCTTCTTTGAAGTTTGATAATTAAATTTTTTTATGTGCCTCTTCTTCAGTAAATTTTTCCTACATCTGACTTGTTGACTTTTCTGTTAGAATGTTTAAAATTCTTCAAAAATAAAAATAGCTTTAAAAGTTAACCTTATCAACCTGGAAAAGGACAGTGTTCTCATCCTTCAAAGAATTTATCAGATTACTCACTTCACATACATTCATCAACATTTCTAAGAACAACCAGTTTCATTCACACACACTCACTTGGTTCCATCTGTGCCATCTTCCGACTAATGTGATGTGGGTAGATGTTTGTAACTTTGTGATTTTGTGACTTGGTGATTAAGGAATGTAATATTAGTTTGGTTACATTGATCAATATACAACAGTTTATTAATTGTTTTTGTGCTCTGGCACATTACAGCATTTAGAATGCTGATGACCTTTTTTTATCCAAGTTTCCCAAATCCTCTCTGAGCAAGTATTCAGGTGTTTTATTGAGCATTAAAATGGCTTATGAATGCAAACATTTAAAGAATGACAAAAATACTTAAACTTCCATCAAATAAGTACCAAATAATGACAAACAAGCCACATGGACACATTATGGTGTCACTCCAATCTCACGCCACACTGGAGTTAAGAGGTTAAAATGCTCTCTCCACCTGAATCCAGTTACATGGCAAACTAAATGTCCAAGGATGGATTATGAACTGCAAAGGCCCCAGGGCCAATTTTCTCCAAGGGCCCCCCTCCAAACGTTTTCGTGGCCAAAAGTTGTTTTCGTTTTCAAGCAGGGAGAGGGCCCGGTCAGTAATCCATCTCTGTAAATGTCCCCTGCAGGTTAAAAGCCAGGGGTGTTGGCCTTGCTTCTGTTTATCATCACAAGCTAAAAACTAACCGAAGTCTACCAGAGCTAGCAATACTCCCTCTGCTGCCATTTGAGCATCTATTATCACTTCTCTCTTTATATAACTAAACTGTTTCTAAAGATATCTGTTAACATAGCATCCATTTCTCACTTGATTAACAGATCTCTTGCCTGTGGCACTGTTCCATCTAAACTGTAAATTGATGCTGTCGAATGAATCCTCAAGAAACGTTGTCTAGGTCCATCTGTGTTAAATAATTACATTACTATCATAAAACTGCCTTTTTGAAGCAAAATTCTTAAAGTGCGTTGTTTTTCTAATAATCTCTACAAGCCTTTCCAGTAAGAATATTGTTCTCAGCATAGCACTGAGATAACTCTTCTCAGGGTCATTAATGACCTCCTCATTTCTGCAGAATCAGGAGTGCTTAATATTCTACCCCTCCTTTTGGTCCTTAGGTGTGTAATTGATTATGACTGGCTTTACATATTTTTTGCTCCCCTGTTTAACCAATTGTATCAGTTACACTGGAAACTCTTTTCTGAGAAAAAACCCCCCCAGGGTTCAGTCCTTGCTCCTTTTCTCATTGTAATGTCTATGCTTCCTCTTGAACAAATATTGTCCCCCCTCATTCTCTGAAATACATAATTCTGATTGGTCTATCACAACATTGTTTAATGCCCACTAAACAGTACAATTGAACATTGCAACCAATTTCCTACATACTACAGCTGTGTATGTAGGAATGTCTTTCGCATCACTCAACTGTCTCTTTTTTCATACTGTATAATAAAATAATGTCAATTAAAATAAAAATGTTATGTCTTTATTGTTTTTATAAAGTCTTTATAAATGTTATATGTATTTATTTATTTATTTGGTAAGTATCCATGTACTGAGCGAGATAATGTACAGACAGCAATCATTAAAACAAAATAAAACATGACAGGGAAATTCAGAACCCCGACACGACCAGTTAACTATACATTACTCTTTACTCATCTGCCTGCATCTGTAATTTACATTTGAATTTCCTCAAGCTCAATACAGGTGAAATGTTAACTGTCTTGTTAACTGGTTCCAAAGCTCTTATCTCACTATAGATATAGTTTGATCGAGTCATGGGCTGCTCTCACTGCTTCCATCAGGCAGGCGGTCTCGCAGCATCAGGACCCGCACCACCCGACTACATGACAGCTTCTTCCCACAAGCAATAAGACTTTTGAACACATGATCTCTCACAATCTACAATCAGCACTGCACTTTATTAATCCTCATTCTGTCAATATATTCTCGCTCCCAATTCAGTTAGTGTATATATATATTTATACCCTTATCTAGTGTATGTGTATTCTACATTGTGTGTATTGTGTACATTTGATATGTAAATTGTTGTGTAGGTATGTGTACATTTGTTATGTAAATTGTGTTGTGTAAATATGTTGTTATTGTAAAGTGGTTTATGTCTCGTCACTGTCATTACTGCAATGTTGCTCGGAACTGCACACAAGAATTTCACCTGCTGTTGCACTCTTGTACACAGTAGTGTGACAATAAAGTGATTTGATTTGATTTGATTGATTTGATCTCTCAATAGATATTGATGAAGAGCTACTCAGGTGTTTTCACAATGATCATTGACATGATTTTGACCCTTCATTCTTTCAACACAGGGTAAGTTATTTATTATATAGTCTTGTAAACCTTCACCTTTGTATTATTGCTTTCCTTCTCTCACTCAGTAAGAGAGATGCAAAAACAATTGTGATTCATAAATCTTTATATTATCAATTGCATTTATTATGCATTGCTGTGTATGTATGCAAATGACCTTCTAGAAAAGTGCAATATAAATGAAACTTATTAATCCTCTCATTATACTTCATTTTACTTCAAATTACTCCACTTTCCACAGAATATTCTCACATACCTAACCACATACATTCATCTGTATACCTAACACCACCCCATCCTCTGTAATATGAGATGAACAAACAAAAAAGCAAAAAAGCCCTGCTTGTCTCACCTGTAGAGCTCTGCTTCAGCTTTTCGTTTTTCTTTTTCCTCCATTTCCATGGCCTGAAAATGCGCCCCAGCGTGGCTAGCTTGCTGTGGCGACGGATGGGAGGGGTGTGGACTCCACTCACCAAACAGCTGGAGCGCAGCACCTTCTGATGCTCCATCACATCTGTAAGACAAAAAAACATGAGACTGTCAGCATCAGTGACATCCAACAGGCTGAATTACATGCACACAATACTGAAAAATTATATTTATTAAGTGCATTTATAGACTCGTGCATTTATTTAGCTTAAAGGAATAGTTCACCATATGACTTTGATAATTCTGTGGAACACAAAAGAAGATATTAGACAGTATGTTGGTCTCAGTCACCATTCACTTATATTGCATCTTCCAAACATAAAAGTGAATTGGTGATTGAGACTGTCACTCCTTTGGTGTTCCATGGACGGAAGAATATTTTGCTGTAAATTATGACAATTTGGGGTGAACTATCCCTTTAAGCCCATTCTACTTACAACCCCAATTATGAAAAAGTTGGGACAGTAAGAAAAATGCTAATTAAAACAAAAAGGACTGATTTGTAAATGATATTCCCCTTTGCTATATTAAAAGCACTACAACTACACATTATATGATGTTTTACCTTGTGAATTTCATAGCTTTTTGAAAATGTACAGTAATTTCAGATCAGATGATCACAATATGATCTCCAAAAGAATTGGGACAGTCAAGTGTTTACCACTGTGAAACATCACCATTTCTTATTAACAACACTTATTAAGCATTTTGGCACTGAAGACTGTTAATATTGTTAATATAAACTTAATATTGTTAAGTTTAGAAAGTTTAGGAATTTTCCCCCATTCATCCATTATGAAGGTCTTCAGCTGCAAAATTTTACAGGGTCTTCGTTGCCATATGGATTACATTCTCAGGTCAGGACTGCAGACAGGCAAATCTAGGCAGTATATGTTGCTCCAAAATGTTTACACATTTGTCAGCATTAATAGTGCTCTTATAGAGCCATTGGCACTGACACACTCTTAACCCATATAGACACTGGATTTTGGACCTGATAACAGTTTGGATGGTCCTTTTGGCCTGGAGAACACGATGGCTGTGGACTCTTCAGACTAAAAAACATGGTTCAACTGTCCTACTTTCCATTAAAGAAGAGACAGAGCCCAGAGAAGTCAGCAGTGCTTCTGGACAGTGTTGATGTAGGGCTTCTGCTTTGCATAGTAAAGACTTAACTTGCATCTGTGGATGCAGTGGTGAATGGTGTTGACTAACAAAAGTTTACTAAAGTTATCCCAAGCCCATGTTCATGATATCATTACAGATGAATGATGTTTTTTAAGATGGTGACATCTGAGGGATTGGGGCTCATGCACATTCAGAAGTGGTTTTTGTCTTGTCCTTTACGCACTGAGATAACTTTATTGTGCATCTGTTGTCTCATATGATCCTTGCTCTTGAAGGACTAGGCTTTTTTTTTAGGCTCCTTATATACTATGACAAGATTGCCTCACCTGTTAAACACCTCCTGTTTCACGTCACCTTGTTAATTTAACTCGTAAAATTGTTATTAGTCTCAAATTTTTGGAGTGTGTTGCAATCACTCTTTTGAAATTACTGTACTTTTCAAAAAACAACGAAATTTACAAGGAAAAACGTCTCGGTTACGGATGTAACCTCCGTTCCCTGATGGAGGGAACGAGACGTCGTGTCGAAGAAGCGACACTAGGGGTCTCTCTTGAGCGCCGAAAGATACCTCTGATCTATGAAAAAAGGCCAATGAGAGTTGGCGAACAGTATTTGCATACTCCGCCTCCGGAGACGAATATAAAGGCGAGAGAAATACGCTCGTTCATTCAGGATTTTTCTGAGGAGCCGGGAGTGTACCGGGCACCTCAGCGGCTCGGCTCAGCGACGTGGCCGGGAAGACATGACGTCTCGTTCCCTCCATCAGGGAACGGAGGTTACATACGTAACCGAGATGTTCCCTGTCTGTCGCTCACTTCGACGTCGTGTCGAAGAAGCGACACTAGGGGTCCACTTCAAAACTTGCACAAGCGACCAACTGTGTTCAGGCTGCACGTACTCTTCCCCAATGCCCCGAAAAAGCGTCAGCATCCTTTTGGTTACCCTAGGGGGGAACAAGGTGACGCTCCCAACTAGGGAACGGGCCAAGCCTGGCTGGGCCTCTTTTCTCTCTATGTTTTCTCGGCATAGAGCAAGAGCAGCCGGGGCCCTTACCGTATCGAGGGAAAGGGGTCTTATTCCCGAATTCCTATTCTTTTAGGGGGAAAAGACCCTGCGGAGGCCATACCCGCCCAGCAGGGGAGGTAAAGGTGGCAAAATACATCACATGGCCACTTTGGGCATGTGGGAGGAAATGGCGCGGTGGTAGATCCAACCTCGAAGAGGGGGGAGTTGCTAAACACGGCGACCGGAGGGCAACGAAGGACTGCCTAAGGGAGACGCGGGTCAGCCCGTAAGGTGACCGTACCACGGAAATACACACAGGAGGAGTCCCGTAGGAGGCCTGATCTGTGGAGCACCTATTCCAGTAGGGGTAGCCGGAGGTACCCATAGTGGACTGGACCAGCACGTTCCTCCGCTGAACTGCTGCGGGCCCGAAGGGCTAGGGAGGAATCAACCAGGGACCTAGGTCCTCTGGGACAAAAGCGCACTGTTTTGCCTTGGCAGAGGGAAACGGCACTGGAACAAGCGGTTCACCCGGTCAGATCATCGACGTGTACCGAGTTCTACGGGCTCGGACCTGAGAGAACACGGGATGAGACTGACTCAACCCTGAGATTGTAGAATCTCGTAAAGGTGTTAGGTGCTACCCAGCCCACAACTCTGCAAATGTCTGCTAGGGAGGTGCCCCTCGCCAGTGCCCATGAGGTTGCCACACTCCTAGTGGAGTGGGCCCGAACCCGTAAGGGGGGTGGCACGGCCTGGGTGTGGTAGGCCAATTGAATGGCCTCCACCACCCAGTGAGACAACCTCTGTTTGGAGACAGCGTTCCCTTTCTGCTGTCCTCCAAAGCAGACAAAGAGCTGCTCAGAGCGCCTAAAGCTCTGGGTGCGTTCCAGGTAGGTACGCAAGGCACGTACCGGACACAATAGTGAGAGGGCTGGGTCTGCCTCCTCCCGGGGCAGCGCTTGTAGGTTCACTACCTGATCTCTAAAGGGCGTGGTAGGAATCTTGGGCACATAGCCCGGTCGAGGTCTTAGGATTACATGAGTGTCTGCCGGACCGAACTCCAGGCAAGTGTCGTTAGTAGAGAACGCTTGCAGGTCCCCGACCCTCTTGATGGAGGCGAGCGCGATCAGCAGGGCCGTCTTTAGAGAGAGGGCCCTGAGTCCAGCTGATTCTAGCGGCTCGAAAGGGGATCTCTGAAGACCGGCGAGGACCACCGAGAGATCCCAGGAGGGGAACAGGTTTGGCCGGGAGGGGTTTAACCTCCGGGCGCCTCTTAGGAACCTGACGATTAAGTCGTGCTTGCCCAGAGACTTGCCGTCTACTGGGTCGTGGTGAGCTGCGATAGCGGCAACATACACCTTCAAGGTGGATGGGGACAGCCTCCCCTCCAACCTCTCCTGTAGGAACAGGAGCACCGACCTAACTGCGCACCTCTGTGGGTCTTCTGCCCGGGAAGAACACCAATTGACAAACAGATGCCACTTCAGGGCGTAGAGTTGCCTGGTAGAAGGGGCTCTGGCTTGGTTGATCGTGGCTACGACCGTGGGTGGTAGACCAGCTAGATCTTCCGCGTCCTGTCCAGGGACCAGATGTGGAGGTTCCAGAGGTCTGGGTGCGGATGCCAGAGCGTGCCCCGTCCCTGAGAAAGAAGGTCCTTCCTCAGGGGAATTCGCCAGGGAGGGGCTGTTGCGAGGAGCACGAGGTCCGAGAACCAGGCCCGGGTGGGCCAGTAAGGAGCCACGAGAGTGACTTGCTCCTTGTCCTCCCTGACCTTGCACAGCACCTGTGCAAGTAGGTTCACTGGGGGAAATGCGTACTTGCGCAGCCCCACCGGCCAGCTGTGTGCCAGTGCACCTGCCCCTAGGGGAGCCTCTGAGCGGGCGTACCAGAGCGGGCAGTGGGAGGTCTCTCGGGAGGCAAACAGGTCTACCTGGGCCTTGCCGAACCGTTCCCAAATCAGCTGAACCGAGTGGGGGTGAAGCCTCCACTCTCCGCCAGGCAAGCGTTGTCGTGACAGCGCGTCCGCCATCACATTGAGGTTGCCGGGGATGTGAGTGGCATGCAGCGACCTGAGTCGGTGCTGGCTCCAAAGGAGGAGACGACGGGCGAGTTGCGACATGTGACGGGAGCGTACGCCGCCTTGGCGATTTATGTACGCGACCGCAGTGGTGCTGTCTGACCTGACCAGGACATGTTTGTCACGAATTAACGGGAGAAACTGCCGCAGGGCTAGAAGGACGGTCAACAGCTCGAGGCAGTTGATGTGCCAACACAGCTGGGCCCTTTTCCAATGGCCTGAGGCCGCGTGCCCATTGCAAACGGCGCCCCAACCCAATTTGGAGGCGTCGGTCGTGACCAGGACGCGTCTGGACACCTGCTGTAGGGGTACTCCAGCCCGTAAGAAACAGAGGTCTGTCCAGGGGTTGAATGTTTGTTGGCAGGCGGGGGTGATTGTTACCCGGTGCGTGCCGTGGCACCATGCTCGTCTCGGGACTCGGGTCTGGAGCCAGTGTTGGAGCGGTCTCATATGCATCAACCCCAGCGGCGCGACCGCCACGGAGGACGCCATATGCCCCAGGAGCCTCTGGAAAAGTTTTAAGGGGACCGCTGTGCCTGGCCTGAAGGCGGTGAGGCAGTTCAACACTGACTGGGCACGCTCGTTGGTGAGACGTGCGGACATTGAGACCGAGTCTAACTCCATCCCGAGAAAAGAGATGCTCTGAACTGGAGCGAGCTTGCTCTTTTCCCAGTTGACCTGAAGCCCCAGACGGCTGAGGTGCCTGAGCACCTGGTCTCTGTGGGCGCATAGTAACTCTCTCGAGTGGGCCAGAATGAGCCAGTCGTCGAGGTAGTTGAGTATGCGGATGCCGGCTTCTCGGAGCGGAGCAAGAGCTGCCTCTGCATCTTTCGTGAAGACGCGAGGGGACAGAGACAGGCCGAAGGGGAGGACTTTGTACTGGTACGCCTGGCCCTCGAACGCAAACCGCAGGTAGGGGCGGTGTCGGGGCAGGATGGAGACGTGGAAGTACGCGTCCTTCAGGTCTATCGCTGCGAACCAATCTTGATGCCGGACGCAGGTTAAAACGTGTTTCTGCGTGAGCATCTTGAACGGGAGTTTGTGCAACGCTCGGTTGAGAACTCGAAGGTCCAAGATTGGTCGTAAGCCGCCGCTTTTCTTGGGTACGATGAAGTAGGGGCTGTAGAAACCCTTCTTCATCTCGGTTGGAGGGACAGGCTCTATCGCGTCTTTGGCCAGAAGAGTCGCGATTTCCGCGCGCAGGGAGTGGGCGTGTTCGCCGTGTACTGCGGAAAAGCGGACGCCCATGAAGGGGGGCGGGGGCCTGGCAAACTGAATTGCGTAACCGAGTTGGATGGTCCGGGCCAGCCAGCGAGACGGGTTGGGAAGTGAAAGCTACGCGTCCAACCTCTGTGCTAGGGGCACCAAAGGGACGGTTAATTTGGACGTACCCGGCGGGGCTTCGCAGCGGGGCGGAGCAGGTAGGGCAGCGTTGGGCGGCGACAGGGCGACCCGCGGCTGAGGTGCTGAGAAAAGACTCAAAGCACTTACCTTGCTCCGCACACCCGGCTGGGGGCGGGTTAGCGACTGAGGAGGAGGTCCTGGGTAGGCGTCCTCTAGACTCATCGGAACCGGCCGGCCGGGGGACAGTCGTGGGGCTGAAGACGGGTGGTCCATGTCCAGGAAGCCAGGACTGTTGAGATCTAAGGGCAAAGTGCCGTGAGAACGGCATTTGCGGGCCAGGTGAACCAGAGACATAGGAAATAGCTCTTTTATTGAGAATGTGGGTACCGCAACCCCGTCTAAGGGGGAGCGGCAAATTAAATTGTTTGAAAACAAAAGATTCTCCTCCCGGCCCTCCAACGGGGGACGGAGTGGTCTTACCACCTCCGGAGCTAACGTCTGTGTCGCTGGGTCGTCCGTCTCAGGACCGCCTAGGAGCCTTCTGGGTCCTCAGGGGAGTCCGGGAGACGGGGGGCGTCTGCTTCCTGCGGTGTGCTCGACGCAGGGGCTGAGAGCTGGGCCCGGGTTGAGGCGGAGCAGGTTTCTTAGCCGCAGGGGGACGCCCTCGGCGAGCAGACGGGGCAGTGGCCTTGGCGGCAGGTTTGCGGCGAGGCAGGATGTGAGAAATAGCCTCCGTCTGTCTTCTCACCGCGGAGAACTGCTGGGCGAAGTCCTCGACGGTGTCGCCGAAGAGGCCAAGCTGGGAGACAGGGGCGTCGAGGAAGCGGACTTTGTCGGCCTCACGCATCTCGACCAGGTTGAGCCAAAGATGACGTTCCTGGACCACAAGGGTGGCCATCGCCTGCCCGAGTGCCTGCGCGGTGACCTTCGTAGCTCTGAGGGCGAGGTCGGTCGCTGAGCGCAGTTCCGGCAGCACATCGGGGTCAGGGCTACCCTCATGCAGATCTCTGAGCGCCTTGGCCTGGTGGACTTGCAGGATGGCCATGGCGTGCAAGGCGGAGGCGGCCTGTCCCGCGGCGCTGTAGGCTTTGTTGTTCAAGGAGGATGAAGTCCTACAGGCCTTGGAAGGGGGTACAGGGCGTCCGCGCCAGGTGGTAGGGTTACCGGGACAAAGATGGAGCGCAACTGCCCTATCCACCTGGGGAATCGCCGTGTACCCGTGGGCCTCTCCGCCGTCGAGGGTAGCGAGAGTGGACGAGCAGGGCTTTTGACGAATGGAGAGCGGCGCTCTCCATGAAGATGTCAGCTCGTCATGCACCTCCGGGAAAAACGGGACCGGGGGGGGGGCGTGGCTGTGAGCGGCGCCCAGACCCCAGGAACCAGTCATCCAACCGTGACGTGGAGGTTTCCAGTCCAACCCCACCCCGACGGCGGCCCGGGCAAGCATGTCGGACACCTGCGTGTCCGCCTCAGCCTGGGCCTGCTGGCCCGAAGGCGGCAGTCCAGGGGAGGAGTCAGCGTCAGATGCCGCGCTCTCCGACGGAGCGGCGAGCTCATCGGCTTCAGGCTCCAGAGGATAGGCAGACCGGCCCGGAGGCGAGTCGCCGTTACCTCGAGGCTGGACGGAGGTAAACGAGCGTGTCGGGGGGCGGGTGGTCCGCGGGGACGTGCCCGGCGGAAGCGCACCCGCTGCCCTCCCCAAATCGCCACCAGCGCCAACCGCATCGTCCTCAATCCCGTGGGAAGAAGGAGCGATACGGGGGGCGGCTGGAGTGGCGTGCTTTCTATTGGCAGGGCATTCCATCCACCAGGGGCTGGAGAGCTACCTCTGATCCGTCCGGAGAGGCGCGGCCGCCGTTCGGTAGAGGGTGGAGGAGTGGCTGAGGAACAAGCTACGGCGTATCGGAGAACCGGCGAGTAATTTTTTTTTTTTATCTCTCTCTCCTCTCTCTCTCACTGCCGCTCTGCGTTGGCCTTTTCCCTCTTTTTTAAATTGTAGTGGTTTTTTGTAATGTTTTAAAAAATTTAATGGATTGACGGCGGGGACGGTTATAAGAGTACCCCCCCATATATGAATTGTTTGTTGTTTCCCTCCCCTTGCCCCCTCCCTCGTCCAGGTTGATGGGGAAGTCCTGCCGGCAGACCGCGTGGAAGGCGCCCCCCAAAGGGAAAGAGAGTGGGGGTGTACGTCAGGCCGGGGGATCCCCAGCCTGAAAGAACAAGGGAGGAATGTGGCACGGCGGAGGGCGGGGCCGGGTCGTGACTCGACACACCCGGTCCCGTATCAGGCTAATCAAGCCATTGAGAGGGATAAAGGCCGATCGCAGAGGGTGGTGCGGGAGAGAGAGATCCTTACGGACATGTCCGTCGTCCTGTGTTTCTTTTGAGTTTTTCATTAAATCTATTATTTGTATGTCAAGCCAGTTTCTCGCCTCTTCCTTGCCCGTGAGCGTGAACTGTTTTACACACCCCAACTTCCTTTTTTAATAGGAAATGAGCTAACACAAGACAGAAAATGTTCTTCATTTCATGAGGTCTATATAGTAAACAATATGCAAGTAACTCTCAGAGCTTCAGTATATAGAGAAAGAGGCTCAGAAAATTGTCGGTAAGACCATATTTTTATTGATTTAATCCTTTATTACATGGAGTTTTGCCAAATATTATTACAAAATTTATCAGACAATCAGTAATAATAGAATAGTATATCTTCTGTTATTTGAATGTTTAATTTTTCATATTTTAAAGAGATGATACAACAAATTATAGAATGAGATTTATTACTTTCCAGATAAAATTTTATGAGATGCAACTGGCAGTCAAAAACATATTGAGCTACATATAACACATAAGCTTTACAAACTGTTTGTATTTTCAGGCTCTTATTAAGTCTAACTAGATAGATGTTCAACATAAAGAATGTCAGTAGTACACCAAAATGTCCATAGTCATATCATACATTTCATGTGATGTACATGCTATATTTTATTTCCATGTTGTTCCTTCATTAAACAGCTATGTTAAATCTAAATAAAGTCAATCACTGAAAAAACTGCACCACCTTGAGAAATAAATAGCCTATATAATATACATTATATGCATTAACACATCTGGGATACTGATAATTAACCATTATTGCACAGAATGTCAATTTGATTTAATGAATTATTTGTATGAATATACTACTCATTTGTCTTGTAATAAACAAAGAAATACTGTATATGTTCTGTGATAATAAATTTAGATAGATATGAAAAAATGTGAAAAATATAATTTACGAAAGTGCAAATATATATTTAGACACTATTACATATCATGGGTCACCAATGACCCTATACACGTTTGACAAGTAAGCAGTTAGAATTATAATTTTTTTATTTCACAATTTATATTTGAGGAGTACTGAAGAGGTGGGGCATAACTCCAAATTTGTCTACCTGCATGTACACACATTAATGTAGCTCTGAATAAGTCAGGAGTCATTCATCATCAAAGACTAATATAACACCCAGAACAACATCATATCCTTCAGCGGGCTAGACCTGATCCTTTTAAATATTCACACACAGGAAAAGCTCCATTCATAGAGCAAATGAGTCAACCCTCTGCGAAACACTCTCTTACTGAAATAGTGCAACGTGGGCAGGGGCAGCAGGTGAATGTCATCACAAAGCCAGAGGTGCTACAGTGCACTGCATGTACGGAGCTCCTCTGATCATTGACCAAATACGAGAAGAGAAGCAGGTCAATCGACTGAGTATCTCTGCCCAAGTAACCGGCAGAAATAAATCCAGGTCAAGCCTGGAAAACAGCAGAGCCAGGGTCAGCGCCTAGCTGTTACTATGGTTACTGCTCTTCCAGATGCAGTAGCAGCAGAGCAAAGCCCCCACAGAGGCAGAATTTGAGCGCGGTATGAGGGGCTGTCTGCTACTGTCTTAGGAACGAAGGGATGGTGGGGGATACAGGGAGGGGTGTGCAGAGGGGAGGGGGAAATGGGGGTCTGTTGCTATACGGAAACGCTTGCAGAAGACCCAAAGCAGCCAATCAGGGCCCATCTTTCATAACATATAATAACAAGCATACTAGCCTTCCTTCAGTGTGGGGAGGTATTTTATATGGGGCTAGATTTTGGTTTGGAGTCACACTATATAGACTGTTGGCTTTTAAACAGGAACACAATTTTTTTTTTTTAATAATACTGTATATGATATTAATTATACAGGGCTAATCCTTTCATAGCACATAATATCAAGCATACTACACTTTTTTCAATGCTGAAAGGTATGATGCACTAGGTCTAGATTAGCTAGATTAGACTTGATAAAGTGACTAGACTACAGCCTGTTGGCATTGAAAAAGGAGTAAAAATGTACATTTATAATACATGATATTATCACACAGCTGTAATAGCAGTAAGCACAGAGGACAATGCATGCTACTAAAAAGCATATACTAAAAAATTTTACCTAATATGCTTCACGTGGCTTCAAGTTTTTTTTTTTCAAGTCAAAAATGTATCTTAACATCACTGAATTGACCTGAACACATTAGGTTACACCTGCAAAACAACTTTTCAGGGGTAGATCAGGTATAAATAGCTCCTTGAGGTAGACATTGTAAGTTACCACTTTTTACATTGTAGTTATAAAACCAAGTGAATTGTAAAAATTGGGTTGTAATGCAATATAATCCTGCACTGAACACATCTGGCAATGTTTTCATGCATACATGTGAATTTATTCATGAAGTAAGCGACAGAAGAGCAAAGCACAGCATTTTATGTACAGAAAGCCAGTCTGCACATAGCGCTGCATGCTGGCTTTGTGCCAGAGATGTCCACATTACCAATACATCACAAATCCCGACAGAAGACTCAAGGCCTCTGACAGTGTCTATGAATACAATCCATTACAACATTGTAGAACAGAACACACCCATTTTGACTTTTGAAGTAATCTTGATACTGATATTGACTTTGACTCATTTTATGATTTCACTGTAAAAACAATATTTTATAGTTGTGTAGTGTACATTACAATAACATTTGGCAGACACTTTGTAGTGTCTTTTTTCAGATTATTGCATATTCAGGCTATTCATTTTATCAGTTCCTTGGGAATCAAACCCATGGTCATTGCTAACACCCTGCTCTGCCAAATGAGCTACAGAAACACAGTTTGATACCGAGTAAAATGTAAAGAACCCCCCATTGATGAAAAATGAAAATAAATAAATCAAATAGAGATTGTTAAGTAGTCTTGCCCATTTTGATTTAACAAGCTCTTGTAGAAGTTCACATGCTTTTTCTCAAAGTTTTTTTTTTTATCATTGTCAGCTCATAAAACTGCTCATAAAAACACATATCGGTGGCACTAGTGCTGCAGAAATTACACTCTTCAGCTTTAAGTGCAATTTGGAAAGACTTTACAATAACTTTCATTAGTAAAATTAACAAACATTATTATTGTTATTATTTATTACATGGCACTCTGTAATACTCGATTCTGATTGGCCAATCACATTATCCAGTGGTATATCATCCTGGTATTTTGCAAGTCATTTTTCTTACATATAATAAAATAATTTATTTAAAATAACTTCAACTCAGAAGTTTCAACTCATGTCCATTTATTTATTTGGCCAGTAGTCATGTAATAAGTGAGAAAATGAGGAGTCAGACTCATTATCGCAATATAAACACCAACAGAACTGCAAACCGGAGGTGGAACTGCTGTTTCTGGCGACTCTGAGTCTGAGGACTCTGTCTTCTAAAAAGACACCCCTTTAGGGTGAAACAAGACCCCTCTGCTCCACGTCTTGGTCTGACCACCTTTTCTGCATATCTCTGCACCGTTTTGTGGTCCGTTCTGCATAATGCGGCGGCTCATTGTTGCTTGTTGCGGACCATTCACATGTTTTGCGACCGAACCACCGGCCCCGCTCGGTTCTCCCGATGGACATTCTGCCCCTGATCGGCCCAAAAGTGCGTCGGCCCACCAGGAAAATGCCTTGTATGCCAGATTAACAGTCCAGCCCTGACACCAACAAGAAGTGGAGCTTCTCATAATCTGACTCATAATCCTACTAACTACATGACTATTTACCAAATAAATAAATGGACTTGATATTGGTTCGAGTTTAGATCAGGGTTTCCGTTGTCCGGTAATTACCAGACATTGGCCGGGAAAAAAATGAAATGTCCGACAAAATTAAATCTCTCCGGTCAAATTGTCCGATTAAAATTGCCTAATAATCCCGCCCCCCTAACACAATCTGAATTTGAGAATAAGCCTAAAATGTATCCAGAGTGGACCAAGCTCACCAAGATAGCCTGTGTAATCCCGGTCTCGAGTGTTCCTGCAGAGAGGGGGTTCTCACTGCAGAATCGGGTCAAGACGAAGCAGCGAAGTCGCCTTGCGGAGAACAAGGTTACGCGGCTTATGTGCATTGCAAGTTGTGGAGAGACACTAGGAAGTTTTGTTCCCCGTCTGTCGCTCACTTCGACGTCGTGTCGAAGAAGCGACACTAGGGGTCTCTCTTGAGCGCCGAAAGATACCTCTGATCTATGAAAAAAGGCCAATGAGAGTTGGCGAACAGTATTTGCATACTCCGCCTCCGGATACGGATATAAAGGCGAGAGAAATACGCTCGTTCATTCAGTAATTTTCTTCGGAGCCGATGGTCGTGTGTATGCAGTCAGCTGCGAGTAACACAACTGATCCTGCTTCTGATCCTCTGACGCTCTGCTTTGCTGTTGGATTTACGGCGCACTACAGCGGCTTTTCTCTTCACTGCCGGCGTGCAGTTTGCCCCTGGGCGCTTCGACAGCGCAGAGTTAAGAGTTGAAAGAGTGATTCTCTCCGTAAAAGAGTTTATTTCTCTGAAAGAGCATTACACAGCGGCGTTGAATGTCCTTTTCAGGACGCGTCTTTATAAAGATGTAATTTCCGCCCCTGTGTAGTTTCTGGATGAGGTGATTTATCCCCACCTCTCTCGGTCATAAAACACTGTCTTGCATGCCTGGGCTGCGATCACACGCAGGCAGCGTTTTATGAAATGGTTCATGTTCTCAGTGCGAGAACATAGCCATGGCAACATTGCAGTCGTGTGGCTTTCTTTTGTAATGAGAGAAAGCCGTTTCAGCCGCCCCCCGCGCCTCGCCTCCTTCCTACGGGATTGACGCAGGCGCCGCGGGCGATGAACACGATTTGGGGACAATGACGGGCTCTGTTCGCCGGGTAAACCCCCTCGAACCTCCCGCCTCCCCGGCACACTTGTTTGCTTCCGTCTGAGCCCGGGATGAGCATTCTCTCCAATGGTTCATCTTCTCAGTGTGAGAACATGGCCGTTATAGCATTGCGGTCGCACGGCTTTCTTTTGTAATGAGAGAAAGCCACTTCAGCCGCCCCCCCGCGCCTCGCCTCCTTCCTACGGGATTGACGCAGGCGCCACGGGCGATGAAGGCGATTCGGGGAATATGACGAGCTCTGTTCGCCGGGTAAACCCCCTCGATCCGCCCGCCTCCCTGGCACGCTTGCTTGCTTCAGAATTGGATGACATCACCGCTGCATCGGAGAGCGTTACAGCGGCATCGGATGCTGATCACTCGCCTGGGCCGCCACCTTCGGGTCTGCCGCCCAGCCTGAGCCTGACGCACGGAGATCTGCTATGCTTTCCTTGATCGGTCCCGCGGGCAGGTGCGCCGCTCACAGCCACGCCCCCCCCCCCCCCCCCCCCCCCCGTTCCTTTCTTCCCGGACGTGCACGACGAGTTGAGCAAAGCCAAGGCTTCTTCGCTCCTCCGCTCTCACTACCCTCGCGGTGGAATGGTCCCAGACCGCTTCCACTCTGCATGCCAAGGCCCTTCCTGCAACCAATGCCAGGCCAAGGCGCTTCAAAACTTGCACCTTGGGTAGTCCTGTTCTTGATGTGCTGCAGGAACTGCGCTGGATGACCAACCGCGCCCCCGGGCCACGGAGGTCAGAAGCGCCGGCACTCGAACAGGCGATGGCCACCCCTTGTGGTCCAGAAACGCACCTGTGGACTGGACCTGGTCGAAATGCGGGAGGCAGACAAGGCACACCTTCTCCCACACCCCCGTCTCCCAGCTCCGTCTATTCGGCGCCACCGTTGACGACTCTGCCCAGCAGTCCTCAGCGGTGAGGCAGACGAAGGCCACTGCACATCCTGCCCCGCCGCAAGCCTGCCACCATGGGCCATACCCCGTCTGCTCGCCGAGGGCGTCCTCCTGCGGCTATGAAACACCCTGCTCCGCCTCAACCCGGGCCCAGCTCTCAGCCCCAGCGTCGAGCACTCCGCAGGAAGCGGACGCCCCCGTCTCACGGACCCCCTCAAGGACCCGGAAGGCTCCCAGGCTGTCCGTAGATGCTCAACCCAGGGACCAAGACGTTAGCTCCGGAGGTGGTAAGACCGCTCCGTCCCTGGTGGAGGGCCGGGAGGAGAATTTTTTGTCGAATTAGGTTTCACATTCTCATATTCTCTGTAACGAGCTATTTCCTTTTGTCTCTGGGTCACCTGGCCCGCAAATGCCGTTCCCACGGCACTCTGCCACCAGATCTCAGCAGTCCCGGCTTCCTGGACACGGACCACCCGTCTCCAGCCCCACGACTGCCTCCCCCGGCCGGCCGGTTCCGACCAGTCTAGAGGACGCCTACCCAAGACCTCCTCCTCAGTCGCTAACCCGCCCCCTGCCGGGTGTGCGGAGCAAGGTAAGTGCTTTGAGTCTTTCTCAGCACCCCAGCTGCGGGTCGCCCTGTCGCCGCCCAACGCTGCCCTACCTGCTCCACCCCGCTGCAAAGCCCCGCCAGGTACGTCCAAATTAACCGTCCCCTTGGTGCCCCTAGCGCAGAGGTTGCACGCATGGCTTTCACTTCCCAACCCGTCTCGCTGGCTGGCCCGGACCATCCAACTCGGTTACGCAATTCAGTTTGCCAGGCCCCCGCCCCCCTTCATGGGCGTCCGCTTTTTCGCAGTACACGGCGAACACGCCCACTCTCTGCACGCGGAAATCGTGACACTTCTGGCCAAAGATGCGATAGAGCCTGTCCCTCCAACCGAGATGAAGAAGGGTTTCTACAGCCCCTACTTCATCGTACCCAAGAAAAGCGGCGGCTTACGACCAATCTTGGACCTTCGAGTTCTCAACCGAACATTGCACAAACTCCCGTTCAAGATGCTCACGCAGAAACACATCTTAACCTGCGTCCGGCATCTAGATTGGTTCGCAGCAATAGACCTGATGGACGCGTACCTCCACGTCTCCATCTTGCCCCGACACCGCCCCTACCTGCGGTTTGCGTTCGGGGGCCAGGCGTATCAGTTCAAAGTCCTCCCCTTCGGCCTGTCTCTGTCCCCTCGCGTCTTCATGAAAGTCGCAGAGGCAGCTCTTTCCCCGCTCCGAGAAGCCGGCATCCGCATACTCAACTACCTCGACGACCGGCTCATTCTGGCCCACTCGTGAGAGTTACTATGCGCCCACAGAGACCAGGTGCTCAGGCACCTCAGCCGTCTGGGGCTTCAGGTCAACTGGGAAAAGAGCAAGATCACCCCAGTTCAGAGCATCTCTTTTCTCGGGATGGAGTTAGACTCGGTCTCAATGTCGGCACGTCTCACCAACGAGCGTGCCCAGTCAGTGTTGAACTGCCTCACCGCCTTCAGGCCAGGCACATTGGTCCCCTTAAAACTTTTCCAGAGGCTCCTGGGGCATATGGCGTCCTCCGCGGCGGTTGCGCCGCTGGGGTTGATGCATATGAGACCGCTCCAACACTGGCTCCAGACCCGAGTCCCGAGACGAGCATGGCGCCACGGCACGCACCGGGTAACAATCACCCCCGCCTGCCGTCAGACATTCAACCCCTGGACAGACCTCTGTTTCTTACGGGCTGGAGTGCCCCTACAGCAGGTGTCCAGACTTGTCCTGGTCACGACCGACGGCTCCAGATTGGGTTGGAGCGCCGGTTGCAACGGGCACGCAGCCTCAGGCCATTGGAAAGGGGCCCAGCTGCGTTGGCACATCAACTGCCTCGAGTTGTTGACCGTCTTTTTGGCCCTGCGGAAGTTTCTCCCGTTAATTCGGGACGAACATATCCCAGTCAGGTCGGACAGCACCACTGCGGTCGCGTACATAAATCGCCAAGGCGGCGTACGCTCCCGTCACATGTCACAACTTGCCCATCCTCTCCTCCTTTGGAGCCAGCACCGACTCAAGTCGTTGCGTGCCACTCACATCCCCGGCAACCTCAATGTGATAGCGGATGCGCTGTCATGACAACGCTTGCCTGGCGGAGAGTGGAGGCTTCACCCCCACTCGGTTCAGCTGATTTGGGAACGGTTCGGCAAGGCCCAGGTAGACCCCTCTGCCTCCCGAGAGACCTCCCACTGCCCGCTCTGGTACGCCCGTTCAGAGGCTCCCCTTGGGGCAGATGCACTGGCACACAGCTGGCCGGTGGGGCTGCGCAAGTACGCATTCCCCCAGTGAGCCTTCTTGCACAGGTGCTGTGCAAGGTCAGGGAGGACGAGGAACAAGTCACTCTCGTGGCTCCTTACTGGCCCACCCGGGCCTGGTTCTTGGACCTTGTACTCCTCGTGACAGCCCCTCCCTGGCGAATTCCCCTGAGGAAGGATCTTCTTTCTCAGGGACGGGGCACGCTCTGGCATCCGCACCCAGACCTTTGGAACCTCCACGTCTGGCCCCCGAACGGGATGCGGAAGATCTAGCTGGTCTACCACCCACGGTCGTAGCCACGTTCAACCAAGCCAGAGCCCCTTCTACCAGGCAACTCTACGCCCTGAAATGGCGTCTGTTCGTGAATTGGTGTTCTTACCGGGCAGAAGACCCACAGAGGTGCGCAGTTAGGTCTGTGCTCCTGTTCCTACAGGAGAGGTTGGAGGGGAGGCTGTCCCCATCCACCTTGAAGGTGTATGTTGCCACTATCGCAGCTCACCACGACCCAGTAGACAGCAAGTCTCTGGGTAAGCACGACTTAATCGTCAGGTTCCCAAGAGGTGCCTGGAGGTTAAACCCCTCCCGGCCAAACCTGTTCCCCTCCTGGGATCTCTCGGTGTTCCTCGCCGGTCTTCAGAGATCCCCCCCCCCCCCCCCCCCCGAGTCGCTAGAATCAGTTGGCTCAGGGCCCTCCATCCCTCCATCAAGAGGGTCGGGGACCTGCAAGCGTTCCCTACTAACGACACTTGCCTGGAGCTCGGACCGGCAGATACTCATGTGATCCTAAGACCTCGACTGGGCTATGTGCCCATGGTTCCTACCATGCCCTCTGGAGATCAGGTAGTGAACCTACAAGCGCTGCCCCGGGAGGAGGCAGACCCAGCCCTCTCACTGTCGTGTCCGGTACGTGCCTTGCGTGCATACCTGGAACGCACCCAGAGCTTCAGGCGCTCTGAGCAGCTCTTTGTCTGCTTTGGACGACAGCAGAAAGGGAACGCTGTCTCCAAACAGAGGTGTCTCACTGAGTGGTGGATGCCATTCAGTTGGCCTATCACACCCAGGCCGTGCCCCCCCCCCCCCTTTTTTTTGCGGGTTCGAGCCCACTCTACTAGGAGCATGGCATCCTCATGGGCACTGGCTAGGAGCACCTCCCTAGCAGACATTTGCAGAGCTGCGGGCTGGGCAGCACCTAACACCCTTACGATCTCAGGGTTGAGTCAGTCTTGTCCCGTGTTCTCTCAGGTCCGAGCCCGTAGAACTCAGTACACGTCGACGATCTGACCGGGTGAATCGCTTGTTTCCAGCGCCGTTTCCCTCGATCAAGGTAAAACAGTCCGCCTTCTTTCCCAGAGAACCTAGGTCCCTGGTTGATTCCTCCCTAGCCCTTCAGGCCCGCAGCAGTTCAGTGGAGGGACTTGCTGGTCCAGTCCACTACGGGTACCCCAGGCTACCCCTACTGGAATAGGTGCTCCACAGATCAGGCCTCCTACAGGACTCCTCCTGTGTGTACTTCCGCGGTACGGTCACCTTAAGAGCTGACCCGCGTCTCCCTTAGGCAGTCTTTGGCTGCCCTCCGGTCGCCGTGTTGTAGCAACTCCCCCCTCCTCGAGGCGGGATCTACCACCGCGCCATTTTTCCCACATGTGACCCAAGAGGCCATGTGATGTATTTCGCCACCTTTACCTCCCCTTTCGGGTGGGTGTGGCCTCCGCAGGGTCTTTTCCCCCTGAAAGAATAGGGATTCGGGAATAAGACCCCCTTCCCTCGATGCGGTAAGGGCCCCGGCTGCTCTTGCTCTATGCCAAGAAAACATAGAGAGAAAAGAGGCCCAGCCAGGCTTGGCCCGTTCCCTAGTTGGGAGCGTCACCTTGTTCTGACGCTTTTTCGGGGCATTGGGGAAGAGTACGTGCAGCCTGAGCACAGTTGGTCGCTTGTGCACGTAGAAATACCTGCCCGCTTCTGTGTCAGCAGTACATGTACACTCAGCGCATGGCGAGTTTTGAAGTGGACCCCTAGTGTCGCTTCTTCGACACGACGTCGAAGTGAGCGACAGACGGGGAACGTCTCGGTTACGTATGTAACCTCCGTTCCCTGATGGAGGGAACGAGACGTCGTGTCTTCCCGGCCACGTCGCTGAGCCGAGCCGCTGAGGTGCCCGGAACACTCCCGGCTCCTCAGAAAAATCCTGAATGAACGAGCGTATTTCTCTCACCTTTATATCCGTATCCGGAGGCGGAGTATGCAAATACTGTTCGCCAACTCTCATTGGCCTTTTTTCATAGATCAGAGGTATCTTTCGGCGCTCAAGAGAGACCCCTAGTGTCGCTTCTTCGACACGACGTCTCGTTCCCTCCATCAGGGAACGGAGGTTACATACGTAACCGAGACGATTTTAAGTCGGCAGCTGCACAATTCAGCACTGCAAAACAGCGTAAAAAGTAGCCTAAAATGACGCGAGACAATGTTATAGGCCTAGTCATTTGTTTGTTCCAGTTCATTTGACAAGGAGTCATTTCACGGTGGCCAATTTAAATGTTACCAGCTAAATGAGACATACTGAGAGTGTACAATTAAGTTCGCTTGAGTAAAAACAATAGGCTACTATTCAGATATTTTATGTGGGGAAGGGGGATTGGTTTGTTAAACAATGAATGTGAAACGCCAATCGGACGTTAATTTTTTTTCCGTCTATTTGAAAGTTAAGCTAATAAACATGTTGCATTCTATACGGCCTGATTATGTTATTTTTTAAGTTACATAGCCTGCCTCCAGTTTTCCTCAACTTGACCAATTAAGAGGCGATATTTGACCGGCATATCATCAAAATGTCCGTAAAACGAAACCTCTGCCGGTCACTTTGACCGGCACCATTTTTTTCTAGCGGAAACTCTGGTTTAGATCATTTTATTATGTGCAAAGAAAGAGTCCACAGAGTGATATGAGAGACATGAAACTTACTAGCACAACTATCTAGTAAGTCAGCTGCCATAACAGTCAATTATACAGTTCAACAGTCATTCATTACAAATATATATATATATATATATATATATATATATATATATATATATATATATATATATATATATGACCAATTGAAATCAAGCATTCCAGAGTGTAATGAATATTTATACGTAAACGGAATAATAATAAAAAAAAAACAATCAATCTGGCGTCAACCCATGATTTCTTATGTCGAAACATAAGAAAATATTTGGTCCATAATGCTTTTAAAATGTTTTGTTTTCAGCCCCTGGTACTCTATAAATCTACAGCTTTATGCCTTTCATATCAGACAAAGCCTTTCATGTTCAGGTTTGTCATACTGTATCTTTATTTAATAAAGTTGTAAATAAATGTGCTGTATGTAACCGTAATGGAGTTTCTAGCTGTCTGTCGTAAGAGGCTTATTTTGTCTAAAGCATTCAATTGAGTCTTAAAGAGTCTGGCCTCTTATAAACAGGCAGCCCAGTGTGCAGCAGATCCTAGCTTGTTATTTTAATGTCACCCCAGAGATGAAAGTGAGAGATTGAGAATATTACTCAATTCATCAATGCTTGCAGACTGAAGATGCTGAAGCTGGCCTTCATTATACGTGATCAGGACAACAGGGCTAAGCACTATGAGGTGCTGGTGGTGCTTCATGCTTAAGGGCTGATCTGAGACCAGTAAATCGGTAGATTTTTCTAATGCAAATTCTCATCGAAAGTGCCCTAAACACAGATCAGAGAGCAGTTTTGTGTTGTGTCTTCTTATTTAAGGGCATCAGGTCTCTGATCTGTGTTCAGGACTACTCTCTGTCTGAGGCTGCTGCAGAAACATCCATTGTTTTATGGAATATAATTTAAATTAGAGATAAGCACTGGTTACACTGCAATCATTTCTGCTTTTAGTTTTTCTGCCTGTCAAGAAAAACTGACCTTTGAAGGTTCAAGGAAAGCCAAGTCTCACCCTCAGGTGGCACGTCCACAGACCACCCACAGTCTGTTCACTGGCCGTCTGATGCTTATTGCACACAAAACTGGAAAACACTTTATCAATCTGGCAAGATCTAGTCTGATTAGCTGGCTTCAGGCAACTTCTGAGAGTCATTTTGCTCAGGTGTTTACGAGTTCTCCTGGAAACAACAAGGTATCAGGTTGCTACAATGAATGCTTTTGCTTTTGAGGAAGATTCAGGTTAATGTCAACATATCTTTAAAGGTTTTGAAAGTTTAGTTTGAGGCACTATAGTAAACTAGAGTTAATTAAGTATAATTCAACTTATTTTGTGAGTAAACTCTTTTCTATTGTTGTGGAATAAACTATTTCAGATCATACTGCCCTTAAGCCGCAGAATTAAACAAAACATTTTGGTTGCTTTATGTTGTTCAAAAAAACCTCTTTCGATATAAATGGACAGGTTCTTGGTCAGAATAAGCACTAAAGAGCACTAGACATTATGACACTAGTCATAAGTGGCGGCTGTGGCTCAGGTGGTAGAGTGGGTTGGCCACTAATCACAGGGTTAGCGGTTCGATTACTGACCCAAATGACTCCACATGCCAAAGTGTCCTTTGGCAAGACACTGAACCCCAATTTGCTCCCAATGGCAGGCCAGCACCTTGCATGGCATGTGTGAATGGGTGAATGGAACACAGTGTAAAGCATACACAAGACTTTCACTACTCAAACTGTAACCCTCTTACCCACCTAACCCTACTGCCAACATATGTTATTATCCTTAATGAAACCTTAAATAATAAAATGTAATTAAAAATCGACATAATTGGAAAAAACTAACTCAAATTCATTTTAGCAAGTCAGTTCACTCGGCGACCATCTTTGGAACACTCTCTGGCAGGCTGGGCAGTCCTATTTTCAATGTATGTTCAATGCTCCTATCAACTTGAATGGGGAAAGATCGAATTCTTCAAAATGGTTGGTCAAGTTTATGATCAAAAAACATATTTAAAATCAGCAATAAAATCTGACAATAGGTATCAATTTCTCCCTTTCATTTTAATAGAAGTGGCCCATCTCTGCTAAATAGTCTCTGACTAAATAAAATCAAATAAAATAAAACTCATTTTAGTTTTAGTTTGTAATACAAAGTATATTATAAAATTTGAAACATTTACAATCCACCTTAATTAAACACAAAAATTCCACTAGACAGGGTTAACACAAGTCTGGCCTCCAATGACCAGTGAACACTTTTGTTTTGGCAGCCATAAAATCCTAAAACAAAAACTAAACTAAAGCTAGAAAGAACTGAGAAAGTGAAAACTAAAATAAAACTAACAGACAAACAGTGAAAACTAACGAAAACTAAACTAATCGGGAATGACAACATGACTATAAAATTTTATTCAAATATAAAATATAAAAACTAAATTAAAAATCCCAAACTATAATAATCCTGCTGTCAACCAAACTACCAAAACAGGGCTGCATTTCCCAAAAGCATTGCAAGCTTGAGTTGATCGTAGGGACCACTGGCCCAAATGGTTTCTACGATCTACTTAGGTTTATGATGCTTTTGGGAAATGCTGCCCAGACCAACAATACCATAAGATGTAGGAATGAATAAGAGTGAAGTAATGCAGAGACCAACCGACTGAAATCAGCTTGGAGTTGGAGTGGAGTTTGTCATGCTTATACAGCAACAGAAAGAGAAAGAAACAATATCATATGACAAAGAGTGTCACAAACTATGAGTATAAATAACAAGGTAGTAAAATATTTTTTGGATCTACTAAACAAACTCAGTTTAACAATAAAACGATAAAAACAGTCTATCTTTAGCTAAGCGCCCTGCAGCAGGATTTGTGATTTGGCCACCGGCATACCAAATTGAGCTGCCATTACTGATACCCAGGGTAAGTCATAGAACTAGCACTGTTACATTTTCTTTTTTCTTTTTCTTTTTTGTTAATTTTGGAATCAACTTGGTACCAAAGAAGTTCTTCGGAAGAACCAGTACTTTTGGCATCCAGGAATTGTGAAGATGAACTTGTGGATGACTTCACTATAAGGATGTATATATATATATATATATATATATATATATATATATATATATATATATATATATATATATATATATATAAATTAATGTATTTAAAATACAAAATATAAGTAACTGTATTCCACTTCAGTTACAATTTAAATCATTGATATTTAAAATGCATTACTGACCTTGAGTAATTTACACAATGTATTCTGTAATCTGTAGTGGAATACATTTCAAAAGAAACCTTCTCAACCCTGTGTAATACAGATAGATATATATGTATTTTTCTTCTTTCTTTTTTTTTCAGAAGAACCAGTCATTTTGACAGCCTTAAAGTGAAGAAAACATGTACATTTATATAAATATAAACATTTGTCTACTGCCTTTGATCTCACTTCTTAGGATAGTGAAGTCATGAAACAAACCGCCATGGAGCTCAGACTCCATGTGATTTGTGAAACAGATGTCACACTTCGCTTGTAAGCATCAAGGGATAAATTCTGACTGGATAAAATTTCAGTTTTTCTCTATTTGTTTGTAGATTAATTAAGAGTGGAAAGCGATTAAAAATGCATAGGCAAAAAGGTGACTTAGAGTGAAAGGATGAAAAATATGTATATATTTGGCATGTTAGGCCAGCAGAGAAGGCTTTGCTGGCCCTGAGAATTCGACACTGGTGTTGTTATCATTTTAAATGATTTTTAAACATTATTTGAAAGGAACTTTTTTTTTTTTCAGGTTAATTGAATCAAGGCCATTTTTTGCTTTTCAAATAATTTCTCAAATGGCCTCGTGGGCTGGGTAAAATGGTCTTGCAGGCCTTATATGTCCTTGAGGCCTGATGTTCCCAACCCCTGATTTAAACAATCTCATTGTACTGTGGACCTGGTTAGCTCAGTGAGAACTGGTGGTGACTAATACCCCTGGAGTTCACAATTTCGAATCTATGGTATGCTGATCAACTCCAACCAAATTGGCCTGGTTGCTAGGGTGGGTAGAGTCACATGGGGTAGCCTCCTCATGGTTGCTATAATGTGGTTTGCTCTAAGCGGGACATGTGGTGAGTTGTGCGTGGATGCCGCGGTGGATGGCATGTCTCTGTGGTAACGTGCTCAACAAGCCACGTGATAAGGGTTGACGTCTCAGACGTGGAGGTAACTGAGATTCATCCTCAGCCACCTGGATTGAGGCGTGTCACTATGCCAAAATGAAGACTTAGTCTGCATTGGGTATTGGGCATTCCAAATTGGGGAGAAAAAGGGTAGAAGAAAAAAAAATCTCATTGTACTGTATCATAAACAACCCACATTATCATCTCATTAGTGCTCATCTATAAGTTGTCCGAAATTGGTATTGACAGCAGGTAGCATAGTGTGAGAAATTAACACTCAGTGTCCTCTGACTAAAGAAACCCCATAGTTTACCCCCTGGCTCTACAACTGTGCAGCCATCTGTCAGAAGATAATTGCCTGCAGTGTAGCCTCCTCAAGATGCTAAAAGTGGAATGCACAAAATAACAAGTCTCTGACCAGGTTCAAAGGGGACTTGAGACAGCTCAAAGCTTTGGCCAGTGTTCTTTGAGTAGAGCAACTGTAGATTCAGTATTCAGTTTATTAACTAACTGGCACTGGCTCCTGACATCAAACAGACCTCTGAATTTTCTATGACATTAAGACTCAATATACAGTACTCAGGGACTGTGACTTGAGAAGATCATGCTGCGATGATGCAGTCTCTCTGTGACAGAAGGGATGAGAAGCTCTAACCAGTTCAGCGAGATGAATGTACCAAGTGATGTATGCTGGGTATGAGTCTGTGGACATTGTTCTTTGACCAGGAAGCAATGGTGTGTGCAGTTTTTGAGTAGTTTATTATAAAGCTGGCTCAAATAACTATCCCTAATATCGATGAAGTTACTGTATACAAATAAATGTTCCGCCCCACCACTTCCAGGCTCTTTTGATAGTCCAGAAAAGAACTGCTGTGTATGTGCACTTTGCTCAAATTGCCCAAAAAGTGCTGTTTGTGGGGTTGGAACAAATCGTTTCCACAGATTATTGGAGAGTGGGGCTTCTTTAAATTTCCACCAGATCATTGCTTCAGGAAAAATTTGCATCAGGAACAAATGTTACATAAATGATGATATTTCACAGGTCACCGTCATTGTTATGCGTCTGCTCCATTAGACCCAGTTGACCTGCTGCAGCTGTTGTTTGATATTAACTTCTTTTTTTTTTTTTTTTACAAAGAAATTACATACAATCTGATTGCAAACTGATTTTTTTTAATTCTCAAAGTGCTGTCAATGTGAAAGATATGAGGCCAAATATGGGCCTGGATAGCTCAGCAAATTAAGACGCTGACTACCACTCCTAGAGTCGCAACTTCGAATCCAGGGCGTGCTGAGTGACTCCAATCAGGCTTCCTAAGCAACCAATTGGCCCGGTTGCTAGGGTGGGTAAAAAAGTCAAGAACCTGATCAAGATCACAATATACGATATTACAGGAGGAACAGATCCCGTCTCCACCACCACAGCGCATGGACTACTGTTTGTGAAAGGATAAATTAATAACAGTTATGTCATACAGCTAAAATGATGTCTTTGCGTTTATTTTGAATGCAGTAAATAATATTGTTCAATCAAAAACAGCTGTTTTTTTGGCATGGTTTACTCAACTCAATCTGGGCGGCGGAGGAAAAGTTTCAGTTGCCTCTGATTCTGAGACAGTCAATCCACGCATCTTATCTCGTGACTTGTTGTGTATGACACTGCTGAGACTCACAGCATGTTGAGACTCATTCTATTCTCCGCGATCCACGCACAACTTACCACACGCCCCACTGAGAGCGCAAACCACTAATCGTGAGCATGAGGACGTTACCACATGTGACTCTGTGACTCTGTGACATGTAACTCTACCCTCAACCGGGTCAATTTGATTGCTTAGGAGACCTGCCTGGAGTCACTCAGCACGCCCTGGATTCAAACTCACAACTCCAGGGTTGGTAGTCAGCATCAATACTCGCTGAGCTACCCAGGCCCCCGAAAACAGCTGTTATTAAGTTTTGATATGGAATATGATCATATTAATGTAAGAATATTATTATTTATTGTATGTGGGTTAATAATTTAAGCAGTAAAGACACATTGCATGTCTAGTGGTAGTTTTTATTTTTATTTATCACATTTCTTAGGCTTTAGAAGTGTGTTAAACATGTGAGGATGTGTATTCATTAACCTGTTACATTTCTGACATAATCATACAGGCTCATTGAACCAAGTTTAAACTTGTTTGGCTGATTTCAGAAAATAACCCACATAATTTCTTCACTGTAAACCATAGATAAACCATTTATAATAACATTTATTAGTATTAAAAGACATTATTACATTCTATAAAGCTTAAAAGAAATTATAAAAACTACAGCGTTGCCTATTTCCACCATTAACATTTGCTGCTCGAAAGAACCCAGAAGCGCAGTTTCCTGCAGTGTAAATTCAGTCAGAGTAAATTCATCTATAGCCTAAAGAATTTCATTTCATCATAGCCAGCAAATACTGCCTTCCATGCTTACATTAATTGTACCTTGTTAATGGAGAAACCTTGGGTCTCCTGAAACCAAAATATTAGACCCTTTCACACATACAGTCCCCACATACTTTTCTCTTATTAACCCTTAAAGGCCCATTTAAACTTGTGCACTGAACCTATGCCGTAGGTAACAAGTAGCTCCATAGCCTGATGTGAACCTTTCCTAATATTTAACTGTGCGCTGCATTAACACAGACCACAACAGCTGTGATTGGTCCACTTTGTAACCAGAGAACGTCCCCGAGAATGGCAAAAAGATATCTATAGCAGCACATTTTCTCCAAGATTATTTTAAGATCTATGCAACATATCCACTGATTAGTGATCGTGCCACACTTGTATTTGGACTCGTTTTGTTTTTCTGGAACATCTGCTGTTATTATATTCTGTTCATGTTTATAATAGATTTCTATTAACCACTCTCGATTAACATCTTATTATTTATGTATCCCAGCTAAAATTCAATGTAGTATTCCAGAAATCACTTTATTTTCTTTCTAGTCACAGTACAGATATGAAGACATGCAGCAGCGCTGCTCATCCCTCACACACACATACATAATATGCAAAACGGGTGATACTCTTTCGATACTTTGCTGGTTTTATCTTATTTCTGTAAAGAGAATTGGAAAATTATTGCAATCCTCTGAGTAGCAAGGTAGCGGCTACAAGTTTGTTTACTCATGGTGGTTGCCGACTCCTCACGTTTCTCACTGCTTTGTGTCAAACGTGTTTGACCAATTACAGGTCGCAACACCTCTCACAGTCCCTCTTCTCCCAAAGAAGTACCTACCTTGGAGTAGGAGCAGAAAAGACCATCTAAAGTCCCACTAAACAGCTATGAGGAACTATAGTTCCTCTTGTGCGAAAGCGACGAATAGTAGTTCAGAGTAAAAGTACCAAAACAGGCTTTAGTACCCGCAGGGGGAAAGGGCCTACTGTTTAAAAATAAAGGTCTCTCCGAATAAATTGAGATTGGTTGCATCTAAAATTTCTAGTTGGCTTATTAAATTGATTTTGTGAGTTCTGGTGAAAATACTATTGAATGGACTCACAAATACATATTTGTGCTTCTGTGTCTTTAAACAGATTTTGGAGTTGGAAGAGCAGTGTAATGATTACTGTACATTTATGCATTTGACAGACACTTTTATCTAAAGCAACTGACATTCAAAGTACACATTTTATCAGTACCGGTATGTGTTTCCTAGGAATCAAACCTGTGACCTTGATATGCTTGCACCATTGAGGTCTTTAATAAAGAATTTTGCAACATTTCTTTCCTATTGAGCATGCTCATTAAACATGTCCACTGTTGCTCAGTAAATATAGATTTTTTTAGCTAAATTCTGGTAATCAACCAGTAATTAAATTTAACTGAAAACTTTAATAGTAAGGTTGCAAATATTACATAATGATTCATAAAACCTATTTTCCTATTTATCTTTCCCCGTCTGTCGCTCACTTCGACGTCGTGTCGAAGAAGCGACACTAGGGGTCTCTCTTGAGCGCCGAAAGATACCTCTGATCTATGAAAAAAGGCCAATGAGAGTTGGCGAACAGTATTTGCATACTCCGCCTCCGGATACGGATATAAAGGCGAGAGAAATACGCTCGTTCATTCAGTAATTTTCTTCGGAGCCGATGGTCGTGTGTATGCAGTCAGCTGCGAGTAACACAACTGATCCTGCTTCTGATCCTCTGACGCTCTGCTTTGCTGTTGGATTTACGGCGCACTACAGCGGCTTTTCTCTTCACTGCCGGCGTGCAGTTTGCCCCTGGGCGCTTCGACAGCGCAGAGTTAAAAGAGTTGAAAGAGTGATTTTCTCTGTAAAAGAGTTTATTTCTCTGAAAGAGCATTACACAGCGGCGTTGAACGTCCTTTTCAGGACGCGTCTTTATAAAGATGTAATTTCCGCCCCTGTGTAGTTTCTGGATGCGGTGATTTCTCCCCACCTCTCTCGGTCATAAAACACTGTCTTGTATGCCTGGGCTGCGATCACACGCAGGCAGTGTTTTGTGAATGGTTCATGTTCTCAGTGCGAGAACATAGCCATGGCAACATTGCGGTCGTGTGGCTTTCTTTTGTAATGAGAGAAAGCCGTTTCAGCCGCCCCCCGCGCCTCGCCTCCTTCCTACGGGATTGACGCAGGCGCCGCGGGCGATGAACACGATTTGGGGACAATGACGGGCTCTGTTCGCCGGGTAAACCCCCTCGAACCTCCCGCCTCCCCGGCACGCTTGTTTGCTTCCGTCTGAGCTCGGGATGAGCATTCTCTCCAATGGTTCATCTTCTCAGTGTGAGAACATGGCCGTTATAGCATTGCGGTCGCACGGCTTTCTTTTGTAATGAGAGAAAGCCACTTCAGCCGCCCCCCGCGCTCCGCCTTTTTCCTACGGGATCGGCGCAGGCGCCGCGGGCGATGAAGGCGATTTGGGGAATATGACGGGCTCTGTTCGCCGGGTAAACCCCCTCGAACCGCCCGCCTCCCCGGCACGCTTGCTTGCCTCAGAGGAGAGCGTTACAGCGGCATCGGATGCTGATCGCTCGCCTGGGCCGCCACCTTCGGGTCTGCCGCCCAGCCTGAGCCTGACGCACGGAGATCCGCTATGCTTTCCCGGGCTACTTGATCGGTCCCGCGGGCGGGTGCGCCGCTCACAGCCACGCCCCCCCCGTTCCTTTCTTCCCGGACGTGCACGACGAGTTGAGCAAAGCCAAGGCTTCTTCGCTCCTCCGCTCTCACTACCCTCGCGGTGGAACAGTCCCAGACCGCTTCCACTCTGCACGCCACGGCCCTTCCTGCAACCAATGCCAGGCCAAGGCACTTCAAAACTTGCACCTTGGGTAGTCCTGTTCTTGATGTGCTGCAGGAACTGCGCTGGATGACCAACCTCGCCCCCGGGCCACGGAGGTCAGAAGCGCCGGCACTCGAACAGGCGATGGCCACCCCTTGTGGTCCAGAAACGCACCTGTGGACTGGACCTGGTCGAAATGCGGGAGGCAGACAAGGCACACCTTCTCCCACACCCCCGTCTCCCAGCTCCGTCCATTCGGCGCCACCGTTGACGACTCTGCCCAGCAGTCCTCAGCGGTGAGGCAGACAGAGGCCACTGCACATCCTGCCCTGCCGCAAGCCTGCCACCATGGGCCATGCCCCGTCTGCTCGCCGACGGGCGTCCTCCTGCGGCTATGAAACACCCTGCTCCGCCTCAACGGGCCCAGCTCTCAGCCCCAGCGTCGAGCACTCCGCAGGAAGCGGACGCCCCCGTCTCACGGACCCCCTCGAGGACCCGGAAGGCTCCCAGGCTGTCCGTAGACGTTTGACCCAGGGACCAAGATGTTAGCTCCGGAGGCTGGTAAGACCGCTCCGTCCCCGGTGGAGGGCCGGGAGGAGAATTTTTTCTTGTCGAATTAATTTTCACATTCTCATATTCTCTGTAATGAGCTATTTCCTTTTGTCTCTGGGTCACCTGGCCCACAAATGCCGTTCTCACGGCACTTTGCCCCCAGATATCAACAGTCCTGGCTTCCTGGACACGGACCACCCGTCTTCAGCCCCACGACTGTCCCCCGGCCGGCCGGTTCCGACGAGTCTAGAGGACGCCTACCCAGGACCTCCTCCTCAGTCGCTAACCCGCCCCCTGCCGGGTGTGCGGAGCAAGGTAAGTGCTTTGAGTCTTTTCTCAGCACCTCAGCCGCGGGTCGCCTCGTCGCCGCCCAACGCTGCCCTACCTGCTCCGCCCCACTGCGAAGCCCCGCCGGGTACGTCAAAATTAATCGTCCCTTTGGTGCCCCTAGCGCAGAGGTTGGACGTGTGGCTTTCACTTCCCAACCCGTCTCGCTGGCTGGCCCGGACCATCCGACTCGGTTACGCAATTCAGTTTGCCAGGCCCCCGCCCCCCTTCATGGGCGTCCGCTTTTCCGCAGTACACGACGAACAAGCCCACTCCCTGCGCGCGGAAATCGCGACTCTTCTGGCCAAAGACGCGATAGAGCCTGTTCCTCCAACCGAGATGAAGAAGGGTTTCTACAGCCCTTACTTCATCGTACCCAAGAAAAGCGGCGGCTTACGACCAATCTTGGACCTGCGAGTTCTCAACCGAGCGTTGCACAAACTCCCGTTCAAAATGCTCACGCTTAACCTGCGTCCGGCATCTAGATTGGTTCGCAGCGGTAGACCTGAAGGACGCATACTTCCACGTCTCCATCCTGCCCCGACACCGCCCCTACCTGCGGTTTGCGTTCGGGGGCCAGATGTATCAGTACAAAGTCCTCCCCTTCGGCTTGTCTCTGTTCTCTCGCGAGAGTTACTATGCATCCACAGAGACCAGGTGCTCAGGCACCTCAGCCGTCTGGGGCTTCAGGTCAACTGGGAAAAGAGCCAGCTCACTCCAGTTCAGAGCATCTCTTTTCTCGGGATGGAATTAGACTCGGTCTCAATGTCAGCACGTCTCACCAACGAGCGTGCCCAATCAGTGTTGAACTGCCTCGCCGCCTTCAGGCCAGGCACAGCGGTCCCCTTAAAACTTTTCCAGAGGCTCCTGGGGCATATGGCATCCTCCGCGGCGGTTGTGCCGCTGGGGTTGATGCATATGAGACCGCTCCAACACTGGCTCCAGACCCGAGTCCCGAGACGAGCATGGCACCACGGCACGCACCGGGTAACAATCACCCCCGCCTGCCGTCAGACATTCAACCCCTGGACAGACACCTGTTTTCTTACGGGCTGGAGTGCCCCTACAGAAGGTGTCCAGACGCGTCCTGGTCACGACCGACACCTCCAGATTGGGTTGGAGCGCCTTTTGCAACGGGCACGCAGCCTCAGGCCGTTGGAAAGGGGCCCAGCTGCGTTGGCACATCAACTGCCTCGAGTTGTTGACCGTCCTTTTGGCCCTGCGGAAGTTTCTCCCGTTAATTCGGGACGAACATATCCTAGTCAGGTCGGACAGCACCACTGCGGTCGCGTACATAAATCGCCAAGGCGGTGTACGCTCCCGTCACATGTCACAACTCGCCCGTCGTCTCCTCCTTTGGAGCCAGCACCGACTCAAGTCGCTGCGTGCCACTCACATCCCCGGCAACCTCAATGTGATAGCGGACGCGCTGTCATGACAACGCTTGCCTGGCGGAGAGTGGAGGCTTCACCCCCACTCGGTTCAGCTGATTTGGGAACGGTCCGGCAAGGCCCAGGTAGACCCCTCTGCCTCCCGAGAGACCTCCCACTGCCCGCTCTGGTACGCCCGTTCAGAGGCTCCCCTCGGGGCAGATGCACTGGCACACAGCTGGCCGGCTGGGCTGCGCAAGTACGCATTCCCCCAGTGAGCCTTCTTGCACAGGTGCTGTGCAAGGTCAGGGAGGACGAGGAGCAAGTCACTCTCGTGGCTCTTTACTGGCCCACTCGGGCCTGGTTCTTGGACCTTGTACTCCTCGCGACAGCCCCTCCCTGGCGAATTCCCCTGAGGAAGGACCTTCTTTCTCAGGGACGGGGCACGCTCTGGCATCCGCACCCAGACCTTTGGAACCTCCACGTCTGGCCCCCGAACGGGATGCGGAAGATCTAGCTGGTCTACCACCCACGGTCGTAGCCACGTTCAACCAAGCCAGAGCCCCTTCTACCAGGCAACTCTACGCCCTGAAATGGCATCCGTTCATAAATTGGTGTTCTTCCCGGGCAGAAGACCCACAGAGGTGCGCAGTTAGGTCTGTGCTCCTGTTCCTACAGGAGAGGTTGGGGGGGAGGCTGTCCCCATCCACCTTGAAGGTGTACGTTGCCACTATCGCAGCTCACCACGACCCAGTAGACAGCAAGTCTCTGGGTAAGCACGACTTAACCGTCAGGTTCCCAAGAGGTGCCCGGAGGTTAAACCCCTCCCGGCCAAACCTGTTCCCCTCCTGGGATCTCTCGGTGGTCCTCGCCGGTCTTCAGAGATCCCCCCCCGAGTCGCTAGAATCAGTTGGCTCAGGGCCCTCTCCTGAAAAGACAGCCCTGCTGATCGCGCTCACTTCCATCAAGAGGGTCGGGGACCTGCAAGCGTTCCCTACTAACGACACTTGCCTGGAGCTCGGTCCGGCAGATACTCATGTGATCCTAAGACCTCGACTGGGCTATGTGCCCATGGTTCCTACCATGCTCTCTGGAGATCAGGTAGTGAACCTACAAGCGCTGCCCCGGGAGGAGGCAGACCCAGCCCTCTCACTGTCGTGTCCGGTACGTGCCTTGCGTGCCTACCTGGAACGCACCCAGAGCTTCAGGCGCTCTGAGCAGCTCTTTGTCTGCTTTGGAGGACAGCAGAAAGGGAACACTGTCTCCAAACAGAGGTGTCTCACTGGGTGGTGGATGCCATTCAGTTGGCCTATCACACCCAGGCCATGCCCCCCCTTACGGGTTCGAGCCCACTCCACTAGGAGCGTGGCATCCTCATGGGCACTGGCGAGGGGCACCTCCCTAGCAGACGTTTGTAGAGCTGCGGGCTGGGCAGCACCTAACACCCTTACGATCTCAGGGTTGAGTCAGTCTTGTCCCGTGTTCTCCCGGGTCCGAGCCCGTAGAACTCGGTACACGTCGATGATCTGACCGGGTGAACCGCTTGTTCCAGCGCCGTTTCCCTCTGCCAAGGCAAAACAGTGCGCTTTTGTCCCAGAGGACCTAGGTCCCTGGTTGATTCCTCCCTAGCCCTTCGGGCCCGCAGCAGTTCAGCGGAGGAACGTGCTGGTCCAGTCCACTACGGGTACCTCCGGCTACCCCTACTGGAATAGGTGCTCCACAGATCAGACCTCCTATGGGACTCCTCCTGTGTGTATTTCCGCGGTACGGTCACCTTACGAGCTGACCCGCGTCTCCCTTAGGCAGTCCTTCGCTGCCCTCCGGTCGCCGTGTTGTAGCAACTCCCCCCTCCTCGAGGTTGAATCTACCACCGCGCCATTTCCTCCCACATGCCTAAAGTGGCCATGTGATGTATTTTGCCACCTTTACCTCCCCTGCTGGGCGGGTGTGGCCTCCGCAGGGTCTTTTCCCCCTGAAAGAATAGGAATAAGACCCCCTTCCCTCGATGCGGTAAGGGCCCCGGCTGCTCTTGCTCTATGCCGAGAAAACATAGAGAGAAAAGAGGCCCAGCCAGGCTTGGCCCGTTCCCTAGTTGGGAGCGTCACCTTGTTCCCCCCTGGGTAACCAAAAGGATGCTGACGCTTTTTCGGGGCATTGTGGAAGAGTACGTGCAGCCTGAACACAGTTGGTCGCTTGTGCACGTGCAAATACCTGCCCGCTTCTGTGTCAGCAGTACACGTACACGGCTCAGCGCATGGCGAGTTTTGAAGTGGACCCCTAGTGTCGCTTCTTCGACACGACGTCGAAGTGAGCGACAGATGGGGAACGTCTCGGTTACGTATGTAACCTCCGTTCCCTGATGGAGGGAACGAGACGTCGTGTCTTCCCGGCCACGTCGCTGAGCCGAGCCGCTGAGGTGCCCGGAACACTCCCGGCTCCTCAGAAAAATCCTGAATGAACGAGCGTATTTCTCTCGCCTTTATATCCGTATCCGGAGGCGGAGTATGCAAATACTGTTCGCCAACTCTCATTGGCCTTTTTTCATAGATCAGAGGTATCTTTCGGCGCTCAAGAGAGACCCCTAGTGTCGCTTCTTCGACACGACGTCTCGTTCCCTCCATCAGGGAACGGAGGTTACATACGTAACCGAGACGATTTTCATAGAGTACATCATATTGTGCCAAAATGTATTTCTTATTTTTCTGTACATTATAGTATGAACATTAAAAGTTCTGGGGAGGACTGTCAAACCACTATGTTCCATTTATTCAAATAATTTAAGAGGAACAGTTATTTATTTAATTGTTTTTAAGTAATTATATTAACTTCCTTAACTAAATTGTGTATTCTATCATTCAACCCAGGGATTAAGATGAGAAAAAAAAAACTGTTTGGCATCAAGCATTTGCGTAGTAAAGCAAGAAAATTACAATACATTTTTTTCCCTATTCAAAATTTTCTTTCACATAATCCACTAAAAAGTCAAAAGCAATTTCATTTTCTTGATTTATATGTCACAGTCATAGGTCAAGTTCAGGTCATCCTACTCACCATTGGCTTACATCCTGAATTATTTATTGCAATGGAAGTCAACTCTTATGTAAGAAATTCAATAAGAGCTTCATATATTTTGAGGCAGCTAACCTTGACAACACTAGACACTAGACAGGTTAATATGTTTGGGATCTCCATTAATATAGACAATTCCAAAAAAGTGTATGACTATTGTACTGCTGTATAAAGTGCTGATATCAGAACATGAGCTGTACACAGTAGAGGTAGCCAGGATTCACATTTTGGCAACTATAGAGGTAATAAGAAAATAAATCTCATTGGATTTTTACCCACAGCCATTTATGTGATTTTTCTGAGTAAAAACTGTAGACTAACCTTTTTCTTTTAATTTTAATTTTATTGATCAATTGTCACACATTATACATACATTTCTGCATATATACAGTGAAATTATTTATTTTTCACATATCCCAGCTAAGCTGGGGTCAGAGTGCAGGGTCAGCCATGATTCGGCGCCCCTGGAGCAAATAGGATCAAGGGCCTTGCTCAAGGGCCCAACAGTGGTGTCTTGGCGGTGCTGGGGCTTGAACCCCCGACCTTCTGGTCAGTAACCCAGAGCCTTAACCGCTGAGCCACCACTGCCCCAAAACCTAATGCAGATGTAGTTCCAAATTCTTAATTGTTACTTTATAGATTAATACACCACAAAAATAAGAAAATTAGCTACATCTGCATTAGGTTAGTCTACAGTTTTTACTCAAAAATCACAATTTCTCCCAATTTGGAGAGATCTATTATTCCCCTTTTTTACAAAATGTAATATAAGTCTCAAATGTCCCCAGAATGTGTCTGTGAAGTTTTAGCTCAAAATCCCCCATGGATAATTTATTATACCATGTTATAAATGCCTCTTTTTAGGTGGAATCAAAAACACGCTGTTTTCGTGTGTGTCTTTTTAAATGCAAATGAGCTGCTGCTCCCCGCCCCCTTTCCGGAAGATGGCTGTGCCTTCACAACTCGTGCTTCGGATACTACAGCAACAACAAATCAGAACCAATATGACTGACAACGTAAATACAGGAGTTCAGCCATATATGTATGAACCAGAGTCGGACACTATAAGGAGAGACTCTGGCAGAACATACACTGTTTACAAACACACCAGCAGAGCCCTTTGTCTGGGCTGCCCGGTCGCGGAAACGCAGAAGGAAAAGGGGAAAAAGAGCTGGCGTTCTCATCAGAGTAAGACGTCGCGCAAATCGACCCCCGCTACCTAGTATACTACTGGAAAATGTTCAGTCTCTGGACAACAAGCTCTATGAGCTGAGAGTGCGGATCTCTTTCCAACGAGAGACGAGAGATTGCTGTGTTATATGCCTTACAGAAACATGGATGTCTGCGGAGATTCCAGACTCGGCCATCGAACCCGCGGGTTTCTCCGTGCACCGAGCAGACAGAGCGAAAGACCTCTCAGGTAAAAGCAGAGGTGGAGGTGTATGTTTTATGATCAACAAATCGTGGTGTGATCAGAGGAACGTACATTTTATCAAGTCTTTCTGCTCTCCTGATCTGGAATATCTCATGCTTCTGTGTCGACCATTCTGGCTACCGAGGGAAATCACAGCGGTCATTATCACAGCTGTGTACATCCCCACACAAGCCGACACAGACCGGGCACTCAAGGAACTGTATGGGAGTATAAGTGAGCAGGAAACCACGCACCCTGAGGCCGCATTCATTGTTACCGGGGACTTTAACAAAGCCAATTTTAAACAATCGCTCCAAAATACCACCAACACATCAACTTCAACACACGAGGGGACCGGGTTTTTTTTTTCTGGGATGGCTACAAATCCCTCCCCAGCCCACCATTTGGCAAATCAGACCACTCTTCCGTTCTGCTTCTGCCCGCTTACAGGCAGAAACTAAAACGGGAAGCACCCACCCTCAGAACGATGCAGTGCTGATCGGACCAATCAGACTCTGTGCTACAAGACTGTTTTGATCATGCGGACTGGGAGATTTTCCGGTCCGCCTCTGATGACGACATCGAGGTCTACGCTGATAGCGTAACATGTTTCATCAGGAAGTGCATAGCGGACGTTATGCCAACCAAAACAATACGGATCTACCCCAACCAGAAACCATGGGTTAACGGCGATGTTCACGCGGCACTTACTGCGCGGACCTCCGCTTTTAATTCCGGGAACGCGGAGGATTGTAATCAAGCCAGTCATGCCCTCCGTAACTCTATCAGTGTAGCCAAACGCCAGTACAGGCACAAAATTGAAGGACAGTTCAACACCACCGACTCTAGAAGTATGTGGCAGGGAATTAACATCATTACGGATTACAAAGGGAATAAAAACTCCACCGTGAACACCGCTGCCTCTCTCCCGGATGAGCTTAACACATTTTATGCTCGTTTCGAGGACAATAACACTGCCCTCACGGAGAAAGCACTTGCGGCTGACGCTACAGAGGTTGGTTTACTCTCCATCTCTGTTGCAGATGTAACCCGATCCTTCCGACGGGTGATAATTCGTAAAGCCACGGGCCCAGACGGCATTCTGGGCCGCGTCATCAGAGCGTGCGCGAACCAACTGGCTGGTGTTTTTATGGACATTTTCAACCTGTCCCTCTCCCTGTCTGTAGTCCCCACATGCTTCAAAACGTCAACCATTGTTTCTGTACTGAAGCAAGCCAAAATCACTTGCCTAAATGACTGGCGTCCTGTTGCTCTGACCCCCATCATCAGCAAATGCTTTGAGAGGTTAATCAGAGATCACATCTGCTCTGTACTGCCCGCCTCTTTGGACCCACTGCAGTTTGCCTACCGCAACAACCACTCCACTGATGATGCCATTGCGTCTACAATACACACTGCTCTCTCCCACATGGAAAAAAGAAACACATATGTGAGAATGCTGTTTGTAGACTACAGCTCAGCGTTCAACACCATAGTGCATTCCAAGCTTGATGAGAAACTCCGGGCTCTGGGCTTAAACAGCTCGCTGTGCAGCTGGATCCTGGACTTCCTGACAGGCAGACGTCATGTGGTTAGAATGGGCAGCAACATCTCCTCATCACTGACCCTCAACACTGGAGCCCCGCAGGGCTGTGTTCTCAGCCCACTCCTGTATTCCCTTTACACACATGACTGTGTGGCGACACAGCTCCAATGCCATCATTTAGTTTGCTGACGATACGACGGTGGTAGGACTGATCACTGACAATGATGAAACAGCCTACAGAGAGGAGATGCACACTCTGACACGCTGGTGTCAGGAGCACAACCTCTCCCTCAACGTCAGTAAAACCAAGGAGCTTATAGTGGACTTCAGGAAGAAAGACAGAGAACACAGCCCCATCACCATTAATGGAGCACCGGTGGAGAGAGTCAGCAGCTTCAAGTTCCTCAGTGTCCACATTACTGAGGAACTCACATGGTCCGTCCACACTGAGGCCGTTGTGAAGAAGGCTCGCCAGCACCTCTTCTTCCTGAGACGGCTGAGGAAGTTTGGAATGAACCACCACATCCTCACATGGTTCTAAACCCAATAGCACCGCCCATAACCGCAAAGACCTGCAAAGGGTGGTGCGAACTGCCAGAAATATCATCGGAGGAGAGCTTCCCTCCCTCCAGGACATATACCAGGTGGTGTGTGAAAAAAGCTCAGAGGATCATCAGAGACTCCAGCCACCCGAGTCATGGTCTGCTCTCACTGCTTCTATCAGGCAGGCGGTATTGCAGCATCAGGACCCGCAACAGCTGACTACATGACAGCTTCTTCCCCCAAGCAATAAGACTTTTGAACACTTGATCTCTCACGATCAACAATCAGCACTGCACTTTATTAATCTATTATCTTACACTGGACTGTCATAATTATATTCTCCACAATATAACAACTGCATATATATTTTTATATACTCTTATTTATTTTTTTTTATTGTATGTGTATTCTGTATTGTGTGTATTGTTTACTGTACATTGTATAATAGGACTGTGTTGTGTAAGTATATGTACATCTGATATGTAAATTGTGTTGTGTAAATATGTTGTTTATTGTAATTGGTATATGTCTCGTCACTGTCATGACTGCTATGTTGCTCGGAACTGCACACAAGACTTTCACCTACTGTTGCACTTGTGTACATGGTAGTGTGACAATAAAGTGATTTGATTGATTTGAAATCACTTAATTAAATTGAAGAAATTGAAGAAAAAATGGTAATTATCGGAAGATGCACGTGACACCATGCCAGAAGCAGACGTGTGAGTGTCAGCTCTGCGCAACTTGCAAATGTTTTATTATTTTCATGCCATAATCTGGTGAAATTCGATACACTCAGTGATACATTTCCTCTTTGAGCTAAATGTGGCCAAGAAGTCAAAATCTTCAGGCTCTGATGACAGGCAGAGGGCAGTGATATGGCAAAATTCCTAAACGAGCTCTTCCCAAATCTGCTTGACATAACAGGTCACAAGCTAGAAACCGAGCGAGCTCACAGAATCCCAGCTCGAAGATCTGCTGAGGGAAACATGCCTCGATCAATTATGGCCAAATTTCTGAGATCATCCAATAAAAATCTTGTGTTGCGACAGGCGAGGAGCAAAGGAAATCTTTCTTGGAAGAATCACAATATCTTCTTGTTCCCAGAATTTCCGAATTCTACAAGAGAGAAACACGATCGGTTCAAGGAATGTAATAAACTCTTACATCAACGGAAGATTGCTTTTGCACTGATGTTTCTGGCCAAACTGAGAATAGACACCATTTCCCTTGTGAGTGGATCGACTCGATGTTCATCAACTCGACTGTTTGAGGAAGCTGGGCGTAATTTTTGTTTCTGTTTGTGTTGGTTGCAGTTTGTTTTGTGGAATGATGCTCCAAGGGACTTGTGTATTGATGGAAGATCGCTTTTACACTGACGTTTTCGGCTAGATTGAGAATGGAATATGGATGACAACAAAATTTCTACATGCCAACAAGAAGGTTGTCTTTTATAAAGTTGACGGACTGAGCAAGTCATGTTGTATTTTTTCATGCGGCCTCCGAGTGAACTTAATTTGCTCAATACACGATGCATGTTTTGTTTCTTATTGTGTGGGTTCTGAACTGTTCAATCTGAACTCACTGCTGGAGTTTGATTTGTGGAGTATTTCCGCAAGACATTGGAATGATGAGGGTCATCTGCTACATTCATGGACAGCCAGCTCACTCAACTTTAATTTTACTCTCCGAGGACACTGAGCGGCTTTATATCGGCTGGAATTTGTTTTGTGGAGGAACACACTTTCAAGACAGTTTTGTGAATGAATATATACATTATTTGCATTTACTCTGCCTATTGGCTGGGTTTGTTTTACAAAGTATTTTCTGTTTTGTAATTTCGCCTTGTGAGGCAAAATTGAGCAATCTGATGTCAAAGTTGTCACAGGGACTCTTGTAGGCGTACTTGGACCTTTTGAGTTCAGAGGGATTGACGCCAGTTGGCGCTGTCCTGCGCGGGGTTAATGCGCATGTTTTCCTTTTTTCTGTTTGTTTTGTTCAGGGGAAAGTTCAGGGGTTAACTGATGCTGAAATCTGGTTTTATAATTTTGTTTTTGATACAATTAATTTTTTCTATTACATCAAAATGTCAAATGTTAATATTAATAGGTTATCTCTTTCCACAGGGAATGTGAATGTGTTGGGGCACCCCATAAAAAGAAGGAAGGCTATTTCCCTTCTTAAACGTAAACATTTTTATATTGTGTTTCTTCAAGAAACTCATCTTTCCCCGCAGGAAGCTAGAACATTTGGGAGTATATGGGGTGGGCATGTTTTTATTAGTGCTGGCTCAAGTAAAAGCAAGGGAGTCATATTGATAAATAAACATCTACAATTCAAATTTCTTAAACAGATTAATGATAAATTTGGAAGAATCATAATTTTTTTAGCTGAAATTCAGGGGCAAAGGTTGATGTGGGCTAATATTTACGCACCTAATGTTGATAATCAGGACTTTTAAAAAAAAAAAAAATCTGGAAATTTTTTTTATCAGTCCATAAAAACTCCCTCATTTCATCTGTTTGTTTGGATTGCTCAGTTGGAAACATCTTAGTCTCAGATCACGCCCTGGTGAGTTTAGAGGCGCTGCCACATACAGTACGGAGAAAAAGAAATCATGTAGTTGGCGCCTTGATGTATCCCTTTTGCAAAATCCTGATTTCCAACAAATGTTAACAACTGAAATCAATGTTCATATGGAGACCAAATGGTCCTCAATATCCTCTGTGGGCGTGGCTTGGAAGGTGCTTAAGGCGGTTATTAGGGGTCGGATCATACAGTACGCCTCATTCATCAAAAAATCCAAAGCACAACAATTTGTGGAGTTGGAAGGAAATATTAAAAGTGCTGAGGCAAAGCTGAAGCACCGTATGTCGTCTGATGGCCTAAGAGAATTAACCCGATTGAAATATAGATGTAATAATAATTTGTTGCGGAAAGTGGAGTTTTGGCTTCAGGGCAAGATAGTCATACTTTGAGTCGGGGGACAAAGCAGGAAAACTTTTTGCTAGATACATAAATCAGAGAGTTTTTCTACCATTCCCTTAGTGAAATCTGCTGGTGGGGAAATATTTACCTTGGCCATTGATAATAATAATATTTTTTAAACAATTCTATCTTGATCTTTATAGTTTCACGTCTTCGTCTACTGATGAAGATATTAGAAAATTTGTGGAACCATTAGAACTCTCTAAATTGATTATGGAACAAAGAAATTATCTTGATTCTGAGCTTGATGAGGTAATTAAGGCCCTGCCTACATGTAAGGCTCCGGGGCCTGATGGCTTTGCCGCTGAGTTTTTCCAATCTTATTCTACAGAACTGGATCCACTTTTGTTAGAAGTTTATATGGAATCATTAAAGAATGAAAAGCTTCCACCAACCATGACACAAGCCCGGATCAGTCTGATTCTTATAAAGGACAAAGATCCAAGTGAGTGTAAAAGCTACGGTCCAATTTCCCTGATTCAGTTAGATGTAAAAAAAAAAATAATTTAAATTAAAAAAATCTCACATACATATAGATCAGGTATGGTTTATTCGAGGTCATAGCTCTTCTGATAACATTAGGTGTTTCATCAATATCATGTGGTCAGTGGTGAATGATCAGACTCTGGTCGCTGCCATCTCACTTGACGCTGAAAAGGCATTTGATATGGTAGAATGGGATTATCTTTTTAAGATTTTGGAAATATACAGGTTCGGGAGTACTTTTATTGGTTGATTTAAGTTACTTTATAAACACCCTGTAGCGGCAGTACTATCAAATGACTAATTTTTGATTATTTTACTCTGGATAGGGGCACTCAGCAGGGTTGCCCTCTTTCCCCATTATTGTTCTGTCTTGCCCTGGAACCATTAGCAGCCACAATAAAAAAGGAGGATGATTTTCCAGGGGTGATTGTGGGAGGTGTGGCGCATAAGCTTCTACTTTACGCAGATGATATTTTATTATTCAACTCTGACCTTTCTAGATCTATGCCTTGCCTCCACAGAATTATTAATTCTTTTCCAAGTTCTCAGGATACAAATTCAATTTATCTAAATCCGAAGCTTTGGCTTTGACAGCGTACTGCCCGATAATGGCTTTTCAGCCGGGCGACTTCCAGTGGCCCAAACAGGGCATTAAGTATTTGGGAATTTTATTCCCAGCAAACTTGTCTGATTTAGTCAGAGTTCATTTTGCTCCCTTAATAAAAAGGTTTTCGAATGATGTGGACAGGTGGGCTTCATTACATTTATCGAAGATTGGGAAGGTTAATGTTATTAAAATGAATTGTATTCCAAAATTCAACTACCTGTTACAATCTCTCCCTGTAGATGTCCCCCTCTCTTATTTCAAGCAATTTGATAGCATAGCAAAGTTCTTCATTTGGAATGGTAAGCAACCCATGTTAAATTTAAAACAGTTATATACGCCGATTGACAAAGGTGGGTAAGACCTACCCAAGATTTTGTTTTATTATTATGCATTCGGTCACAGACATTTGGCTCATTGGTCACTTCCACCCGAGAGAGCCCCTCCCTGGTTTTGTATTGAATAGGAAGTTCTTGCCCCTATCTCACCACTGCAAAGCCTTTCAATCAAACTAACCAGTGAGGTTGGGTTACACCCCATTATTTTGCATTTGCAATCAGTATGGACAAAGGTGTCCAGAGTGTTTAATTTGGATATTTATCCAACTAAATGTTGCCTCAAGCTTATGGCTAAACCCCAAACTATGCATTAATAAGTCCCCCTTTTGTTGGTCAGAGCGGATTGGGAGGGGGGTTAATACACTTGGTGACCTATATGAGAGTGGTGTTCTGAGATCCTTTGAAAATTTGGTTCAATATTTTGGATCCCAGATCTCAGTTTTTTAGGTATTTACAGCTGTGCCATTTGCTTTGTACTATTTTTGGGAATGCATACATCCTCCTAAAGCAGCAGACACTCTGGGAGAGGTGATCACTGCATTTAGAAAAGGTCATGAGGCATCAGTGAATTACTCCTTGTTAATTCAGAGTCTGGGGGATGGAGTCTCGACCACTCTCAAGAGATTATGGGAGAAAGATTTAAATTTGGAATTGTAGGAGGGAGTGAGGGCTAAGACTTTTAAAAAAATTTTTAAAAAAAAATGCATCTAGAGACGCAAGGGTACACCTTGTACAATTTTTATATTGGTTCTATTGGACCCCCTCTAAATTGTATAGGCTTTGTCTTAAGGACACACCGACTTGCTGGCGATGCCGATCAGAAGATGGAGACACCACCCATGTTTTTTGGGGGTGTTGTAAGATCCAAGAATTTTTGCAGAAGGTGCAAAGTTTTGTATGTGATGTGTTGAACACTCAAATCTCATTCTGCCCCAGTCTCTGTATTTTGGGAGATGGGGAGGTCATAAATTTGGAGGATAATTACATAAGAAATTGGGTTTTGACCAGTGTGATGATTGGTAGGCAGGTTATTTTGAGGGGATGGAGGTCAGATGAAGCACCCTCGTTCACAGAGTGGTGCACGAAGATGGGGACGGTGGCTGCCTTCGATGAGGGGTCAAGCAGAAGGATGGGAGTTAGGAATATTTTGGGGGGGGGGGGGGGGTTGGGGGGTTCAGGATGGAGTGGGAGTTTGGTGGGGGTTTAATGTTAAAAGTGATTGATTCACTATATGTTGTTTTTTCTTTGTGTTAATTTATGAATCAATAAAATGTTAAAAACAAAAAAAAAATGGTAATTAACTATTGACAAGTCTGTTGGTAGATTTCAGAATTGATACAACTCCTAATTGGCCAAGGCAGCATGATTAACAGCTGATAATTAGAAATGCCCTTGCTTATATACTGGTCTATCAATAGATAAAATACTATAGTAAACTATTGAAGAAAAGTCTCCAGGTTTTGTAGTACCAATAACTTTCACAGTACTGACACTCAGGAATTACCCAAACCTTCATTAATTAGCATTTATAAACACGCTTTTATAAAGTATAAGAATCTTTTCATTCTTGCTTGTTGCACAAGAGTAACTGAAGCAAGTGAAATCAGGTGGTTTGCCTCTTGTGTACAGCATCTATTATTTATCACTATAGTAAATGGAGGCACTTTCAGTAAATACTTACAATCAGATTTGCTTGATTAATGTTTCGCCTCAAGTTTACTGTATAATGAAACACTGTCTCACTATCTAAACTTTGCCTGGAATGGATGCAAGCACAGAAAGCAATGAAAGGCAGTTAAAGACATTAATTAAGGGCACAAAAGCCACAAGAGAGAAGCAAGGGAACTGTGTACTAGATGCTCATTGTACAGAGTGTTTTATCTATTGCAGCTGCTGAGGCTCTCTGAGCACAGTGTTTGTGGCAGTAAGCTGGCCTTGTGTGTCACTATCTATGGTGCTGAAATCCTCACTGCTTTTCATGCCATACAGGATGAACCTGCCATTGGCCCAGATATACTTATTAACAATAGAAGCCTGTGATTCTTTAAATGTAATAAGAGTAAGATAGGTCTTATCAGTAGAAAATTAAATACATTTTCAGGGTTCAAAGAATTTTATCTTACCACAGATTATAGGAAGGTTTAAAGTTCTTAAATTAACAAAAATGTATGTTATTTGAGGTGTACACATGTCTAAATTGTACTTTTAGCAGTTAGACAACTGTTCTGGGCTGTATTTCCCAAAAGCATTGCAAGAGTTGTGCAAAAGTTAACAGGTTTATCAGCTTTACATAGTCATGACAGGAAAATGTAATTGTATATATCTTTACACAGACCAGTTTAGTAAGTGATTTTATCACATTAGTCTCATATAAACACATATATCTATATTAAGTTTTGTACAGTAGCTATACAACATTTATGCCTGATACAATGCATTCCCTCATATAGTCTTCCATTTGGTCAATGACATGATGCTCATTTTTATCTACATCTAATTAGTGAGAAAAAAATAGTATATAATATACAGTAGTATATAATATTATAACAGTATATAATAACAAATGCAATTCACAAAAAATTATTTGAATACACCTCTACTATAATGAACATGTCTTCAGTGTTATTTTGATATATTTTCTGAGGTTTAAAGTAAAAAGTGCTGTAACTCTCCATCTGGAGGCAGTGAAAAAAAGTGTCATTAAAAGCTAAAAAATCTTGAAACAGTAGTATTATGGAATAATACTTTATTTTTATTTCTTTTAAAAATGTGCAGTGATTTATTTTTATTTTTAAATATTAACATTTGAAAAACTTTTATCCATCAAATCAAAGTCATGTGGTGAAACCGACATGCCATTCTGTTGTCATGTGACAAGAAAACAATAAAACTGAAGAGAAAGATCTTTTGCCATTTTTATAAAATGCCACATTTTGCTCATGTCAAATGGATTGATCATAACAAAACTTCCAGATTTTCATGACTCCAAATTCATTATATATGTAAAAATAATTATATATATATATATATATATATGATTGTTGGTGCCAGGTGGGAATTGAGTTGAATTTTGAATATTTCTGTAACTGCTGATCCTGGGATTTTCATACACAACCATCTCTAGAATTTACTCCAAATGGTGCAAATAACAAAAAGCATCCAGTCAGTGGCAATTCTGTGGACGGAAATGCCTTGTTGATGAGAGATATCAACAGAGAATGGCCAGACTGGTTCAAACTGACAAAGTCTACGGTAACTCAGATAACCGCTCTGTACAACTGTGGTGAAAAGAATATAATCTCAGAATGCTATTCTGAGGTGCGGGTTGGCACTGTTTTGGTGGCATGAGGGGGAGCTACACAATTTTAGACAGGTGTTTTTAATGTTGTGGCTGATCAGTGTATATATAATATGAATTTTAATTCAAACAAATTCAATAGATTTTTTTGTAGAAAATGCTCTAAATGTTTTTCAAATATCTATGAAACCAACATGGACACAAGGATTACATTTTAAAAGATTTCTCGTTTTTATCATCTCGGACATTTTTATTTGTCAATGTCCCAAAATGTTTTTTTTTTGTTTATATGAACCGAAGGAAGAGTTGGAGTAATTTTCTACATGCGACAGATGCTGTCAATAGAGTGCAAAGAATATAGAGTGTCTCCGATACAGAATCACAGAATGACGCAGTGATAAACGTATCATAAATGTCAAAAGAATGGTTCTGATTCTGATGTGGGTATGTTAGGAATGGTAAATAATAGAAATATGCCCCAGTGTTTGCAGCAAATCTCACTAAAAGTATATTTGCTCTTTAAAGATTCTACATTGTCTCTCAGGTGAGTCACTTTAAAGCCATTTTCACCTTTCGGTGTCTCTTCATAGTTTTTTATTTTACATCCCCTCCGCCATTTCCCTTTTCTCACACCCACTCATTCTCTCTCTTTCTCTATCCCTCCCCTGACTCCATCCTATTGCCTTTAAACTGCATTACACTCATGGTTCACTTACCGTTTAACACAAACAGACATTTAGGTAACTTTGTCTCATCGGGCAGTTCTGAAATTCATTGTCTCACAAACAGCACAATAAACCCTGGCTCAGCGGACCATCCAATGCAGTTATGCTCGAGCTTATGAATTCTAAAATACTTCAGATGGTTCTGGTATGCTGAAGGTGAGCATTCCTCATTTCTCATTCAATATTAACTAAATTTCCTCTCCCAAACACTCAGCAAAACTCGCTACAAGCAGAGCCAAGACTCTCAAATCTGTTGACTGTGCAATACACAAGAGAAGGATTAGTGATGACCCCTTAATTCACCTGCAAAGGCCTCATATCCTGCTCTCAACCTCAAAAAAGTTGTATATTCACATGACTGCATCAGTCGAGCTAATTCGAGGACTGCAGCAGTAGTATGACTGACTGTGATCCTGCTGTGATGTCTCAGCTTTGTACAAATTAACAGTTCTGCTTCCTTGCATTCCCGCTCATACACACAAACTCTTCTGCACACAAGACTTTTACCTACTGTTGCACTTGTGTACATGGTCGTGTGACAATAAAGTGATTTGATGTTTTTGATTTTGATTGACTCCCATATATTAAACTTTATGTCTCAGACATTGTCTGCCTTCCCTACCAAGGAGGAAGTGAGAACCAGCGTGAACAATCAGCAGAACTTTTATTTTACATAAAACGCTGAACTGAAACATAACGGCACACAGAGGCACATGGCTCTCTCTCTCTCTCTCTCACTGGCATCCCAGCTCCTCTTTATCCCTCTCCAGGCTGATTCAGCGCTGAGTGCGCACCTTCACGGCCCGGCCACAGCCTCCTCCTCGTAACACTCCTCCACTGACCAATTCAGACTGGGGAGCCTCCAGCTTGACATACTCCCTTCCCTTCCTTCCTGTAGGGGAGGTGTTGCCCTTCCTGCCGTACTTCTGCCGGCAGGTCTTCCCCACCTCTCTGGATATTGGGAGAGACGTGGGGAGGGAGAGGGGAGAGGGAAAGAGTTGGGGGGAGAGACAGTGAAAGAGAGAGCAGAGCAGAGAAAAATTCCTCCCCCCCAAAAACGCCACCATTCGGTCCTCGGACAGCTGGGCAGCGGTCCTCCATGATGCCAAGCGATGGCACTGAACCTTGCCTCCTGGTGAATGGCAGCAAGCTCCTTTGCCTCCCGGCAGATGTCAGCGGCTGCTCCGCCTCCTGGCAGACAGCAACAAGCTCACCTGCCCCCTGGTGGACGGTAGCGGCTCCTCCGCCCTCTGGAAACTGGCAGCAGCTCCTCCACTTCCTGGCGGACAGCAGCAAGCTCCCTCACCCCCTGGTGGACAGCAGTGGCTCCTTCGTCTCCTGCGGATGGCAGCAGGCTCATCCGCCTTCGGGCAAACCGCTCCAGCACCACCGTATCATACCTCCTCTGTGTCACGATCCTCCCCCAGTGGCGATGGCTTTTCTGATGGTGCGTCTTCCTCCTATTCTGGGTTTCAGCACCACTGTGGCAGACTCTGCCTTCCCTACCAAGGAGGAAGCGAGAACTGGAGTGAACAATCAATAGACTTTAATTTGACATAAAACGCTGAACTGAAACATAATGGCACACACAGGCATGTGTGTGTGTGTATCTCTCTCTCGATCTCACTGGTGTCCCCGGCTCATCTGTATCCCTCTCCCGGCTGATGGAGCTTATTCCGCGCCCTCCTCCTCATCACAGACATATACACAACTAAAAAAAGACACACTGTCAAATGCCAAATCTGCTTTCTGTTGTATTTCTGGGGAGGCCTTCGAGCTAGTTGCTGTGATCTGTTTTCATGCATGAGGAGAGCTGGAGCCAGTAAACAGTGGCTGACAATGTCAGGTCTTGTCTCCTCTTGAACACTATGCTGTGCATATGCCATAGTCTACATTGAGGAAAGAAAATTTCAAGTTGGAATGGCACCAAAAGGATTTCAGTAAAGGCAGAGGAATTATCGGGAGCATTGACATATGCGTGAGAGAAATGTAACCACACTGTGGTTGTTTGTCTAAGGAAAGAATTGCTTATACTTAGCACATTTTAGTCACATTCCAGATTGGATCGCACACAGTATGCGTGTTGCAAATTTCGTCATCTGCAAAGTCTGCGCAAACTGTCCGCATCCACCCCAGATTTCTCGACATGCTGAGAGTCCTTGTCTATGCGAATCTTCATTGCATACACATGGAGTTGATTGTACTAAATAAGTATAATAAAACAGTTATAGTATGCATGCATCAGATTCTTTCCTATTTGCTCATGGTCAAAGGGAATATACTTTGAAAGGCTGCGTGCTTGACAAAGACCGTGCGAGACAACCTGCCTCTAAGCATTAAAAGAAGGTGTACTATTATAGATTTACTAAGTGATCAAATCTATGATTTTTGAATGGTGAATGAAAAAGCAGGCAATAAATGAAAAAAAAAAGAATAATAATTGACTCACACCGAAAAGACGGGACTGAGCCAAATCTAGAGACGAAAACATCATAGAGATTTGGGGTGGCTCTTTGACTAGTGTCTGTTAGCAACCACCAAGCAAACACCCCTAGCAAACCAGAAACCAAGCAACACCCAACTATTGTGGCACAGACTTTTGTATGGAAAGGCACCACCTTGTCCACTGAGCACAACAGTCAGGTTTCCAGAAGTAAAAATAATTTTTCACAATTACAATAACTTATAAACCTTTAGAGATAGACCTACCATGAGCATTGTTGTTAATCAGTGGTACAGTATATGCTTCTGTTGTCAGCATCAGTTTGAATTATTTCAACATTTTAAAATCATGTTTAACAGCGCAGTGTCTGGCAAGAACTACAGTACCCATGATCCTGAAGGGTGACAATCCACCAATCAGAGATTTGCGGCAAACAAAGCACACCAAAAGAGCTCTGCAGTGATGCCCACTCCCAAAATGAATGACGCAATCGAGTTGTTCTCCCTACACTCTCAAACCACTTATATATATATTTGAATAGGCTGCGCCTTAATATTTTGCAATAAACTTTATATATTAAAATATATTACAAATATATTGTTTCTATACTTAAAATCAATAACTTTAAATCAATAGTTTTTTTTTTCTCCAGCATTATTAATTTTATTACATCATTCGCAATGCTCCATGGGATTGTAGTTCATGCCATCATAAAAATGTACAAAAAATCTAATAAATGTTTTGTACATTTGTCCAACTTTCAAATACATTTTGGTATGAAAATGATGCACTTTCCTAACAAATTAGGAAATGAACAAATGAACCTTCTTAATTATCTCATACTTTTATTGCTGTGTGGTATGATCCCGCCATAAAACATTTAGTGTACTGTCAAAAACATAACACAACAGGCACAGTTTCCAGGTTGGGAACCAGGTAAGAAATGAAAAAATATATATGTAATGATCAAGATCTTTCAATAAACTTGAGACAAGGCTTAAAGTGTGAGTTTGTGTTTTCTTCTTACCTGCTACAATTAATTTTATATTCTCTGGAACATTTGTTGAAATCTCTTGATATAAAAGCAGACTGATTTCACTGTGAATTTGGCTACAGTGTGTTGAATGTTCTTGCTGAAATCGGTCTGTCCTTTCCAAAGTTCTAACCACTTCCCCCAATGGCCAAGGCTGGAAGTGTTGTTGAAAATATTGGCACATGTGTGCTCGTTTCCATGTGAAATTTCCACAAAGTGGCACCAAAAGCAAGTTGTGTTTTTTATTTGTTAACAAATGAATTAAAAAAAATTATACTTGTATAGCCCTTAACTCAAACGCCAACCCTAACCCTGACCATCAGTAGCACCGCTACTGCTTTTCGAAGCTAGAGAAAACTAAAGGCAGAAGAATTCCACCCTTTAAACTTACAAGCTGGCCAACAGATTCATAATAAGTAGTCACAATCTAAAAAAATTAATTTACAGACATCCTACCAATGATGCAGAAGATGAATGTAAGCAGAAATATCAAGGATATCAAGGATATTTCTGGGCCAGACCCTTTCATCACTATTTGGCACTACACAGAGCTTGGTGAACAAGTGCTCACACCAGCCAGTGGAAGAGAAGCTGATGATGAGTCATAGTCGACCTCGGAAAGATGGCCTTTGCACTAACCTCAGTGCAATGCTATGTGTTATGAATATAGCTTATTAATAGTTAGAGACTGAAATTTTAAATAACTTCATAGTTTCTGAAAGAGTATGCACATTGCTTCATCTGGTAACACTGCAATAAGGTTCCATTTGTTAAATTAGATAACTACATTAGTTAAAATTAACTAACAATTAAAAATCAATTTACAGCATGCATTAATTAATCTTGGTTATTCATTTGTTTTATTAAAAGTTGTATACGTTAACATTAGAATGCACCATAAACTAACATGAACTAACAATGAACAATTGTCTTTTTATTTACTAACATTCATAAAAAACAACTGCCGAAAATACATTTTTAATTTTTAGTTCATGATACCAATACATTAACTAATGTTAACGAATGGAACATTATTGTACAGTGTTTCCGCTTCATTCAAAAGGCATAAATACAACAACTTTGTTGTGCTATTTAAACACAACCAGCGATGTGATCCCCTGTATACACTTTTGATAAGTAAAGACTTGCGAAACAAAAGAGTTCATTTTCATTCATTATATCAGGGGCAAGAATGTCATGCAAACTGAGAAGACAGTTTAAATGTGCAAAGAGGTGTGAAGTGACTGGGGCATGTGGTGTATCACACTGTAGATCCCAATTTAATCCTAAATAAACAGTTAATGTAATGAACTTTGTTGCTACACTGTGTTATGGCAAAAACCTGAAGGACAGCGACACAAATCTTTTTCTAAAGATCAAATCTCATTCATGATTACAAATATCTTCCGGCCTTCTTATTCAGACACTGAAGGCAGTTTGGCATATAAATTTAGCTCAATTCTGAGAGCTATGAGAAGTAAATAAAACCACTTGAGTCTTATGGATTACATTTATGCAGTGTTTATGTGCTTTTTGGAGCTTCAAATTTCGGGTCACCATTCATTTGCATTGTACAGACATACAGATCTGAAATATTCATTTAAAAATCTTCATTTGCGTTCTGCAGAAAGAAAGAAAGTCACACACATCTGGGATGGCATGAGGGTGAGTAAATGATGAGAGAACTATTCCTTTAAATCCCATGAAAATGATGTCACAAAAAAAGTCCAAGAATTAGGCCTAATTTTGTTATAATTCTGCATAATTATATAATAAACTATTTTACTCTTTTGATTTTGGGGCTAAACATGTTCTTGACATCATCAAGGAAACATCTATATCTGTTTCTTCCTATCACAAGAAGGTGCTGCTGAGGCCACCATTCACCCGCTATTGAACAGGCAGTTCAGTGGATGCGCAGTCTCAGTGCGGAATGAAGGCCATCGGCACATAATCGCAAACATGCCAGCCTATGTTGCCAAAGCAGCAAAAACGCATTTCATGAAATCTTCAATGGCAAAACCTGTTTCATATGCTCATTCAGACACGATATGTTTCTGTTGAACGTGAGACAAATTAGCTATCCACCCTGAATGAAAAATAACATCTTTGTGTCTGCTCATTTTGAATTGTGCCATAAGCCACAAGCAGTTGGCACAGAATCTGTACAGGGTCTAGAGTGCATTTTCCTTCTCTCTCTTTATGAATACTATAACAATACAGATCAGCAGACCACTAGTCTTCTGTTGTGCCCCGATGTATTTCAACGTATCCATCAAAAGAATCAAATGCGGCGCAATTTGATTGTTCTCAACCGTGCAGTCCGTTTCTCAACATTAAATGCAACTAAAGGCTAATAGCAGAGATATAGAGCAACTTGCACCACCATTACACATTAAAACGAAAAGCGAATGTTTCAAGCACCGGCGTTTATTCTAATGGCATCTCTAGACAAATGCATCATCTTACCTGCGCTGTGCTCAAGATCAATGCCAGTTTCACTGAGGATGTTCGGGTCACTTTGAGATCTGCCTCTGTGCAGAACACATTTATCTATTCCTTCCGATGAAGCCATGAGGATAAAGAGACGGACCAATGAATAAAATATTGAAATCCCTTTAAGACCCGACGGTGAGGTGAATGCGTCTCGGTCTAAGAGCATCGAGCAGCAAGCATGGTGAATGTTACAGTCTTTCTCTCTCTCTCTCTCTGTGTGTGTGTGTGTGTGTGTGTGTGTGTGTGTGTGTGTGTGTGCGCGCGCGTGTGCGTGTGCGTGTGTGTGTGAAGGAGACTGACTGAATATGTCTGTCATCATGAGCGCCGGGATTTTTGTGTGTGCAAAGATGCCACCTTTATCTTTCTACAGGTGCGAATCAGTGCTGATTAACAGGATGTCTATAAATGGCTTTCACCCCCCCCCCCCCCCCCCCCCCACCCAGTTTTTTTTTTCTTTTTCTTTTTCTTTTTTCTCAAATTGCATCGTAAAAATTAATTCATTTATTTTGTCCAGATTCATTTATTTTGTCCAGTAAACAGCGCCACCACAGGCAGAGTCGTGTAATTAGAGTAAGATGATGATGACCGATGACAGTAATTACTTTTGAGCAGCAATATGTGATTAATAAAAAAGACTGTTTTGCCTGAAGTGTCATTTGTCTTTTTGCATATAATTAAATAAAAGTACTTTAAATTAATAACTGTCTTGTTATGTTGGACAGTTTGCATTTATTGTGAAGTGGAAAATGTTGCCAACAACAGATTTTGATCGCGTTCTCCTATTGGTCATATTTTGACATGCCCGTTTCTCATTGGCCGAATCCGACACATGCAGGAAGTGTTGCATAAAGTGAAGCAGTGCAGGGTGGATTTTCATGCTTTCTAGCTCGACTCAGTAACTGTGATGCTTTAGAAAAAATAAATGATATTACAGAAGCAGAAGAGAGCGCTTCCGGCGCGTTGCGATAGGTTAAGGCCGAAGAAAGGCAATGGCAGTCAACTGATGTGGAGATGGACAGAGGCGACGAAGCACAGCCAATCCTTCACACCAGCGCCGGAGAAAGATCAGTTTCAAGAGGATATGGTGATCCGACCCCTGCACTCCGGAGACATCTATGCCAGCTTTCAGTTCCGTACACTCTGGGACACTGATCTTCTGCAAGAGAGAAAGACAGGTGGGTGGGCGGTTATCGTTCTGTTAGAGACCATCTACAGTAGCTGCTGCGTATATTATGTGGATAGATTTTTAACACACAATGTATATATTTGCAGACTACCAGTCTAAATTTAGACACACCTTTTAATTCTTGATCATTCGCCTACTTTTTTCACACTTTAGAATAGTATTAATTATTATTACTTAAAAAAAAACACACACACACACAAATGGAAGAGTGGGAAAATGTTAACTAAAACGATCTTATATTTAACCTCTACAAAATAGCCACCCTTAGCTTGATAACAGCTGCCTAAAGCTGCACTCAGTAATATTTTGAATATGTCATCTTGGACTTACACCATTCAAATGCACTAGTTTTCAGTTACTACTGTCATTTTAGAAATTCACTATTCAGAGTCAGTTATGATTAATTCATGAGTTAAAATCCATAGGGCGCCAGACAAAAAAAAAAAAAAATGATTTGGGATCCATTGGCTTCTAAACTGAAACATTAAGGAGCCAAATGACTTTTAGTTGCCAAATCACAGAATTGCTTGATTTAGATTGCTGTTCAGAAACAAGACAGAAAGCTAAAAAAAAGGATGACAGCTGATAACCCATTAATCTGAAGATTAATAAACAGTATAGTTGAGTTTGCATTCTCTTATGTCTCATTAATGTTCACACCCCTTTCATAATTTCTACAAATGTAAGACATAAATTATTTTTTATTTATTTAATACTGCTCTTTAGAATCTACATTACAGATATTTAGTATAGTATGTGTATAGTAGTGTGTTGTCTTCTTGAGCATCAACCAATGAATGAATGCACCTTGAGTACTAGTTGTGTACTAGTCCCTCAAGTATCCTAAGCGCCAAAAGCTTGAGATATATATATATATATATATATATATATATATATATATATATATATATATATATATATATTTATTTATTTATTATACACACACATATACACAATTAAAAAAATAATAATTATCACCTTTTCTCCCAATTTGGAATGCCCAATACCCACTACTTATTAGGTCCTCATGGTGGCGTGGTTACTCACCTCTATCCGGGTGGTGGAGGACAAGTCGCCTCCATTTCTGAGACAGTCAATCTGCACATCCTATCACATGGCTCGCTGTGCATGACACCGCGGAGTCTCTCAGCATGTGGAGGGTCATGCTTCTCTCTTTTTATTTTATACGTTTTATAAATATTGAGTGTAAATTTATAACATTATGCTTTGTGTTATATTACTGTGGCGGCGGGGACGTGGTCGAGTATTCGTCCAGAGAGAATGTGTTAAGGGTGCTGAGCCAGTGTTCCACAATTGGAACACCTGGTTCCAATTGCATTAAGCTTGTGGAGAGTGGTATAACAGGGACCTCGACGAGAGAGAGACATAGACTGTGGCCTTCAGCAGTTCTGAACCTGTTTTGTATTTTTATTATTTATTTATATATTTGTTAAATTTGTTAAACTAAATGTAATTATAGATTAAGGTGTAGTTCTTTTTTACTCAGCCTCTGCTTTGACAATATTGTGTTGTTTACATTCATGCCAATAAAGCCCCTTTGAATTGAATTTGAATTGAGAGAGAGAAAGATATCTACCGGTCTGAAAGTGTCTGTACTAATTAAAGCTAAAGAGTGTTGTGCTGAAAAGCCCTCTAAGTGTATTGAAGAAGTGTATTAAAACTTACCTTCAGTAGAAGAATCCAGTTCCCTGTGTCCTCCTTTCCCTTACTATGTCAAGTCTTTTACAATTACCTTGGAATTAGTTTTAAAACATGACTTACCACAGCTGCAAGGGGGTTTCTATTGCAGCTGCTGAGAGAGTGACAGTAAATTTGGCTTCTCTTCCCATTTTACTGTCTTAATCCACAGCTCTCTATTTTTTCTTTCTTCTGGAAAGTTATTCAAATGTAATAGTGGATTTATTCTTTTGGTCTTGGAGCAAATTGGTAATTGAAAATAATATTTGCTGTGATATCCCATTCAACGCTGTCGATGTTTACCCTGCAAACGTTTACATCCTTGATCCAAAACCTGGAGTGTGAAAAAGGTCTACTGTTTTGGGTCGCATTTGCGACTATTTGAGTTGTCTGGAACCCTACAATAACAGGGTGGCTACTGAGATTAATCAAGTAACATTCAACTGGTCATGTGATCACAACATGGCTGTCCCCATGAGGGGACCCTCTCCATGTAAAATAAAGCATCTTTTTTAAGGTCACTGATATGACTGTCCTCAACTCATGTGAGTGATCATGATTTTTTAAATCATCCATCCCTCTTCAACCGCTTATCAGAGGTCGGGTCGCGGGGGCAGCAGCTCCAGCAGGGCCCCAAACTTCCCTATCACGAGCCACAATAACCAACTCTGACTGGGGGACCCCGAGGTGTTCCGAAGCCAGTGTGAAGATGTAATCTCTCCACCTAGTCCTGGGTCTTCCCCGAGGCCTCCTCCCAGCTGGACGTACCTGAAACACCTCCCTAGGGAGGCGGCCAGGGGGCATCCTTTCCATATGCCCAAACCACCTCAACTCGCTCCTTTCGACTCAAAGCAGCAGCGGCTCTACTCCGAGCTCCTCATGGATGTCTGAGCTTCTCACCCTATCTCTAAAGGAGAAGCCCCCCACCCTTCTGAGGAAACCCATTGCGGTCGCTTGTACTTGCGACCTAGTTCTTTCGGTCATGACCCAGCCTTCATGACCATAGGTAAGGTTAGGAACAAAAATTGACTGGTATATCAGGCTCAGCTCTCTTTTTGTGACAACGGTGCGATAGAGCGAGTGCAATACCGACCCGATTCTCCGGCCAACCTCCCGCTCCATTGTCCCCTCACTCGTGAACAAGACTCCGAGGTACTTGAACCTCTTCACTTGGGGCAATACCTCCTTCCCTACCCGGAGTACGCACTCCATCGGTTTCCTGCTGAGAACCATGGCCTCAGATTTAGTGGTGCTAATCTTCATCCCAGCTCGACTGCCAATCAATCCAGACTCCAGTAGTTAAATCCATGTCTTCAGAAGTGATGTGATAGCTGTGGGTGAGAAACAGATCAATATATAAATCCTTTTTACTATAAATTCTCTTCCCTGCCCAGTAGGTGGCAATATCCATGAAGAATGTGAATTGCCAAAAAAACTAAAGAAGAAAAATTTGAAAGTGTAGAATTATAGTTAAAAAAAAAAGGACTTAAATATTGATCAGTTTCTCACCCACACCTATCATATAGCTTCTGAAAATATGGATTTAGCAACTGGAGTCATATGGATTAGTTTTATAAGTTCGCCTTTGTGATATTGTAACTTCAAAATCTTTGTTCCCATTCACTTTGGGAGGACCTAACAGGCTGAGATATTCTTCTAAAAATCTGTGTTCAGCAGAAGAAAGGAAGTCACTCACATTTCGGACAGCATGAGAGTGAGTAAATTATGAGAGAATTTTCATTTTTGGGTGAACTATCCCAATAAACAGACTATAAATCGTACTATACACTTTGCAAATTATGCTATGAGTGCAATAGAAGTAAAGGGTTGTTCTTTGATGGTAAAGCAAGGATTAGACCTGCAGAGTGTAAAAATCGTAACATTTATTTTCATCAATTGCCTTCTAAACATTTTTGTCTGCAGTTTCCCATTGCCGGCTGTTCCCTAAATCCCTCGGCCAAGTGCTCTCCAAGTTTTCCGTGCAGGAGCTGCACATCTCCTTCACCCAGGGCTTCTGGAGAACCATGCAGTGGGGGCAGCCCTTCATCCCCTCTCCACCTGGAGCAGAGCTTTGGGCGTGGTTCTATAATACAGTCACTGAGTGAGTGGGGTTATACCATTCTTTGATCATTCATTTTTGCAGAAAATGTTTTAAACTTCATTGAAATATGTAGTTTATATCAACATTAAATGAACACCATATGGAAGCAACACTCCACTGTCTTCTCTTTAATTTTCAGTGTGGATGGAAACTGGAAAGAGCTTACAAATGTGCTCTCTGGAATCTTCTGTGCATCTCTGAACTTCATTGATTCAACCAATACAGGACAGCCCGGTGCGTCTTTTAAACCCCTGGGGCTGAGAAATGGTAAGACCCTGTCAAGTAATCTCAATGATTATTACACGTCGCTGTGGAATACTTGATTCTGATTGGTCAATTGAGGCATTCTGTGGTCAAGTGTATCAATTTTATTACCACTAAACTGTATAAGGCAACCTATATACATGTACTAGTTTCATTTGTCTCCCTTAGTGTTGTCACAGTACCAAATTTTCAGTAGTCGGTACCAATACCATTTTCGGTACCAAAGCAAAACATAAAAAACAGGTTACTGAACAACACTCTTTTATTAACAAAGTTAACAAAACATTAGCAGCAGAACTAAGAACAAAAATATACCATTGAGCAACACCAAGTTAAATATATTATTTTTGAATTATAACAAAACTGTACAATGTATGCTTATTTTTGTATTTTTGAACAGTTATATAAGATTTGCTTCAACTTTTGCAACTTTTATTTTTAAGTTTTTACCAAGTACTAAAAATAAATGAATAAACAAGAAGACGATAGAATTAATAAAAAACAATTTCCAAACTAATGTGCAAACTGCTCTCGTATAAATAAAGCTGCATATTGCCAATTTTCTTCACGATAAGAAACGCACAGGGACATATTATGATTAAATAAGTTGCGAGCAATTGCGTTCTAATTGAGCTGCATTAAGCGTCCGCGCTCAAAGGATGAGCATCCCCGAGGCAGAGACTCTCTCAGCCGGGTGCAGTTTCAATCTCTCCCCCTTAGATCGGGACATTCTCGCAACTTTCTGAGTTTATAGTTATTAACATGATCGGCTTCTGTATTATTTTAACTTTAATAAAACTATAACGCATTAAATGTAACTGCATTTAAAATGTAACGCATGTTTCCTTTAAAGAGCTCCGGCTCTGCTTATTCCACAACGAGAGTGCTTCTAAATTCACCTTTTTTTATATATATAATTCCCTAATACTTTGGGCTCTACATAAAATGAAACTTGTGAAAGTTTAGAATGCATCTGGACTGATCTGTGTAATTCTTCCTCTCCTACGTCAGGCATGAACTGCAGTGCTGCTCTCGCGTGTCATCATTACAGTTTAATGTTATATCATGTTACGTTGAATGAGATCAAACAACTATTAGACAATGAACATTTTTCTCAACAATTTTGACTAAACGTTTGAGCCCTAATACAAATGATAATATGCTTTTAAAGTCACCTGCTTTAGTTGCTTGAATAAATCCGGGTGTCTGTCTTTCAGATGCTTTATTACGTTTGATGTGTTTCCTCCTTTCGTCAGAAAATTGTGAAAGCAGCGTTTACAAATTGGTTTTTGCTGATCTATGATGTTTCCGTTTTCATCAGCCTCAAATCCAAAGAATTTCCAAACCTGGCTTTTTCCACTTTTCATTTCGACAAGATTCAGTTGAGACGCCGCAGCAGCAGCTACTTTGCTTGTCGTCATCTTTTGCTTGTTGTGAGTGTTCGAAAGTTCCCGACTCTGATTGGGAACTGGGTAGACCTGGTACTCGGTACTCCAGTACCTTCAGAAATTCTGGTATCGTAAAAACATTTTTGTTTGAGTACTGACTTGGTACCGGATTACCGGTATTTTTGACAACACTAGTCTCCCTTTATAAAAATCAATTCAGTTCAAAATTAATATTTCATGTTCATTTATTTACTTTGTTGCTAAGTGGCATTATTGTAAAATAAACATCTTCAGGGTGATACAAGTCTTGATCATCCTGTTTGGGTGGTTTTTGGCATAATGACAAACTGACTTACATTATACGTTACTTAGCTGCATTTTTTTTTTTTATGTACCCAAACAGCTCCTAGGACAGTAATTTTTTTGATGAAATGCATTATTGACTCCGTATCCTTAATGATCCAGCTACAGATCACCGTTTTTTGCGTTATGCAACATTGCCCCGTGAAATCGTATGCACTGAGAATCTGACCCCCTAGAAGAAGCTTCTCCCTTGTGGTTCTAAGGTACTCAACATTACTTCTGATTTAATAAATGGCTATTTTATGCGAGGCATTACAAGCATACATTTATACCTTTGTTTTTTCTGCAGGCTGGTCTGGCCGTGCTGATGAAGTCAGAGAAGCTGTCTCACAGCAGTTTCCACTCTCAGACGGTTCATATCAGACCTGTCTGTCAGGTGAGGTTCTTTTAAAACACTTTTTAAAATATACATTGGGTGGAAAAAAAGCTACAAAAGGACTGAACTTCTGTATGGTACATTCTTTCCATTCTGATAATAAGCCCTCCAGATTTTTTCCCTTTCAGGATGCACTGTGCACTAATACAGCATGGGAGCTGAGACAAACACTCAATGTGGTGTTTGATCTCTACACTTCAGGCCAAGGGAAAAAGGGTGAGTAACATAGAGAGTAAATTCAGTGTAGTTTTCAAAATATTGCTTGAGCATCAATTTATGGCTCAACCAATGGTGTGAGTTTTTTTTCCTGAACATGGTCATGGTGTGTTTGAGAAATCTGTTTGTAAACAGTCATTATTTTTGCAGTTCTGATTGGTGGAAATACTTGCAAAGAAGTACTCACCTTTAATAATATTGATGCTATACCCAACCCTATTGTATATCAAAGGTGAACTCAGTAATTTTCACCTCTTTTAAAAAAAAAGTTGTACTCCTTAAGAAATTAATTGTAATTTTGAAACATATGCATAAAAATATGAGTGCTCGCATGAGATGAGACGAGACTCCAGTCATATCAGAAACCTTATAAAAGCTGTTTTATTCTACACAGAGAGGGTCCCCTCAATGGGGAAGCCATGTTAGCATTACATGACCAGTTGAATACTACTTTATTAATCTCAGTAGCCGCCCTGTTATTGGCGCCTTGTTATTGTACACTCAGAATTGGATTAAATTAATCATGTCAAACTGTGTGATAGTGAATTTTTAAACTGGCATCTGTTACTGAAAACTATTGCATTTAAATGATGCTGCATCCAGGCCCCTAGGGGTCAGTGTAAGTCCAACGCGACATCAACAAAAATTACAGAGTGCATGTTTAATTAGTATCTCCATCTTTTCACAGAATGGTCCCTGTTTAAGATGTTCTCTCGAACCCTGACAAAGGCATGTCCTCTTGCTTCCTCTAGTAAAGGTCTAAGTGGATATAACTGACAACCCTGAGGTTAAAAAACAAAACAACCAAAAATACATTTAATTAATGGGAGACAGAACTATCCACTAGCTTTTTATAATTCTCAGACAATACTACGAAAGTCTGTTTTGTTTTTTACAATAATTTACATTTAAAGATATATCAACCAGGCTGATTTATAAGTTATTTAAACGTTTTTAAATTGTACCTACTTAGCCATTTGTCAGTTCCAAAAGCTAATGACAGCCTTGTCAATGGATAGTGGAAAGTGTTTTTTTTTTTGTTTTGTTTTTTCAATTTTGAGGAAACAATATGTAAAGTAAATTTGTCATCCACCACCCCACTCTCTACATATTGGCAGTGAATATTAAAAAAACAGTGGCCCACAACTTTACATGTTAAGTTTTATGGTGTTGTTCAACAGGGGGAGCTGTTTGAGCTGAGCCCTGCCACTCCTCTCCTCAGCCAAGCCGTGGTGCTGGGTGATCGCAGAACGTATTCAGTATATGACCTTACCAAAGCAGAGACCTTTGGGCAGTTACGTTCACTCAATCTCCTACTGCGCTGGAAAGGAAAGAGTGGTATGAATTAATAAATTCATTTAAAAAAGCTGCGATCAGGAGAGTCCCAAATCTGCCTTTATTCGGATTTTTGGACATTTAATTTTAAACAGTGCTGAAATTTTCTTTTCCATTAATGTTGTTTATACATTACTAGACCAATCATTCACAAACATCTTTTGTGTTCTCTCTGTGTTATAGGTGATATGCTGCACCCGCTGCTGCATGCAGAGCGCTATGTGGCCGGGTTTGGGCTACAGACGGGAAATCCACACAGTCATCTATAATCATCACCCATATCAAGCTTTTCCAGTACTGCTGCTGGATTCAGTGCCCTGGTACCTGCGACTATACATTCACACCCTGGAAGTCACCAGCAAACTCCGTAATAACAAGCCCGGTGAGTAAACGCTAGAGGTCAACCGATCGTGGATTTTGTTTATACCGATATCTAAGGTGGTGGGGAAAGGCTGATAACCAATTATTTGGCTGATAGTTTTTTTTATATCAATTTATAGAATGTGAAAAAAAAAAAAAAATTATCTTATTCTTTCCTTACTATGATGGACACAGTCAAAGAGTTCAAAATGAATAAAGTCCCAGATGTAGTATTGTGCAACCAAAATCTCATTAATAATCAAAAAAATGTAGTTTGTGCATAACGCCTGACTTTTACATGTAAACAAGCCCGAAACAAACCAGGGACTCTAATTTTGAAATTATGAAAAAATTATCACCATAGATTTCTCCGATAACAGATAGTTCCAAAAGGCAACTATCGGTGCCAACTAATTGGTAAAACCAATATATTTCGGTCTACCTCTGGTAGACATGCACCCTGGATATCAGCAGTATCCTTGTGATTTAGTAGTTTGTGCTTGGGAGCACTTAATATAGACTCCGTAGACCTTTTTCCTCTAACTTTGGTGGTTTCTCCTTTTGAAGGCTACATTCACAACCAGCCCTCTAAAGACCGCGAGCATCCTCATCTGCTGGAGATGCTGATCCAGTTACCCCCTCACTCTATGACAGAGGTTACTGTACAGTTTGAGAGGGCCCTGTTTAAATGGACTGAATACACCCCTGATCCCAACCATGGCTTCTACATTGGGTAAGACTTTTCGTCAACTTTTGCTGTAAAACGATTACCATGTAGCAATTGTTTGTCAGGATTTGTGTTTTGTATTTTAATCAGGGACAATACACATTAATAAACACGTGTCTATGTAATTGTGCAAGATTTTGCCAAGATGGCTAATTGATTGCCATCCCTGGGCAGGTTGATTTCAAAAAAGGAAAAAGAAAAATAATAATATATTAACCAAAACAAATTATACGTCAACATAATAAAAGGGATTTTTCTCTTCCCTTGCAACTTTTGGATTATTAATATAAGTAAATATACATAAAAATTTTTTTACAGAATTGGGACAAAAACATGGTTTGCCTTATTTCTGACTCTACTTCTGAAATGTTTTATATCAGATCCTCTGTGGTAAGCGCCCTTGTGCCAAGTATGGTCGCAATGGACAGCAACTTCACACAACATAAACCATTGTTTAGCAGTTTGTAAGTATGAGTTGGCCGTAGAGTTACTACTAAACAAAGATTTTATAACTCCACCCTCTGTTCCCAGCTTCCCAGTCAAAGAGGAGTCCAGCTACTTTGTGCGAGTGTATACCGAACCCCTTCTGGTAAATCTACCCACACCTGATTTCAGTGTGCCCTACAATGTGATCTGCTTCACCTGCATGGTGGTCGCGGTGGGTTACGGCTCCTTTTACAACTTACTGACCCGCACATTTCAAGTAGATGAACCGAGCCCACCGCTGGCAAAGTGGTTGGCCAACTTCATTCGTCGCATAAGGGGAGTGCCGCTGCTGACCTAAGAACAGTCAAGAACATTTCTGGGGCCTGAAACATCCCTATTAGGTGGCTGTGAGAATTGTGACTAACACAGCAGCTACAGAAGTTTTAAGATGCTTTTTGGCTATTGATAGCCAATTTGATAAGCCAAATGACTTGAAGTCTGAATGTCTTAACAATTGGAACAAATGAGCTTCCTACCAAGACAGATGGATTAGCCTAATTTATTTATTTATTTATTTTTTGTTTTCAGTCACATCAGCTAAGGGATTTTTCATCTATGCTGTTATTAGAAAATCATGGCTTGCAGTCAGTTGAACATTTCTTAAATTAATTGCTGATAATGCATTAAGTTTGCTTCTGTATAATCTAGGCATCTAGGAGAAATCTAAATGGCAAAGCGTGATGTTAAATCAACTTTGTGAGCGTGACCAAGACACTACAAAAAAACTACTTAAAATGGAAATGAGTATGTCTAAGAATGTGGCAAATATATTCCACAAGCTGTAATGCACTGATATTTAAATATATTTGTTTTGAAAAATTGCTCTGTTTTTCAATGGGGTTTTTCTCAGTTTTGCAGTTGGATGTGGGTTGACCACATAATGACCACTAGGCTGGATGCTATTCTATTCAAATTACACTGGTTAATTGTCCTGTAATAAACAATGGAAACTGTCAAGTCCTCCTCCAGTTCAACATCCAAAGGACACAAGGACAACTCAAATGTTCCGACTCAATCACTTTTATTTTCATTTCTTTGTCAGTTGATTGGTCTGTTCAACTTGTAAGGTTGTAATGTGTTAGGTTGTAAACCTTCAAAACAGAGAACAAATGTTACCATTTTAATTAAACATTTAGTTAAGTATTTTTAATTAATTTTAAATGAGTTAAACATTTAATTCCTTTTACATGAAATAAAGAAAAATGATGATTTCATGAATTTAAATTCATTTGTAAATTTTTAACATCTACCAGAAATTTTATATTTTACCATTTTTAACTTTGTACCATCCTTCAAATCTTCTACTTCTAATTTTCCCAAACACAAATGAAATATTTCTTAGCACAAACCCATTTAACACAAAATCAATGAAGTCAATGCTGCAATGTGTTCCTTAAACCATCTAAACAGAAGTTAACCATAGCTTGAACATATTTAGCAGTATTTCAAACATCATAAAAGTAAATTAAACATTTCACCGACCATTGGCGTCTTTGGACTGAAGCTATGAGTGAACTTGGAGAGTCTTCTCTCTGAAGTTTGCTTGTCTGAATGACTGTAAACCTTCATGCCTCAGCAGGTGCTCTTAATCAAGCACCCGGATTGCTACTGCTGGTGCACTCTGGGAAATGTAGTTCTTTTAGAATCATTTTATAGATTTAGCTCAACCAATTAAAACCATTGAAAGCAAGTTGCCTGACTTTATTAAAAGAGATTGGGTGACGTTCATGGTTGAGCCCAGAAATGATGTCACACCAGACAACCACTTTATCATGCTCTTGAAGTTCCTGAAAAGCCAAGAAGAAATACTAGAGACTCGAACAGCTCAAAACTGTGGAGAAGTCAGATCGCTCAGAAAAGAGGTATGACAGAAAGATTGCCTCAACAAAAACCACAAAGAAAGAGGAGTTTGATGAAGTATGTGGTGTCTGTGGTGATAGTGGGCACAACAACAAAATCTTCTTCTGTAGAAAGTTCAAAAGACTTAAGCTACCTGAAAAGAAAGCTGTATTGAGAAAGCTGGGAGCATGCAGAAAATGTCTCGGATGCCATGATGGAGATGGTTCCTACACTTTCCTATGTAGGAATAAAGACTGTAAAAGGGAAGGTGGTACTAGGAGAGGACAGTACAAGCTGGCTAGAGTGGTCGGTGTAAATGCTGACAGCAAAGGCATAGTGAGAGATGTGTTTGTGAAAACTTTCCCCAGCTATCCTGTTCACATCTCAAGAACAAGCAGTGAAAGAACCAAAAAACTTCATACAAAAATCCCAGCTACAATTCTTCATAGGGATGTCAGACGATTTGTCATTCTACTTCCCATTGAAGAACAAGCAGAGGTGTGAAGGTGATGTGTAATTGTAACCTAACACATTACAACCTTACAAGTTGAACAGACCAATCAACTGACAAAGAAATGAAAATAAAAGTGATTGAGTCGGAACATTGAGTTGTCCTTGTGTCCTTTGGATGTTGAACTGGAGGAGGACTTGACAGTTGTTGGACTTGACAGTTGTAATTCAGATCAATCATTTTTGCTAAGAACAGTTTGTACTTAAGTTCCTAATGTAGCATTTTTTCTTTTCTTTTTTTTTTTTTAAATCTTTTTTCTGAGGGTTTTACAAAACTATTTAGCAATTGTTGTCCCTCTCAGTTGTGCCAGTCGGGTTGAATTATGCAAACAAACCTTTGCCTGAATGTACAACTATAGTTTGTGTTTTATGACCGTAATGTGTATCTAGTGTAATACACAGATGCCAGTAATTTGGATAAACAACTATATGATAAGTGGTTCTTAACTTTCAGTACCACACTTGATCAAATCAGATTATAGTATCATCAGATATAGAGATTTAGATATTTGTGTCCCAACCTGCTTCTATAAGTACAATGAGTACATATTGTAGTGGTTAAATGCACAAATCTGCATTATCTCACTGATTGCTATTTAAGGAGGGAAGAAGTGCTTCCAATTATTGTGTTCATGTTAGCAATGGTTACCTCTAAAGAAAGACGTGCAGCCATCATCGCTTTGCATCAAAATGGCCTCACAATTGCTGCAAAGGATATTGCACCTGAAAGAACCATTTACCTTGATCATAAAGAACTTCAAGGAGAGAGGTTCAACTGCAGTGAAGAAGGCTTCAGGACGTCCCAGAGTGTCCAGCAAGCGCCAGGACCGTCTCCTCCTGAGGAGTCAGCTACAGAATCGTATCACCACCAGTGCAGAGCTTGCTCAATATTGGCAGCATGTTGGTCTGAGTGCATATGCACACACAGTGAGGCGAAGACTTTTGGACGATGGCCTGGTGTCAAGAAGGGAAGCACAGAAGCCACTTCTCTCAAAGAAAAACATCAAGGACGACTGAAATTCTGCAGGAAGTACAAGGATTGGACAGCAGAAGCCTAGTGCAAAGATATTTTCTCTGAAGCCCCCCTTTCGACTGTTTGGGACATTTGGAATAGATGGTCAATAGTCGAAGAAAAGGTGAACAGTGAAGCATCCTGAGACCATCCATGTTTGGGGTTGATTTTCATCCAAGGGAGTGGGCTCTCTCACAATTCAAAACCACTGCCATGAATAATGAATGGTATCAAAACATCCTGCAAGATCAACTTCTCCCAACGAATGAAGTTGCTCGGAGACCATTACATTGACATTTTTAATCCGTGGCCAGATAACTCCCTGGATCTTAATCCCATAGAGAACCTGTGGTCAATACTCAAAAGGCGAGTAAACGGAAGCCCACAAATTGTGATCAGATCTGAGCACTAATATGTCAAGAATGGATCGCCATCAGTCAGGATTTGGCCCAGAAGCTGATATTCAGCATGCCAGAGCGAATTGCAGATGCTATGAAGAACAAGGGTCAACACTGTAAATATTGACTCTTTGCATAAATTGAGTGTTTTTGCCAATAAAAGGCTTTAAAACTTATGAAATGCTTATCATTGTTTTCCAGTATACCATAGAAACATGTGAAAAAATAATCTACAAATACTGAAGCAGCAAACTTTGCAAAACACAAAATTTATGTCACTGCCAATACTTCTGGCCACCGCTGTATACGTCACTCATCCACACTGGAATGACGTTATCTTCAACTAAAAATTAAGACTTGTGAAAATGCTCCCAATTACCGCATACTTTGGAAAATATATAAATGGAGTTTTCAACCAAAAACTTTATTTGTGTTAATCTGTTTTCATTTCAAATGCTTTGCAAGGTCACTAAGGCCACGTCCACATTTATGGAGCCAGAGAAATGACAAAACAATTTGAATTTGAATTGTGTAAATTTTAATTATAGACATTTTAATTATAAGTGTGATTTTGCCAAATGTTGTATTTTAAATAGGTTTGAATTTGAATTTTTTAAAGCAAATTTTTGGTTCTGAATTCTTACACTGTAAATATCCCGTTTTAAAAAATACAGCTTCGAGTTTTCAAGATAAAGAAATTCAGAACACCAAATTCAATATTCTAAAATTCAAACCGCAGAAATTCAGACCTACAGAAAGTGGGTCAGAGATCAAGCTTCCGTGTTCAACAGGGAAGAGTAGAGGGTCTCGGAAAAGTAGAACGGAGCATTTTGGCCAATTACAGGTCGAGGTGCAATAATTCTCTGGCGCGAGCGTGATTCAAAATGTCGCCATTCTGACCATGAAGTGGTTCTTAAACTTTTATGATTTATATTTTTATGGTTAGCACGTTAGCCCATTCTCAGCTATGAAATTTTAAATGATTTTTTTTTTTTTTTTAAACGTATTTAAAATACAACGTTTGGCAAAATCACACTTATAATTCAAATTCAAAAGTCTATAATTCAAATTGTTTCGTCACTTCTCTGGCTCCATATACATTAATACTCTTTTCAGTTTTCCTAACGTCATCGTTTTCCAATGTATGCAGTGTTTTTAAAAGTATTTTTGAAATGCTCTGGTTTCGGTGGAGGAAAACAGTTTTAGTGGGGATGAGAGGTGTAAACATGGCAAAATCAATGCGCTTACAATTGAAAAAGTATTAGTGTGGACGTGGCCTTAGTGTCCTTGCGAAGCATTTTTAAACAGAAAAACTAAAACACCTAGTTAATTTCTATAGAACATAAGCTTTTTTTTCTTTTTCCCAGAATTCAATGTCTGCACTAGGGCTGGGATAAACGATTATTTTTTAAACGATTAATCTAGCGATTATTTTTTCCGATGCATCGATTAATCTAACGATTAATTTTTTCAGTCCGATTCGATTTCAATTTCATTATAAAATGTAAAAAAATTAAAAATAAATAATAAAAAAAAAAAATCGCCGGGAGTTTGATTGACAGGCGATCTGATCAATCAATCATAATACGCCATTTTTGTCCGACAAAGTAGTCAGGAGAGAGAAGATTAATGTCAGTGGATTTGAATTATGGATTGTAGGCTACTGTACTGACGTCTTTCCGCAGTTAAAACAACAGTCCTTCTGATGTAGGCTACATTCATGTTTAGCCTATTTGATGCTATAAATTAACCAAGGAAAAGATGATCGGTTCACGAGCAGCTTTAACTGAGGCAATCTGTCACGACACATTAAAGAGCCACAAAATAGTTGGCCTATTTATGGTTTAATTTTCTTTGACTGACCAAATTTGAAAGTTGAGACTTTATTAAATGTTACCTGCTTGGTCCTGTCTGTCAGTGCGTTGTCAGTGTCCTCTATGTATTTTTCACGGCATTCATAGCTATAAGTGCATTATTAATAGCTATAAACGAAAACTTTAGGTGTCGACAACGTATTATAGCCTACTCCAACATCGAGTGCAAAGTGGGGAGTTGAAAAAAACTTACGGTGCTCTGTCATCTGCAACTGCTTCCGGGTGGCGCCTCTTCAGGTGCTGGTGCATTGCCGTGGTGCTAGAATGGAAGGCCATCTCCATTTTGCAAAGACGACATATCACGGAATTGTTTCCTTTTAAATTAAAGAATTCCCATACTTTAGAGGAACGAGTGCGTGCCGCCTTGCACTTCTAATAGTCTGAGGAGCCACTCGAGTTGCTAATACTCTCCGGCACCGCCATCTTTGTTTTGGGTCTGACGAATCGACGCCCATATATTGCGTCGACGCAAATCGATGACTTCGACGCGTTGTCCCAGCCCTAGTCTGCACACATTCCCAGAAGCTTAGAGATGCACGCTAACCCCGGTTCAACACAAATACTGTTCATTTTTGCACTGAGCCTGTCTTGTCCTTACTGTACATGTGACTGTTCTTTCATCAGTTTTGTATTACCCCATTCTTCAACTATTTAATTTATTTTCACAGCTTAGCGCTTTGGTGGGGCTTTTGCATCACTTTGTTTTTGTTTACAGATGGCTCGACCCCTTTGCTGCCGAGCACATGGAGAGAATGGAAACAGGTCTCATTCATTACAACATGAACTCTGCACATGTTTGGTTCATAGGGAGGGGAGGCTTTTACATTCCTAAGCACTGTTGCCAATGTGCTGATATGTGAGAAGAGAACAGCCAAGCATACAATGGCATACCAAAAATACTAACACTTCAATAAAGCACTTTCATGCTCTTTTAATAGGAAACCAATGAAACGTGGTGTACCACAACAAGATTTATTAGGTGCTTACAAACAGGCTCTATGGATTAAAAAAAAAAAGAAAAAAAAAAGTAAAAGATAAATTTCACTCATGCATTTATTTGGTGGTTAAGTCAGCATGGCTCACTGCATGCATGACCACAAGTGGTCGGGCAGCATTTCTGTTCGGCAGGGCACTGGTCATCATGGTAACAGTATTCCGCACACATTGGTGTTCCTTTCGGTTGGGCACATCGACCAGGTTTCACTACATGGAGAGAAAAGAAGCTTGTTCTTTCAGCTGCATTGATTTTCATCACAAAGTACCATCAAAGAATGAATAGTAATAGGTTTTTACTCATAGGCTTGATTCAGGTCAATTGGGCCACTTTTTCATTCGTTTCCATGCCGTAAAGTGGCCCAATTTACCCATTAGCACTTGGGTCAAAACATACTAAAACACAATGAGAATGCTGACCCACATGATATTCAAAACAGCAAGAGAACAGACATAACACAAACAATACACAACAGCTAAGCAGATAATAGAGGTATACAACCTATAATATAACAAATGGAGATGAATTAAAGGAGTTGTGATGAGTACCCTAAAATGTTGTTTCCTACCCGTATATGAAGGCGTACATTCGCGTCCACACCCATTGCTGCAGCATTTCTCATTGTTCGGGCAGTCGCTATCATTGGCGCAGTACTCGGCACAAACACCTGCTCCAAATGTTCTCCGTGGACACACTCCTGGCTTTGCTGTGACAACAAACCCATGACAGAGCAACCACACCATTGGAAGTTTAATAACTTATTCATTTTGGAAAACCTGTGGCATCAAATTAGTAGTTCATAGATTTGATGAGGGTGTTATTTTCACTTATATGTTAGGAAAGGTGCACACTATTAAAGACTGGAGTCTCACTGAACACAGCCCCACAGTCGAACACACAGCATTTCTGTTCTCCAGCACAATCTTTATCAGAAACACATCCTCGTCTGGACGGCACAACTGTCAGCTTCCGCGGATAGTGACTGACCACTAAAGAGAGAGATACGCTCCTGTCATGTAGCCTTTTGTGCGCATTATAACTCATGTTTTACAGTTGAGCGTTATGGGTAGAAATATCATCCTACTGTGGCATGGGATATTGCTTTGTCATGTCAGATCAATTTGTTAATGTACAATTGTTATATAACAAACATAATTTAATATATTTAATAAAAAAAAGTAATGTGTAAAGTAGACCTTGCACTAAATTTCTACAAAAGACTAATGATTTTAATTTGTGAGATTAAATTGTATGTGCAGAAGACATACATTTTTTGATGCTACTGCATACTTTGTAGGTACATTGCTTTTGTGGATTTTTTTGGGCTGCATAGGTACAGTAGTGTACGAAATTCCTACCAGCATTTCTATTAGAAATTGCAGGGCCAGTTCTGAGCATATGGGGGCCCTAAGCGAAATCCTACTCGGAGGCCCCCTCAATCTCCATTCCGTCTGGGGCCACAGGGGGTGGGGGGGAACTTTACCTGTCTAATTCAGCCTTTAACAGATGCCTTAGTCATACTCGCTCCTTTGCGTGGCCCCCTGGTGGCTCAGGGTCCCCAAGCGCCCGCTTATACCACTTTTTGCTAGAAACAGCCCTTATCATTTGGAATCAATACCTTATCCCAGTTGGAATTGTGTATAGGATTCCAACACAACAAAAACGAGATATTTTATAACACAGTTCCCAATTTGATTAATGATTAAAAATAGGATAAAATACCCCAGTGTGAAATCAAAAGATGGTGTCTGAGGATATTAATGATTTTCTTTAACTGTCCAGTACAATTATTTTAATACATGTAAATATTATTAAAATTATCAAATAAAAAAAATTAGGCAAAAAGACTTGTGGGAATTTTTGTTAATCTAGTGGCATTTTGTTTAATTCTTATATGATCCGAACAGGATATTTTAAGATTGATTAAAATTATTTCAACAGTTCCCACCAAAAGGAATTCAGTACGTATTCTTTTAAGATTTGTTTGGCATGCCTAAAGAGAAGATCTTCTCACCTGTTGAGTTTCGTCCTGGAGCAGCTACTGTTGTGCTCAACCACCCAAACAGACAAAATAAAACAGCAGCACTCAAAAAGCAGCAGAACTGAGCTTTCATCTTCTCGACCTGTCACACACTGAACTCGTTGGAAATGAGGCGAGGGAGCGGAGAATAGAAATATATAGAGAGCCCGTCAGCCCTCCAGGTCCTTGTGCCAGGTATATAAACTTCAACCAAAAGATGAAGACGTGTAAAATAGTTATATGAGGGGGAAATCCCAGAACTTATATAGAATACGCGGTATTCTAACTCAACAACTACTCCCAACTACCTCACTGATTTCCTGAGAGATAGTGTCTCTGTGACCACACCTGTCAGCCAATCGGAAAACTTGAGGCATCCGAGTTATTTGTTCAGCCAACTAAGATCTTTCAATTTAAAGAGATATTTCACCCCAAAAAATTAAGATTCTCTCATTATTTACTCACCCTCACGCCATTCCAAATGTGCCGAACAAAAATAGGTGTTTCCCATTCAGTGGGCATTTTTCAGCCGCTTTACTGGATTTGCCTACATTAAAATTCCCTTCTTTTGTTGGATAGTTGAGATACGCCATCCTGGTTTGTAAACGCCCACAGATTGGGAAACACCCACATAGACCCTTACTTTTTTGCTTTACTGCAGTGGTTCCCAAACTTTTTACAGTGGCGTACCCCTCCAAACATGCAACATCCTTTCGCGTGCCCCCTCTCTAATGCATAGATAAATTCGCACAAGGTAATCTGAAAATATGTCTGTTTAACACATTTATCTCTGGAAAACAACTCCCTTAAATTAAACTTGTCATATTTTTTACATGTTATTTTAAATCATATAGATACTGAATAAATGGCTTGCCGATTGAGATGGGTATGCTAGACATGATATAACTGCATAACTTAACTCCCCCCCCAATCGCGTCGCGGTACGCAAGAATAGCGTTTGGTTCTGTGCTTGGAATTGCGTATCACTGCAGGTATGGCATTGCCGACCGACTTTTATTGCGTTAGATATTGGACAAAACATCGCAAGCGCAAAAACACAGCGCGCAAGTGGATTTCAACAGTGTGAGCACACAAATTAACAACTTGCGAGCAGAAATAACAAAACCGCGAGTCATGATAGGTTTCACACACGCGCGCAGGTCTGTACACACGCGCGGGTTACTTTCTGCATACGCGCGGGTTACTTTCTGCACGCGCGCGCGAAGATCTGTACACACGCGCGAGTTATTTTCTGCACACACGCGCAGCTAAAATCTTTACGAGTTTTGGCACAGTTTTGACACTCAGGGGCGTGGCCCAATCCTAATGCTATTGGCTGCTGACCAAATCCTGTATTGATTGGCTGCATCTCTTCGAATCTCTCGTGATTGGCTGTTGTTGGAAGAGGACAGTCAGAAAGCGGAAACACTTTTTTGTAATTTTTTGACAAGAAAAAACATACAAAACTCTCTTAGGGGAGAAATAAGAAATATAAATCAATAGGAACAATACTATTATTGACAGTGTAAATGAAAGAAAAGCGTCCCCTACACAATACTGAACAACAAAAAGCAAACAACAAGGGGGTATTAGTTAAAAAAAAACAAAGTCTCGAGAGCAAAAGGCTAGAGAAAAAATTAAAATATTAAAGAAAAAAATGAAAATAAAAGCATCCTTTAGACGTAGCATACAAGTGGATATTTATCAAAACAATTGTCTGGATATATAAAATTTAAACCTCTTTCTAAGAAACTCAGCAACCGTAAATATTTTATAAATTATTTTAAAGTGAGTCTCTTTGACTAAGGGAAAGGGGCCATTTGATGAATTTGAAATGTGGGTTATCTATGGAAAAGGCATTCATATTTGGACCTTGTACACACAATCCTCTATTATAATCCAAAAACATTATAGATTTCAAAAAAATCATTAATACATTTGTTATTAAATTACATTCATTAATGACTAGATTTGGTAAGGTTGATGGAAGTAATATTCTCACATTCATCAATGTGTTTTGGATTAACTGCAATAATGGTAATGGTATTGATTTACACATTTTATATTCTCTATAAGTGCAGTTAAGATTATACTTGAGCAAAAAGGCAAATATGTTCCAAGTTACCATTATCATCTAATATATAACACAATACCCGTCTCATACCAATCACTTTTAAACAATGATTTCCTATTAATTGGAATGACCCTGTTATTCCATAGGGTGGATCCATGGGGAGAAAAGTTGTTTAAATATAATTTTACAGTATTGGAGAAGTTGTTTGTGGAAGTTTGATAATTTAATAGGAATCTTAGTTACCTCAAAATTACATTTTAAAAGAAATTCAAGCCGACCTGTTTTATTAAATAGATGAATCTATGTATGTGAAACCACATAGAGTAAAGGTTGTGATCAGTATGATTTCAACCATTTACTCTTAAATGCCCCAAACATTGATTCAAAGTCCAAGGGGTTGATACCACCCTTATCATACTCTTTCACTAACTGTGATTTCCTAATATAATGGGGGTTTTTTTTCCAAAGGAGGGAACTGGGAAGATTGGGAATCAGATGATGGCAGACAGTAAAGAGGTTATGGTTTCTTTCTAAATTTCTGGTAGCTGTAAGAAGTTTTATGTGTTTATATATACATGTGTGTTTTCTGTCTTTGATAATAACTGAAAATAGGTGGTGTGTGTGTGTGTGTGTGTGTGTGTGTGTGTATATATATATATATATATATATATATATATATATATATATATATATATATACATATACACACACACACACACACACACACACACATGCAAAAAACATCTTACAGCTACAAGAAATTAAGGAATTTAAAAAGAAACCATAACCTCTTTACTGTCTGCCATCATCCGCTTCCCAATCGTCCCGCTTTCTGACTGTCCTCTTCCAACAACAGCCAATCACGAGAGATTCGAAGAGATGCAGCCAATCAATACAGGATTTGGTCAGCAGCCAATAGCATTAGGATTGGGCCACGCCCCTGAGTGTCAAAACTGTGCCAAAACTCGTAAAGATTTTAGCTGCGCGTGTGTGCAGAAAATAACTCGCGCGTGTGTACAGATCTTCGCGCGCGCGTGCAGAAATTAACTCGTGCGTATGCAGAAAGTAACCCGCGCGTGTGTACAGACCTGCGCGCGTGTGTGAAACCTATCATGACTCGCGGTTTTGTTATTTCTGCTCGCAAGTTGTTAATTTGTGTGCTCACACTGTTGAAATTCACTTGCGCGCTGTGTTTTTGCGCTTGCGATGTTTTGTCCAAGATCTAACGCCATAGACTTTGAGCATTGCGGGTAAGTATCTGTGCAATTGCGCTGTCAGCTCAAGGTGCTTTTTTATGTCACATTTGACACGGTTAGCGTGGTTGGGCTCATTTGATGAAAAAAAAAAACACCATGCAACAATGTAAAAACAAGTCTCTACCGTGCAAGCAAATGTGATTGAAAATTACTGCGTGTGAATGTGGAAAATTATTTGTTTGAAGCTGAATGTCACCTGTCAAAGCTTTTGAACTTATACCATCAGAATCAAATCTCCCTATGCATCTAACCTTAAATACAAATTATGTTTTATAATGCGGAATTTTATATATATATATATAAATCGTGGATGACTGACATGTGCGAGTCTGGTAAAACAATGAAGTATTTTACCCCAGTTTGGGAAACACTGCTCTACTGAACACAAAGACTGTTTGAAAAATATTTCAGCTCTGTTGGTCCATACAATGCAAGTGAATGATGATTAGAACACATAAGGTCCAAAAAGGACATAGTAATCCATAATACTCCAGTGATTAATGCTACCTTCGTGATCTATCGGAATTATCGTAAATAAAAGTTTCCCACTCGGAAGATGCACATGAATGACTCCTCAATCATAATTATGACTGGGAAACTCTGAGATCATTTTGATACATCATTTGTTTCTGAGATGGGAGGAGTCCAAAACTTTCAACAAGGTGGATGAGAGTTCAGTTTCTGTACTGAATAGCTTGTATTTGACCAAAATTCAATTTTGTCAGCAAGCTAACGGAGCAATATTATGGTGTCAAATAAAAAAAGTTACCTAAGAAATAAACTTTACAGATCTTTATTGTAAAGTTTAAACAAAGTTTTCCAAGCTTGTTCAATGAGCCATGAACAATTATTGAACATGCACCTGTGGAACGGTTGTTAAGACACTAACAGCTTACAGACAGTAGGCAATTAAGGTCACAGTTATAAATAAGACACTAAGGAGACCTTTCTACTTCGTACACCAAAAGAAAGATGCCCAGGCTCATCTGCATGAACGTGTCTTTGGCATGCTGCATGGAGGCATGAGGACTGCAGATGTGGCCAGGGCAATAGTTTGCAAAGTCTGTACTGTGAGACGCCTAAGACAGCGCTACAGGGAGACAGGAAGGATAGCTTATCCTCACAGTGGCAGGCCATGTGCACAACACCTGCACAGGATCGATACATCCAAATATCACACCTGCAGGACAGGTACCGGATGGCAACAACAACTGCCCGAGTTACACCTGGAACGCACATTCCCTCCATCAGTGCTCAAACTGTCCGCAATAGGCTGAGATAGGCTGGAGTGAGGGCTTGTAGGCCTGTTGTAAGGCAGGTCCTTACCAGACATCACCAGCAACAACATTACCTATGAGCACAAATCCACCGTCACTGGACCAGACAGGACTGGCAAAAAGTCACTGACGAGTCGTGGTTTTCGTCTCACCAGGGGTGATGGTCATACTTGCGTTTATCGTCAAAGGAATGATTGTTACACCGAGGCCTGTACTCTGGAGCGGGATCGATTTGGAGGTAGAGCGTCCATCATGGTCTGGGGCGGTGTGTCACAGCATCATCTTAATGAGCTTGTTCTCATTTTAATGCGTGCATTCCTCCTCCCTCATGTGGTACCCTTCCTGCAGGCTCATCCTGATATGACCATCCAGCATGGGAATGCCACCAGCCATACTGCTCATTCTGTGCATTATTTCCTGCAAGACAGAAATGCCAGTGTTCTGCCGTGGCCAGCGAAGAGCCCAGATCTCAATCTTATTAAGCACATTTGGGACTTGGTTGTTTGAAGGATGAGGGCTAGGGCCATTCTTCTCAGAAATGTTCGGGAACTTGCAAGTGCCTTGGTGGAAGAGTGGGGTAACATCTCCCAGCAAGAACTGGCAAATCTGGTACGGTCCATGAGGAGGAGATGCACTGCAGTACTTAATGCAGCTGGTGGCCACACCAGATACTGACTGTTACTTTGAACAATTCCCTTAAAGGAATGTTCCAGGTTCAACTCAAACAGCAGTTGTGGAACAATGTTGATTGCCACACAATAAATTTAGACTCATCCCTACTTTTCTGTAAAAAAAAAAAAAAAAAAAAGACACTAATGGAATTACAATAGAAGTGAAAGAGGCCAAACCATAAATGTTAAAATACTCACCACTTTAAAAGTACAGCCACAAGATGTAAACAATGTGTGTCAACATGATTTTTCTGTGTAAACCCTGAAATGTCCACAACTTCACAGCTCAAATACTATAAATCATGTGCACGCACACACTAAAATAAAAATAGTATATTTTAAATATACAGTAGGTTGTATTGTGCTGTATTGACATTCAGGCTGTCGGTTGATAGTCAGTGCCAGTGTGGTGTTTAGAGAGAATATATTTTATTATAGTCCAGTGTGAGATTAATAAAGTGCAGTGCTGATGTATATTGATCATGGGAGATCAAGAATTCAAAAGTCTGATTGCTTGGGTGAAGAAGCTGTCTTGAAGTCGGCTGGTGCGTGTCCTGATGTTGCGATAGCGCCTGCCTGATGGTAGAAGTGAGAGCAGCCCATAACTCTGATGGCTGGGGTCTCTGATGATCTTCTGTGCTTTTTTCACACACCGCCTTGTATATGTCCTGGAGGGAGGGAAGCTCATCTCCAATTAATTGACTTGCAGTTCACATTACCCTTTGCGGTTGAGGGCAGTCCTGTTGCCATATCTGGCAGTGATGCAGCCAGTCTGGATGCTCTCTACAGTGCGAGGATGTGGTGGTTCATTCCAAACTTCCTCCGCTATCTCAGGAAAAGGTGATGGTGAGCCTTCTTTACAATGGCCTCTGTGTGGACGGACCATGCAAGTCAGGTCATTGTCAGTGATCAGCCCTACAAGTCATATCATCAGCAAAATTAATGAAGGCATTGGAGCTGTGTGATGCCACACAGTCATGCGTGTACAATACAAGAGTGGGCTCCAGTGTTGATGGTCAGTGATGAGATGTTGCTGCCCATTCAAAAAGCATCTGTCGATTTGCAGAACATCTTAGTCTGATGAGAAAACCGGCTCTCATTCCCCTTTTCCAGACTTTCTGCAGCCGGGCTGCCCAGACAAAGAGCTCCGCTAGTGTCTTTGAAAACAGTGGGTCAGTATTGGAGGCATTTAAAAGTCCGGTATTCAATTGCAGAACCAGTGTCCAAAAGTGGTTGTCTATAGTAGACGAGGCAGACAACAAATCAATGAAAAAAAAAAAAACCCACCCCACCCACACACAATGTTGGGACAGATCTCACTGTGCACTCTTGAACTAATGCAAGATCCTTTTTAAAATAAGCTTCACATTTTTGCCAAATATTGACCCCATTCGCTTCCATTGTAAGTGAAGCGCAAACACCTTTTTTATTTTATTGAGGGATGAGTCAAAATAAGGTGGTAATCAGTATGCCACAAATGTTGTTCATTGAACATGGAATAATCCTTTAAAATAGCAATTTTTTAAAATTTAAATCAGTGAAAGTTCAGCAGATTGCATATTTACAGACTGTGAAATACCATTAAATGGCCCTTGGCATGCTTTAAAAATTAAATGGTTAATATTCCTAGTGGTGTAGGTATAGTAGCATCATGTAAAAATAGAAGACTGAAATGTCTTCGGTCCAATTTCAGGAGCAGAAACAGCATTTTGCATCTTGTTGGGCCTAAAATACTTATTTTTTTATTTTTTTTAACTGACACAAGGGAAGGATGTACACTTCCAAGAGGATGCAAGAAACTCATCTGAACAGAGTACACAACATTTAACAAACGTATGGTCAAAATAGGTGGTGACTGCTTGTCTGCATTCCTGGTCTCAGAGCATCAGGTATAATGATCCGGTCGCTTTTCACTGCAGGGTCAGAGAACGCATTTAGTCCAATGGCATCTCAAGGTTTGATTAATTAGGTTAATCCAAATCAGTGTTTAAATATAAAAACCCCTTTCTTGCTCCCATTAAAAGTAAATAGTAATGTAATAAACTAAGACGCAAGAAAGCTAGACCACAATTACAAGACCCTGTTTAAGGGTTCTTAGTTTTCTACCTGTATATGGAGCAGCACATTGATGCCCACATCCATTGCTACAGAATCTCATTCGATGGACAGTCACTGTCATCACTACAGAGTTCTGCACAATCACCAACTGCACCCTTCACGTCTGGGCACAATCCTGGCTTAGCTGCAACAAAAAGGGAGGAAAGGTGTGTGGGTTGGAAATCATGTAGCCAGCTTTTTTTTTCCCCTAAAAACACATGAAAGTGAAAATGTATGCAAACTATTGAAAACAGAGGCACAAAGAATGAATTAACCAACGATAATGCTACTCCTATGGAAGGAACTCCTCAAGAGATTAAATCAGTGTCCCAGACCCCATTTAAGGGTTCTTAGTTTTCTACCTATATATGGAGCAACACATTGATGCCCACATCCATTGCTGCAGCATTTCTCATTCGATGGACAGTCACTGTCATCACTACAGAGTTCTGCACAATCACCAACTGCACCCTTCACGTCTGGGCACACTCCTGGCTTAGCTGCAACAAAAAGGGAGGAAAGGTGTGTGGGTTGGAAATCATGTAGCCAGCTTTTTTTTTCCCTAAAAACACATGAAAGTGAAAAGGTATGCAAACTATTGAAAACAGAGGCACAAAGAATGAATTAACCAACGATAATGCTACTCCTATGGAAGGAACTCCTCAAGAGATTAAATCAGTGTCCCAGACCCCATTTAAGGGTTCTTAGTTTTCTACCTATATATGGAGCAACACATTGATGCCCACATCCATTGCTGCAGCATTTCTCATTCGATGGACAGTCACTGTCATCACTACAGAGTTCTGCACAAACACCAATTGCATCTGTCACATTTGGGCACACCCCCAGCTTAACTGCAACAAAAAGGGAGGAAAAGTAAGAGGTGTGTGGGTTGGAAATCATGTAGCCAGCTTTTTTTCCCCTAAAAACACATGAAAGTGAAAATGTATGCAAACTATTGAAAACAGAGGCACAAAGAATGAATTAACCAACAAAAATGCTACTCCTATGGAAGGAACTCCTCAAGAGATTAAATCAGTGTCCCAGATCCCATTTAAGGGTTCTTAGTTTTCTACCTATATATGGAGCAACACATTGATGCCCACATCCATTGCTGCAGCATTTCTCATTCGATGGACAGTCACTGTCATCACTACAGAGTTCGGCACAAACACCAATTGCATCTTTAACATCTGGGCACACCACCTTAGCTGCAACATAGTAAGAACAAGTCTAAACACGGAGTCCTCAAATTGAACTCATTCACAATTTGAAATTATCACAAACCATACCAGTTAACCTTATAAATTCAGTAATGTTGTATTTTGGAATGCATTGCATAATCATTAGGTAACATCAAAAGACTGTAAATCTTCTCACCTGAGGATTTTTCAGCAACAGTTGTTGGTTCCAACCAACAAAGAACAAGGCTCACCAAGAAAACAACTTGAACAGACATTCTCTTGCCCATTGTATCCCAACACAGACTGATAAAGCGTGCCAAATAACATTGGAATGGCAAATTGGAATTTAAAGAGTCTTCAAGGTCCTCCAGGTGTATTTAATTTCATATGATTGGGGAAGAGCAATTAGAGAAGAACACCTGTTGGATCAAGACATAAACCCCAAACGAGTATGGATTCAGTGTCACCATCTTCATTATTCAGAGTTTAAACAAACCAAATGACTCTATGGTTAGGACAAAACAATGGTTTTCATTACTTCAAAGAAATTTGGTTCAGTAAAGACGTCTTTCAGTTAGTGGGTTCAGCTGATTATTGTTAGGAGAACAATTTAATGAATTCTGTGCATGAATATTCAGTTTTTAAATTATCTTTTTAACCTGGCTACTTCACTCTAAAGTATGGTCAAATAAAACATTTTTATAAAAAAATATGTCTAACATTGAATTTGTTTTGAAGGCAAAGGGTGCTACTTCTTATTGGTTGGTTATTTGTACTGGATGTTGGTTCTCATTGGTTCACTGACTGATTTAACATACTCTGAAATGGATCATCGTCATTGAATACCATCATTTGAAAAAATCTGATTGTATGACATTAATGTAATATTTAAATCAATAACACTTCATTAAAGTGAGCTGATTTTTGTTTTACATTTATCAATTTTATATCACATTTAAAAAAATATATATAATCATGGTTGCCATGGACGATGCAGGTTCTTGCAAAGGAACTGCTTGCGAGCCAGGGGCATCTCTCTCTCCATCCCTTTCCTCATGTCCCGTATGCTCAATGACAGAACAATGTGGGGTCGGTTGCTGCTCCATTAGCGAGGTCCAGTAGGCCTCAAAGATGTCAGCCAAAATGCAGCTCAAAAGGTCATTACAATCTCAGTCTGGTTTCCACGTCATTCAGCAGGCCATTTTCGACAGCAAAATTAGGAGACGGGAGATGACCGACTTGTCAGGTTTTCCATCTACCATTAGAGCTTGCGACCAGCATTGCTTCAGCCGATAAGAACTCCCAGCTTTATAACATTTATAATTTCATAATCCATGTGATAGGTTTAAAAGGGATAAATTATAAAAGATTGGAGGAAATAGTAATCACAAACAGGTGTGGTATGGCGATTTTAATGCACACAATACACTGTAGGGGAAGTGCAAACACAGACCGTAATGGGACTGTAGTAGAAGAAATGCTAGATTGGAGAGGACTAGTTTGCATCAATTACTGTATGGAAGGTTAAGAATAGATATTTCTCATGGATGGTATAATGCTTTAGATCTAAAACTTGTTTCTAAATTTTGGCAGTGAAACATACCTAGAATACCTTGAATCAAAGCACAAAGGGAAGTGATCATTTTCTAATTATCCTGCTGCACAATTGTGGTGGGTGTATCACAAGCAGTGGTGGAGTGAACTCCAAAATGGAAGTTTAAATCAGCTTCATGGGAAAAGTTTAAGTAGTTAAAATGATGGGAATGAAATGGTGACGAGTAAGGAGAAGTCTGAAGTCCTCTGGAGTCCAGCAAAATAAATAATTCATAAAAAGAAAGGGTTAAGCAAGTGGAAATATGTACAGACTCATTATCAGCACTAACAAGTACTGTCAGTGAGTTCGACATCACATGATATTTTGCATGAAATCCTAGAGTCTGTTTAGATACAGCACTTAGAAATATTGGTATTATTTTCTTGGGTGCCAGCTCATGTAGGAGTTGAGGGAAATGAGGAGGTAGACCAAAGGTCTAAACAGACATAGACAAATAGATCCACAAAACGTGTCTTTGAGTAAGAGTTCTGGGTTAGAGAATCAAAGGGTAAACATCTGTATAATATTCCAAAACAGGTTGGTGCTGAGAGGGTTAAATCTGGCAACAGACAAAAGGACATCATGTTTTGACTACGTATTGGACATTTTGCCTAATCTGAACATAATTGGAAAGCAAGAGGCTGGTGACTGTGGACAGAGGCGATGGGGACTCTGGGGGCCCTAGGGGGGAAAAAGCAGGACTTATGAATTCCTCTTCATCATGAGCAGAGCAGGAGGCTGCACTGGATGTCCATGGAACTGCTAAATAATTAAAGTAATGTTCATAGTTCAGCTTGAATATTCTCATTCAACAAACATTTTCATTGAAAAAAAATTAGGTCAAATAATTTTTGAGACAAGGCCATATCGATATCAATAATACCATATTGTGATACGTTGAATTCACATTCAATATGTGTTTGTCTGGGGTGTTGTAATGACTTCAATAATGCTCTTAGAGAGAAAAGAAAGCATGGAGCATTTAAGCTACTATCTTTCACTAACAAGAATATATATATAACTAACATTTCTATTGATTCATAAGTTAACACAAAGAAAAAAAAAATCACAAAATTCAGTTTCACAAAAATCATTTTTAACATAAAACCCCCACTATAACTCCTCCCCTACTAATCTCCCACCCCACCCACGAACAACCCTGTGGTCAATACAATATAGACACACACACCTAAAAAAAAAAATAATTATAATATATATATATATATATATATATATATATATATATATATATATATATTTATTAAGGGATCAAAATGAACTCTGACCAAATCAGACAAATTTGATGGGAATAAAATGCCCAAATACTTAATGCCCTGTTTGGGCCACTGGAAGGCGCCTGGCAGAAAAGCTGTTTCTGGGCAGTACGCTGTCAGAGCCAAAGCTTAACTTAATTAACTCTGTATTCCGAGAACTTAGAAAAGGAATGAATAATTGTATTGAGGCAAGGCATAGATCTAGTAGGGTTGGATACAAATAATAAAATATAATCTGTGTAAAGCAAACGCTTATGTGCACCACCCCTGGAAAATTATCTTCCCTTCTTTTCACAGCTGCAAATGGTTCCAGGGCAAGACAGAACAATAATGGGGAAAGAGGGTAAAGCTGCCGGGTGCCCCTATCCAGAGTAAAGTAATCTGAAATAAATCCATTAGTTTGTGCCGCAACAATATAAAGTAACTTTACCCATCCAATAAAAGTTTTCCCAAACCCATATATTTCCAAAATCTTAAAAAGATAATCCCATTCTACCATATCCAATTACTTTTCAGCATCAAGATGAGATGGCAGCGACCGGAGTCTGATCATTCGCCACTGACCACATGATATGGATGAAATGCCTACTGTTATCAAAAGAGCTGAAGCTCCAAATAAACCCCACCTGATCTATATGTATAAGAGATGTCATAACTTTACTTAGTCAGTTAGCCAGAATTTTTGACAATATTTTAATGTCTAACTGGATCAGGGATATTGGACAGTAACTCTTACCCTCACTTGAATCTTTGTCTTTATCTCGTCAAGCTCCTCCAAGGTTATCTTAGAGTCAAGATAATCAATTTAGAGAGTTCTAATGGTTCCACAAAGTTTCTAATATCTTGATCAGTAGATGAAGACATGGAACTATAGGGATCGAGATAGAATTGTTTAAAAGCATTATTAATATCAATGGCTGAGGTAAATATTTCACCACCAGCAGATTTCACTGAGGGAATGGTAGAAAAAGACACTCTCTGTTTTATATATCTAGCCAAAAGCTTCCCTGCTTTGGTGAATGAGGCATACAGTATGATCCGGCCCCTAAGAACTACCTTAATTGCCTCCCAAGCCACACCTACAGAGGATACTGAGGACCAGTTGGTCTCCAGATAAACAGTTATTTCAGCCTTTAACATTTGATGGAATTCAGGATTTTGCAAAAGGTATATATTAAAGTGCCAACTATATGATTTAATTTTCTCCATCTGTGGCAACACCTCTAAACTCACCATGGCGTGATCTGAGACTAAAATGTTTCCAATTGAGCAATCCACAACAGTTGAAATTAGGGATTTAGATATATATTTTAAAAACATAATCTAGATTAAATCTTATGGACTGATAAAAATAATTTATAGTCCCCTACCAGATGGACTCAAAAGTCTCCAAATATCTGTAAGACCAAGATTTTTACACATCCTGTGAAGCGTCACTGTTGCTCTAGGGGGCTTACATACTTTTGCTTCACTATGATCAAGAGTGAGTCCATCAATAGATTAAAGTCTCCTCCCAATATTATATCATTAAGGGTGTCAGCGGATTGCAACATCCCTTCAATATCTATAAAAAAGTCCTGATCATCAGTGTTAGGCAGGTAAATATTAGCCAAAATCAACCTTTGCCCATGAATTACTGCTAAAACAATAATGACTCTTCCTAATTTATCTTTAATCTGTTTGAGACATTTGAAATGTAGATGTTTATTTATCAATATAATGACTCCCTTGCTTTTACTTGAGCCAGCACTAAAAAAAAAACATGCCCACCCCATTTCCTCCCAAATGTTCCATCTTCCTGCGGGGAAAGATGCGTTTCTTGAAGAAACAATATTTCATATTTCTTACGCTTAAGAAATAACCTTCCTTCTTTTTATGGGTTGCCCTAGCCCATTCACATTCCAAGTGGAGAGAGAGAATCCATTCCACTCATATTAACATTTGACATATTAATAAAACATTGATTGTGTGTCAAAAGCAAGAATATAGGGTGCTGATTTATCCACAACTGTCCTGAAAGAGTGTTATTCCACAAAACAAACTCCAGCCTCTAGGCGGATCCAGCGCAAAAAGAAACAAAACAGACATCAAGGTTCCTCGGACGGTCAAGACTGTATTATGCGAGTCAATTTCACTCAGAGGCCACATAAGAAACACACCATGACTTCCTCAGTCCAATGATTTTATGACAGACATTACTTGTAGGCATGTAGATATTTTGCGGCCATACTTAGTATCCATTCTCAATCTGGCCGGGAACCAGGGGCAAGCTCTACTGGGGCACAGGTCCCCCATGTTTTATGAAAATATTTAAGCATCTTCAACATACTGTACATGAACATTCTCAACATGTTTTACAGCATAAAATGCATACACTGTATATGCAAATAACAAAACTGTAGAAAACTTTCTTGCACAATTTGCATTCTTCTATATTACACATTAAACATCAGGAAAACCTGTCAAGTAAGTCTATGGAATTGTATCATCCAACATCAGGCAAAACGGCCTCAGACGAAACGGCTTTAGAAAAAAAGGTCTCAGAATGAGCAGAGTTGGTCACTAGGCAGGGTTGGTAGCTAAACTGGCTGAGTTTGGTTGCCAGCTTTTGAAACTAGCTGAGCTATCTCTAACTTTATAAATTTAGAAGTGTCGTTTATATAAATTAATAACAAGCTAGCTAACATAATTGGTGTAAGTCTAAACTGACATTTGAAACTCATTAAGTTTTCTTGCAACAACTATACTAGTTGTTGTAATAGTCCTTTTTAGTCACTAGGTAATTAGCACACAGCAGTCATAGTTACTGCCAACTGTTTATGTAGTGTCCTAAACTAGCTTTAGTGAATTAAATTATTAATTTCATATCCAAAAGATTGATTCATTGTTTTCATACACAATCAAAGAATTTCTCTGCAATTCCATAGACTTGACAGAGGTTTTCCTGAGATTTGATGCTTTTTCATCTGATGTCTGAAACCTGACTCTGACGTCTGAGGATGTACTTTGTTTATCAAGTCTTACCTCCCTCAAACTCATCTCTCCTTTCTGCTTTCCTGTCCCTGCTTCTTCCAAAGAATTTTCTGATCTGAATTCTCCATCTACAGGAGCCAATAATGTTTGAGTCAAAATAAGATCATCTGTATTATTTAGAAACTTACTTTAGTTTCATCATGTTTTCATAGCCTATCTCAATTCTGATTTGTGTGCCGACACCTGGGTAGGGTTCTAAGTTCTCACAGTAGGTTCTCACGTAAGTTAGGAGGTAAAGTTCACATTAAGGGCTTACTGGTTAGTTTTTAACTAAGTTGGTGCTTAATTTAGTTGCACCACCTGTTCTTAAGGCAAGATTTATCTAGTAGTTTGTAAACTCTCCATAAAGTAATGTGTAGTCGCATAATATGTTGTTTACCTGTATTGATCCAATAAACAGCCTTCAAATGTGTACACAGAAGTGTTAAAAAGATGTGAATTTCAGTTTTATCTCCTTACGGTTAGTGTTCAAACCTTGTCTGCTCAAGTAACTGTCAGCTGTAATAAATTATAACATCATTAAAATACGATACATAATAAAAGTAGATTTAATAGTATATTTGCCCTGTGTAAATATCAATATATACTGTAGGAACTGTATCTAAAATAAATAAAGGGTGATAAATAAAAAGTAATACAAAAGGCTGAAAAAATAGACATTTATTAATTTTAATAAATTATATATTTCGTATATGTTTACACTTGACACCGGACGATGCACCCTGAAAACTGAACGGTTTCATGATGAAGAGCCGCTTAAAAGTAGGCTATGTTTTTTTTTTTCTCTCTCTTGTAAACGTAAACGACTGTAAATGCCAACATCATATATTTCGAAATGATTAATGATTATCAAGCAAAACATGAGCACATTGATGTCATTAAATGAGTCTACTTTTTTATTCCAACCATTACTCCTGGTCAGAGGCTTCCGTAAATATTTGGTTTATATGTAGGGTTACGTTCTACCTAAGTTTAATGGTGCAATGCTCAAATGTTTAGTAGTGCATAGATTGTGACTTAGTACCCATTTAGGCTCATTTGTAACATGCGTATAGCTGGTGCAACCGGCCCCTGGACTTGTGTTTGGCTGTGCGCTTCAGTGACTTTTGTAACACCTCATAAGTCAGAGAATAAAACTCACGTATACAGGTTCTTTACTGGACCATTAAATTTTTGCGTGGACATCAGTAACCAAGAAAAACGCTTCACCACCCCGTGCTTGGTTCAGTTGTATATAACAATTTTATTTGTACAAAAGGTCTTAAATTTAAAACACTATAGGGAGCAGCAGGGTACGAACCATCATAATACATGCAAGAGATATTAAGAGCCTTGTTTACATTTGTCTAGATGTTCAACAATATATCTACAAGCTTTTGATCTGCAAGCACATCAACACCAATTAATATTCAGCAAAGGTTTCAAAACCCTTTTATCCCGCATGCATTAAATGAATGACTCTTTCAATACATATCCAATACATATCCAACACACACAAATTCATATATACCTCACAATAAATACACCAAAACAAAATATCAAAAGTACATACCATGGATACCAATCAACTAAATACATAGATGTTGTTGATTAGCTACAGTAGAGCAAGCATGGAAATTAGGAAGGTAACCTGCCTTCATGCCCCCACTGAATCACACACACACACACACACACAAATTACAAGCGCCGGGGGCCAGTGGTCTATTAATACTCCCAATTGGTCCCTGCACCCCGGCAAAAATAAATCCCAACAAGTCAAACCTTAATTCCTAAATTTACAATACCTTAAAACCGGACTGCTGGCCTCCCTACCTGCTACCGGACATGGGTCCAAAAATGTGTGCCTGAACCCGAAGAGACCCGGAAATGTGCTAACTGGAACTGACCCAGACCCGTTTATTATTTGAAAGTTTGGACACGGAGCCGTGCAGAACCAAGAAATACCGTAAATGTACTACACAGAACCGACTCGGACCAGTCTATTATTTGAAATCTGAACCCGGCTGGGACACACAGACCCGATTGAACCCGATCGACACAGATCCCACAGCTAACTGCTATTAACAAGTTAATTTACAAGTTGTGAAAATAAACCTTTGTGTCTTACCTAATGTAACGTTAGTAGCCTTCTCTCCTGTACCTGACCGTGACGCATACAATCCATTCTCCTTGCCAAGAAAGATGGCATAATAATAGCCATGTTGTTCCTCTCTTGCTGATTGAAAGAGCATGTATAATCCACTCATTATTTCAGTTTCAAAAGTCCAATTGCAGTCATGGTGGCAGATGATAAACGTGGCTTTTTTTTGCAGTTTTTTTGTATCTCGCATAATAAGATAACTTCCACTGTTTGCCCTTTTGAACAATAACGGGTTGGGAACCTTTTTTCACTAAGGAGCCAATTTAAAAATGTTTGGTTTATGCATTTTTTCGAACAAGATTTTCAATAAAATACAAAGTTTATCTGAATTAAATGGAGGAGGGAAGAAGGCCTGAAGGTGAACCACCTGCGCTTTGATGGGTGTGGTCAGGACCTTGGGTACACAGCCTTTCCTGGGTTTGACAGTGGCTCTTGAAAGACCGGGGCCACACTTAGAGTTATTGGGAAATGAGTCCCAGAACTCTTTGAATGTTCATGTTTTGGAGAAGCACTTTCATTGCACTCAGAGCTCATTGCGCACACATCAAATCAGATGTGAATCGGCGGCTTTTCTTTCGTCTGGTCTTCAAAATATAATCACGTTTCGTCAAATGCGCGTCTTTGTGTCTCTTATCTCTCCGACAAGTCGTTCAGGTCTCCTTCCACAGTGGCTTGTACATCAGCAAAATACCTGGCATGAACAATCTTTATTTGGTGGGTGTTCATTTCAAACCTTGTTCACCAGAAGCCGGCTGTAAAATTCGGGAGAAAGGAAACCAAAACGGACTTCAAGCTTTGCAATCGCACCCACACTTTCTGTTGGACAAGTATCTCTAGAAAGTTTTAAACAATCATGTTTTTTTTAACAAAGAGCCACATGACCCCTGAACTATAACAACGATTGCTTGTTCAGTGCCACGTCTGCTGGCGTTAACATCCCTAATTTGCTGTCATCTGTGCTCTCTGAGATGTGTCTGATCATAGATTTTAGATATACAAAGCGAACGATCAAAAAATTGTGCCGATGCCAATAATGCACTTCAGTTTACGTCATCTGTCAAAAACGATATGGCGGAATAAGTCGCACCTTCTAAATAAAAGAGCCAATCGTCAATTGGTAAAGTCATCGTGTCACTTCAGATGTTAAACAGACCCGGGACCCGAAGTACAAGAATGGGATCCAACCCGGACCCGGCTGACTGTTTAAAATATGGACCGAACCCGTACAGGGTTCACTACCGAGTTCTACTGGCTCGGACCTGTTTCCCAACCCGCTGCTCTGCATATGTCTGCTAGGGAGGTGACATTGGCCAGTGCCCATGAGGATGCCACACTTCTCGTTGAGTGTGCTCGAACCTGCAAGGGAGCGGGCATGGCCTGGGTGTGATAGGCCAATGCTATGGCGTCAACAACAACCCAGTGGGAAAGCCTCTGTTTGGAGACAGTGTTCCCTTTCCGCTGTCCACCAAAGCAGAAAAAAAGCTGCTCAGAACGTCTGAAGCTCTGCGTATGGTCCACATAAGTACGCAGGGCATGTACTGGACACAAACAAAAAGGCTGGGTCTGCCTCATCCTAGGGCAGTTCTTGCAGGTTCACTACCTGGTCTCTAAAGGGAGTCGTAGGAAACTTGGGCATGTAGCTTGGTCGTGGTCTTAGGACAACCTGAGTGTCTGCCGAACTGAACTCCAGGCAGGTGTCGATGACAGAGAACGCTTGCAGGTCCCCAACCCTCTTGATGGAAGCGAGTGCGATCAGGAGGGCCATCTTCAGGGAGAGCAATCTGACGCAGCAATCTGAGTGACTGCTGGCTCAAAAGGAGGAGATAGCAGGCGAGTTGTGACATGTGATGGGAGCGCATGCCGCCATGGCGATTTATGTACACTACCATCACGGTGCTGTCTGAATGGATCAAGACGTGCTTGACCCAAATTAGTGGGAGGAACCTCCGTTGGGAAAGAAATACAGGAGTTGATGTGCCAACGCAGCGGGACCCTTTCCAGGAGCCAGCGGCTGTATGCCCATTGCACACGGCGCCCCAACCCTGTTTGAAGGCATCTGTGGTGACCAGAACACGTCGGGATACCTGCTGTAAGGGGACTCCTGTCCGCAGAAAACAGAGGTCTGTCCAGGGTCTTAAAGTCTGGCGGCAGGCAGGGGTGATGAACACACAGTGCGTGCCATGGCACCATGCCTATCTCGGGACTCGAGTATGGAGCCAGTGCTGAAGTGGACTCATATGCATCAATCCCAGTGGCACGACCGCCGCGGAGGATGCCAGATGTCAGAGGAACCGCCGTGCCGGACTTTAATAAGTTGAGGCATTTCAGTACTGACTGCACATGCTCGTTGGTGAGGTGCGCTATCATTGAGACTGAGTCTAACTACATGCCAAGAAAAGAGATGCTCTGAACTGGGGTGAGCTTGCTCTTTTCCCAGTTGACCTGAATCCCTAGGCGGCTAAGGTGCCTTGGCACCTGGTCCCAGTGGGTGCATAGTAACTATCGGGAGTGGGCCAGGATGAGCCAGTCATTGAGGTAGTTGAGTATACGGATGCCCACTTCCCTTAGCGGGGCAAGGACTGCCTCTGCGACCTTCGTGAAGACGCGAGGGTACAGGGACATGCTGAAGGGTAGGACCTTGTACTGATACACCTGGCCGTCAAATGCAAACTGTAGAAAGGGTCTGTGTCAAGGTAAGATAGAGACTTGGAAGTACGTGTCCATAAGGTCTACCACTGCTAACCAATCTTAATGCCAGATGCAAGTTAAGATGTGTCTATGCGTGAGCATTTTGAACAGGAGTTTGTGCAAGGCCCGGTTGAAAACTTGCAAGTTCAGGATCGGTCATAAGCCACCATCTTTCCTGGTTACGATGAAGTAAGGGCTGTAGAAAACCTTCTTCATCTTGGCTGGAGGGACAGGCTCTATTGCATCTTTGAGTAGAAGGGTCGCGATCTCCGCACGCAGGGTGTTGGCATCTTCACCGTGTACCGAGGTAAAGCGGACGCCGCCGAAAGGGTGCGGGGGCCTGGCGAACTGGATTGCATAGCCGAGTCGGATGGTCCCGGCCAACCAGCGTGACGGGTCGCAAAGTGAAAGCAATGTGTTCAAGCTCCGTGCGAAGGGCACTAATGGGACGACAGTTTTTGACGTACCCGGCGGGGCTTTGAAGTGGGGCGGAGCAGGCAAATGCTCCGCTGGTGTTGAGAGAAACTCAAATCACTTACCTTGCTCCACACACCCGGCATCGATTCTTCCGCATCAGACGCCGGAACACTCTCCAATGCAGTGGTGAGCTCATCATCCATCTTGGGGGGGCTCAAGGGGATAAGCACAGTGAGGTGAGCCGCTGTCACCCCGACCCCGGTCGGAAGTCAACAAGTGTGTCGGGGGGCGGGTGGTTCGTAGGAATGTTATACCCGTATGTCCTGGGGTGGGCCATGCAAATTCTGTCTGCCTGTCCCTGTCTGTCTCAAGAGAGACCCCTAATTTCGCTTCTTTGACACAACGTTGAAGTGAGTGACAGACAGGGAACTCTCATGTACTCCTTATATTACCTAAGGAATTACTCTTACTGTAAAATTTCTATCATAAAACAGTGGTGAATCAAATCTGGAGATTACACCTTTCTAATGATGTATATACTTTGTTGCGATTAAATAAGAATTGTATGTAGAATAGTGTGAAGTGAATGTAAACAATACCAATAGCGAATCACGCAGCATTGGCAATCTTTTCATGAGAAGGGATAATTCAGTAAACATTACAGATTCTGTACTAGTCAGCACTGTCTTGCTTCTTCTCCTCCTCCTCCTCTTTCCTCTTTCGAGTGCCAGATTGGTACATCAGATGTCCTCTTCATGATTCCTGTATCCCGCTCTTACTTGAATTAGTAGCTAAAGGGATGGGAGCCCCTCTAGTATTTTTTTTTTCTCTAAAATGTTATTAGTCTGCTAAGCATTGGCAATCATTGACAATCACGTGTCATTGCAGTGAACTATTGTTATTGCCGCCCACGGGGGTCCCCAGAAATGGGGCCCCAGACAATTGCCTGGATTACCTGTCCATAGGTCCGCCACTGACTGTGGAAACTGTGGTCATCCAGAGACCATCTGAAAATATGCATCCTTCAGATCTATCAACGCAAACCAATCGTGTGGGCGTACATGCGACAAGATCCATTTCTGAGTAATCATTTTGTATAGGCACTTTATAAGTACGCGATTTAAATGTCTCAGATCCAGGATTGGCAGGAGCTCGCCGTCTTTCTTTGAAAAAAGAAAATAATGGCTGTAAAACCATTTTTGTATTTGAAAATTTGATACAATCTCCTTCGCATTTTTCACGATGAGACTGTGTATTTCAGCTAATAACACTGGCACATCATCGGACGAATCCGTGGAAGACAGAACACCGTTGAGATGGGGAGGCCGGTGTGCAAAATTGGAACGTATAACCATGTTCAATCATTTTTGCACCCATTCTGAAATACCCATTAGGGCTCGCCGCACATCAGCTTAATGGGACAGAGGGCAATTTGGTTTGCTCACTGTATGATATGATGCGATGCACACTATAGGGAAGCAGTTGCGCATAATGTGTGTGCTTTGAAGAGGCATTTGCAACGAATGCTGTATTCTTTTTCGCATTTGTTTTATTGCATTTATTTGAGTGCAAGACACAGAAACAACATTTTGAACCATATTGTGAACAACAATATTCCTTTCCTGACAAACAAGAGTGAGGAGATGGGGAACAGTGTTTTGTGTCTCTCCATTCTAGCCTTTTTTGTAGCAGATCCAGAGGGAATCGTGGGCTCTGCTTTCCACTTCAAAGGGTTGTGCCCGTCAGAAGCACTTTTGCTGCGCGTGCTGATATGCAGGTGCCTGTAAGGCAGCAGGTGTGGGGCTTTTAGTGAGGCGCTGGCTTGAAACAGAGCGAGAGCGAACCGGCTGTGATGTACTCCGTTTGGGCATAAGTGTCTCATAGCCTGTTACTGCTGCTGAATCGCGACATAATGCTTCACCAAAAAAGGCCGGCTGGAGACAATGGAGAATCCAAAAGAGTGGCTATTTCCTTATCACTCATTTCTGCCCTGGAGCACCGTCACTGTGTGGAGTGCTGATCAAGCTTTTCCCGCTAGTGTGGACGTTTGTTGACATGGTTTGGAAGGATGTGCATGTTCCTTTTTGGGCAGAGGTGTGCCGCTACCACCTCATCCACAGGGGGTAATTGGGCATAACAGTTTTCTTTCCTGTGATCCACATTAAAGAGGATTGTGTCACTGCGCGAGTGCGCTGTATAATGTCGCATGCCAGGACTTGAATAGTTCGTTATGAACTTCGGGGAAGAATTGTGCGGGATGCTGCCTTTTGACCATTCATCAAGGTGAGACTGTTCAGTTTCCTTTAGGGGAGACCAGTCAGGGTGAAGCTTTTTGACCACCCTTGTAAGGACACGGAGCATCTACCTATAAGTGGCGCGTGCACAATCCTCACCCATCATCATCCACTGACCAATCGCCTGATACGGCGAGAGACATGACATCGTCATCATCCCCAGCATCAGATCCGGCAAACAAGATGAGTCCGCATGCTCCTTGACAGGCCGGAGCTCGTCTCACACATAGCATACTGGGAAACATGTGCTTCATGGAGGTTCAGGTGCTCGTGGGGCATGTGCTGGGATTTATTTTAATTTCTCCTGCTCCATCTCGTGGCCCCACCGTGCCTCCTCGTGTGAACACTCGAGTATCACAGAAGAAGCGGGTGGGAGGGAGCGAGAGGCTGAATCGTTCCACAGAACGAGGGAAATTCGTGAGCGAAGCGACTTGAGACTCATGTCCTCACAGAGAGGAAAGTCTGTCTCTATAAGAGCTGACTCTGCGAGGGCACGGCAAACGGAAAATGCAGTTCTCATGCTTGTCTGAAGGCGGGACATGTCTCTAGCACAAGGAACACTTAAGGAACAACATCTTGAAAAAGACACGAATGAATAAGTGACTCTATTCAATATTATAATATATATATATATATATATATATATATATATATATATATTTCTATCACACAAATACAATTGCTTTTTAAAAGGATACAATACACCTGCCGATGCACTGCAGTCCGTTCACCAGCAAAGCATCAAGCGGCGAGGTGGAGATATGTTCGCCAGAGCACTGCAGGGGAGTGGAGAGTCTTCTCGCTGCCGTGAACATTCCGTCTGCTGATTTGTGTGTATCGATGGCGAAGGGTAGAGGGCTTTGAGACAAGAGAAGAAATTCTGAGGAAATGGTGTCTGTGCACCTGTTTTTATAGCGATCAGTTTTGCGCCAAAACAGGTGGGGCTCAAACACCATAGCCAATATTAAAATACTGGCATTATTGTAGAGGTTTCAAATAGTTTGTGTATGAAGGCACTCCCCATATGCATTAATATGCAATGTCAAGAGGACTGGGTCATAAAGGAACACCCATACTTCTTTCCTCTACTGAACACAAAGATAATACTCCAGTGATTAATGCTGCCTTCATGAGCTATTGGAATAATCAAAAATACAAGTTTCCCACTCGGAAGATGCACATGAATGACTCCTCAATCGTAATTATGACTGGGAAACTCTGAGATTATATTGATACAGAGTTTCTGAGATGGGAGGAGTCCAAAACTTTAAACAATGTGGAGGAGAGTTCGGATTCTGTACTGAATAAGTACAGCTAATTGTTAGCACTTGCCATTTTGGTCATATTTATGTATATCAGCAACCATTCCTAAGTATGTTGTACGTCTTTACACTGTGAAAATAGCCTGTATTTGGCCAAAATTCCAGTATGGTCAGCATGCTAACTGAATGATATATATTATGTGTCAAAATAAAAGTTCAAGAAATATGTACCTGGCATCAACCATGTTCCCTGTTTTTTTCCAACAACAAAGCACGCTAACATGACGTGCTCGTAATTATCGCTTATACAGAAAGTAGGATACTTCCGATAGCACCTGAAAACAACAAAAAAGTGTCTCTTATAAATCTTCACCTTTGACCAGCAGGTGTAGATTCACAGTATAAGAGGACTTAAATATATCATTTCACTTCAGTAGACATACTTATCATTGGAGTTTTATGGATTGCATTTATGCAGACTTGATGTCCTTTTTAAACTTTGTGTTCTGCTCAGCATTCACTTGCATTTGTGAGGACCACCAGAGCCAAAATATTCTTTGAAAACAAAAACCTCAGACATCTGGGATGACATGAGTTAATGACATGATTTTTTACATTAAAAGGAATGTTCCGGGTTCAATCCTCAAACAGCATTTGTGGCATAATGTTGATTTCCTCAAAATAGTCTCATCCCTACTAAAGTAAGAAAATAAAAATTCTAGGTTACAGCAAGAAACGAAATCACAACAGAAGTGAATGGGGATTACACAAAGTCTAGCAACAAGATGTAAACATTGTGTTTCAACATGATTGAGGCCAGTCCCTTAAAGTTTGTGTAAAGTCACTTCCAATTTTACAACTTTATCATGACATACCATTAATCCTGAAATGACCACAACCTCATAGCTCAATTACTAAATGCACACATTTAATGCAAGTGCTTTTAATAAAACAATTTAACCCCCCCCCCCCCCCACACACTTTAACCCTCCAAAAATGTACCCCATTCACTTCCATTTTAAGTGCCTCACTGCAACTTTTTTTAGGAGGGAGGTCAACCATTTTTTTGTGGAACAAATGTTAAATGAGCTTCAGGAGTATTAGACGTGGAATACTCCTTTAAGTGGCAAAGGCTTCCACTCAAACCAGTGAAAGTTCAGCAGATTTCAGATTTACAAACTATGACAGACCACTAAATGGCCCTGGGCATGCTTTATAAAGTCTATATTCTTAGTGGTGTAGATGCAGTAGCATCATCAAGTAAAAACAGACATTTCGGTCCAATCTCATGAGCTTGATGGTCCTAAAAGAGAATCTCAACATTAGGAGTGCTTGAGTTTTTTTTTTTTTTTTTAATAATATTGACAAGGGAAGCATGTATGCTCCCAATAAGGGGATGCAAAGAGAAAGGAAAAAAAAACACATGGTCAAAATAGATGGCAACAGCTTGTCCTCATTCCTTGTCTGAGCATCAAGTAGAATGATCCGGCCGCTTTTCACTGCAGGGACAGAGAAGGCATTTAGTCCAATTGAATCTCAATTCATGGTCAAAATATGCAGTGAGCACTTTACAGTGTTCCTCGTCTCCAGGCATCATGTATAATGATCCGGCTGGTTTTCACTGCAGGGACAGAGAAAACATTTAGTCCAATGGCTGAATGATTAGGTTAATCCTAATCAGTTTTTAAACGTATAACTAGCCCTTTCTAGCTCCAATTAAAGTAGTAATAGAATAAACAAAGAGCCCCCCCCCCCCCCAAGAAAGCTGGACCACAATTACAAGACCCTGTTTAAGGGTTCTAAAGTTTCCTACCTGTAAATGGAGTAACACATTGATGCCCACATCCATTGCTGCAGCATTTCTGATTCCTCGGACAGTTACGGTCATCACTACAGAATTCTGCACAAACACCAGTTGCACCCTTCACATCTGGACACACTCCTGTCTTAGCTGCAACAGGAGGAAAGGAGGTGTGGGTTGGAAATCATGTAGCCAGCTCCCCCCCCCAAAAAAAAAAAACCACTTGAAAAGTAAAGTTCATGCAATCTATTGAAAAGAGTCACAAAGAATGAATTACCCAACAATAATGCTACTCCTATGGAAGGAAATCTCAAGGAGACAAAACCAGTGTTCCAGAACCCATTTAAGGGTTCTTAGACAGGTTCCTACCTAAAAATGGAGTAACACATTGATGTCCACATCCATTGCTGCAGCATTTCTCATTCCTCAGACAGTTACGGTCATCACTACAGAATTCTGCACAAACACCAATTGCACCCTTCACATCTGGACACACTCCTGGCTTAGCTGCAACAAAAGGGAGGAAAGGAGGTATGGGTTGGAAATCATGTAGCCAGCTTTCTCCCCCCCCCCAAAAAAAAACACTTAAAGTTCAAGCAATCTATTGAAAAGAGTCACAAAGAATGAATTACCCAACAATAATGCTACTCCTATGGAAGGAACTCATCTCAAGATGAGACAAAAACCGGTGTCCCAGAAACCATTTAAGGATTCTTACCTGTATACGGAACAACACAATGATGCCCACATCCATTACTGCAGCATTTCTCATCCCTCGGACAGTTACGGTCATTACTACAGAATTCTGCACAAACCCCTCTTGCCATTTCCGTATGGGGGCACAGTCCTGGCTTAGCTGCGACAAGAGCATAGAAACATCTAAACAGAGTCCTCAAGTTGAATTCATATTCACAACTTGAAAGGTTTACAAACCACATGTTTTGACCTTGTAAATTCAGTAATTGCATAATCAAGTAACATCAAAGGAATGTAGAGCTTCTCACCTGAGGAATCTTCAGCAACAACTTTTGGTCGCAACCAACCAAGACAAACAAGACTCACCAAGCAAACAACTTGAGTGTTCATTCTCTTGCCCATTGTGCGCAAACACAGACTGAAACAATACACCTAATGATATATATAAGAATGGCAAACTGGAATTTAAAGAGTCTTCAAGTTCCTCCAGGTGTATGTAATTTCATATGATTGGGGAAGAGCAATTAGAGAAGAACACCTGTTGGATCAAGACATAACAAACCCCAAACGAGTATGGATTCAGTGTCACCATCTTCATTATTACTAGATTAAACAAACCAAATGACTCTATGGTTAGGACAAAACAATGGTTTTCATTACTTCAAAGAAATTAGGTTCAGCAAAGACGTCTTTCAGTTAGTGGGTTCAGCTGATTATTGTTAGGAGAACAATTTAATGAATTCTGTGCATGAATATTCAGTTTTTAAATTATCTTTTTAACCTGGCCACTTCAGGACTCTAAAAGTATGGTCAAATACATTTTTTTATATAAAAAAAGTATCTAACATTTAATTTGTTTTGAAGGCAAAGGGTGCTACTTCTTATTGGTTGGTTATTTGTACTGGATGTTGGTTCTCATTGGTTCACTGACTGATTTAACATACTCTGAAATGGATCATCGTCATTGAATAATATCATTTGAAAAAATCTGATTGTATGACATTAATGTAATATTTAAATCAATAACACTTCATTAAAGTGAGCTGATTTTTGTTTTACATTTATCAATTTTATATCACAATTAAAAAAAATTATAATCATGGTTGCCATGGACGATGCAGGTTCTTGCAAAGGAACTGCTAGCGAGCCAGGGGCATCTCTCTCTTCATCCCTTTCCTCATGTCCCGTATGCTCAATGACAGAACAATGTGGGGTCGGTTGCTGCTCCCTTAGCGAGGTCCAGTAGTCCTCAAGGATGTCAGCCAAAATGCAGCTCAAAAGGTCATTACCATCTCAGTCTGGTTTCCACGTCATTCAGCAGGCCATTTTCGACAGCAAAATTAGGAGACGGGAGATGACCGGCTTGTCAGGGTTTTCCATCTACCACTAGAGCTTGCGACCAGCATTGCTTCAGCCGATAAGAACTTCATAATCCATGTGATAGGTTTAAAAGGGATAAATTATAAAAGATTGGAGGAAATAGTAATCACAAACAGGTGTGGTATGGCGATTTTAATGCACACAATACACTGTAGGAGAAGTGCAAACACAGACCGTAATGGGACTGTAGTAGAAGAAATGCTAGATTGGAGAGGACTAGTTTGCATCAATTACTGTATGGAAGGTTAAGAATAGATATTTCTCATGGATGGTATAATGCTTTAGATTTAAATCTTGTTTCTAAATTTTGGCAGGGAAACGTGCCTAGAATGCCTTGAATCAATGCACAATGGGAAGTGATTGTTTTCTAATTGTCCTGCTGCACAAGCAGTGGTGGAGTGAACTCCAAGATGGAAGTTTAAATCAGCTTCATGGGAAAAGTTTTAGTTAAAATGATGGGAATGAGTGACTTCATAAAGGAGAAGTCTGAAGTCCTCTGGAGTTCAGCAAACTAAATAATTCATAAAAAGAAAGGGTTAAGCAAGTGGAAATATGTACAGACTCATTATCAGCACTAACAAGTACTGTCAGTGAGGTCGACATCACATTGTATTTTGCATGAAATACAAGAGTCTGTTTAGATACGGCACTTTTTTATTTTCTTGGGTGCCAGCTCATGTAGGAGACCAAAGGTCTAAACAGATATAGACAAATAGATCCACAAAACGTGTCCTTGAGTAAGAGTTCTGGGTTAGAGAATCAAAGGGTAAACATCTGTATAATATTCCAAAACAGGTTGGTGCTGAGAGGGTTAAATCTGGCAACAGACAAAAGGACATTATTATGTTTTGACTACGTATTGGACATTTTGCCTAATCTGAACATAATTGGAAAGCAAGAGGCTGGTGACTGTGGACAGAGGCGATGGGGACTCTGGGGGCCCTAGGGGGGAAAAAGCAGGACTTATGAATTCCTCTTCATCATGAGCAGAGCAGGAGGCTGCACTGGATGTCCAAGGAACTGCTAAATAATTTAAGTAAAGTTCAAAGTTCAGCTTGAATATTCTCATTCAACATAAACATTTTCCTTGAAAAAAAATTAGGTCAAATAATTTTTGAGACAAGGCCATATCGATATCAATAATTCCACATTGTGATACGCTAAATTCACATTCAATGAATGTTCACAGACACTGTGAACATTATTATATCTGTGATGTAATAACTCTCTTCTATATGTGCCCCTCTCTTTCTTTACATATGTAACACACCATGAGAGTCGCATAATTTAGAGGAAAACTGAATGACAATCCAAACTTCTCTTAAGAAATGTGAAGTAAACATATGAGGATCCATAAAATTGTCTCTAAATGCACACATATTAGGACTACAACTTCTAATGGACAGTATATACGGAAGCCTCGCAATGACAAAAAGACGAGAGCTTACACATTTTAATGGACATGTGTTTCTTTATGTTTATGTCCATAACTCTCATGTACTCATTACATTACTTAAGGAATTACTCTTACTGTAAAAATTATATCATAAAACAGTGGTTAATCAAATCTGGAGATTATGCCTTTCTAATGATGTATATACGTTGTTGCGATTAAATAAGAATTGTATGTAGAATAGTGTGAAGTGAATGTAAACAATACCGATAGCAAATCACGCAGCATTGGCAATCTTTTCATGAGAAGGGATAATTCAGTAAACATTACAGATTCTGTACTAGTCAGCACTGTCTTGCTTCTTCTCCTCCTCCTCCTCTTTCTTTTTCCTCTTTTGAGTGCCAGATTGGTACATCAGATGTCCTCTTCATGATTCCTGTATCCCGCTCTTACTTGAATTAGTAGCTAAAGGGATGGGAGCCCCTCTAATATATTTTTTTCTCTAAAATGTTATTAGTCTGCTAAGCATTGGCAATCATTGACAATCACGTGTCACAGAAATGGGACCCCAGACAATTGCCTGGATTGCTTGTCCCGTAGGTCCACCACTGACTGTGGAAACTGTGGTCATCCTGAGACAGTAGAGCATGCACTTTTTCATAATGCATATGAAAAATAATATTTTAACTAAGGTGAGAGTGTACGGCCAACGGACCTGCCCCTTTTACATGGACCCTTAATTTTTTACCTTTTCTTTTATTATTTAAAATAAATGACAGCATAAAACTGTTAATATTTCAAACACAGCGTGATGGAGCATAGTTTCAGAATACAGGGATCTCGAGACGTGTTTTTCTAAGTTTCAAACCTACTTTTAATTTGACACAGCGACCTAAAAACTCTGTTGATAACGCAATGCAACAAAAGTGAGAAACTCCAAAATCAGTTTGATGCAAGTGAACATTGATGCATCCTTAGAAAAGCCCTTCTTCTATAAAAAAAAATCTCATATAGATTGACTAATGTAATTTAGCAAAATGAGTTGCTGTGTATTGTTGGGCAATAATGGGCTTATGTTCAGTAATGTGGAAATAAACAATACATTGCCTTTTAAAGACACCTTTTGTATTGTCTTATCAATGCTTTACTCATCTGCCACAATGTAATTCATTTTAATTCTATTAATAATCTATATTTAAAAGGATTTAATCATTATGCACTGAAACATTGTTACTTCATGTGCTTTCTTTGCAAATATGTATATGTGATTACTTCAGTTAATTAATCAGAATCCCATACCCTAATACAACACACAATAACATAATACATACATTAAAGTGAACTGATTTTTGTTTTACATTTATTTATATTGCAACACATTTAAAACATTTATAAATCTACATGTAGTTATTAAAGGACAATACCAAATCCTTTGCTCTCCCTTTTCAGATAATTTGCCCAGCCATGTTGTTCTTACAGCAAGCAACATTTACTGTGAAATTTTGAGCAGAGAAGAACATACAGTTACACAAATAACCTTTCTCCATTAGCAAAGTGCAGAGCAAAAATAAAATAACTGATAGCAAAAAATGGTACAGTGGTGGCCAAAAATATTGGCACCCTTGGTAAATATGTTTAAAAATAAGATTTTTTTTTTTTTTTTTGGGGGGGGGGGGTTTGGCCTGTGTGTTACCTCATATTATACCCCTGTGAAACAGGAAGTCATGGCTGACCATGGTCTTGGCCATGAGTCATGGCTGAAATATTTAATGTTCCTAGTCACCCAGGTGCACTAAAAATGTAGAAGATGAATGGGAAAAATATTTATTTAAAAATGAGATATTTCCCCTCTTTCAATTGTATAACTTCAATTAAAGGTTAGATTTTTTTTTTTTTTTTTTAATGAAAATATCAAAAGGATAAATGATAAATTACTATTTTTCACAGCCTTCTTTGCTCATATTCAATATTTTTGGCCACCACTGTATATTGACCTACTGTGAATAGAATGCAAGATTTATTATTTTAAAATTTAAAATAAACTACACTACATCTAAACGTTTGAAAATAGTTTTTACTCCATATCAGAAAACATTAATTAAATGCAAAAGCCCTTAAGTGTGCTGAATTCCACACAAAAAAAAGAAGAAAAATTGGGGAAATGGCTTAGTGCTATGATTCAAATCTATCCAACAACAATAAATAGAAAAAAAAAATTGTAACATAAAAAAACAGAAATGTGTACCCCGTACTGAAATAGTATAATTTTAATACTTAATTTTGTGTGCAAAGATTTCATGATGAGAAAAAAAACTATATGAAGATGCAAAATACGATTGGGCTTCAATATTCAAACAATAATTTTAAGATTAATAACTACACATTATTGGTGGAATTATATAGTTTTCTAAAATATAAAAATTCATGAGATCCAAAAAGGCTCTGTCTGACATATAAAGGGTTCTGAATTTGAAAGCAACAACTTTTCTAAAAATGTGAAATTTGTGTAAAGGATTATTTAAGGAATTCTGAGTTCAGTAACAAAATGTTAATGGGTTAAAACTGTTTAGCTCTGAGCCAGCATTACAAAGACATAACATGAATAGCTACTATATGAAGGTTTCTGTTGTAGCAGTATCTGACAGTTAATTTCTTTTAAGATGTACACACCAAAAGTGGGAATTCCCTTAAATGTAAGAAATAACTCACATCTACTGTATAAAGTCTGAATTAAAGTCAGTCAAAAGACAGCTTTTAGAGCAGCCTTGCTTTCTGTATATTTTTACAAAGTCAGAATTGAGTACATTTCCACAAAATTCGCATCCTTACCAAACAGGGTTTAAAGCTATATGTGCTTTCTAGAGTAATTGATATTAGTGGTGCTGGTTTTACTGCTATTGCTCAGTTGTTCCAATTTAGTATACAGCTATTCTGCCTATACAGTAAGGCACACATGCAACTGGGCTGAATCTATGTGAAACTCGTGACAGCTGAAATTAAGACTTTAGTGGTTCAAATATTCTGTGAGTTACACCAAAACCACATTCCCAGTTGAAAATTTCATAGGATACAAAATACAATAATAATGCTTAGTAAACGCTATTGAAATGTTCCCATGAATCGTGTGTTAACTTAAAATCAATTGTTCTAGGCAAATTGTGCATAACATGAGTTAGTATTAATTCCACAGGTTTCCCAAGCACTGACAGCATTGCTTTCAGAAACATCCCTCATAACGGCAAAAAGTTATTTTAAAAATGATCATGAACGTTCTAGACCCAGTGGCTTACTAGGTGTCTTCACATTTGCTCTTAACCCTGACTGCCCCCTCACTGTCCTCAATGCTTTCTTTAATTAGTAACTCCTTCAAGTTGGGCTGATTCCCTATATCAATCCCCTGGTCCTGGATCTCCTGCAAAAGAGCATTCCAGCGCCTTTTGTCCTTTGAGATCTTCCATGAGAGCCTAACATTGGACTGTAGGAGGGGGATGAGCAGAGGGTGCAACTGGTGCTGCTGAAAGGCTTCCTGTGAAGGCGCCAAATCCTGCAGGGCTCTGTCACAATGTTCCTGAGCCTCATTAAGTTGTTCTAAGTCCTGGAAGCAGCTGACCAATGCAGAGAGTGTGAAGAACCAATGAACCCTCTGGAAATGGTTCTGATGCAGGAGCTGATGACACCCCAACTTCTCCTGGAGTCTCAGAGCATTGAGGAAGGACCCCAGAGACTCTTCGTAACGGCCCACTCGCATCAGCATCTGACCAGCACGAAGATCGCCCAAGTAGAAGAATTCGAGAAAGGTGGCTGTGGTTCGCAGTTCAGGAAGGGAGTACAGGTGGGACAAGTACTGCTCGAAAGCTCGGCTGCGCTTGGCAATGGTCTCAGCAACAAAGTTTTTGCGTAGCTTCTTGCGAGGGAAGTACACGCCCTCCAAGTCATCTCCATGACGGCGACGCAGGCGGCTGTGTAGTCGTTCAAAGTCAGTGTAGCGCCGTGTGATGACAGCGGGAGTTTTGTCAAACATGCCAGAATGGATGACGTGAATTGTGTAGAGCTGTTCAAGAAAGAACACAAGTATGCAACTTATATAAAGTAAACAAGTCTCTGTTTTCAACTTTTGTATTAATATATGGGCTGCCGATTAAACACGTTAATTTAGAGTGATTAATTCTATAAAAAATAATGTGTTAAAAAAATGCCCCATTCTTACGTGGCGGATCAGAATCTGCCGTTGCTGTTTCAAACCAAATGCTGCATCTAAGCCTTTGTTAGTAATTAAAAAAAATGTCACTTCAGAAACAATATCATGGCTTGTGCTCTTTCTAAAACGTTATTAGATAAACAAGGATGGATGTGTGTGTGTGTGAGAGAGAGAGAGAGAGAGAGAGAGAGAGAGAGAGAGAGAGAGACGGAGCGTGTGATCACCTGTTGCCTCGCCCAAGCACAGATGCTGTCAGCTTTCTGAAGATCAGCTTTCTCAGTGGAAAAGTAGCATCCAAGTGGGGGTATTTCTCCCTATTTTGCGGAAGCCGGTGAGCACTATAGAAACCACAATGTCCTCCCCATTTTAAACAGCACCCATTGTGCAATTAATCAGTCTGTTGTGTCTCTCAACTGTGATGAGCCGTAATGCTGAAGTTGTTCGATAAAGCCGTTTAAAGCTATTTCCTAGCTTTAGTAGTGTAGTAGTAATAAAAGCAATCACGGAGTGTTATTGTTTGTAAACACTGGCTGAAGCGGATTCACTTCACGTCACCTAACTGGCTCATATTACACACAAAAATTATATTTTGCCACCACCTGCTGGCTAACAAATGCAATGTAAAAAAAAAAAAAAACACACATGTAAAAAGAGACATACAATAGCTCTTAACAGATCTGCGCTGCTCTTACACTTTAGATTAGAACGGCATGAACACAAGTGGAGTGCTACACACAGTGAAGCGTCCGAGTGCTGATGATGTGAGACCCTCAGAGCTCATGGAACGTTTATCGTCCAATCAGATTCGAGGACCGGAACTAACTGTTTTGTGTGTGTGTGTGTGTGTATATATATATATATATATATATGATTATTTCAAATTATTTAATTATATATTGAATTACTGTTGTTTGGGGGCCTTTCTCTGCAAATATTTATTTATGTGATTAATTTGGATGAATTCATCAACACATCATATCATTAATTTGATTAATATTAATTGATAGCTCTAATTAATATATAACTAATTTTAATAACGGTTTGAATTTGTTTAATTTAAAACCACCAGTTCAAGCCAAAAAAATAAAAAATATCAACAGCATGGTTTAAAGTTGTGGTTTGTGCACTTACCACATACTTGGAATTTGTCTCATGGACAACACTGGCATCAGTCACTTCAAAAATGAGTTTTTCAGGAATGCTACGAGTTCTTGAGGTTCGCCAGTTTTCTTGTAATTGTCTGGTGATCATATTTGAGCTTTTTGGGGAAGGACCCATGGGGCTTGCATCTATAAGCCAAGAGACAAAATTAACTAAAATCAACAGTGACTCAATTAAACTGAAATAGTTCCCATAACCAAATAAAGTAAGTGAAATCTTTCTACAAATTGAGCATTGCACATTCTAAAAAGAATGTGTCAAACATGTTTAAGCTTAAGGCATCCACTACACCCAAAAATGACAATTATTTCATTATTTTACACACACACACACACACACACACACACACACACACACACACACCACACACACACACACACACACACGGTGAATTTTTCAGTAATCTTCATGCAGCTCTTTTACCTATAAGAACAGTTAGGGTGCATTCACGTCATTTCACATTAAGGCCAATGTATTTTTTTGCAGAATTTTCCGCACAAAGTATGCTTGCCACAAATTTCATCATCTGTGTAGTCTGCGTAGACTGTCCTTGTGCGGCCCAGATTTTCTTGACACACAGACAGTCCTGAGTGCATCGTTGGCATATGCCCCAGCCATTGAATGTAATAAAAGCAGTTGTAGTGCACATGCGTCATAACATGTTCGTATCTGCTCGCGGTGAAAAGTGTACAACCCCTGGCAAAAATTATGGAATCACCACAGAGGATCACTTAGAGGATGTTCACCCAGCTTTTTTACTTTGTTGCAAATAAACAAATTACAGAAATGACACAAAGCTATCTTTGTTTAATAGCTGAACATTGTGGCTTCGTGAAACATCCCTCAAACAAATTAAATGTCATTATTTGAATTAATGGCATATGTCTTTCAAGATCAAATAGAGGAAAATATTATGTAATCACCTTGTAATTTGCATTTCTGAAATAAATACCAGCACAAGTCTAAAAATGCAAATTAGTCTGCAGTAAAAAGTGAGTGCTTACAGACCTTAACGAGCTGTGGGACTTGGCTAACTGAAAGGAAACATTGAAGAAGAAAATGCAACAGAGTGTGGCAAAAGATCAAAATTGGAAGGTTATAAAAGGAAAACATACGGGTAGACCAAGGAAGACGTCAAAGCGACAGGATAGAAAACTCAAAGCAATTTGCCTTGAAAACAGAAAATGCACAACAAAACAAATGAAACAGGAGACAATGTTTGTGACAGAACTGTAAGAAATCGGCTGAATGAAACTGGATTTACATATAGAAAAGCCAAACAAAAACCAGCACTCACACCTAAACAGAAGAAAACAAGGCCATTGCTAAAGAGAAGCAATCATGGAGTGTGGATGATTGGATGAAAGTGATATTCAGTGATGAATCACGAATCTGCATTGGCCAAGGCGATGATGCTGAAACTTTTGTCTGGTGCCGTTCTAATGAAACATATAAAGAAAACAATCAAATTTCCCCAGTCATTTATGATATCAGGTTGCATGTCAGGTAAAGGACCAGGGGAGATGGCAATCATTACACCAACAGTCAATGCACAGGTGTACATTGAAATTTTGGACACTTTTCTCAATCCATCGATAGTATATAGGTTTGGTGGTGATGTCATTTTTCAGGATGAGAATGCATCTTGCCACAGAGTAAAGAGTGTTAAAGCTTTTCTTCAGGAAAGGCATATAAAAATTTATGGTGGAAATTGAAAAAATTGGTCTATGACAAGGCTCCATCCTGCAAAGCTGATCTGTAAACCGCTATTCGAGAAAGTTGGAAGCTTGATGGAGAATATTGTTCTTCATTAGTGAAGTCCATGTCTCAAAGAATTCAGGCCATTAAAAAAGCCAGAGCAGCAACAAAGTACTAATTGTGATTGTTTTTTTGTTGATGATTCCATATTTTTTTTCCTCTAATTGTTCTGGAAAAAATATGCCATTAATTAAAATAATGTCATTTATTTTGTTTGAGGGATGTTTTAAGAAGCCAGAATGTTCAGATATTAAACAAACACTGTTTTGTGTCATATCTGTGATTTGCTTATTTGCTACTAAGTAAAAAATCTGGGTGAACATCCTCTAAGTGTTGTGATTCCATAATTTTTGCCAGGGGTTGTACACTTTGAAAGGTAACGAGGCCAATCTGGCACGATACAGAACGCAGAAAAACGAAGTATAACCGGATCTTTACTGTAATTACGAGATGATAACTCTGAGATTATTTTACACCAAAAGGGATCCATGTGTGGCTTTATTGTTGATGACAGTTAAATATTTAATCTTTACATTAATTCACTTATATCTGTTTTTACAAAATGTTTAAAAGTACAGAAAGCTCAACAGGTAACACTGTATATAATAAAATGGCATATCAAACAGAAATGCATAAACTACTTTTAATTGTTAATGTCACTTCACTTTTGGTTCTTTTTAAGTCCGAGTTAACGACTTGTAATTACTAGGGATGTGCACGAGGAGTCCAATATTTTAATATTCTGCAATAATTATTTATTAGAATAGTAAAATACTATTCTAATTTCGCAAAATTGTGCTTTGCTGGCTATATATACAGTGAGATGCATGTTAAATTTTGAACACACAAACTAAAACTGGCAGTTATAACAGAAAGCAATGGGTGGCGATGTTGAGTGTGGACATAAGTTGATCACATTTGTTGAGCAAACGGTTCTGTCAGTACGTTCAGATGGCAGCGTCCCTGTAGCAATGTAATCCCTGCAACGCTTCTGTAAACAAAAAACATGGCATCCAAGAAAGAATATGCTAGCTGAGGTAATGGACATTCCATCTTTAAACTGGTGTGTATAAAGTTAGAGTATAGATTACTGAGCATGTGGATATGCTTGTTTTTCTCAACAAAAACATGAGAAACAATATAAACATGATAACTATTATATGGCGAGTGTTTATAGTCATCCTGTACCTTAACTGCATAAGTCTACTTAATTCTATACTTTTTTTGTTCTCACGCATTTCTTGTTTAAATATATAAAAAACAATAAAAAAAAAAAAAAAAAAACAGGACATAATAAAATCTTGTTTTGAATATAATTAGAAGCTTTTTTTTTTAAATTGTGACGCAACATTTATGACTAAAAAGATTATTTTACAACATCTTTCTCACGAATCACCTTCATTTAAATAATAGAGTATTAGATTTTTATGAGCTTAAATATTTGAATAACAAACTATTGATGAATGCCCATCCCTAGTAATTATGAGTTCTTCAAAGTCATGAATACACCATTAACAGTGACCATATCCATCAAGCTCCAAAATAAATAGCTTCAAAAGAAAAAGAATATATAATATTTCTATTTTTGGAGCTGTGGTGTGCCAACTTTCTCTTTTGAAGTCATCTTCCACTTTTTTTGGTCGAGCGCCTATACGGAGCACTTTGGCCACTGGATGTGTGTGCCCATGCACAAATAAACATTGCCCACACAATTTCTGTGATCTATTCCGAGACTTCTGAAATTATATGATAGCTTTGTGTGAGGAACAGCAAGAAAATTAAATTGGTATTCACGGTTCCCCTCCACTGAAGCTCGGAAATATGTGAGTAAATAATGACAGATTTTTTTTTTAGAAGGATGCTTCATATGCAGCTGTAAGGAGCATCTGTCTGGTCTTATGTGTTACTTGAGGTAAAATTCACCAATAGCAATCCCATTCTTCAACAGTATCACAAGTAAACCATTGTTGTAGCTATGCAGAAGTTTATTATTAACTAGCCTACCTGTGCTGCTACAGGCATTATCTAGCGACTCGCCAAAAAAGTCAGAATCACTGTCCGGCCCCGATGCATCGCCTGTGTCCTCTGATTCCAGAACCCCGTCACCCTCAAAGCACAGGGTTCCACTAAGCCTGGCTGAGACACAGTCTGTATCATCCTCAAGTTCAGAACTTTCTGGAAAGTCATCTGTTCCATTCGTCTCTGAGGATTGCTCTCCTTCTTTGAATATTGTACGGCGAAGTCTGTCGAACAGTTTAGAGGCCATCCCAGCCTTGCTCCAGCCCTGAGGAGAGCAAAAGTACATAATCCCACCATGCAATCCTTATTAGAATACGCACTAAAATCGTCACTTTTTGCAAATGCCTGGATTTCATACAAGATTGCTCATATAACATATAACTCATATTCGTATAACAAGCCTACTGAGTCCCAAGCAGTAATGGAAACACTCATGAACTTTCAACGAGCTGTGAAACCAGAGAGCAAACCTTGAGGGAAACTGATCTGGCACATATACATGTATTATTTATTGAGGAGTTTGTTAAAAGAGCCCAACAAAACAGCACTGGATTTCTGTCATTTCCATGGAAGAAATAGAAGTATCAAAACAAATATTCTAACAAATATTTATTTTCCCACGTGAATCTCCTCTCAATCTGCAGACTTGCACAAAGTTGAACACAAACAAATCATGAATAAACAGCCAGTTTCAGATTGACATTTCTAAAGCTAACTAAAGCATCTTAATATTTTACACGAAAGCCTATATTCATCAGTGCTCCTTCATTTAGACTTTTACAAACCGCTAGTAAATTGGGTTTTGGTGAATCACTTGCTTGCTACGTGCTAATAACATCGCGCTGAAGCAGCAGCACTTCCACAAATTGTAACAAGATGAAAACCGACAATACTGGAACAAACCCATCTTTTAAATCCACCAACTTTCACATAAACTGAATATAAAAAGATGCCTGATATTGATTTTGAAGTGAACTCTCAGCACTTTGCTTGCTAACTTCGGCTAATCTAGCATCCCTCTTTCGAAATACAACATAATAATATAAACGAAACAAGCGAATATTTCCACTAACCTGAATTCACGATCTCTAAACTATAATCATCTCTTCCTAGTGCCGGATAAATCATCTGACACGTGTAAAGTAATAGAAGAAGCGGTGTAAAGTTAATATGGGAGCTGTTCTCTGATCAACACAATAAGAGGGCGGATACACATGACAACTGACTGACAAATGAAAAGAAGGATTGAATATATAAACAGGACAACAATTTACAATTACTTTAAAATAAATATATATTTCATAATACATTATTATATATGTATAATCAGTTTGGTTTGCGCCATTGTGTTTAACTACACTGGATTATTTATTTTATCATGGCATGTGAATCACTGCATATTGTTCTGTCCAGTGTTGGGTGTAATGCACTGATCTATATATATATATATATATATATATATATATATATATATATATATATATATATATATATATATATATATATCAGTGGTGTAATGCCGTTTTAAGTAATGAACTACTGTAATTAAATTATTTTTTTATTAATTTGTAACGAATGGGATTATTCTTAATTTATCAGTGATTTAATTACAGTTACCTCTGACGTAATTGTGTTAAATACTTTATAGACTATAGAACTATTCTATATAAAACTAAAGTTAATTTAAAATCTAAATTTAAAGTCTAATGTTAAAGTATATTTTTTCTCATTTAACGCTGCCCCCTTAAATACTTTGGCCAGTTCATGAATAATTTATTTGATTTTATATGATTTATTTGAAAGAATTACAAGAAAAATTTAATGTCTATTCTTGTATTTTTATCTGGTATAGGTTGATCAGGGTTTTAGAAAGTAATGAGTAATGCAATTGCTTTTCAGGCAGATAAATTATTACAGTGATCTAATTACACTGTAGAAAATGCAATTAGTAGGAAGTAATTTATTTTTTAGAGTAATTTACCAACACTGGTCCTGTCTATAAATACTGAGCTCATTTGTCCTTCTTGCGTATAACATGTTTGTAGAATTACACTTATAGTTAAACAGTGTATTATTGTAGACCTGTCTATATATTTCAACAATATATATATATATATATATTGAAAGTTGGATTGAAAAAAAAAACTAACTTGGATTATTTATTTATTTTAATTACTGTCCTGTGCAGGAGGGGCGCTAAACGCAACTCATGTCAGTACGTCAAGCACAGAGGAAGAAAACAACCGCAAAAATTCTCTTATAAATTGGGGAGGTGCTCAAATCACAAATTTGTAAACAAACATGGCATCTAAAAAGCTTACAGCTGTGCGGAAAGTAGAGAAGACATCTTTAGGGCACTCAAAGAAGTAAGAATATAGCTAGTGTTAATATTTAGTTAAACTTCAGTTTAATTAGCTTGTTCAGTGCTAACCTAAACACAGTGTTTTCAATTCATGTCTTTGAATGTATATCGTCCATTTCTGTTTGCCATAGATAAAGCACCACAATCTTGTATTTATCGTTTGTGCATACTGGTTTTGTGGCATATGTTGAATCAACTGATGTGTTAATGTCTCTTCATTGTGGCTCTGTGTCTTCTGTCATTCAGGAAAGAACAAATATTATGCCGCTAAGCATAGGGGAATCCAAAAGTTATGAAAGAAACCTGGCAATGGAAACATTTTTGTTGGCCTTCCTCACTGCTAAGGTCTCACGTTATAGCTTTTATCTACTTGTCTATCAACATGTTGGCAGTAATTAGAAGTCCTTCATTTAGTTGTGTTTTTATGTTATTTATAATACTCAGAAATTGAGAGGTGGCAGAGAAGAATATTCTGACTGCTGTGGTGAATCAGTGGCAGTTGCGCGCACAAGTGAATCGCAACACACGACTGTATGCTTCTGGAAAAGCAGAAACAAATCAACAATTTACTTGATTTATAGGTAATCTTTACATATTTGACTATATGTATTTCTTTTTAAATCAACATCTTAACATGTCTCGTATTTGAGTTCCCCTTTTATTTAATTTTTTTGATTGAGGCTTTAGGACCTGTTGCTGCAGCAAACAAGTTTTCAGAAGAGTATGAGTTTTTTGCCACAGCAATTGATGCCACAAGGCACAAGCTCCCTGTGAAGAATGTGCACATTGGAGAAGATATGGAGCAGTTCTTGGGTGTGTTTAGTTCTTTGTACAAAACCTGAAAAATGGAAGCATTTCAGTTGCATGCTCTCATTGAATTGACCATATGTATTTCTTTAGAGACTTGGTAAATGTCTTGATTTTCCCCTCATGCAGCTCCTTGCACTCTGCAAAATAACAAGGTCACAAGTATTTTTTTTCCCACTTAAAGTTTTACACCTAAAGAAATTAACAGTGCTTGTCCTGGCAAATGTTTAAAATGATGCACACTCATTAAAAACAAGCTAGACATGTCAGAGATGTAGAAAAGGCTGTTTTACTCTACGTTAGGCAGGTCACCCCATTATGGTGGCTGCCACATTGAATTCATGACTTGCAATAGATGAAGTTAATAATTACAAACGCTCTGCTCCTGCACTTCCAGCTTCTTTTGGCAAAAGTGAAAAGAACTGCTGGAAATGTGCACTATGCTCAAATTGAGCTAAAAATAAACAAAGTACTCTTTTTGGGGTTGAAATGACCCATTTCCAAAAGGCTTTGGGCTTTAGATTTTTATCTGAAAAATGTTGTACTGCTTTTGCCTTTATTTTGACTGCAGTCAAAGTAAATTGTTCAATTGAAACCTGATGTTATTGTCAAATATGGCACACGTGCGTCACGCTGACATCTATGTGACGTCTGTGTTAACATCGTTTGCTCGTCTGCTATGCGTCTGTAAGATATTTCTCTCTCTGATGTAAAAAGCACATTCAGCTGATATCTGTGGGATTTTTTTTTTTTTTATTTTAAAATGTACGTAGGTGTTTAGCAGATGATTTGAACAGCAATTTGATTCTCGATTCACAGTAATGTAATTTTGAACAAGTTTTAATTTTTTTTGTTTTGCACAGGCAAAGCAGTTGGATATCTGAATCAGAGTGAGCGTGTCTTGCAACAGTATTTGCAGGAAATTTCCACAGACTGTGAGGCATCAGCGGAGTGTCTTGGAGAGATGAGGAATGCGGCACATGAGATCAGCCAGCAGTTGACAAAGTAGGAGCGCATCCGTATAGATAAGTGGTCGGGAACCTTTTTTTTTACTAAGGAGCAAATTTTTAATTTTTGGTTGATTTGTATTTTTTCGAAAGAGCCATACCACAAATGAATAATTTACTATTTTCAAAAACATTATTTTTTTTTTTTTTTTTTTTTTTTTTTTTTTTTTTTTTTTTTTAACAATGTTTATATTGCCCATAGACTACTCAAATACAAACAAATATGCACAAATTCATAAGTAACATGTTGCAATATGGAATTGAGTACACGCGTTTGTGCTGGTCTCCATAAAATTCATTTTACGATTGTTCATGAAAAACTTATCTTCGTTTGAGTGATATGTAAAAAAATATTTTAATAATAATCATGTTTAAAATATCGCGATATCCAAGTATATGGTCAACACGCAACGTAAGTGAATTTTCTTTGTTTTAAAAATGTAATTTATTGAAACACGAAAAACTTGAGACATTTCTAAATTCAAATTGCACTTCAAACTAAACAAAAAAGCAATTAAGATAACGAAGTGATTAAAAAAAATCTTATATATTACCACCTCCCCAAATCCAAAAATTGACAATTTCCAACGACCAAATTTGCTATCACGCAAATGAACGCAGTATGCGGCAATGGGTGCAAATTAAGAACTAAAGACAATTTATAAATGTAAATATTATGATACTCATAATAATAAATAAGCCTATTAAATTCCCTTGTTTTCCCAAAAGATGCTGGCAAATGTGTGTTCTTAACGAATGAGTTTGTATCGCGTTTTGGTAATCCAGTTAATGCTGCCTAAAGAAAATAAAGAAAAAAAAAAAAAAAAGAAAATAGAATTCAATTTTAGGTTCAAGATGAACGTGTCTTGTATTACTTTGATTTAATCTCTTTCGTCTTTGTTTATTTAATACAAAGATACCTGTATATATTACTGAACCTGCAGAGTCTCATTCACAATGTGTAAGAATGAACTGCTCCGTGGAAATAAAGCGAAACTGACGAGATGATTGAAGATCATGTGCAGCATTCTCATAGACAACATTATTCTTGCAAACAGTTTTCAGTTGAATGAAACTGATAAAAAGGAGTGATAACACTTTATATGCGCTTGCTCATGAGACAGTGTTCCGTTCCACGCCTCTGAACAAACAATGAATCAGACACCATTCTTTTTTCTACAGTAGCTCGGAGAACCACTCTGTACAATTGTGGTGAGAAGAATAGCAAGTCAGAATGCTATTCTGAGATGTGGGTTGCCACTGTTTTGGTGCATGAGGGGCACCTACAGAATATTAGGCTGGTGGTTTTTATGTTTTGGCTGATCTGTGTAATTTGTTTGGTTCCATTTGAAGGTTGTGTGGTAAATTATTAAATGAATTTTTAAAATAGAATTTCTATTGGTGGTATTTCAAACATTGATTATCTTTTGAATGTTTCCAAAAACGGCATGATAACATGGATATGGGTAATTCATCATAAAAAAATAAATAATAATAATTACATTTTAATTGTTTTAATTTTGCTATCATATACATTCAAATGTGAGTTACAATTCTGCATTGAATTGAATTTCAAAGGTATTCTCAAATCAGTTTTGAAAAGTGCTCAACCCTGCTACTGATTGTCTTTGTGCCAATGTACTTTTTAAAATTGTATGTTGATTTTTATTTATTTTTGCATGTTCTTTTGATTAACACATTTTTTATTATTAGGACTTTCTCTGAACTGCTGGAGGTGTCTTCATCAGTAAGACAGGAGACAGTTCTAGTCCAGCAATCACTGGAGGAACACCAGTTGGGATGGGACTCTTTTTGCTCCTCCATGTCATGATACAAATCGAAGAATTATATTGCTGTCTTACATTGTCATTTTTTTTCTTGTTTGACATTGATTGCAAGTGTAGGTATCTCGTGTATTCAGATTGAGATGGTGTGGATTTAAAAATAAATAATAGTGGCAAATTAATTCACAAATGTCTTAGAAAATGACTGTAAATGACTTATAGATGAGAGTTAGTATTTTGTACTGGATTTATTATTAACAAGGTTATGGAGTTAAGTGCATATACATTTAAGCATTACATGTCGATTTAGTCATGTCCTCAAGGTAAGGTGGATGTGTTACATAACTGTGAAGCACTGAGAGCAATCTCTCCAAAACAATGCAACTAATTTTTGAACTCTGAAATAAGTAAGTGGTGAGTGTGAGAGTTCTATTGGCATTAGCCCCAAGGTAAATAACCAGAGGAGAAATAACACCAGAATGTAGTGGTGTGGGCTTATAATGTGTCACACAACCACAGGATGTAGAGCAGAATTATGTTAATGTTGGATGATTTTCTGAAGGTGATGATTTTTAAGTCATGCTCAATGCAAGGTCACATGTCTATGGACTATATACCAGTAATTAGAAAATGTACACGGATAAGAAAGAGAATTGTGTGTTCATTATTTTTGCTGACTTGAAACAAGCTGCTGTAAAAGCCATAAAAGTTAGCCTGTGTGAAGCTGCTTGTCTTTTATTCCAGTTGTTTGAGGACTGACAGTTTCGGCACTTTGCACTCATTTATTCACATTTCCAATAGTACCAGTGTGTAATGAAACTGCTATTTACAACTGCAAAGAGTAGTAGTAGTAGTAGTAGTAGTAGTAGTAGTAGTAGTAGTAGTAGTAGTAGTAGTAGTAGTAGTAGTAGTAGTAGTAGTAGTAGTAGTAGTAGTAGTAGTAGTAGTAGTAGTAGTAGTAGTAGTAGTAGTAGTAGTAGTAGTAGTAGTAGTAGTAGTAGTATTAATATTATATAATAAATATCCTAATATCTTGACATATATTACCTGCCTGAAATATAAATCAGCATAATTTAATATTTTTGTACCGCTAAAATAACTGGAAGTGACTTACACCGGAAGTGGTTCACACTCCAGTTTGTAAATGGCCTTGCCCAAATTTCATAAAATAAGGTCCAGCCTTTAATGCACAATCTTTGTACTGTTATTTGAGCAACAGATGTATAAATTATAATAGAATTCTAAAGTAATCTTGACCAGTTTTTGGAAATTATTTTTTTTTTGTCTGGTTCAGCTGTACTAACATTACTGGAAATGGCTGCCCCAAGGAATGTTTCAGGTTTAGTATAATTCAAAAGTGCTTGTAACATTGACTACCAAAGAAAATACTTTTATTTAAAAAAAGAAAAACGATTACAGTAAGGTAACTCCAATGGCCCAACGAGTAAAATAAAAAATAAAATACCCTGTTTCAAAAATTTTGCCACAAGATGTAAACATTATACATGATTTTATTGTGATAACTTTACACAGATAAGGCTGTCAAGATATTTTATCTTACTAAATAAATTTTAATACATTTACTTCTTGTGGCTGTACTTTTGAAATGAGGTGTATTAACGTGGACTGGCCCCAATCACTTTCAGCGCCTTACTGTAACTGCATTTTTCTTTTAAATAAATGACAATTTATTAAATATAGATATATTATACAGTCAGGTCCATAAATATTGGGACATCGACACAATTCTAATCTTTTTGGCTCTATACACCACCACAATGGAGTTGAAATGAAATGAACAAGATGTGCTTTAACTGCAGACTTTCAGCTTTAAATTGAGGGTATTTACATCCAAATCAGGTGAACGGTGTAGGAATTACAACAGTTTGTATATGTGCCTCCCACTTTGTAAGGGACCAAAAGTAATGGGTCAATTGGCTGCTCAGCTGTTCCATGGCCAGGTGTGTGTTATTCCCTCATTATCCTATTTGCAAGGAGCAGATAAAAGGTCCAGAGTTCATTTCAAGTGTGCTATTTGCATTTGGAATCTGTTGCTGTCAACTCTCAATATGAGATCCAAAGAGCTGTCACTATCAGTGAAGCAAGCTATCATTAGGCTGAAAAATGAAAACAAACCCATCAGAGAGATAGCAAAAACATTAGGTGTGGCCAAATCAACTGTTTGGAACATTCTTAAAAAGAAAGAACGCACCGGTGAGCTCAGCAACACCAAAAGACTCGAAGACCACGGAAAACAACTGTGGTGGATGACCGAAGAATAGTTTCCCTGGTGAAGAAAACACCCTTCACAACAGTTGGCCAGATCAAGAACACTCTCCAGGAGGTAGGTGTATGTGTGTCAAAGTCAACAATCAAGAGAAGACTTCACCAGAGTGAATACAGAGGGTTCACCACAAGATGTAAACCATTGGTGAGCCTCAAAAACAGGAAGGCCAGATTAGAGTTTGCCAAACAACATCCTTCACAGTTCTGGAACAACATCCTATGGACAGATGAGTCAAAGATCAACTTGTACCAGAGTGATGGGAAGAGAAGAGTATGGAGAAGGAAAGGAACTGCTCATGATCCAAAGCATACCACCTCATCAGTGAAGCATGGTGGTGGTAGTGTCATGGTGTGGGCATGTATGGCTGCCAATGGAACTGGTTCTCTTGTATTTATTGAAGATGTGACTGCTGACAAAAGCAGCAGGATGAATTCTGAAGTGTTTCGGGCAATATTATCTGCTCTTATTCAGCCAAATGCTTCAGAACTCATTGGACGGCGCTTCACAGTGCAGATGGACAATAACCCAAAGCATACTGCGAAAGCAACCAAAGAGTTTTTTAAGGGAAAGAAGTGGAATGTTATGCAATGGCCAAGTCAATCACCTGACCTGAATCCGATTGAGCATGCATTTCACTTGCTGAAGGGAAAATGCCCCAAGAACAAGCAGGAACCGAAGACAGTTGCAGTAGAGGCCTGGCAGAGCATCACCAGGGATGAAACCCAGCGTCTGGTGATGTCTATGCATTCCAGACTTCAGGCTGTAATTGACTGCAAAGGATTTGCAACCAAGTATTAAAAAGTGAAAGTTTGATTTATGATTGTTAATCTGTCCCATTACTTTTGGTCCCTTAAAAAGTGGGAGGCACATATACAAACTGTTGTAATTCCTACACCGTTCACCTGATTTGGATGTAAATACCCTCAAATTAAAGCTGAAAGTCTGCAGTTAAAGCACATCTTGTTCGTTTCATTTCAACTCCATTGTCTTGGTGTATAGAGCCAAAAAGATTAGAATTGTGTCGATGTCCCAATATTTATGGACCTGTGTGTGTGTGTGTGTGTGTTTGTGTGTGTGTGTGTGTGTGTTAGTTTTTTTTTTTGTGGTAATAAACATGCCACAAACGCTGTTGTTTGAGCACAAGTGTGTCGATTTGGCTTGAACATTGAGGGGGTTGCAACGTGAAGCATTTTCGCCCCCGATTGAGCGTTTATTGAACCTGGAAGTACAGTGACTGAGACCCCCCCCCCCCCCCCCCTACTTTTTTTTTCTTTTTTTGCCCAGTCATGGAAGTTATCCTCAAATAAAATTTAATGAAAGGCAAAACAGACATTGTAAACTTGAAGTCATTGCAAAGACTGGTGGTAAAGACAGGCTGTGTCTTTAAAACAGATCAGTCCACGGGTGGATTTGGTGTATGTCAAAGAATGGAATATAATTGCAAACAAATACAGTTTGGGGTGTCTTCAATTCCCGTAAAAAATTGTAAATAAATGCTCAGTCAACAAACACAACACACTCCCAAAAACACTTGGTCATTCACAAATTAAACGCACATGTACATACCAGGGCATGTCCTCCTGAAGACCTTCACACACGCAAAAAGACACTCACTTGCACACCCACATGGACTCTCTCGCACAGAAATAAAGAGGAAAAAAAGTGAAAACCCCTGGTTAATTTGCATGCGTGTGCATCTTGTGTTGTAGAAAACAAAATTTAAAATGTGTAATCAGATGAAAAGTGAAAAGCATGCCTAAATTAACTGTTCTAGCCCCTCACAATGAATCTCACCCACATTCAAAACCCTGACCATATCCCACCTGGACCACTGCCTCAGCCCCGCCCTGTGCCCTGCATTTCAACAACATATCAGCATATAGGAACAAACCTAGAATATTACACAGAATTTCAAGAATGTAATTGTAAATTTTCCCTTCATGTCCTTTTAAATGGATAGTTCAGCCAAAAATGAAAATTCTGTCTTCATTTACTCACTCATTTTTCTTGTTGTTACTAACCAGTATTACTTTATTAGGCAGAATGTTAGCCTCCGATGTAATGAAAGTGAATTCATTACAACATCACCTTTGGTGTTCCATGAAAAAGTCATACGAAATAAGAACAACATAAGTGAGTAAATGATGACAGAATTTTCATTTATAGACTATCCCCTGATTTTATTGTCAGTAGCTTAGAAGATATGTTCCCTTATTGGTGAGTCACACCCACCCAGATTTTATTTAATGTAACATGTTTTTTCTAGTGTGTTTTAAAGTTCGTTGGTTGTGGAGGTGAGATGGTCCAGTGAGGTAGAGCCAGATTTCGGTCCACAGGTTCTTTGCAGGTTTATAGGGTTTGAGTCTTGAGCTCAATGGGATCGCCACGAGTCTCCTGCTGGTTCTCGGCCTCAGGAGGTTGACTGCCCTTGAGTGTGGCTAGTCGTTCAGAGAGACCCCGCATACGGGGGAATAGCATGAAATCATACAGGATTGCACCCATAGCACCACCAATCATGGGCCCCACCCAGTACACCTGTCACAGAACATGGAGAAAGCCAAAGGTAAAGAAATATTATGATAGATTATTTCTTTCATGACTGAATCCTGATTTATGTTCCTTACCCAATGGTTGATGAAATTCCTTATGATAACAGCAGGAGCGAAAGACCTGGCGGGGTTCATACCTGCTCCAGTGTAGTACATCTGGTTCAAAGAGAAACAAAAGAGATATTTAAAAGGATGTTTCATCCAAAAACTAATGAACTATTTTCCATGGAGCACAAAAAGTGTAAGTCACCATTCACATTCTTTAACAAACTGTCTTTTGTTTTCCACAGGAAAATAAATAAATATATATATATATATATATATATATATATATATATATATATATATATATATATATATATATATATATATATTCTCACCCCCATTAGGTGGCCCATGGTGATGGAAAAGCCAATGGACAGAGCGGCAGAACCCAGGCGTCCATTTCTTCGCTCATCTGTGACGGCAAAGACACAGACCACCAGTTGCATGGTGAGGAGCACCTCCACTGTGGTCGCCATGCCCAGACTCATTCCTGGCTGCAGCTGTAGGATAACACATAGACAGGTATAAAGAAAGTGTTAAAACACTGCAGCACCCCTTTCCATTAGGGCATATTAATGCAGCACTATGACTGTTCTAGGTTTTGTGAGTTGAGCAATATATATAAGGATTTGCATCTCATTCATTAAATAGACTTCACATATCTAGCTTTTTAACACTTTTGCTAAAGAAGTCAAACTCCAAAATCATAGTGTGTTTTGATATTTTGACAGGCAAAGAATTGCATTTTGCTGTAATTAATCCATTGATGTAAGAATACCTAAGTGGTGTCTACATTCATTTAAATGATGTAACACTTTTGAAGTCACGTCAGTTTAAATGGACAATATTATGTTCTTGGGGCTACCTAAACTTACCGTGTTGAGTGCGAATGTGCCTCTCATGTTGTTAGGTGTAACTCCATAGAGTGTTGCGGCTCCTGCCAGTGCCCCCAGGCACTGAGCGCAAATGTAGAAGAAAGCACGGAACAGAGACATCTGAGAGCCAACTAAGTAAGCGAAGGTGACGGCCGGATTGATGTGTCCTCCGCTGATGTGGCCAATGGATTGGATCAGTGTGGCAGCAGCAAAACCGAAGCAGAGGGCAATGTGGAAGATGTGGTACGGTCCGGAGGTCCAGCGAAGCGCTGCGCCCATCCCGAAGAAAACGAAGAACATGGTGCCGAAAAACTCGGCAAACACAGCCCGCCAAAACATTACAGAGCGGAACTCCCACATAATGATTTATGAGATCCAATTGAGATTTATGAAAATTGGAGGAGCTTTTGAGTCAAAATGGCTAAAGGAAGTTCTTTTGAGCTTATTGTTTTAAAACTTAAATCCTGTTTGACTTTAGCTAGTTGAGTTGAAGCTGCCACAAAAAATAAACGGAAAAAGGAAATAAGGGGCAAAAATCCACCTAGCAGAGCTAGCCGTCAGCTGAGGCTGTGTGGAAACCCGTAAGTAAACGGTTGCACATGTAGCCACGCACAGGTCTTCTCTGCCAGTGTTGTTTCTCTTTTGCCAGCACAACACCCAGAATGCTAAGGAAACATGAAGTGATGTGGTTGTGTGTGTGCATGCAAGAAAATTGAAGGTTTTGTCAGAAATACCTGAACATTGATGCTAAAGGCTAAACCTACAGGGCTAATTCTAGCAAAAAGACACAGAAGAGGTAACGGAGCATATCCTGCCCACACCATGTAGACCTGGTCTGATGGACCACAAAGGGGCCATTGGGGGCATTTATAATGGCCTCGGGGCACAGTGTGACGACATAATCCTCCCGAGAGGCAAAAGCTAAAGGGGGTATCCCATATCAACCACACTGCACTCACTTCTCTCTATATTTAAATTCAAAGAGAGTGAGATTAAGATGAACACAATGGCTCATTGGAAAGATATATTTCTTGTCGGAGAGAAAGGAAAAAGTATGCCACCAAAATGAGCAAATAAAATCCACCAATTAGATTTTAGCTATGCTATGGGAACACTGACAGCCCAGACGAGCATTAAGCTGTTAAAGAAAATTAAATGTCTCATTCAAGTTTGCTTTCTTAAAGGATGTTGTTTCATTTAGAAAGTGGGTTTTAGGTATACATGCAAAAGATGTTTAAAATCAGGTAACTTTAGCTTTGTCATTGATATTAAAAGCTTAGACTTAAAGCTTTATTTTTCCAGGTTAGACAGGGGAGTTAGTGCTGAATTGACTTTACACACAGGCATAGAAAACACACACCCGCAAATATCCGCAGAATACTGTCACGCATCTGCACACGTACAATGTACCTCCATCCCTGTGGCCTCCATCCCTTAGGGGAGAGATATGACTGAATGGTGTTAAGATACATGCATCAAAATTACTGACCACAGGAAACCCATTGTACCTCAGAGTATGAAGCTAGTACGTAAAAACATTTAGTCTTGACTTTTGGAATTACTGAGAAAATGTCAGCTTTTGATAAACAGAAAGCCCATGTTTTTTTCCCTGTTTACCTCGGGTGTGCTGAGGGGCCTGCATGTGTACCATTGCTATACTGTTAGAATGTTGCCTATACAATACTTAAACAAAATACAGCATATTGCAACAAATTTACTTGCTTGGGGAAGAAATTATTAAGAGAGTAAATGATTTCGGATTACGTTCAGAATCAAACATTTTGGATTTGGTTGGGTTACACAGTCTTAAAAATGGGCCAGTTTCGGGCTTCAGCGTAAGGCACCTGTAGACCTCTAAGTAGAACGCATCCATATTTAATGAGATGAACTACACATGTGGTTACTCTTCAAGGACACATGTGTTAACTTGAGGGGAATTGACTTCATACATCCATTTAAAATCAACTTCGGACCAGCTATTTAAAAGTAGTTGCAAACATGGCTCAGAAAAATTAAGTTAGTTCTGAGAAAAGGCCTAGCAGAATTTTTTCGCAGATTCCAATTGGCTTTATATTTGTTTTATCTGCAAGAAAATGTAACTATTTGAAGTGTTGCTTAAGTATGTGCGTTCAAAGAGTTTTCTCAGCAACTCATGCAGTATTTAATAATGAATGATTGTGGCAAGGAAATTAGTCAGGGCTTGGATTTGATACAATGTGATAAAATGCAAGGAAAATTAATGCAGTTTATGGATACATCATGAAGGTGCATGAATAATGTGGGTATGTTTCTGAGTGCCTCTGGATTGTTCAGGGCAGAAGTGATTAGGCAGAGGTTTGTATTGTGTGAGTAGAATATCGCTGGTGGCGGGGGCATAGGGCCTCATAGCCAGATAAATCCCTGGAAAATCCCTCTGTTAGGAGAGCTGATGGTGAATTAGAATTGATGATCTCATCTGTTTTACTCATTCACTCACCCAACTACGCGTGTGCACACAGACATGCATACTGAACAAAACAAAATGCTGGCTGGCACTGTGTGGGTGTTCATTGTTTATGTGTGTGTGTGTGCGTGTGCATGCCTTTGTTATTAATCTTGTAGGTTCTATGTATGTTGGAAATTATCTGCATGTGTGTTTGCATGTGTACTGAAGTGTTAATGTGTAACAGTACAGATGGTTGCACACTACCAAATTATCAAATGTAAAATCATTAAGACATTTGAATGCTTTTTAAATTATCATTGTGTATATAGTTAGGCTAGTTATATTTATACATTCATGCTAAATATTTAAATACAATAAAACAACATGCTTACTGTAAGAACACAGAGAAACAAAGAACTGATAATAATATAACATTTAATTTTATTATGCCACAGTTACAGATGTGGATCAAGAGTTTTTTATTTTATTTCAGAGTATATTGCAAGTTTAAAACATTTTGTGTAGTGCATGCAAGGAAATGTAAAAGCATAGGTTGTTGTACATGTACTAGTATAATAATATTCTTATTTGATATACTATACGCAAGATTACATTTTGATGTTGCTGAAGTGCAGGAAGAGCATAAGAACCATTTACACATGCACTTAAAACTGAACTTTTGCTCCGAATCACAAAGTAAACAAATGGACTTATGTACATGAGACAAAAAAGAAAACAATTATAATTTTTGCAACACCATAAATAATTGCCATAAATAATTGAACTAATATGAGATATGACACTTACAGATGGCAAACATACACATGTAACACTTCAAAAGCTTTAAAACACTTTGAACTATTGTTGATAGGTTAAAACTGTGACATTCACAATGTAATTTTGCAGTTATTTGGTTTATAGTCAGAAGAAGTGGTTAAATATTGAATCAAAATTGCAAACTCAAGCCACATAGGCATAGGTTTGGCACTTTTATAACTATCCGTGAAGGTTATACAAATACGTCCTTCATAGTTCATAGACAGTTTAAGGTAGTTCAAGACTAGAGTAATTCAAAGTGTACATTGCTTCTGGTCAACAATAGAAAATTCTACTATGAAAACAAAATTTTCAAACTTTTAGCAAAGGATTATGAAAATATTTGATTTTGATTGATTGTCTTTGCTGGTTAGAAACCTGATTAGTGATCAGTGCTCATTAATTTAAAATCAATGGGTTATTCTCTGCTTTTGACATCATACAAAAACAATCAGGCTCACAACCATTGCGCACTTTGAGTAAGTCCATAAGAACGGAGGGAAAAGTGTTTACAGACAACACACATTTGCAGATCGTTTTTTTTTCGCTCATTAAGCAAAATCAGTATTAGAATGTGCATGTTAATGGGCTCCTTGTCATATTATCAGAATGTCCTCTCATAGGCTTTTACACTACGCTAAACCCAGGGTTAATGTCATTTTTAACCCAGGATGCTCAAGCGTGTAAAGCACTTATAAATCAATTTTGCCATTATTTTTAAATACTCATTTACAGGAACAGCTACTGTCACGCTACTAAAAAATTGTAGTTTAGTTAGCAATGTCGCTACGTTTAGTTACTCCCAAACACTGGCAGTCTAGACCTGATCTAGAGTAAGGATAGTGCTGAACTGCAGTGCCAGAATTACACAGTGTGAATTTCTAATCCAACCGGAATTCTTTTTCAGATGGAGAGGTTTGGTTCAGTGTGCTTGTAAGGCCTACTCTTAAACTACTTGCTGTGATGGTCTATAAAACTCTCTGAACACTGCTTACTGCCCACACTTTCTTGAGTTCAGCTGTGCCCCAGTTTGTTGCTTTGTTTGTTTCTCATGGTGCTCTGTGTGACAGTGGACAAGGAAGATCAAGACACTAGCTGTCTCCAATATCTCAATGTCCTTACAGGTCAAACAAGCCACCAACTTTTGCCTTGATGCGCTGGGTGCAAAGATAAACTCATGAGATACTCCAGCCATAACTGCAACCAAAATTGGCCCAATCCAGTACACCTGAAAAAGAGAGAAATAGGAAAGTAAAAAGATTACATTTTCTACCACATTCTTGAAAGCATAGTGCAAGCATAACAAATGCTAACTCTTCATAAAAAGATTAATCTCATAAGGGCTTTTCACTCTTTAAATTGTTAAATAAGTTTAATTATTAACCTTGGTTAAATGTAATCCTGGGTTATCTTATTTCATATTTTACACCATTTATACTTTACCCTGGGTAAGTAATTAATCCTGGATATTCATGTTCTGATGTTCCACATTGTATATTTGTAAACCCTGGGTTAACTCGTATTCATGTATTTATGAGGTCAATACCATTGATTGGAGGAACAAAGCCTGCAACAGGCTTGAAGCCTGTGTAAATAACTGCTTTTCTGCAGAAACCTACAAATACACATATAAAAAGTAATTCTGTCTCTTCACTCCATTTATTGCCATCACTGTTCAACTGTGCAGCAGTTTCCCTCAGACGGTGAAACTAAATAGCGTGTGAAAGTTTCTGTGACTACAAAGCACATTAATATTTAAAGAGGTCAGCACTGAGACATTTTATGATTGGTTGTCTGTTGACATTTCACACTGTATATCTTTGTCACCACAATGCAGGGTTAACATCACCCCCTTTCAAAATTACCAGAGTAAAACATAGCTTAACTTGAGGCTAAAATTGGCCTTAACCCTGGGTTAAAGGAATGTTCCGGGTTATTAGCATAATGTTGATTATCACACAAATTAATTTAGACTTTTCTTTAAAAAATAGAATAAAAATCAAGGTTATTCTGAGGCACTTCCAATGAAGGTGAAAGGGGCCAATTTCTGGAGGGTATAAAGCAGAAATGTGAAGCTTGTAATTTTTTAAAAGCACTTACATTAATTCCTGTATTAAACTCATGCATTATTTGAGCTGTAATGTTGTTTAACTTAAAATTAGCTATAACTTTACACAGAAAAGTTTAATCAGTGATTTTATCATACTAAAATCATGTTTACATACCTGCATGTTATCCTTTGTCTTGTGGCTATACTTTTGAAATGGTGAGTTTTTTAACATTCAAAAATTGGTCCCACTTCAACCTCGATTTTTGCTTTTTTTTAAAGGAGGATCAAGTCTAAATTAAGTTTTTGTGGTAATCAATATTATGCCACAAATGCTGTTGATTGATCTTAACTTGTATTGAACATGGAACATTTCTTTAACATCACCCCATTTCAAAAATACAAGTGTGAAATGTTTCTTAACCCAGGGTTAAAAGTGGCCTTAACTCTGGGTTAAAAGAGATGTTAACCCAGGGGAAATGTTTAATCTGGGGTTAAAAGTGGCCTAGATATAGATATATAAGAAAAGCGTTAAGGGCAGTTTGAAAAGCCCTATTATTTGTGTTCTAGCAGTCCATTGTTCGAGTACTAATTTTGTCAAGAAATTTAGAAATTACAAACAAAAGTTTTTCATTTTCTCCCTTTTTTAAATTATATATATATATATATATATATATATATATATATATATATATATATATATATTCTCCCCAATTTGGAATGCCCAAATTCCTTGTGGTGGCATAGTGACTCCTCTCAATCGGGGTGATGGAGGACTATTCTCAGTTCCCTCCGCGTCTGAGTCCGTCAATCTGCGCATCTTATCACATGGCTTTTTGAGTGCGTTACCACGCTGTTCTCCACGGCATCCACACACAACTCACCACATGGAGTGAGAACCACATTACAGCGACCACAATGAGGTTACCCCATGTGACTACCCTCCCTAGCAACTGGGCCAATTTGGTTGCTTAGGAGACCTGGATTGGACTCCAGGGGTGGTAGTCAACGTCAGTACTCGCTGAGCTACCCAGGCCCCCCATTTTCTCGCTTGTTAAGATAGATTTGACTAGTTAACCAAGCTATTTTGAGAAAGAAATGCTAGTCAACAGAACTGATAATAATTGTATAGCTTAGCTTACCCAGTGGTGTTCCCAGTATCCAAGTATTATGGCAGGACCAAGAGAGCGAGCTGCACCTGAAAATCTCCCCTGAATCCACACACAAACATTTTTAGCTATATTTACTATGATGTATGCAAAGGGAAGACAAAATAATGGGAAAATGATATGGGGAAAAAAGTCATGTTATTAAAGTTTAATGAAACGTTGTTGACAAAAGATTACTGGATTGAGTGTTCCTTTATCTTTAGTGTTCTTGAGAATGGCACTAGCAAAAACATTCTTGTCACATTCTTCATTTCCATGTAAGGCATGTACTGATAAAATATAAGTCAGTTTGGATGAAAGTGTCTACCAATAAATGTAAATGCAAACTGCATTTGATTCTGCCAATCAAAATAACCTAATAATACATATAATATAACAGTGAACAAAAGCATTGAAAGAGAGTGTTCATGAAAATAGCTTGTCAACAGTTTTACAGTCCCATTATAAAGGCCAAAATCAAGGCTCCAGGCTACATTATTATCCAGCAGTTTGTGATGGAAGCACAGATTACCTCAAGCTACAAATTATTTGCCATTGTTTTACCAGTAAATATACAGTAAACATACACATTTGCACACACTTACAGCAATGAATATTGCAGTGGTTACGGCAAACCCAATGGCCATGTTTCCAGGTTCACTGCTTTCCCTCCTGCATTGATCTTCCACAGAGAATACAGTGAAACCCCGGACAAACGTGGCAAGCATCTCTATCCCAAGAGCTTGGCCTGCATTCATTTCCACTGGGACCTGCATCCTTATTGTAAAAACATCACTAAAGAGTATAATCTTAACACAGACCCATTGATTACCATTCCATTAAAGTGCCCATAACAGAAGTTAAGTTTGGTAAAGCGAATTGGAAATAAAGTGGACTCCTAAAGTCAGACCACTTGTGAAAAAGAAAAATGCTTTTATTTTGTCATCTGCATGACAATTTCAGTGAAAATTCCAGTTATAAATGAGCATTATATGTTTTCTCAGTATTTGGTATGTTGCCTTTTGCTGGAATGGACTGATGATTAATGACATGCAGCATGATCTGAGAATGTTTCAAAGATCATCTTGTGTGCTTTGTACAAAAGTCAAATTTTCATGCTTTCATTAAAGGATTTAACATGATCAGTGTGACCATTTTATTTAAATAAAGCAGAATCATAAACATTTTATTTTTGTTATAACTTTGCTTCTTGTTATAAATTATAGATCCTTGTTATACATTTTTCAAAATCCTAAATGTCTGTTTATTGCCAGGTTTAAAAAAAAAATACATGACTGACTTTTGGATCCCAATGTACTTGCAGTAAGTCAAGAGACCATTTTATATTGTTTATATGCTATAGAGAGAGAGAGAGAGAGAGAGAGAGAGAGAGAGAGAGAGAGAGAGAGAGAGAGAGAATCCAAAAATATCTTTTTGGGTTTTATTCTGACAGCTGTTTGAAAAAAGAGCAGTTGATGGGGCCATATTGTATTTAAAAAAAAATCAGAAAATTCAGAAACTTAAATATGGTTCAATGAAATACAACAAATGAAATATGGTAAAGGCTAATGTCAAAGTAAAACAAAAAGAACATTTGTCTACCCATATGCTTCGGCATACATAACCTTAATACATAATTATATAATTCACTGCATTTTATGCATTTAAGCACTTGCTCAAATCACTCACATTATTTTATGCATTTAACACGTGCTTAAATCACTCACAGTATTTTACTTACTTATACTTTAAGGATATGTATTGCAGTTTAAAACAATAGAATTCTCATTACACATGTTTTCACATACTATAACACATATTACAGTTATTTCAAAAACACTCCGGGCCATAATTCATTCAAAATAAGATTTACATACCCAGTTCTTGCAAACATGGTCAAACTCCATACATGCTATCTATATGCATCCTAAAGAATTTTCAAAGGATGAACAAAACCGGGAGCTCTCTAACCAGCCAAAAAAAAAAAAAAAACTCTTACACAAGTGTGTACACAGCGGGCGTCGCAAAACTATTAAAGGGACCACATCCAATTTATGATCAGGGTTAAATTACATTCAATTTTTCCACTTGGCTACATTTTCCAAATAGAATGAGGTTTGAAGGTGAGCACAATTTTGCCAAGTAGGAAGTGTTCCTGGATCAACATCTGTTTTAGGTCGTGCTATAACACTAAGTCTAACCCTAATTATTGGGTGAAATAAATTAAGACGTGTGAGTTGGTTTAAACTCAGTGCCCTTTAAAACCAACTAATTCCTTCTCTGTCATTCTTCAGCTATACCTTGTTGATGTAGTTCTGTGCAGTCGACTTCAGGGGCAGGGTGAGGTAGAGTATCCCAGTTGAGAGGATGCCCCCCAAACACTGGGCTACCAGATAATCTACAGCCCTCAAGAAATCCACCTTCTGTGTTGCCAAAAGTGCCACAGTTATTGCAGGATTTATCTGAAAATAAGAAAAAAGCAATGAAGAAATTGACAAAGCATTCTCAAATACACTTACTCAATTTATTTACTTGCTAAAATCAGTTTTGATTCCTAGAGAACACACAAATTGATAAAATACATACCTCAAATGCATTTATGCATCTGCCAAATGAAACATAAAAATAGTTTCACAGGTGTTAAGAGCCTGTTCTTTTAATTTAGAGCAAAATACCTGTAAAGTTACATTTTCATTTATTAATTTAGCAAGATGTTTGAAAGCGACTTATATTTTTCAGTTTGTGTGTTCCTTGGATATTGAACCCATGACCTTGTTGCTGTTAGTGCCATGCTTTGTCATATTTGAACCACAGTAACAAAAAACTTGAAGATTAAACCATAGTTCTGTACCTGAGCCCCACTGATTTCACCAAAACAATATCCCAGAACCACAGTTGCCATACCAGCAGCCATTGCTGGGTAGATGGGCCCTGGGGAGACCCTGTCCGGCCCCGGCACTAAAGAGCCCAACACAGCAGACACAAAGACCAGGGAACCCAGGATCTCTGCCAGAATCCCCTGCCAAAACTGATGGCTCCTCAACTCCTGTTGTGTGTGTGTGAGTGTGAGAGAGAGAGAGAGAGAGAGAGAGAGAGAGAGAGAGAAAGAGAAATAGAATGGACATTGATGGAAAAACCTGTGATACCATTTAGGGATGCTTGAAGTCCATTAATAACATCCAAACAATTTGTACACATTAATATAAATAAAACCTAAAACATTTTTTTTTTAAAAAATGGGCATTCTCAAGTGTGACTCTAAAGTCTTTAATTTCAAAATATTACAAAATAAATGATTAATCATTAATTTTTATGATGACAGTGATCTAAATTTGAGTCTAATCCAAACTAGTCTAAATGTAAGCCTATAGTCAAACTTTAAGGCAATACAAATATATTAACATAAACATTTTTGATAAACTTCCTACCAAGTATATCAACACAAATTATAATTGTATAAAATATAATTATATAATTATCATTGAAACATACATTATCTATTTTACATGATTCAGAGGTACTTCTGACACACAACTGGTCAAAAAAGAAAATATAAAAAAAAAATATTTGGAATCAGTTCACAATAAAATACATTTATTTGTCTTAGTAAAATTGCATTTATCCTCCTATTTAAGAGATCAATTTTATCTGGACATTATTGAAATCTTTCTCCACTACCAAAAACTACATAGATGTTACCAAAACCTTCAAGTTACTTGGCATTTCATCATTAATTCACCCTAAACCCTGATGATTCACAGAAAGTGGATCCACATCAAAATGGATGCTAACTGCAATTGAATCGATTTAAACAAAATCCTTCAATCAATTAATGTGCTATATTCATCCTTACCTGTCTGATTCCCATTCCAGGATGTTTTATAATCCTTCAGTCACTCTGTATGTCACTCTTGATATTTGTGTGTGTATGCCCTGTTTGTGTGTGTGTTGTGAGGGCATGAATTTGGGATGGAAGGGTGTCTTCTATCAGAAAGAGTCTAATTAATTCCAGTGGAGGAGACTACAGGAGGCCTTGCCAAAACCCCCCACCCTTTGTCCTGGATAATGCTGCTTATGAGCACTCGCATACTGATAAACCTTCACACTGGTTGCCATGAGGTATTCACACAGCATGTATAATAAACATAGACTTCAATTGGACTTGTGAAGGTTTAATTCTGTACAACAACCACAGCATCCTATCCTATCTATATGCTACAGGTTGCTTGATGCACCGGCTCTGTCTAGTAATTTCTTGGTTCTGTTGACTGACATGCACTTAGGGTATAAATGATGGTCTTTGAGGTTTTGAAGAGACTTGCAGTTATAATTTATTTTATTTTATTTATTTTTTATTATCATCAGAGCTTTATCACAATTTGTGCTTTGGTGACATCATTCTTAAATTATAAACGAATAAAAACACAGCACACATGTATTTATTTTCCTCTGTTTCTCTCCTTTCAACATTCAACATTTGAAGTACTGTGATCATTACCATGGTGACACCATTTTGCCTGATTCAGTTGTCATGACACTTTTATTATGATGCTGCAATGCTAGATGGCTTTTTTAAGTGGCCTGTATGACATGTTGAGCTAAACATGCAATGTTTTATTGACCTTTAAATTGGGCATGAATTCTAGTACTCCAACAAATCTATCTATCTATCTATCTATCTATCTATCTATCTATCTATCTATCTATCTATCTATCTATCTATCTATCTATCTGTCTGTCTGTCTGTCTGTATGTATGTATGCCTGTCTATCCATCCATCTATCAACTGTCTGTCTGTCTGCCTGTCTATCATCCATCCATACCTATGTCTGTCTGTCCGTCCATCCATCCGTCTGTCCATTTGTCCATCTTTCTGTCTGTTTGTCTGTCTGTCTATCTACATATCTATCTATCAATAGATATAGGGCTCTATCTGCTTTTTATGTCACATCCATTCACATGTTTAATTCGTATAATGTTTCTTTATGTCTAGTGCTTGTGCAGCGCATCACTTGAAGATGCGCATGCGCTTGACTGCAGTTCCAGCTTCGGCCACTGGTTGGCCAGACTGAAAGCATAGACCGATCTGAGAAGACAAAAAACATTTATCTTTTGACACAGATTTTCTTGTGAGATCGGTCTGTTCTGGCAAAATGGTTTACAGTAGATTTCAATTTGATTGGCTGAGGGGCTGATTGCAGGTCAGTGTTAAAGTTCAACTTCTTGGACCAGAGCAAGAAAAACAATGACCTTGGGGAGCAGGGAGTCCATGTGCACCCTGCCCCTAATCTACCCAGTGCTGGGGGTTTGTGGAGTGGTCATCCTCTCTTTTGTGGGCATAAACCCTGCTTATGCCAGTGAGGGGACTTGATTCTGTAGAAACTTGCCTGCATAATTTTTTTCCTCAAACGCAGAATGCTGACACCAACAGTTTACACACAAGCATATACACACACACACACAGCAGACTGAACTGCAAAAAGTGCATCACACACTGGATGAAACTGCCAGCTAAGAGGTGGGTAAAAGAGAGAGAGCAAAGAGAGACATCTACAGTGGCCACAAAAAATATTTGGACATTTGTCTCACTTAAAAATGAATGTCATTGAATTAGATTTTCTAACCATCAGCAAACATTTAGCCATTTTGCAAGTACTTTAAGTCAACTGTAATTAAGAGTGGGTGTATGAATTGAGTACCCCTCAAGTTCACACAGGTGTACTAGCAGAGCAATCACTGCTGTAGTTCACCACATACGCTATAAACATAAGAACATTATATTTAATCTTACAGTTTTTCCTCAACCACTTTGGCTCAATTCTCAAATGAGAATGTTTTTTTTTTCAAAAACCCTAAGTTCCAATCTCTGAACAATTAGTTTCTTGTTCACACCAGATTTGAATTTCTTATTCATTTAAGCAAATTGCTTGTGTTTTGGCACATGTGTGCAAAAGAGTAAGTACAATTGTCTACAATTTGCACAATCCAAACGGGTGCCATTTCCACTTTCCAATTTTCCAATTTTTCATTAAGAAAAAAATTTTTTTTAAATAACACAACTTGACAGATATGTTAATCCTCCAAAAAATCTAATTTTCCCACCTCAGACACAAAATCATTATTAATATTATCCTTTTTATTCAGGCAAGGGAGCCTTTCTTGAACCACCCCGTTACGGACAATATGTACGCCATTAGAGTAGTAAAACATGAAATAAATTATTAAAATCTAATGTTTTCCTAATAGTAAAATGTCCCTTTTTTAGAAACCATCAATAGAAAGTCTGTAATTTAATAATAAAAAAAAATTATTCTTAGATTTTTAATCTTGAAATATGAATTCAACATTTCAATGGCCTCATTGTTTGTACTGAAAAAACGAATTTACTTAAAAAATACAAATAAAGTTAAATTTATTTGATTAGTCAACACAACAAGAACATCATGCAACATTAATTTATGCAACATTTAATTTCCTTTCCATAAAATTTTAACAAAATGACCCTGTGACGGGGTGGTCACTGATGTGACAGGGTGGTTCACTGTGACAGGGTGGTATGGACAAAGTGTCCCTCTATATTATCTGCTGGTTTTAAACTTTATAAAACTGGGGGAGGGGAAACATTCAAATTGGAGATGTAATGGAAAACTTTGGTCATGCTCTGAAAAACTGAAAAGAGCATCATAACAGTGACTGGGAGAGTCGCATCCACACATCCCTCTGGATTTCCATGTGGCGGGATGTCACAGGCTGTGGTGCTTGAATGATTTCGAGCACATCATCAAAGAGATACCACAGGAAGTCATCTCTTGGAGGTCAGAAGAACCTGTTGGCACCAGCACGGTGCATACATTTTACAAGGGCATGTGTTTCATCAGTATCCATGATGATCCCAGGATAAAGGTCATTGTCGTATTTAAGCACGCACCACTTTCCAATGAGATCTCCACTTTCCCAAGCAATTGCTTCTGTTGGCACCTTTTGGGCTGTCTTGTTAAAAGTGAAATGCTGTGTGGTGAAGCACTGACGTCTCAGCTGCTTTTGTGTGGAGCACATGCAACTAACTTCCCGGTAAAGGATTTCTCCTGGAGTGAATGTGACCACTTGGTGGGTTTTCATTGTTGATGGCACTGGTGGAATCTGGCCTGGCATCTTTTCCATTGCCTGCTCCACTGCTTCAGATGCTACATAAAACAACTTAACAGTTGTAGATGTTTCTGTGAGGGCCTTATATAGCTCATGGGCATCGGGTATGTCGCGGCCGTTGGTCACCAGCTTGTCGGCTGTTCTTTTCAAGGTTCCCCCAACACCGTCAGGGGCCCCCTTGCCATGGCTTGCCTCAAAAAAGTTCCATGTTCCACCTTTCAGACCTCGTCTTGCGAGCTCTGTGCTGAAAAGGAAGAAATTCCCTTTCCCATATAGCTGGGGGGCTTTTGTGTTTGGAGGGTGACACTGTACTAAAACAGATGGGCTCTTTTTCACCACCTATGTACAAAACACCAGTGTGCAGAGTAGCTTGTTGGTGCGAGGAACCAAAGTAGACAGCTTGAATCTCTGAGCTGTATTTGCATGTTTAATTTTCAGAGAAGTCAATGTGAATCACTGCCTCCTCTTTTGACAGGTTCTTTTTCAACTATCTGCAGTAGGAGTACTGCTGATTTATGTTGAATGTGTGTCTTTTGAATTTATGAAGAAGAGAGTGGAATAACTCTACAAGATTTTCTTGTGTGTCCTCCATTGTTTTCTTCACTGTGATCTTAACAGTGGTAGTACCCTCCCTCGCATCTTCCCTTGCTTTCTCTGCTGTGGCCCATTGAGTGAATGCAACCTTTGCTGAGCCATCAAATCTGGAGAGCTGAACAGACTTGTCTTTGCATTCCTCGCACTCATCATACATGCACATTTTCCTTGAGGTGTCACAGGTTATCATTTTAGTCAAACTCTCGAGATCTGAAGTATCTATGAGCCTCAAAATATGCAATTTCTCAACGACAAATCTGAGATTTTCATGGATCTTGCACAGACATGTGTTCCGTTCAGAGAGCGTGGGATATACAACCCAAAATGGGCGAAGCTTACAGAAAAGGGAGTATGATATGTTGTTTTCAGTGAGAATTTTTTTGTGAAGATTTTTCATTGTGTCAACCAGAAACCTTTTCTGCTTCTTCACCTTGTTCCTGGTAATTGTTTGTTTTCGTCCAGTCGTTATCTGACTATTGTCATCTCGGGTGAAGAAGGTTTTGACTTTGGACTTGGAAGCAGCAGTGAACCTATTTGTGGGATTTCTGTTGGTGGAACAGAGGTCTTCACTCTGAATACTGCGACGCTTCTTTGAAAATCCGAGGGCATTTTCGGCAAATCCTTGTAGCCTGTACTTCTTCACAATCCTCCCTGCTGTTACCTTTGCTATTAGTTGTTTTTCTTTTTCTTTTCTTGCTTTACAGTACTTATTCTTTATGTCTGCAATCAAGGCTTCATGATAGAGTAGTGTTTTTCTATTTTGGAGCTTACTCTGCCTGTCTTAGTTAATTCATTTATTTTTGAACGAGGAGAGTCATTCTTATTTAAGCGCTTATATCTTTTTCTGTATTTGTCAGTGCGTTTTCTTTCCTTCTCTAGCGATTTCTTTCGTTTTTCAATTTCTTTGCATAGTGTATCCCTATTCTTCCTGGAAATTCGCTTTCCTTCTTTATGTTGCCTGAAACAAAACAAAAATCTACTGGTAACTTAGGGGTTTAAGTGATGTACACCATATGTAAAAACAATTACTCATCAATGATAGGCCTGCTTCTTATTCTCTACATGTATCCATTTATTTATAATCCTAACTGCACACTATCCTGACCTTGAAGATCCTAACTGCTGCTTGAACTGTTGGACAGGACCTGGACCCAGACTGTGCTTCCTAGCCTCTGCTTTCTCGTTTCTCTTCTTGTTCTGCTTCCTCCACTTTTTACGCAGCTGACGCTTCCCTCGCTAACTTAGATCACTAATCTTCTTCTTTTTTCCTTGCTCTACATCCCGTCTCCATCTCTGACGCTCACTCTCTAGATATTTTTGCCTACTCTCAGGATCAGCATCCCGACGTGCACGGCATCGCCGTTGTCTCTCAGCAACACTTAATGGATCCATGATGAGACAGATGTATCTGCAAATGTTATAAAATGTAACATTATTCATTAAACACAGTGAGTGACTGAGTGAGTGAGTGAGTGACTGAAATAGATAGTGAGCATGTGAGTGTGTGTGTGAGTGAGTAAATGAACTAAACAGGGTTAACGGAAAATAAGCTGATTAGTTAACGGAAAATAAGCTGATTAGCCTATATTAGAATCCTTGATTTCACACATACTCCCATTCAAACGGGAAGCAGAACCACCCCATCACATCCCTTACCACCACGTCACAGTAAAAAATGTGATGGGGTGGTATGTGACGGGGTGGTAAATTTCATCCCAAAAACTCAGATCTCACATGTGGTCAAGTTCCTCACATAGCATAAATGCATTCTATCTGAAATATAATTTTCTTTGCATTAATAATATAATTTTTTTTATATAAAAAATAGTTTTCTCTATCTATTTTGTGTGACGGGGTGGTTTGTTTGAGCTTTACGGACCCTGCCTAACACGAAAAAGCAACAAATAAACAATGTAAAAGAACATTTAAAACTTGCCTGCTTTTGTTCTTGGTGGCCACAAGGCTCAAATGATGTCAATTCCACTTTGTGATGTCATTTAAAGCAACAGTGCATTATTTATAGATAAAACAAGTTAGTGTGACGGGGTGGTAAGTCAAACTGAGGGACACACACAAATCATTAAATATTTACAAAAAACAAGGTTTATTTTGAATAAATATATCTTATGTATACAGGGACACACATAACATAACAACAACATTTGAAAAAAAATATATAACTTATTTGGTGATATTTTAGATGCAAATGTCATGTTGGTCAACACGGACATGTGAAATTGGCCATTTACTAATGACAAATGATTAAAATAGTATGTTAATCAATAAGAATTTTTTTTTTTTTTTACCATATATCATGTTAACAAGAACACTTGAATTAATAACTTTAAGCTTTGAAAACACACTTTGGGCCATTTTTTGTGCCTTATGTATCTCATCAAACGTTGCGGACACAAATGGCACCCGTTTCATAGAATGAATGCACATGGCTTGCTGCTCAAAACTGATGAGTTGATTCTCAGTGAAACTGTCATATTCTTCACAACTTCTAAACGTTCTTTCATCGTTTGAGCCATCACATGCAAAATTCTATATATATATATGACATGGAATGTTTTTTCATTTTTGTGAGGTTTATTTTTGTAGTTTTTTTGGCATGGATGTCATTTTGCTGCAATTTTCTGTTCACTATATTTGACTTTACATGTAAAAAATGTGTAAAAATGGACATGCAAATGTGAATTTTCTGTTTACATGCAAGACATTGCAACAAATATAAATTTTCTGTTTACATACAAATGTGCATATCCTTTTTCTGCATACTACAGTATTGTACAGCATTGACTTTTCCCAGTAAACTTTTACCTACTGTTGAAATCAGTATCTAAAAAACTCAGTGTTATACACAATAGCATTCAGCTAGACAGAACTGACATTCTTGTATAGTACAGTAAGCACTCAGTGTCAACAAAAAAAGTAGAACAAAAATTAATTTTGAATATAAAAAACATTTCGGCTCAGTACGACTCACATGATGACAAAAAAACTTTTCATGCTGGAGTCACGTGACGCCATGTGCGGATTGGATGTGTGAACGACGAGCTCTGCGCACTTTGCTAGTTTTAATCCCTTTTATGACATAAATCAGTGAGATTCGATACACTCTGTTCCATAACTGTTCTAGGAGGACAACATGTCTAAGAATTTAAAATCTTAGGGCTGTGGAGACATTAAAAGACACCTACGTGCTCAAGCTGACACCCGCGATCAGGCCGCGAGTTTGGGAGTCGAGAGAAGTGGGAAATGCGGCAAGAGATGCTGAACATGTCGGCAATGCTGACGAAGGTCGTTGCTGACTTGGAGGATCTTGCTGTGATACATCGATCGATCACTGCCATGGAGGTGATGTTCACTGAGGTGGTCACAAGAGTGGGTGATGTTGAGAAATGGATTGATTATCTGGAGTCATCAGATAGGGAATTATCTGCTAATCCCCTAGCGACCAAGGTGGATTTTTTTTGTATTTGTACCTGTGTATACGTTCATTTTGTGTTGGAGCACTGGATGTTTGTAGTGTGTGTGTGTGCTATAACACACACACATTTGCTCTGTGTGTATGTTCTGTTTCTTCAATCTTGTTTTTTGAATCAATATTCTTCACAACTTCTAAACGTTCTTTCATTTATTGATAAATATTTTGGTGTTTTAAAGCATGAATTAAATGTTTTGGGTGAGTTGTGATGTTCCATATAACAATTGCACTTCGATAATGTTAAGACTGTTTCAAAAATAATGAGCCGAAGCGATTGAGAAAAACTGTAATTATATTAACAATAACAATTTTCATTCTGTTATATTTAATCTTAATATTCTGAAAATCTATTGTTTAATCCTTTAAAATCTTACAAATCTATTTTGGTGAAATGTTTTGTTTGAAAAGTGTGCAATCTTTCTTTAAAATAAATGCCACTTGTAATTGATATTCAAATATATCAACTGCAGTAAAGTACATACATTTTGAAGTGTGGCTTAAGTGTCCTAATATTTTTAAGAAGGACTGTATGGATTATCCATGCACAAAAAAAAGAATAAATATAGGGCTCAAGTTACAGTATATATTATTATAGAATGTATGTCTCTGAGATTCACTTACCAGAACACAACATCAAAACTATAATTTGCATTAAACAGTAAATTGGACCTTAAATCAAGGGATTTGTCTGAATATATTGTGCAGATTTTAAAAGCTAACATTTGGTACTGAAAAGAGATTTTTAGAACCCAAACATTATGCACCCAGACTTCTTTCCATCCAAAAAGACGTAAGCAAAAAGACGAAACTGGAATAGCGAATTCCAATCTAGGACAACCCCAGTATTATCCTGAGAGAAAGGGGCATGCTACTGATCTCCGGTACAGAGAACAGGCCCAGCTGGGATAGACACATCATGTGCTGCAGAGCGCAATGAAAAGCATGCAGAAATGCTCTAAGCACCTGCTGTTAGTAGACGTGTCCCCTGACAGTAATGAAGGTGACTGTGATACTGCAGATACACAAAAACAGCCATACACAACAACAAAACAGTTTATATGCCAAACTCTATTTGCCGTCATACAAATACATTCACTCACTGTTTAGCTTGAGCTATAAAAAACTAACAAACAAAAACAGCTCATGATGTTTTGTGTCGTTACTTTCCTAAATCCCTCTCCGTAAAATGCTACCTACACTTTTTAAGTTTACTAAAATGTAGCCGGTGGGTTGTAAAGAAACAACACAGTATACAAATATATCTCTTTGGTGTTTTATTCGGATGGCTGTTGAAAAGAAAAAAACAGCAGTCAATGGGGCCGGATGTAAAAAAAGGAAATGAATTTCAAAAATGAAATATGCTTCAACGAAATACGGTAGAGGCTAATGTCAATATAGAATACAAAAAGGGCATTCACTTACCCATATGCTTTAGCATGCATCACCTTAATACATGCTTATATCATTTATGCATTCAAATACTTCCTTGAATCACACATATTATTTTATGCATTTCTAATCAAGCTTTATGGACATGTATAACAGTTTAAACAAAAAAAATTCTCATTAAAAATAGTTTCAAATATAACACTTATTTCACTTATTCACTAAACTGGAAAACATTCTGGGCTATAAATCATTATTTATAGCCATTAAATAAAGCCATCATTAAATATGATTTATGCATGTGCATCAAAGCGTGGTCAAACTCCACATGCATCCTGCAAAAATTATCCCAAACATAACATTTTACCATATGACTCTTGTGAACATTCAAAGAATTATCATTATCGGTGAACAAAACAGGGAGCTCTCTTGCCCAAGGTAGGTTTTCACATCTCTAACACAAGAGAGTGCAGTAAAGCAGGTCGCAAAACTCTTCTTAAAGGGGCCATGTCCAATTTATGACTAGAGTTACAGTAAATTACTTGAAATTTCTCTGTTTGGCTACACAAATAAACCACTTTCCAGTTTCCACTATAAATATGGCTTACAAAACGTTAAGACACAAATTTGGTACACAAAATTCTTAGAAATGTTAGCTGAAATATTATCCAACATGAAATCAACATAGCATGGAAAGCAGTTTAAAACCCACCAAATGTAAATTTATCAATGAACCAACACTAATAGAGCACTTTATTAGGTACACCTGAACACCTACTTATTCATGCGATTATCTAATCAGCCAATCATGTGCTGCATCATGTGCAGCAGTGCAATGCATAAAATCATGCAGATACCAACATAAATAATGACACGTTAAAACAGTGCTATGCAGAAAAGTATTTCTGAGCGTGCAACACGTTGAACATTGAAGCAGATGGGCTACAGCAGCAGAAGACTCTCCCAGGTACCACTACTGTCAGCTAAGAACAGGAAACTGTGGCTGCAGTGGGCACAAGCTCACAAAAATATATTTCCCTAATATGCAGTAGCCTATACTTGATGTTATCTCGATATTTTCAGGAAAGAATAATACAGTAAGCATGAGTCTGATGGAGCAGGTGAGTGAGCGAGAGAATAATCACACAAGGACACGTAAACATGTGGAAACTGATGCGCAGTACAAAATACACCGAATATAGTCCTAACTGTAGAAAGCACATCGATATGAAGACAAAGACATCCTACACATTTCTAGCCAGTTTTAATGTACCGGCTTTAGAGGTTTTTTCTGGTCCGAAAAAGAGGACATGTCTGTGAAAAAGAGGACGTTTGGTCACCCTAAATTTAACAACGTTTTGCCGTGGCGCTGTAGACTGATGCAGAGCGCCAGTTAATAGTTTAGTTATTGCCAACAGATATTGATGCATGGTGGACAGACTTTTTCGGAGTTGAGTGTCTCATCTCTCCCTCGCAGCTACCTAGTAGACTAATCTGCATGTTTATTGTGGAGTGGTGGTGGTGTAGTGGTCTAAAGCACATAACTGGTAATCTGGTAATCAGAAGGTTGCTGGTTCGATCCCCACAGCCACCACCATTGTGTCCTTGAGTAAGGCACTTAACTCCAGGTTGCTCTGGGGGGGATTGTCCCTGTAATAAGGGCTCTGTAAGTCACTTTGGATAAAAGCGTCTGCCAAATGCGTAAATGTAAATGAGTAATGACACCTGATATTGTATTTCAATGTATGCTTCCACAGACAGCTCCCAGATCAGGATGAAAGAGATCAAGTTTTGCTAGGTGTGTAATACCCCATGTGGAATACATTAGGCTATGGTTTGATAATCCTTTTACGGGAAAAAATCTAAACAAAATGGAGAAAGTAAATTTGAGGCCGGGTTTGAGGATGAACTAATAAAACTTGGGCTGTATGGACCGCGAGCCGGTGGTTTGAGATCCCTGCTCTAGAGACTATTGTGTGTGAAACTCCCAGGTGATCAGCAGTTACAGAAATACTCAAACCAGCCCTTCTGGCACCAACAATCATGCCACGGTCGAAATCACTCTATACAGTCAGGTCCATAAATATTGGGACATCGACACAATTCTAATCTTTTTGGCTCTATACACCACCACAATGGAGTTGAAATGAAACAAACAAGATGTGCTTTAACTGCAGACTTTCAGCTATAATTTGAGGGTATTTACATCCAAATCAGGTGAATGGTGTAGGAATTACAACAGTTTGTATATGTGCCTCCCACTTTTTAATTGTGGTGGTGTATAGAGCCAAAAAGATTAGAATTGTGTCGATGTCCCAATATTTATGGACCTGACTGTATAATGTATACAGGTGCTGGTCATATAATTAGAATATCATCAAAAAGTTGATTTATTTCAGTAATTCCATTCAGAAAGTGAAACTTGTATAATGTATACATTCATTCCACACAGACTGATATATTTCAAGTGTTCATTCCTTTTAATTTTGATGATTATAACTGACAACTAATGAAAACCCCAAAATCAGTATCTCAGATAATTAGAATATTGTGAAAAGGTTCAATATTGAAGACACCTGGTGCCACACTCTAATCAGCTAATTAACTCAAAACACCTGCAAAGGCCTTTAAATGGTCTCTCAGTCTAGTTCTGTAGGCTACACAATCATGGGGAAGACTGCTGACTTGACAGCTGTCCAAAAAACGTCCATTGACATCTTGCACAAGGAGGGCAAGACACAAAAGGTCATTGCTAAAGAGGCTGGCTGTTCACAGAGCTCTGTGTCCAAGCACATTAATAGAGAGGCGAAGGGAAGAAAAAGATGTGGTAGAAAAAAGTGTACAAGCAATAGGGATAACCGCACCCTGGAGAGGATTGTGAAACAAAACCCATTCAAAAATGTGGGGGAGATTCACAAAAAGTGGACTGCAGCTGGAGTCAGTGCTTCAAGAACCACCACGCACAGACGTATGCAAGTCATGGGTTTCAGTTCTCTCTTGAACAAGACACAGCGTCAGAAGCGTCTCGCCTGGACTGCTGCTGAGTGGTCCAAAGTTATGATCTCTGATGAAAGTAAATTTTGCATTTCCTTTGGAAATCAAGGTCCCAAAGTCTGGAGGAAAAGAGGAGAGGCACAGAATCCATGTTGCTTGAAGTCTAGTGTAAAGTTTCCACAGTCAGTGATGGTTTGGGGTGCCATGTCATCACCTGGTGTTGGTCCATTGTGTTTTCTGAGGTCCAAGGTCAACGCAGCCGTCTACCAGGAAGTTTTGGAGCACTTCATGCTTCCTGCTGCTGACCAATTTTATGGAGATGCAGATTTCATTTTCAACAGGACTTGGCACCTGCACACAGTGCCAAAGCTACCAGTACCTGGTTTAAGGACCATGGTATCCCTGCTCTTAATTGGCCAGCAAACTCACCTGACCTTAACCCTATAGAAAATCTATGGGGTATTGTGAAGAGGAAGATGCGATACGCCAGACCCAACAATGCAGAAGAGCTGAAGGCCACTATCAGAGCAACCTGGGCTCTCATGACACCTGAGCAGTGCAACAGACTGATCAACTCCATGCCACGCCGCATTGTTGCAGTAATTCAGGCAAAAGGAGCCCCAACTAAGTATTGAGTGATGTACATGCTCATACTTTTCATGTTCATACTTTTCAGTTGGCCAACATTTCTAAAAATTCTTTTTTTGTATTGGTCTTCAGTAATATTCTAATTTTCGGAGATACTGAATTAGTTGTCAGTTTTAATCATCACAATTAAATTAAATAAACATTTGAAATATATCAGTCTGTGTGTAATGAATGAATATAATTGATTGGAATTACTGAAATAAATCAACTTTTTGATGATATTCTAATTATATGACCAGCACCTGTATATGTATATATATATATATATATATATATATATATATATATATATATATATATATACATAATTTTTCCCCATTCTAATGGTTGATGTGAACATTAACTGAAGCTCCTGACCCATATCTGAATGATTTTATACATTACACTGCTGCCACATGATTAGATAAATGCATGAATAAGTAAGTGTACAGGCAGGGGCAGACTGGCCATAGGGAGAACCGGGACTTTTTGATGATAGCTTAATTTAGGATAAATCTGCAAAATTGTTAATAGGTGTGGCATTTTCTATTTGATCAGAAACTTTAACCTTTGATTTCATGTTGAATTAGATTTGATTCTTATTTAATGTTTAATGCTATTTAAACAATGCCAGTAATCAAACAAATCAGGGTTTAAATGATCCAGACACATCCCAAATTTTGGTAAAATGGTTGTAAAAATTGCAGCCCTTACAAAACACATTTTCTCAAGATTAAAATATTATTAAATCAGTCTATCAGTTTTAAGGTCATCTGCTAGTGAACTTCAAAACATTGAAAACATTCACTTTGAACAGATACTGTACAAATTCAAAACATCAAGTATTTCTCTACCAGAAAAATGTTGATGACTCATGCTGGACTAATGCTTGGTCAATGACATGACTCATTATTTTTTTTATTTGATCTTATTAAAAATTACATTAAAAATGCAATTCACACAAAACAATTACTTGAATATACTATACCTTTATGAGCATGTTTTCAGTTTCTGAGTTCAGTCGCTTTGAACATTTTCTGCAGCGTACAGTAAAAAAGGTCTAAGTGGTGAAACAGTCTAGAGACAGTATAAATAAGCATCTTATTACAAGCTAAAATTCTTATTTTATTTTGTCAAGTATTCTGAAATAATCTTTTATTTCTTGCAAAATAAATTGTGAAATGTTTATTTTTATAAAACAAATGATCATGATCTTTGAAAAACAGTCTTTTTAAAATTAAATGTTTCAATTGTTTGTTTTTTTAATTACTATTAATGATAGTGTACACTCACATGTTTTGAATAGCAAGGAAAATATTTTAATACCTTTAACTTGGGTCACATCACTCCACATTTTTAAAGTAAACTTTTTGTTTTTGGTTAAAAAAAATAAAAATAAAAAAATATATAAATATTTGTTCAAAAATGCAAACGAAGTTCACATTTCTATGAACTTGACAAGATTTTTTTTAAAGTTTCCTCATTATATCATCTCAGACAACCTTATTTGTTAATGACCCATATGCATTTTTTTTTTTTTATTTGTTCAGTATCTCTAGAATACGCAAATATTGTTAAAATGCTCCAGAGAATGAGAATGTCCCTCACTCTGCAACACACCAGCAAGTAGCAAATCATGATTCATGGCTAATGAGAATTTAAAAAGAAAAATAAGAACAAGCCCTTCAGCATGTCCCACACATATTTTCCATTTTAATTAAAAAAAAAAAATCGATGTCAACAAAGAATACAAAGCGGTGCTCATCAAGCAATTTCACCTGGACTTCAAGCACATCTTTTCATCATCCATCTCTATATCTATATATAAAATGATATAGATATACAAAAACTTACTGTATTAAGAGTTGAGCCTATATATTTTGTACCTTACACATATAAAAGTGCCAAAAAGAGACAAGTTTTTGTCTACTAGTTGTGGTTTTATTTCTGCTTACAGTACATTCTATGGATGCACGTGTTACATTATCATAAAACATGATCATTTAATGCCGCCTCTTAAAAACAATATATTGGTCCTAAAAAATATAGAAAGAAACAAATTTAAAGGTCACAAAAACTGTACATTATTAAAAACTCACTACACACCACATTTGTTTGAACTTCCTAGGACTGTTTTCAGGTTTCGGGTCAAAAAAAAAAAAAAGAAAAAGAGAAACAAATATGTCCCTTTTGAATGGCGAAGAAAAGAATGTGAATGATGAATTTCCTACGGAGCAAGTTCAGTGTATGAAAACGTGGTAAACAAGTATAGTGTGTTCTCCTCATATATTCTGCACTTAGTGCTTAAGTGTCCTCTTTTTGACGACTACGATAAAAATATGATGTTCTGAGGGGAACATTTTAAACGTTAATAGCTACAGGATAAGTAACACTTCTTTTCCCTTAATCATTTTGTTTATTCTTAAAACCTTGTATTGGTCAATTTACTAATGATAAAGAATGGCCTTTTCATCTGTGAAAACAATGTCACAACACAAGCGTAAAATGTACATCCTTTTTGAGTTGGTCCAGATTTTTCAAAGATACCACACACACCATTACCAACACATAAAACAGATTAAACAAAAGCAAAGAAAGCAAAGTCTGGCAAGCTTCATTTTCATGACAGCAAAGAGCAAATCTTATCCAGTCATACTGAATACAATAGTGAAGGAATTCTTCCAATGAGTAGAGCTAAAATGATCTATAGTGCCAAACGTGCATCCATATCCTTTCCATAAAACCCTAAATGAATACAGTCTAGATCCCCTCCCCAGACAATAATCATACAAGTGAAAACTTTCAAAACGGCTACCTAGCTAGTGGAGATTAAAAGAAGTTAAAAACTTGTGGCCAATAACCTTTCTGAACAGCGATTAACAGTTTTTGTTGGCATTTCCTCAGGTTCCATCATGACTAAACACTGACTTGGTTCTGTTTTGGGGGGGCGTGACAGGACAATAAAGCAAATAAGAAAGCCGTATATTAAATTATAGCAATCCTCCAGTTGATAAGACCAATATTCAACAACAAGCAAAAAAAGCATGTGATATAATACGTTTTACTGGCCATTTCATGAGTCACCTATACATCTCGCTACTATGTGGTCTGTACAGATTCGCTACAGGCTTTTGCTATTAAATAATCCCAACTAATATTTTTTACTTAAGTGTATATATAGTATATAATAAAAAATATACTGAGGAAATTGCTTCTAGTCTTGAAAGCACGTTACGTTACATTTTCAATCAAGGGGACACACAAGCTCCACGACCTATACAATATGGAGCAGAAGGCTTTAGAGTAAAGAAGAAAAAAAATTGTGTGTGGTCAAAACATCCTGATAGAGGTATGCCAATCACTGCGATTAGTCACGTGACATCAAGTGTGAACCAATCAAGTCCTGAAGGCGTACTTCAACCCCAACGGAGTGACTGATGAAATTTTGGATATACATGAGAAGTTTGTACAGTGTAATACAAGGTGATAAGGAAATGTTTTAAACTTAAGATGAAGGTGGGGTGGACAAAAACAGATACTTGTAAAACAGACAGTACACATCTATACATATATCTACACAATATGCATACAGAGGACTGGAGGGCTCTCCAGAAACAGTTTTTAGTAGTAATGAGCATCAAAGGGGCATGGCAATTAAATGCTTCATCCCATGCAATGGGTGACAGAATCTCTATTTGTCCTTGTCGTCATAAAACTCCGCCCAGCGGCTCTCGAAGAAGCATCGCATGGAGTGGCCGGCCTTGCCCACATCTGATGTGTCCTCATTGAAAAGCTCACAGTTGTTGAAGATGAGCTGTGCGTCGGCAGCAAACTCCTCACAGCTGCAGTACCTGTGGCACACAAGAATAAATACTAAGAACAAGAAACTGTAGTAGAAAAATAAATGGGAATAATCAGCTCCTTTGATTTATATAGTATGTTGCATTTCATTACCATTTTCAGTTCCTGAATTTTCATGAATACTTGATACTAACTTGGAGGACAAGTAGTTTTGCATTCCTTCACAATAAATTTTGCGTCCCCTTATAATAGCTTTATCCATCCATTCAGCTACTGTATTTATAGTAAAAACCATATTAATGACAATTTAACATGATTGCATTGCAGTGAACGCTTTGGGGAATTCCTTTTCCACAACCTATTTGAAGTCCTTGTATCATAACTGCAATCGTGTTTGAGCCCTGCCCTTTTAGGCGTTCACACACCATTACTTCAGAATTTTATTACTTCAAGACTGATAACTATGGGATCAAATTCCCGTCAAAAGTATTATAAGATATGCAGTCAATAACCTACAAACAAGGAAGTCTTAAATAATGCCTAGACAAAAGACTCTAACTAAATTCAGCTGACTCAATACATGTGTTAACGGACTATGATAATGTCCTACTCGGACAACACATGGTATCCTAGAGCTGGCAGAAAACACTCAAAAACAGCAACAAGCAGCGTATCCATCACCCACAAATAATACAATATTGAGCAGTAGTCATCGGAGTTACATTGGAGTGACTTCACCTCCCTTTTTTGAATGATTGGCTAGAGGAGGACATGTCGATCAAGAACTAGTGGACCAGTAGGGACACAAAACACCCCCTGATTTACATGAAACTCTACTCACAAGTTTTGGGAAACCAAGCACAGGACTTGGAAACAAAAGCAAAGAAAAATACAACATGAGCGTACAAAAAAAATTAAAATGAGCAAAATTGTCAGCGCACAAAAACAGTAATATAACCAAGGAAAACATGATTTTGTTTGCAATTCTGATGACTTTGCTTTAATTTTTCTGTTGTTTTTTGCAGCATATTTAAGTGTTTATATATTTTTGATCTGCGCTCATTTTTCTACACTTACGATTTTTTGATGGAAGAGCCAGAGGTGGATCTCACGCCGGCGCAAGTCCTACAAGCCCCTCGATCTTCCCTTGCAGCGTTTCGCCAGTGCAGTAAACACGTGATGACCTCTGGCCCTGTGTTAATGAGTGCAGCGTTGTCGTATTCGGCGGGTCTGATGATGCTAACGATGCGGTGTCCCTCGTGGCATTGGATATGGTCCATGGAGGATCCGGCAGCCCCATCCCCCAGCGAGGGTGAGGAGCGTGCATAGGCCACTGATAGAGAGCTTCTTTGTGTCCTCACACAAAGGTGGTCTCGTGTGGTCCCCTCCAGAGGAGCCGGTAAAATCATGCCTAGGTTAGTGGTTCCTGTAGAGCAGAAGCCACCAGCAAGCCGTAGCCCCCGAAAACAGCACAATTTTTCCCAGAAGTCCACGGCAAGCTCACGAAGACCTGGTGATTGCCATATTAGTCTTGCGACCAGATCGGAGGAACCTTAAAAAAAGTGGACCACACTGAATACAAGGGATATGTTAAGCTTCCCCCTATTAGAGAGATGGCTGCAGCACATCTCTGTCTTCTTGCCACCAAGGGATGGAAACTCCGCACTGCCCACCCTTTCAAGCCTTGCCAAGGCTAGTTCGGTGCTCCATAGCATGGCAGTGCTTCAAGACTTTCAGGCCAAACTCCTAAACGATGTGGATGAGCAAGGCCTGAACTCTGACATGATTAAAGAGCTCTGCACCACTACAGATCTGGTGCTGGGAGCGACTAAAAAGTCACCACGCAGGCCATCGGAAAGGTGATGGATGGTCTGGTTGATGCTCATGGAGATGCATAACACTGAGAAAGCCACCCTACTCACTCTCGTCTCCCCTGACAAACTTTTCGGAAATGCCATGGAAGGCTTTCAGCGCTTCATCATGGCACAAAAACAGCATTATTTTTAGCCACAGAGGAGTGTTCCCTCTCATCAGCCCCACTCACATTTTGCTTCAACCCAGCACCCGATGAAACACCCTGCTGCCGCTGAGCTATCGGTGAGACCACATAAACTGTGGCACAAACAGAAGCGTCGCCCAACCAAGCGCAAACCCTGCGCTGGAGGAAACATCCTCGGGAAGCAGGCGTGTTCCTGACCGGCGCATCGACGTGAAGGAGTCTGGAGCCTGCGGTTCTTCCTGGCCCAGATTCAAAGAAAACCCGGCTGACACCTATGCTGTTCTGCTTCACAGGGACCAGAGTGTTATGTAAAAGGTTATTAATTTTTGCTGTTGCAAAATAAAGAATGCATTAAAAATTAAGAAAAACGCTTGTTGCGATCGCACAAGACATTCACACATTCTCAAAAAAGGGATACATTTCTCTTTGCATTTCTCACACCCCACACATAATGCTCAACCACGGGGGTGTCAGACTGGTGTGAAGAAAAAAAAAAGTTGAGCATGGTTATACACTCCAATTTGTGCACCCATGCTGGGTCAGGTTTTCAGACGAAAAGTGGTGACCACAGACGCGTCCAACATAGAATGGGGTAGAACAGACAGTTCTGAGAATTTGGGAAAAGTTCGGCAAAGCGGAAGTTGATCTATTATCCTATGCAGAGTTGACCCTCTGCCCTCTTTGGTACTCCATGTCCCAAGCCCAGCTGGGAGTGGACGCCTTATCCTACAAGTGACAGACGAAATGCAAATCTGCTTTTCCCCCGGTAAGCTGCCAACACTCGGTCATCAAAAAAGTTTGAGAGGACAAGGAAGCGGTTATATTGGTTGTGCCAAATGGCCCAACCAGCCGTGGTTTACAGAAATTTAGATTTTAGGTGGCCCTCCATGGGAAATAGCGTGGAGGGATCTGCTCTCTCAAGCACAGGGCATGATTTTGCATCCCAAGCCAGAGCTGTGAAACCTATACGTATGGCCCCTGAATGGAGCACAGCGAACTAGCCTGAATTGGCTCAGTCTGTAATGAACACCATTTTACTAAAATGGCGTTTTTAATTATTAGCAGTGAATTGCTCCATAACGGAGTTTCTTACATTCCTTCAAGAGCGGTTTGATGCAGGTCTTCACAATCAACGCTTTACTCCATCAACGCTTAAGTCTATGTAGCGACCATTTTGGCCTTTTATGCCCCAGAGGCTGGCTCCTCTAGGCAGACATGATTTGAACATAAAGTTCCTTAAAGGAGCAAGGCGCTTGAACACACCTCACCCTATTACGGTCCCAACATGGGACCTAAATCTGGTGCTGAGGGCGCTCACAAATTCTAATGAAACATTAGAATCCGTTGAGTTACGTACGCACTCCTTAAAGACGGCAATGCTGTTGGCTCTGGCCTCAGTCAAACGGGTTGGTGATATTCAGGCGCAGTCGGTCGACAGTTCATGACTGGCTTTCAAAAGCCACCATCAAACCCAATAAAAGGTTATGTGCCTATGATGCTACAAGGCTCAGATAGTGCAACTGCAAGCTTCCTCTTTTCCACCGTCTAATTCGGATGAGAAGTTAGCGTATTTATTATGCCCCGTGCGGGCATTGCACGTGTATGTGGAACACACTCGCCAATTTAGACCATAAGATCAGCTCTTTGTTTGTTATGGAGGACGCACAAAGGGCACATCCATCTCCAAACAAAGGCTCTCACTGGATCATTGATGCGATCGCCCAGCCTTATGAATCACAGGGTGTGAGATTCACTATTGACATGAAGGCGCATTCAATTCGAGGCATGGCTTCTTTGTGGGCGTGGACAAATGGTGTATCCCTACAAGATGCATGCATTGCAGCAGGATGGTCTTCGCAGAAGACGTTCGTTACCTAGAAGTGGTGTCCATCGTGTTGTGTGTCCCCTCTGTCTTGAGAGCTTACTATTCCAACACCTGGCGGGTAAAGCCGAGCTTCTTATTATGGGTGGGCTACGTAATCGTCTGTGTACTCCCACTAGATGCCACAAGCACTTACAATGAAAATAAACCTCCCTCCCTACCTCAGGGTATGAAGGGTTAATTATATTGTGTGTATTATATGATTCATATACATACTCAGACTAGGATTAACTTCCTGTGTTGTTTTCACCATGTGGGGTTACTCGTTTTTCATACATATTTGTAGACCGCCTGACGGGCCTATGACCTCAAAAATATAAATATTCTTCTAAGTGTTTCTACACAGTGCATTTCAGTGTAAGACATTACATAGTACGATGTGATGGGACTCAATGATGTTACCCAAAGCGTTCACTGCAATGTCTTGTGAACTGAATCGATAGGGAAGGTCTCTGGTTACACATGTAACCTCGGTTCCCTGAGATGAAGGGAATGAGACATTGCAAACTTGGCCGCACTACTACTTCAGAGTTGAGGTACGAATGATGCATTATTGTCTTTCAGACTGAATATTCTGAAGAAATGGTGTGAGGGCCCACTTAAACAGGGCAAATACGAGCCTAAAAGGGCAGGGCTCAAACACCATTGCCAATCATAAGATTGCCATTATGATACAAGGGCTTCAACTAAGTTGTGGATAAGGAATTCCCCAAAGCATTCACTGCAATTTCACGTTCCCTTCATCTCAGGGAACTGAGGTTGCGTGTGTAACCAGAGATATTTTCCTGAACTATTACTATAGTTTTACCACATATATAAAACTATAAAACATAGTTACTATAGAAAAACCATGGTAAATTGTGGTTATGGTTTTACTATGAATACCAAAGTTGAAAAACTGTTATAAGTATTAGTTTTGCTGTGCTGTTGAAATTTCACTGGTATTGGTACTGACTACTGATATGTTGGTATCATGACAAACAAAAATACAGACAAAACCTTTTTTGAATTACCATTATTCCATTTGAAAATAGGGATTGAAAAATTTTTTTACATGCCCAACACAACAGCATATGTGCAAACACTTACCCTCCCTGTAGAATTCTCTCCCTCATGGTGAGGAAATCCATGGGGTTTTTGATGATGCGCCGGTAGCCAGGCACCAGGCGGGGGTTGACCGGCTCCAGAAAAGGCCATGCATCTGAATGAGCCTCCATTTCCATCAGAATGATCCTACAGCACATCAAACTAACATTAATTATTCCATGTCATCTAAATTGTTTAAGTTTATTCCACATACTGAATTAATTTCAACTCAGTGAGGTGAATTTAAAATCATACAACAGTTTAAATATTGCTTATTTGTGTGTCATTTATTAGATAGCATTGATATACAAGTTAATTTAATTCTTCCTTTTGTGGTGGATGCTACTCGAGATCAAGCACATCTTTAATTTTGTTGTAAATTAAACTGGATGATTCATAATATTTAGGCTATCAATCTGAGATTGCAGCCTAAATATGGACTTAAATTCTATAAAAAAATAACAATAACACTTTACAAATAAGATTCCATTTGTTAACATTAGTTAGTAACATTAATGAACATGAACTAACAATTAACAATACTTCTATAGCACTTATTTATCATAGCTAATTTCTACATAAAAATGTTTTATAATCAAAGTTGTATACTTTAGCATTAGTAATCATCAGCATTAAGGGTCATTCACATTAGGATTTGAGCACACACCATTTTCTTCAGAAAAGCCACATACAAGGATATGATGTTTCACGGGTATGATGTGGTTCATTCATCACAAATAACAAGTAATATTATATTTAAAATGTTAAAATATACAGTCTACTCACTTTCCTGCAACGATAAAAAAATGCAGCTGTGAAATATGTATTCTTTATTGTACAGAGTCAAGAGGTCAGCGTGTGACATTTAGATCTTCTATTGGTCACAAGTCCTTCTCAAAGGAATTTACAGGTCAATGATCACCAATCTTCAACTCTTGTATGCAGCAGAGTATGACATTTCTTTGCATGAGGCATTCTGATGAGTATGTATATAAGTGAATGGAGCGCAAATTGTAGTGTGACCGTGCCGTTGTGAATGAACAAAGAATGTTTGCACGTTTATAAATGAACATTGAAGACTCACTCGCAGTAGGTGAGGTCAGGCTGGTTTCGCGTGGTCATCTGTCTACGTTTGGAAGGGGAGGAGTTTGTCCCACTTGAGGAAGCAGCAGAGTCTTTTTGTCGTGTGGTCATGCCCCGTTTGTACCCACCATCCTCGTTTGAACAATCCTCTGCAAGGCGCCTTTTCCTCATATTTGACCTCTGCCGCACGGAGCGCTGTGATCGTGGAGCATCACCGTTTTCCTGCAAAATTATGAACGTCAATTCACACAAGACTCCACACTTACAAAATGGACACAAATTTTCAAACATAATGAAAATCCAAGGACACTGTTAGGTGTAAAATCTGAAGCATCCACTACCTCAGAGTTTAACAGTCTTGGTCAGGACTCAGGGAATTACCTTAGCAACGCAGGTGGGACAGAACCAATCACCTTCTGGCACCTGCATGACCTTTGGTCTGAGGCAGAACATGTGACACCCACGATCACATCCATCACACAAGAGCAGGTACTCATCATCATCACCCTTACGGCACACCTGACACGTCTGTGGACATACATGAACATACCATCAGTTTATGTGCACCTATAGAAAACACTTTGCCAGGTTTCAACATGAATCACCAAAATTAAGATGGAGGGTACTACAAGAGAACTGGTTATGGGTTTCCTTTAAAGCAGGGGTGGGGAACCTTTTATCCATTAAGGGCCATTTCAGTATTTATGATTAATTATTCGCAGGCCATACAATTGCTTGCAATTTCTAATTGTTGTTTGAAATTAATGTACGCATTCTGTTACGTGCTCACATACCAAAAAAACTAAAAGGTCTGTATATTATACAATATTTTGTGTTGTTATGATTCTTAATTATTTTTAAACATTATTTGAAAAGAATTGTATTTTTCAGGCTAATTGAATCAAGGACATTTTTTTCTTTTCAAATTATTTCTTAAATGGCCTCACGGGGCAGGTAAAATGGTCTCAAGGGCCTTATACGGCCCTGAGGCCTGATGTTCCCAATCCCTGCTTTAAAGGGAATTGTTGAAAAATTTAAATTCTCTCTTCATTTACATGCCATCTCAGAGGTGTATGAGTTTCTTTCTTCTGCAGATCACAAATGAAGTTTTTAGGAAGAATACTTCAGCTTTGTAGGACCATTCAATACAAGAGTGAAAGGCAAACAGAACTTTGAAATTCTAAAAGGACATAAAGGCAGCATAAAAGCAATCCATATTTACATTTATTCATTTTGGCAGACGCTTTTATCCAAAGCGACTTACAAAAGAGGAATAACATAAGTGAATCATCTTAAGGAGACAGTGGTACGAAAAGTGCCATACTACAAAGTTTCACTTTCATCAGAATAGTATACAAAACCGATTTAAGTGCAACAACAATTGTTAATTAATTTTTTTTAGTGACTGGTTAAATGCTCTTGGAAAAGAGGTGTTTTTAGCCGTTTTTTGAAGATAGAGAGTGAGTCAGCTTCACGGATTGAGTTGGGGAGTTCATTCCACCAACGTGGTATGATAAAACTGAAAGTCCGGGAAAGTGTTTTGGTGCCTCTTTGTTTTGGTACGACAAGGCGACGTTCCTTAGCAGACCGCAGGCTTCTGGTGGGAACGTAGCTCTGCATAAATGTTTTTAGGTATGCTGGAGCAGACCCAGTGACTGCTTTACACACATGACTCCAGTGTTTAAATCAATGTCTTCAGAATCGATGTGATAATTGTGGGTTAGATCAGATCAATATTTAAGTAATTTTTTGTATAAATCTACACTTTTACTTTCACATTATTCTTTTGTTTTTTGCCGAATTACATTCTTTGTGCATATCGCCACCTACTAGGCACAAAGGAGAATTTATAATTAAAAAAAGTACTTAAATATTGATCTGTTTCTCACCCACACATATTGCCTCTGAAGACATGGATTTAACCATTGGAGTCGTATGGATTACTTTTATGCTGCCTTTATTTGCTTTTTAGAGCTTCAAACTTCTGGTCGCCATTCACTTCCTTTAAATGGACCCGCAGAGCTGAAATATCCTCACTCAAACCATAAGATTCATCCTCCACAAAAGCAGTATCTGGAATCACAACTGAAATAAGGTGGTCTTCCGCAAGTAACTTGCAGTCTTATGCTTCAACCGCTAGAGGTCCAAAACCAAATTTTAGCATTAGAAAATTACACCAAAAACAAGGATTTTAATATTGTACATTAAAATGAATGATCCAAATACATGAAAGATTTTCATAAGTGGTGTTCTCACCACTTTCACAATGGATCTTTCCCAGGCTATGGCTTTCTCCAGCTGTAGCAGACAGAGAGAAAGCTGAGATGCACTGTGGCAGCGGTCCAGAGCCTGACGCCACGTCCTCAACCTGGGCGTGATCTCACTCTCCAAACTATAAACACAAACAAACACATGTATGAACTGGCACAAGATATAATGATATAATGATTGCAGACAGTTCTTTACTGGCAAGCATTTTTAAATGCTAAAGCATACTTTGTGAATGTATGAAAGAACAGTGATTTAGAAAGCAAGACAAATGTATTCCATGTTTTATGGGTCAGAATATGCTGTGCGATTGTTGTAATTCTGATTACTCCCACCAGCAAATAGACTATATTTGGAATAGCATACTATAGTACTACTGTCTCACTCTTTCTGCTGTTTGTAGTATTTACAAAGTATGCAAATATTTTTTATTTACATAGTTGAGACATTTTGAAATAAAATTGGTTTCAAAAAGCACAATAAACACTCTAAAATGATAACGGAAGACCGCACAATTAAATATGCATGATGTAATTAGGTCATGTGACAAGGTCACGCATAAAACTGTTTGAAATGTTTAGAATTGCATAATTTGCACCATTTCTCTAAACAATACTATGCAGTACTCTGTGTATACTCTTCAGTATACAGTACACCAGTATTGCATTCTGAATGCAGTCTTAAAATAGGACCTGAGGGGAAAATGGTGTCATCTAGTGGCCATTTCACTCTTTGTAATTTTGTAGTCTACTGTGCTTTGTGGTTGTGCAAATATCAAATGTAAAAAGAATGTCACAGTGGATAAAACTAAACTGATAAACTGTAAAAACATTGTCCAAATATCTCATGAACTGAAGCACTTTCACAACTTATTTCCCTGATGCCTCTGAAATTCATCTAAATTCCACTCACCTGACAGCATCTAATGGGACTTCCTCTCCACCAGGAGGAGGAGTCAGAGGGGCTAGACGCACCACCTCCGCCAGATTCCACAGCGGCTCCTTCAGATATCGCCGCTCGATGTTGCGCTCCAGGTTGGTCAATCGAAGAACAGCCAGGTCCAAAGGGTTGTTGGGAACTCGCAGGAGATCAGACCAGTCCTTCTTAGTACGGACCATCCAGTCGTCTCTGGGGTCCACCTCATGCTCGTAATACTGCAGGTCCTCCCGTGTGGAGTCTGCCTCAGGAGGTGTGAAGATCTGAAACAAGAAAAAGCGTATATCCCAAGAGGAACAAAGAGAAATTAACAGTTGTTTAAAACTTTTAAATGTTTATTTAAATCATTTTATTGATAATAATTATTTCATTACCATTTTATTTTTATTAATGTTTTGATAAATAAATAAATCTATAATTTAATTTTATCAAATTATTTCATTTACCTTTTTCTGCATTTACTGAACAATTATAGGACAAGAGGAGGGAATGGGATGGGGAAATTCTGTAAGCCAGACTCCAAAATAAATTAATAAATAAATACAAAAATAAGTGAAAAAAACAAACAAAATAACTTCGGTGCATGCATCCCAACCGCTTCGTCACTTGTCTGCCGATTTATTTTTAATTTAACTGAGTTTCTATCTGGACTCTAGCCCTAACATTTTATGGAAGCACTCTTGAGTATTTCATAAAGTTATGTCAAACAGTTCACTATATTCAGTAGTACTGATGGACTCAAAGAGCACCTGAGTTTAAGGCCATTCTTCAGTACCTGAAATTGAGAGTTTGGCAATTCCTGATCGGCCACTGTTTCACGATCTGTGTTGGGAGTGGCCACCTGGAAATAAAGATTGTGTACACTGTGATATATCGAGTAGTGTTGGGGAAGCCACACCGAAACTGTATCATGCCAAACTATTCGTAATTTAAAGTTAAGCTATAGTCCAGCTACCAGTTTGAAAAAGTAGTTGGCTACACGGGCAACAAATCATAAAATATAGCTCACTACATTGAATCTATTAAGTGAGCACATGATGTCAAATTAAATATTGAAATTTGAATTATCTTCAAATTAATTATAAAAAAATGCATTTAAACGCAAATCTGTAGAGTCTAATTTTAGATGCGTGCCAAGCACTGACGATGACTTGGAAGCGTGTTGAGATCCCTTATTTATGTGAAAATTTTGTCTCTACTGACAACCCTAAAATGAGCAATATAATATTTTTTGATTATGTACATATTAGATTACATATATGTTTTAAACAAGCGCAGTATTCATGTCGCAAAAAATGACATGGAACGTTACAGTTGCTGGGTTTCCATCCAACAATTGTATGCGAATGTTTAATTTGCGCTTAAGAAAACCTGAATGGAAATGCTTGATATGCACATAAACTAAAAATTCACTAAAAGGTTTATGCGCTAGGCAGAGGTGGATTATTTTTTAGTTTCGCAGTTGCCAAAATGCGCATTAAGGGGATGACCAGGTTTCTTTGCAAAACAATGATGTATTTTGACCATTTGTGCATGCATTTCTGCTTCGCCAAAAGCTTGTGATGGCAACACTTGGTTGATGGGTCGGGTAAGTGATAGCTTGTGTGACTGGCAAAACGAAAGGTCCAACTTTGGCACTTGAGCAAAGTTCTTGACATTCTGAACTTTTTAAACCCACAACTGGTCATTAAAATGGGTCCATATAATCTGCTAGAACAGTTTTGAGTTTTGAGGCGTTCCTAGGTATATGGACAGTGGTGGCGTATAGTCATTGCCGCCATTTTATCCCTCATTATATACACTTACCGACCACTTTATTAGGTACACCTGTACACACCTTATTCGTGCAATTAACTAATTAGCCAATCATGTGGAAGTGCAATGAATAAAACCTTGAGGCAGATGGGCAATAACAGCAGAAGGCCATGTCAGGTTCCACTTTCGTCAGCCAAGAACAGAAAGCTGAGGCTGAAGTAGGCACAGGCTCACCAAAACTGGACAGTTAAAAGACTGGAAAAAATGTATCTCCATTTCTGTTAAGGCAAACAGATGGTAGGCCAACAGCAGCCTCAGCTTTCTGTTCTTGGCTGACAGAAGTGGAACCCAACATGGTCTTCTGCTGTTGTAGCCCATCCGCCTCATCATTGTTCGACATTTTTTGCATTCTGAGATGCTATTCTGCTCACCACAATTGTACAGGGATTATCTGAGTTACAGTACCATTTGTCACCTCGATCCGGTCTGACCATTCTCTGTTGACCTCAGATCAACAAGCCGTGAAAATCCCAGGAGATCAGCAGTTACAGAAATACTCAAACCAGACCATTTGGCATCAACAATCATGCCACGGTTGAAATCACTGAGATCACGGTTTTTCCCAATCTGATGGTTGATGAATATTAACTGAAGCTCCTGACCCATATCTGGATGATTATGCATTGCACACGATTGGCTGATTAGATAGTCGCGTGATTAAGTAGGTGTACAGTTGTTCCTAAGTGGTCGTGACTGTATGATGTTCTACTCATTTTGCCACATCTCCTGGCAGCATTTAATAAAACAATGTACAATTGCTCCAATATAGCAAATACAACTCTTTCAAAGCAAGGAGGTTATTCCGTTGATCCACCATGACAAGGCTCCATCAATATAATGCATGACGCAGTGGAAGGAAACTCACAATGATTCCCATTTTCTTAAGACGAATCTTTAGCAATGCACTTAAAAAAATGCAAAACATTAGGATGGAAATGCATCTAATGACAGCATCAAATTTAAATGTGCACAAAATATGACTAATAGAAAACTTAAACTAAACACTTTATTATAAGCAATGGACTCTATGCACGAAATATAGCCTATTTATCTCTAGTCAAATCTCAAGGGACTAACCATCTTACGGTATCGTATTCAGCTAATGCGAAAAATTAAATAGTTGTAGCAAACTTCTATTCTTTCTAAAATAAATTATTTATCACAACAAATGTGATTTAATTTAGTAAAAGAATAAAAAAAACAGCCGCGCACTTCATCGTGTAAGGTGTCCTCAGTGAGGAAAGTATTTACATCCAGCGATTGTACAGTAATTTACAAGTGAGAAATACAGCAAACACAAGCGATTCGATAGCACAAACTCTCTACTAAGCTAAAAGCTCTACTAAGTGAAAAAAACATACATTAAAGATTAATTCATTTTATTACTATAATCTGTAATATCACACCATAATATTCATAAATAAAAGAAATGATACAATAACACGACTGATAACACTTTGCGATAAGGTTTATATCAGTTACCACAAATTAAAAGTTAACGATACTTTTACAGCATTTATTAATCTTAGTTCATGTTCATTTCAACATACTAATACCTTTTACAAATTATAAGTTGCATATGTTAACATTAGTGAATGCAATATGAACAATCATGAACTAACAATGAACAATTCTATTATTAACTAATGTTAAGAGATTAATAAATACTGTAAAATATCTATATTTAATTGTTTGATCATGATACCAAATGCATGAATATATGTTAATGAATGGAACCTTATTGCAAAGTGTTAACACACAGTTTAATCTATTGATATTGTGTCAAATTACTGCATCATTGTTAATTGTCCTTTTTGCAAATGAAAAAAAAAAAAGAGAATAAAATGTTCACTTCTCATAGGCATTCGTCCATCATCAGTGCTCTCTCTCTGTACATGACAAATCTCTCAGAAACGGGACACTATTTTTATTAACGGAAATTATAATGAAAGCGAAAATTGTATTATACTATAAACTAATATTGACCACTGTTAGACAAATTGTATGGTTAAAGTGTCACTATGTTAAGAAATATTTGATCGTTCACTCCAGCATTTGAGGTGAAGCTGGAGTATCATCAATTGTCATATTATATTAACTTATATTAACACAGGGCTATCCTTTATCTGGCAAAATTAATCAGAATAATTACAAGTGTAATACAGTCAGAAACAGGGACCTTCCTGAGCCAGTGCTGGTCTATGGATTGTAAATATTCACCTTCATTGTGGTCAGTAACTTAAAATACACATTGTTAAACCCCTTCTTCCTTTTACTGGATGGAGCAACAGCTCTGAGTCTCAATGTGCGATGGATATTGTCCAGTTTCATCTGCAGAAACTTGTTGAAATAACGCGTGTGAAAAATAATTGCCCCCCCCCCCCCCGAGTCATCTCGACAGCATTATTCCGCATAGAAAGAAATAGTTTCTGGTGCTGTGCAGGAGTAAGTGTGCCTTGAAAAGTCTTGAATCAGAAATGAACTGTCCAAACAGACTGATTTACTAAAATGGTATAAAAGACTTTCCAATGCTCCTAGAGAGAAAGAGACATTCCAGTAGAGTGCATTAGATTATTGCCTAAACTGAGTCAGATGAGCTCCAGCCACACAAAAATGTAGTTAAGTTAGTGTGCTTGTGTCTCTCTGCTGTAGAAGTGAGTAAATCCAGTACAAGCACTCAAACAGCACCACTCTGTGGTTACTAATGCACCCAGACAAGACTAAAATGAAGAAAAAATAAAAAAGACAAAAGTAGCACCATGTTGCCTACAGTGACCTAATGTTATTATTTAATAACTGTCTAACCTGTGATTATTTTGGCAAAACAAACATGTTTTGTTAAATTAAAAGGGGCATTTGATATGATCTGAACAAAAAACTGATGTATGACACAATTGAAAGTATGCAAGAACCTGTTAGAGGCCCCCTTAAATGTGCTTCGTGCATCTCTTACCTTGAGCTGAAGATCTGCACCAACCACCCTCTGCTCCAAATCTTCCACCCACTGAAGAACACTTATGTCTATCTTCAAGACTCTCTCATGGTCATTCCAGGACTGTTTAGATGCCTCCATCAGTGCACCACCCTCTTCCACTGTCATCTGGAAAATAGGGTCTGACAAGGAAAAAGACAGAATGCAATAAATATGCTGCCATCAACCAAATAAACAGAACAACGGTTGGCCATTCTCTTTGCTGCTCCTCACCGGTGACGGGACGTGTGCAGACCTCAGCTAGATACTCCATGTGTTTGGTAAGGTGTTTGTGGAGCACCTTCTCTCGAATGCCTCGCGGGTGCAGGGCGCTTAGAATGGCCGTCAGCTCCTCTGGTTCTTTCACCCACCACCAGCCTTTCACCATTTCTGTAGAAAAGAAAACAGTTTAACCTATGATGAGGGACACTACACTGGAAATAAATAAATTTAGTTGGCCTACATATGAGATATAGACACAGTACTATAAAAGAATGTCCTCTTTTTGCAAACAGCATCTACAGTGTGTACAAAATCTAGAAATAATGAAGTGTGCATCTGATTTTGCATGCTTGCACATAGTCTAAACAAATTTATTGGGAGCACTTGTCATTTTTTCACTTTCCTTTCCATTTTCGCTGAATAAATGAGTGTCATCTAAAATATAACTGTAAGAACTATGACACATGCTGCTTTAATCTATAAAATATTACTAAGATTTATATTCAGTATTCAGATTAAAAAGCCATTATATCTGACCCTAAAAAGTCACGTGATGTTTTTTCTTATAGACTCAAGGCTATGTAGTGCCGAGATGAGAATCATACTCTTAGGGAACTGAAACAAAGAGCTACGATTTATAAGGATTACAGCCAGATTAGGATTGGGGGGGTGGAAGGTTGTCAAATAGTTCAGATTAAATAAAAAAAAATATATACATATTAAGGATATGAAGCATAGTACACTTGACAGCTATTTAATCATAAACACAGTGTATAACTAAATCGCACAGCTAAATTACATTCTGTCTGTGTCACCAACTGGTCATAACTCTACTAACAAAGAAAAATATCTGGCATATTTGATCACAACAAAACTTTAGTATCTTTTAAAGATTGAATGTCAGGCCCAGCACAATATCGGTGATATTATGGCACTCACCCAATGGAATAGGCTTCACCACCAGCTGAGTGAAGTACTTCAGCTCAACTTCTTGGAAGAGATTGGAGGGTGGTCGGCCCCGCCTCTTAGCTGTGCTAGATCTAGAGTGCAGACGAGATGGCCCGCTGCCTCTCTTGCGCCTCCTACCAACTCTGGGAATTGGAGTGGAGCACACTTGAGGAGGAACTGCAGTCTGCAACTGTGGGCAGGACTGAAGATACAGAGCGATGCGATTAGGATGACAAAAGTATATTGAAATGTTTGACATCACAAAAATTGCTATTTAGCCATAATTATGCAAAAGTGGATCTAACAAAGGAAGGATAGGGTCATATTACATATTTGATATATATTTGATTATCATAATTATATTTTGCAAGTGGAAGTGCCAATTTTTTGACTATTAAGGTTTTGCATTAATGTAATAAAAAGTGCAATGCTTAAAATACTGTAAAATGTAAATTTTTGGTACATCATCCAAAATGATCATATAGCTTCCGAAGGCATGGATTAAACCACTCAAGTTTTATGGATTACTTTTATCCTGCCTTTATGCCCTTTTTGGAGCTCAGAAGTTTTGAAACCCATTGACTTTGATTGTATGTAAAACATTTAGGTTAAAATATGACCTGGAATGTTCTTGACAGGCTTTGTGAAACTCAACTTTAAAGGGATAGTTCAAACAAAATGAAAATTCTCTCATCATTTACTCACCCTCATGTCATCCCAAATGTGTATGACTTTCTTCTGTTGAACACAAATTAAGATTTTTAGAAGAATATTTCAGATCTACAATGCAAGTGAATGGTGGCCAGAACTTTGAAGCTCCAAAAAGCACAATAAAAGTAATCCATACTACTCCAGTGGTTGAATCCATGTCTTCAGAAGCGATATGATAGGTGTGAGGGAGAAATAGATAAATATTTAATTCCTTTTTTACGGTGAATCTACACTTTCACTTTTGCTTCTACATTCAGCCACCTACTGGTTGGGGCTGGTCAAAGGAGGAGATTTATAGTAAAAATTGTAAATAATTAACTTCAGAAGTGATACAAGTGTGGGTGAGAAACCGATATGGATTTAACCACTTGAGACGTATTGATTACTTTCATGCTGCCTGATATTCTGAGATATTTTTCTAAAATCTTCATTTGTGTTCTGCAAAAGAAAGTCATATACACGCTACACATGGAAGGTGAGTAAATGATGAGAGAACGTAAATTTTTAGGTGAGATTGGAGGGTGGTCGGCCCCACCTCTTAGCTGTGCTAGATCTAGAGTGCAGACGAGACGGCCCACTGCCTCTCTTGCGCCTCCTACCAACTCTCCTCCTACCAAAAACTATCCCTTTAAAGTCATTCATTCAAGGTGCATATTTGTTTCCAAAATTCAAACAATATGTAAAAACTTTGGATGAATGCTACTCCTGGTTCCTTGCGAAGGTACAAGACCCTCAAAAGAAAGCCATATTTGTAGCCAAAAAGCATGTGTAGATAAACTTTTCATTATATATGCTTTCTGCTTGTTTTCTGGGCTAATAAGTGACTTTCAATTTGATGGGAAAATCCTTGTCATATTTTCCAATTTATATATGTAACATTCAAATTTTCATAATTGATAGTCAAGGAAATGATCGATCAATTACTTGATTAATCATTAACGTTAATACCGGAAAACATGTGGAGGACTCCAAATAATAGCCTACCGTTTAAATATCATTTAAATGAATACACTTAAGAAATGCAGTATTGCCATTGTCCTCGTATATTCGCTGTTCAGTGTAAATACATTTAGCCAATGTTTAGTGCAAAATTGTGATGTGTTTATTTACTGTTAATAGTGTTCAGTATTCGATACTGATACCAGTGAAATTTCATGGTACTCTCGATACCAATTTCGATACCAGAGCAAAAATATGGTAACGTGCTATTGAACACACTTTCTTTAGCCTATTTAAAGTTTTATTTCAACCTAAATAATAAAAGACATGCATGTTTCCTTCAAGTGTTTCTCAATTAAGCATATTAAGTCAGGCCTTTCAGTTATATTTTTTTTTTCAGTTTTATTTATTTTTTCTTTTCAGAATTCCATGTTTTAAAGTTTATTTAATTCCATCATCAAAATGGTGTCTAATCAAATTAATTCTAAAAAACTAAAGTGAAAACAGAACAGTTGCTTTTTTAAACATTCCATTGATTTTTTAACAAACTCTTATTCAGTACAACAGCACTCGTGCATGTAATTTATTGCTTTTTATTATTTGTTAATCATTACTTATTATTATTAATATTACCACAGTGAATATTAGATTTTACTACACAGTTGTAATATATTTCTATTGCAATTTCATCAATTGCATGTGTCTGGCATTTATTTTGACTTAAGCTTTTATTTTGATGCAAGCTTTTATTTTGACGTGTGTTTTGATGGAAGCTTCACTTGTCCGGATAAACAGTTCGCTACATAGCCCAGTGTGATCGATTAAGTGAAAATTCTGCTATTTGATTCTAAAAATATATAGTCTACATGTGCTACGTGCACTTCACAGTGCATGAAGACTGCTTTGTCATCTCTTATAAAAGACACATTGCACATGATGGGGCGGCTGTGGCTCAGGTGGTAGAGCGGGTCGGCTGCCAATTGCAGGGTTGGCGGTTCGATTCCAGGCCCACAAAACTCCACATTCCGAAGGGAAAGACACTGAACCCCAAGTTACTTCCAATGGCAGGCTAGCGCCTTGGTGTCGTCATTGGTGTACGAGTGTGAATGTGTGTGTGTGTGAATGGGTGATTGAGTTTAGCGGTATGAGCGATCTGCTTCACACATTCATTTAAAGCATGCAGCTCTAATGCAGACTAAGATTGCAGCCCTTAGCGGTTTAATAATCACACTAGGACAGGTCACAATTTGAATTTGATTAATCTTACATTTCAGTTTAGGAGTAACGGAGCAGTCGTGTGTCAGTCAGACAGCGTGTTGGTATCAAATAGCAGAGGTGGGAGTCCAGTGCAGACAAATCAAGCAAGTCACATACACACATACATATTAGTAAATTGCGTTAATGAACATGCACTGTATTTTTTTATCGTGGACACTTAAAAATACTGTTAATACTTCTAGATACCTTATAATCCGAATAGTTTAGATTTTAAGAATTAACCGGTTAAAATGTATAACACTGCGTGTATGCGACGAGGCTCAACCCAGTTTGTGAGCTCCTTATCCAAATGTATTTAATGCACGAGTAATTTTGCTCATCTACCCGCAACAGGTAGGTGACATGTAAGAGGTCTCGGAGTGACACATGACAAAAAATGCTGTTAGTCAAAAAAACGCGGTTGAAGAACGGACAAAAGAAAAGCCTTCAGTGCTCCTGTCTGATTCTCTTTTTGTTCAGAGGCGTGCAAAGGGACCATTTCTTGTGAAACAAGTGCATGTAAAGAGTTATCAACTAAAAACGGTTTTCAAGAATAATGTAGTCTATGAGAATGCTGCACATGATCTCCGATCATCTCGTGAGGTACTGCGAGTTTAGATCGCTCTTACACATTGTGAATGAAACTCTGCAGGTTCAGTAATATATACAGTTATCTTTGTATTAAATAAACAAAGATGAAAGAGATTAAATCATAAAGTAATACAAGCCACGTTCACCTTGACCCTACATTTTTGTGTTCCATTTTCTTTTCTTTAGGCAGCATTAACTGGATTACCAAAACACGATACAAACTCATTCGTTAAGAACACACATTTGCCAGCATCTTTTGGGAACACAAGGGAATTTAATAGGCTTATTTATTATTATGATTATCATAATATTTACATTTATAAATTGTCTTTAGTTCTTAATTTGCACCCATTGCTGCATACTGATACTTGCGTGATGGCATATGGGGTCGTCGGAGATGGTACATTTTGGATTTGGGGAGGTGGTAATATATACGATTTTTTTATCACATCGTTATCTTAATTGCTTTTTTCATTTAAAGTGCAATTTGAATTTAGAAATGTCTTTAAATTTTTCATGTTTCAATAAATGATTGTCATTTTTCAAGCAAAATCAATCAAGCAAAAATATTCACTATATTCAATATTCATATAATCGGATATTGTGATATTTTAAATGCGATTACCATTAAAATATTTTTCACATATCGCCGAGCCCAAAATCTAAGTAAAATTTTATGGAGACCCAAAATAAACCAAATTTTTTATATTGCCAACAAATGGTTATGGTATATTGTTGACTGTTGAGAAGGTTTAGAAAAGGCACACACACATTTAGGAGGCAATGTCGGGTCAATTCAAACTTGTGGCGCTACAAAACATGAGATTAATCGTGAATCATTTTAATTTACGGACAACCCTCTAACATTTGACAGTAATTTTACATATTAATCTTTCCTTGTGGTTTTTGAAATGTCTGATGAAATTCGAGGTTGTGGTGGTTGTATTGGATATTTTTGCATTGCATATTTTCATATTTTTTTTATTCACATGGTCCAATTCAAAATCTTTATATCCAAAGGATATTATTTTGGGAACTCGACAATCATCTGTCATTTTGGCGCATTGTGAGTGCAGCGTTAACTGCACAGATGCAGATCAGTGGTGCTGGCAGCTTTAAACACTGTTTATAATAAGTTATTGAAAATAATAATAATAAAAACATTCAAGTCTTTGTTGAGTCATGCAGTTCAAGTCTCGAGTCACTGGTTTTCAAGTCAAAGTCGTCATTTTCTTCATTTATTCAAGCAAGTCACAAGTCCTTAAATTTGCGAATCGAGTCCCCCACCTCTGTCGAATAGTCAGTGCTCAGTATTTTTATCTTTTAGTATTGATTTCATACCGAAGTCCAAGTACTTTTGACATCACTAACCATTCATAATAATTTGTACTGAAGATACATATGAGTTCATTAAAACTTCCAGGCCATTGGACTTTTTATTTTATTTTATTATTAAGAGTGTTCTCTAGTGGCAGATGACTGTATAGACGGTCTTTTCAACATCTGCTGGCATGATCACGGAACGGATTTGTGCTGAAACTGATTAATGGAAGATCGATAAGCTTAAATCGATAAAATTTGTAAAAACATCCCTAATTCAAATCTTACCATCAATACAAAACAAGGAAATGCTCATGAGGAAGAAAGCTCCAGTACAAACCTGTATTAGAAGAGGCTGCAGGGGAGGCGCGATAAGGGTAGAATTCAGGGGGACTGAAATGTCTTTATTGGGTGATGCAGCAGTCTCAAAATCTTTCACACATGGCTGGGAGAGAGAAGCCTCATCACATGGCTCTTTAGGCAACAGGTTAAACCACTGGCCTCTTTTCTCTGCCTGCTCCCTCATATTATCCTCCGGTTGGCTGTTATCACCCAGCCCGCCTCCAGACGCTGCAACTGGTGCACTATTGGGTGCCGTGTCCTGCGACTGGTTGAGAAAAGCCTGGATGGCAGTCCAAGTAAGATTCTGCACAGGGGAGTTAAGACCTGAATCCTCACCTCCTGATCTGCTGCTACGGCGCCGGCGCCGGTTCTTGGCAGCTCGCAGGTGGAGCTCAACTTCAGGTTTGATCTTCCGTGGGCGTCCCCGTCCGCGGGGGCTGCTCATCAGGGAGGGCTCACCTGGTAGAGGATCCACCACTGTAGGGGAGAACTGGGATAATGGAGAAGAGGGGAGGATCTGGGAAGCATTGAGAACTGGAGACAGGGGAGGCTCCATTTTAATCTCTGATTTCACTGGGGTCACAGGTTCATCACTGACCAGAACATCACCTGAGGCTGCAAACAAGGAAATAATTGTACATTAGTGTGGCAAAGTAAAAAAATCACTGAAACCCCAGATGGCAAAGGCAGAAGGTGATCATGTCATATTGGCTCGGTCCAAAATAGTACAGTTGGTGTTGACTTGTGGTCTAGTAGATTGCAAACCTATACCATTATACTGGCACAAAAGCATGTTTCTACAGTGATAGCCATCCAAAAGTAGACGTGTACTTTTTTATATTTTCAAATAAATAGTCAATGAAGTTAAAAATAAAAAGTTGCAATTGTATAATTCAAAAGACTTCCATCAAGTGTGCCCACAGTAAGGACTGAGAACGGCATGCTGCGAGTTTATACATACCCAATAAATCCTCGGCTCCCTCCACAAGCACACATCCCATGTAAGGAAGCAGCAGGTACCTGCGACGGTACCGATCCTGCCCGAGAGAAACAGCCCTCATGGAATGCGACGACTGAAGCAGCTTCTTACGGAAAAACACCTGACGCTAAAATAGAGGGGGAAACATTATTGTTAATTCAATAAACAGAGCAGCCAACAGATTTTACTTCATATTGTACTATTTAAATTCAGTTTATACATTCGCAAGTCAAATGTTTGAACACAATGGACTGCATTTATTTTCCTCATAATTAGGGCTGCACGATTTGAACAGTCATATTGCGACTATTTTTAAAATAATGCGATTTATAAAATAATTTGAACTACAATATGATAAATAAAAAAACTAGTAGCCAAGATATTCCTTGACAAAAATTAGATGTTTAGCAAATGCTGTACTATCAATAAAAAGACTTAGGCTTATCTTTAAGTGTTCACACTTGAGTCCTCTTAAAATGAAAAATGAACCAAAAACAAACAATGATAAAGGAGTAAAAAACAACAACAAAAAAAACAATTGTGATTGGGTTGCATCCCACTACTCACCATTATTTTGTTTTTGTGTGTTTGATGAGTTTCTCATCTCCAGATCGGCAGTTACAGGGCCCAGTGTGATTTTTAAACCACGTTAAGCTTTTTATTTAATAAATACATAGTCTGTACGTGCAGCACACTTCAGAGTGCTCTCTCATCTCACACGAGTGAACGTAACAATCATGATGGTGTTTTCAGTGTATGAGCGGCTGGCTTCACACATTCATTTTGCGATTATATATTTAATTTTGCCACAGACTTTTGCAGTTTAATTAATATACTAGACCATATTGCAATTTTTATTTGCTTAATTGTGCATTCAAACATAAATTTGTCCAAATATGTCATTCCATGACATTCTGCATTTTAAAGCTAATGAAATTTATTTGACTAGATTTTGTGATTGTCCATGTTTTACACATACTGCATGGGGTAATATTTTTGTGGTTAATACAACAGCAATGCTGTAAAGAAAAAAATCTTATTTTGTACTATATGAATGCTTAAACTAGGGCTACACTATTTGGACAAAAAGTCATATTGCTATTGCGATTTGAACTACGATTATGATGGTAATGTTTTACACATGTTCAACTGCAAAAAGGCTACTGGGGTTTTCACATTTGAACCCTCTTAAAAAGAACCAAACTTAGACCTTTTTTCAGCTCACCCACAAACAAATAAATATATAAACTGTGAATCAAAGTCTTCTTCATATCCAAATGTTACCATCCATCGTGTACGTGTTTTTGTCCATTTTGTGACAAGATCTCTTCCCACTAATCATCAACATTCGTAAACAGTCAACTTGTATATTAGGGATGCTCCAATCAGGATTTTTACATCTGACACCGATCTCCAATTTTCATCTCATCAATCGATGCTGATCATTTAACTTTTTAATCAGCAGCTCTGTCAAAACTGGTCATATGTAAGCTTTCTGCTCAATGTCACCATTAACTAAATTTCCCTGTTGGCAAAACCATAGTTGTTGCCTAGTTTTTGCTGTCAAAAATAATGTTGATTGATTGAATACATTTTACTCTTTATTCTAGGCCTTAAAATCTAGTAGGCTTATACAGATTATTCTTTACTGTATATAAGATGGTCCTGAAGAATGAGGCTTAAAGTCAAACTGAAGTTGAACTGATAACCCATTGGTGTAATTAAATTTAAAGTAAAATTTTGGTTAGTTTGTCACAATTTAATTTAATTATTTGTATTCATTATTTTATTATATTTAATTTAGCAATGCATTATATTATAGTAACTACATATTTGATATAGATTTATTACATATATATATTCCTTTTCATTTTGTTGGATGTTGGTAACATTAGTTCCGCTTTCACTTGTTTCTGCGGGGAGTGTAATAAGGGCGACACGCTCTCTCGTGAGGTAATCAAATGACAGGAGAATGAAGAGAAGTTTCTGGACTCTACAGGTGTTGCTGTTAATGCCATTTGCTCAGCAATCATTTAATAAAGATGTTTGAATTATACCCCATCTTGTATTCTGCGATATTATTATGATACATGTGCCTTGCGGAGACTGAGATGCTGCTACCGCAGATAATAATAAAAAACGCCTCATGCAGGATGCGCCAGTTTAGTGTAAATAAAACGTTTAGCGCACGTAAGCAAACGGAACCAAACTAAAGAGCACTTCTGTAACTCTAAGCATGAGCGGGAGTTGTGGAGCACAGAACTGCTCTGAAAACACCAACAATGCTCTAACTTAAAATAGACTGGACAGAGCAGCGCAAATAAACTTTGAAGGGAGCAGAATATATATTTATGCAATTAAATCGCAGCCTTTGCCATTTAATAATCGCGAAAGGTCAAATCGCGGTTTCGATTTCATTTCGATTAATTGTGCAGCCCTAACTTTAAACTAATTTGTCGCAGCAAAGCAGAAATGACAGCATATGAGTAGAGGAAGTGTGTGACAGGGATTTTTTCATGACAAATAACCGATGATGTTGTTTCAAAATGCAAACCTGCTCACAGTGATAAAACAATACAAATGTCCCGATCGTTACCATGTTTTTTTACATGCAACAAAAACCTTGTTAGCAACACAATCAAACAGTACCTTTGAATTAAAATATTTCCTAGGACAAATCATTATTTTAAAGACATTTAGGAACTTTTCTAATTTTTACATGACTGGAAAACTGCAATGAAAAATTCCAGGTTTTCCAGGATGCATGGGAATCATGGAAATCTTTCACCCATTATCTCTTGATAGAAGTTAAAGCTCTGTCCCCAGACTCTGAATTAGCAGGGAGTAATACACTTATGCCTCATGACCCTTTCCAAAAGGGGGGTGTATGCTACTCCTAAAAATAGTACAGAGCAGATGGTGCTGCTGGAAATACCCAAATAACTGTGATCTGGGAATCCCAAAATCAAATCAACACTCCACTCTCATATAGGCCACCAAGAGTATTAACCTCCCTCACAATCCATAATTTTTTTATAATTTTTTTTTCATTAACGAGTGGACCAGAAAGTGAAGGAAAAGCAGCTAATAAGTGTCCAGCAGACAGGGGAACTCAGGATCTTCAGTGGATACCTCATGAAGTTGTATGAGAGAATGTTAAGTGTGTACAGAGCTGATCTAGGCAAAGGGAGACTTAATAAAGTACTACTTACAAACTACTACTTAGTGTACAGCAGGGGTGCTCACACATATGACATGAAATCTACTTTTTCATAATGATATTACAGTAAGATCTACCATGCACAATTTAAATATACATTGTGTATCGTCTCAATACCAACATTTCAGTAGTCGGAACCAATACCAGTAAAATTTGATGATTCTCGATGCAAAAACTAATACTCATTTGTTAATTAGGTAAACATTGTTTCAAGGTCTCCAGTAATCATTTAAGACAAGGAAATAGTCAGTAATAAAATAAGAATAAACCAATTAAGAAAACAGTGCTTTAAGTTTCTAAAACCAGTATCAAGTATTCAAGTAAACATTCTTACATTCTCCTGGATTACAGGTCTTCACTGTATGATTTTAACACATTCATATTTTATTTTAAAAGCTACTAACGTTAGCTAAATGGTTCTTGTTATGCATTTCATTAATATTAACAACATTGACAGTGGCAGGTCTATTAGGCTGCATTTACACTGCAAGTCCTAATGGATATGCTTACTTCAGAAATAACTGACAGTTTCCATCAATATCTCACCAAGTCAGGCATTTGAGTATAACTGACCACTCACAATACACAAGCAGATATGCAAAAAGAAACATAGTATGGCAGGGAAGAGTCATTTACTTTCATGAGGAAAGTGATTGGACGATTCAGTAATATTTATCATGAAAAAGTTCCCTGATTGGTCAGAGAAACTATAACCAACCCTAACCCAATCGTAACCAATCAGGTAGAGCTTTCCTCATAAATATGAATGAGTCCTTTCCCGCCATCCTACGTTTTGGAAATCAATAAAATTGATCTTTAAGAATTTCATTATTTGAGTAGTTCCTCTTTTTACTCACTTTATCGTTTGACTAGTTAACGAGATTGACGTAATGACCACCCCTGCTGTACATTAACTCCCATACTTACATATGTGTTGTTTCGTACTATTGATAACTTTTCTATTATCGGGAAAAAGTGGAAATCAGTAATAATAAAGAATAAGTAAATGTGTCCAAACACATCACTGGTAATATTTTTAGAGATCTTACCTTGGTCAGTTTATCAATTTGACATTCCAGCTCAGCGATGCTACAATTATTCGGGCTCTCAATCTGAGGAAAAAGCACAACACTATTAAAATCGCACCAGTAAGAAAAGAGTTGAATCATGTCATGTTGAAAAAATAAAAAATAAAAGACTGTGAAAAACAGCTCTGAAACTGAAATGGCCCAGCAAAATTTTAAGACTCCATTTACATGCTTGAGGTCAAGGAATCAGTCAACTCTTTTGACAAGTACAGGAGAGCTAAACTGACCAGAAGGCCTCAAAAATGACTGTAATGGTTCTTATTTGGTATGCAGAGATTAGGTAAGGTTCTGTACATCAGTTTGTTTGGATTCCTCTTTTGGTTTGCGGCGACTCCCTCTATGCAACACACAGCTCTCCTCGATGCTCTCCTCTTCAGCCACACCCACACGAGCACTGCGCCTGCGCTCCTCAAAACACAACTCCTCTTCTTGGCGGCCAGTCTTCTGCATCAGAGCAGCCTTCAGTCTGTGCAAACAAACAAAACATTTTTTGAAGAGTCCACTGGAGAGTCTTAAAGGGGACATGTAAGGGATAATCAATGGCTAGATGTGCATTAACAATTTTAATGCATGACATGGAGGCAAAGAACCAGTTGCCTTTGCAAAGTGCATTCAAATAGTTTAATGCAAACCTAGCCATGGATTATCCTGCTTATACATTGGTCACTTGCCAGCATTGATTAGTTACAGCTGTCATTGATTTTCACAGTGCAAATTTTGACAGTCTACAGGCCATTAGATCTAGAGTTCTGCCCTTTCTAAATCAGACACAGAGATATAGTGGGATAATTTCAATATTTTTTTTGGAGACATCCACCCTTTAAAACTGAGAATTTAAATACTCAATCCAGAAATAATAACAGCCACATAATTTAGAACGGTTGGCACTTCTCAGAACATGTAACATTTAATTCCTAGTCTTTGTCATTTTCACATTGAGGAAAAAACTTTGTAAAGCAGCACCATCCAAAATGGAAAAAACACATAGACTTTGACATCTGAGACATCCATATGGTATCCATTAATGCTGCACAATTGATTGAATTAAGAGTGAAATCGTGATGTGGCCTTGCTCGATTTCAAAACCGTAAAATGCTGCGTGTTATAAAACACTTTCCTTCAGAGATTCAGTAAGCGATGTGTGATCGTGGGGCGCCCTCTAGTGGTTACAGGATTTACTTAGCTCTTCTCAAATAAAGGGGTTTCAATGTGTGATGTTTACATATTAATAGGTTAAAAACTCAAAGCTCATTTTACAATGCACCAGCACCATTTAGAAAAATTCAACCGCAAAAGTGCTAGTTTAGAAATGTTGTTCATGGTTGTGATGTAACAAGCAAAGAGGTTAGCCAATCATAAAGGAGTACATCATAATTAGGGCAATCATTAATGGTGCAGTTGCAAAGACAGCCTGCATACTTCTAGGGTTGGAGAGAAAGTAGAAAATTGTCATGTAAACTAAACTGCCACTGTTTTGTTACTGCCACTTTAAGATTTCTGTTCAGCATGAGCAGTACATTTCATCTTCTTTCTTACTAAACTTACTTTCGTAGTTTGCCTTCTATAATCCACTTGTTTTTCCTGTAGGTTGCCATATTCTCCAACGTGTTGTCAATCTCTCTGCAGAAACAAAAGGTTGAAAAATGACTAAATTTGCAGACCTGTCAAATGCTGTTAAATCACGCTCCTTTATCACTATCATAATTTAATTCCTACTGACCTGGTGACTATGTTGCTGGCATTGAGTTCTTCCACCAAAAATGCAAGTATGGAGGCTTTGACATCAGGACTGAGTGTCTGGAAGCTCTTTGTGCGGAGACTATTACATACCTCCAACTCAAAGCCATGAGCTTCCAGAAAGATCCGCAGCACCTCAGACACAGTACCGTGGTTTAGCTCCAGATCAACCAGCTTCTCCCCCAGGATCTTCATAGACTTGAGAGTACAAAATATAGTCTACATTAAAGGGGTCAAGAAATTCATTTTTTTTTTTTAAATATTTTAATATGTTCCTTGAGGTTCACTTATAATATTTGTAAAGTTTTTTTTTTTTTTTCACAAAAATCATATTTATAAAATATGATAATTTTTTACCATCATTCTGACCCGCTGTCAGAAACATTCTGTTTTGATACTGCTTCTTTAAAACTTCACAGTAAATGCCCACTGTTATGATTGTCTCTCTGCTCTTGACTGACCTGCTCTTTACTTGTCATCTCACTGCTCACTACTACTGGGCGTGGCTACGGAAGCAATAAGGTAAAGCAGTTGTTGGTTGATGTGTTGTTGTGGAGGCAGTCTGATGCAAATATCTACATCAGTGTGACATCACAATATGGAGGATGTAGACAACGAGTCGTTTTGGCAGCTTGGTTTTAACAAATGCTCTTTTTGCAGCGAGGAGGAAGTTTTGAGTTCAAAAACTTACAGTATGTTTTTATAGTACACTGAACTCTTATACAGTGTGCCAAAAGATCATGGAACATGTAATTCCTCATAGTAATTCCGCTTTAATCACGGATGATACAAATGCCTTAAATAGCGGTTTTGTAAATGGAAAACTGTCATGAAATCAAATCCTGACAAACATTAGCTCCTGCTAAATATTCTGTGGATGAATATATGAAGTCATAAAATGGTGGTAGTTAAATGTGTTGCAAACTGAGTTAATCTCATCAATTAAATTAATTAAAATGTTCCTTGACATTTAATTGGCAGTTTGTTTGCATTTTTGGATGTTGTCATTTGATGATAATCAAATGGTTTTCATAAAAACATACCGTTTATGAAAATATGATGAGAAAATAAGTTAAATTAAAAAAAAATAAAAATAAAAAAATAAATAATTTATTTCAATAATCCAGTTATAGTGTGATTCCAGCCAGGTCTCCAGACCCAAGCAACCATTGGCCCGGTTGCTAGGGAGGGTAGAGTCACATGGGGTAACCTACTTGTGGTCACGATTAGTGGTTCTTGCTCTCTGTGAGGCGCATGGTAGGTAACTTGTGCGTGGATCACAGAGTAGTATGAGCCTCCACATGCTGCAAGTCTCTGTGGTGTCATGCACAACGAGCCACGTGATAAAATGCACAGATTGACTGTCTCAGAAGTGGAGGCAACTGAGACTTGTCCTAAACCACCCGGATTGAGGTCAGTAACTGCTTCACGAGGATCTACTAAGTAGTGGGAATTGGGCATTCCGAATTGGGAGAAAAGAGGTTAAAAAAATTATCCAGTTATAGTATATTGGGGTTTCCCTATGTGAGATGAATGAGCTGAACACCTGTACAATGAACTTTACTAAAGGGTTAATTATCACACTCAAACAATTTACATGTAATCCACAACAAAAACGTAACATTACAACTAACATTTGCAGACAAAGAAGCGAATGAACAAGTAAACTTGAACTTAAAGTGTTTTTACACCTGGCTCATTCAGAGCATTTGTTTTGGAACCTGGTGCATTTTCTCCCTTAGCTCAGTTTGCTTAGGCATACAGCAATGAACACAGCAATCACACACGGATCCATTCCAAAACAAAACAGACCAAGACCACCTTTTCGATTGCATACTAACTCTGGAGTGGTTCACTTGTGACAAGAATGCAATCAGACTCGATGGAAAAATGAACAATATCTCTATAAAAACCATGAGCACTAAAATTAATGAATATGACAATTAAATATTGACTACATTTAAAGGACAATTTCGTCTTAAGATAAAAAATTAAGACTACAATAAAAACAGCAAATCAACAAGTATAAACAATTCTGCTTTTATGTTTTCTTTAAGGCTGTTTTATACATTTTCAATATAGCAATGCATGAAGACAAGTTAATGTCTAAGCTTGTAAGGAATTTCAACTTGATCCACTTATAAAATACTCAAATGAAAGACAAACCTGGTAATAGGAGGGCAGTCCAGGATCATGCAGAGCAGCCTCCACCAGTTTCATCAGAAGATCCAGTAGCTCCCCTTGACTTTTCTGCAGGCCAAGAAGCCCCTCCTGCAGGGTGCTCAGGCTGGGAATATCCTTGGGCACCTGAAGCCCCAGAATCTTCCCGTAACCATGCAAGAACTCAACCACCCTCAAACAGTTGGAGAAGGCCAAACCAGACAGCAGCAGTCCTGGTATCCGTGACAATGCTGGGAGGTGCTTCAGAAGCAGGAGAGAACACAAAGACTATGTTTACATGGACACCAGAAAGCCATTTATTGCAAATAAAAATTTTTTAAAAAAAAGCTTCTTTATGCTCAATTCGGTGAATGGGTTTACATAAGCTGTTTCAGCGGCTTTCCTTTTCCTCCCATATACATGTGACTTGATCAGTAAGCGGCTTTCCCCACAGTAACGTAATTGTCCCACGATGCTTGTGTAAATAATAAACAATGGATCCGAGAAACACTTCTTTTTGTGTGTGTGTGTGTGTTTTTTTTTACTTTATTTCCAGAGATTCCAGAGTTGTTGATGTGTTTCCTTCACTTTCCATGGTGACTGCACTGCAATAGTGGGGTTTCCCTCTTTTGTCAAACTCTGGGATTCCCTCAGTGTGCGAGAGCATATACAATAATGTGAGGGACAGGTGTTATTTTTCATTGGTGTGTATAAATGGGTGTAGTTTATGGTGTATGTGATTTTCCCTCTGTACTACTAGAAATGTTGTATTCTTTCCGCTGTGTTGACCTGTTGTTGGGCTCCCTCCTGACTTTAATTAACCCGTCTGTTCACGCACATGTGCACCCTCAAAAACCAGTCAGAACACCGCTTATACTTTATAGTGGCCATAACTAGCAGTGTTCTCTGGGAGAAACCTGGGTGTGTTAAACTGCTTTCTCTTAATCCCTTAAAAGGCATGAGGAAACCGGCATTCTCATTTACATTACATTTTAGAACGTCACTTTCTGTAAAAACCCAGGAATAAACAGTTCTTAAGTGCATGTAAATGTGGTCATTAAGTAATGGAACAAACTATATACCATATTTGATTCTGCACTTTTACCCAGTCAAATACCCAGCTGTAGAATTTGAAAAAACTTAAAATTTTCACAAAAGGTTCAATAATAATGCCAAGTGTGGATACAGGCATAACATTAATGCTTGTGCATGCATTCACTTTTAGGCCTATATGATACAGGTCTCAAGACTAACACATGAGAGCAGTGACAACGTTGCCAACAAGTCCAATAGATGGTGACATCAGCAACTGGTTTTGCATTTTCATGTCAAAATCAGTTGGGGTCTGGGGCATACAGTATAGCAAGAAAGTATAAAGGATAAACTAATAATAGTGACATAAGAATAGTATTTTCTCTCATTGAAAAGCATTGATTTGGATGTGGGATGCAGATTTATTTATATTAATGTGCCAGGTGAGGAATGTCTTCTATTATCTAACCCCCTCAACATTATCATCAGTCCAGCACACTTACAGTATGGTCGGCCATACACATGTCCTCTGCAGGTTTCTTCATTTCCTCTATGATAATCTGCTGTCTCTTCCTCTTCTCCATGCGTCTCTGAGCTTGCGCCCTCCTCTCTGCCTGCCTCTTCGCTGCCAGTGTAGCCTGGGCTGCGGCCTCTGCTTGAGCCTGGGCTTTGGCTAGAGCCTTGGCTTTGCTGCGGGCCCCTGCAGCCCTCTTCACGGGGCTGGCCTTCTCCAGGTCCACTGCTGCTGCTGCTGGTACTGCGATCTTCCTCCTGCGCCCACGCTTCTTGGGCTGTTCTGCGGCCTGTGGAGGGATGTCTTTATCTGATGACTGGTTCATAGTCTGGGACTGGTCTTCATCCCACTGTTCTTGCTGTTTGGCCTTCTCCAGCTGTTCATTGACATCAGAAAACACAGTTAGAGCTCCAAATACTACATACTACAAATGTTATTTAGCAAACTAAAGTGAAGAGCAGAGTGGATATTTCACTAACAATCGTTTCCCATAGTTTTTGAGCAAATAATTTCTATGACTTTTACAGACATTCATGATTACTGGAAAAAAAACATTTTTAAAAACATTTTAGAGACAGCACTATATAAATTTCTAGCTGATTTAATATTTAATTTCTACGCCACAAGCGTCGCACAATGGTATAAAAACAGATTTCTCAAATTCTCTCATCTACAATTAGTCAGAAAAACAGATAGTCCCACCCCCAAACTAACAGCATTGGTTGAGTAAATGCTGCTGTGACAGGCTGCTAAAACAAACTGAGCAACATTTTGAAAGTGCCACAGTGTTTCAACTTTTCAGTGAAATCAACCTACGAATGTCTTATTGACGTCTCAGCATATTAAAGGGATAGTTCACCTAAAATTAAAAATGCATTTACTCTCATGCCATCCCAGATATGTATGACTTTCTTCTGCTGAACATAAAGATTAAATCCATATCTTCAGAAATGATATGATAGGTGTGGGTAAGAAACAGATCAATATTCAAGTAAATTTTCCTCCGTGCTCAGTCTTCACTTTCGCTTTTCTCCTTTTTGGTGGTTCACATTCTTCTTGTATATCAATATCCCCTCATACTGTGCAGGAAGAATATTATTAAAAAATGACTTGAATATTGATCTGTTTCTCACCCACACCTATCATATCAATTCTGAAGATATGGATTTAACCACTGGACACATATAAATTACTTTTATGCTGCCTTTGAGGATTTTGGAGCTTAACATTTTTGCCACCCATTCATTCCATTGTATGGACCAACAGAGCTGAAATATTCTTCTAAAAATCTTAATTTGAGTTCTGCAGAATAAAGAAAGTCATACACATCTGGGATGCCAGGAGGTTGAGTACATGTACATTTTTGGGTTCCTTTAAGATGGGACAGAAGAATGCCTTTTTACAAAAGTTACATCACTTAAGTTCTGGATTGTATCTCTTACCTTGGCTTTCCTTCTCTCTTGCCTTATCTTTTTATTCTTAGCATCCTCATTTCTTTTCATTCTTGCCTGCAGTAGAAAAAGTACTCTCAGTATTATGAGATGAAATTTCAGAAATTTAAAAATGGACTTAGTAAAAAAAAACAACAACAAAAAAAAACAATTCAAAGCCAGCACACCTTTTTCTTCATTTTCTTCTTGATCTTAAAAAGTTTAACTTTCTCCTCTTCTGTGAGCTCCTCTGAAAATAAAGATTTAAACATTTAAATCAGCCACAATCAACAGAAGTTCCATCCAAGTTGTGAATTTAAGCATAAAATCTCAATATCGCAAAAGCAAACTGCAAATAAACCAGCATAGTATCCATACAAAATGTTCAACAGAACAAAATCATCACATCCTGGGAATTTGCCACAAAACAAAAACGGAAAATGGAAGTTGTAGTCACTGGGAAAGCCAATGTGGCTCTTATTTAAATGTAATGAAAATAGCATGATGACAAAATGCCCAAATGAATTTGCATCAGTCTGACAGACAGTTCTGGGAGGAAATAGTAGCCAAAAATTTTGATCCTATGCTTTGGCCTCATCATTTCAAAATGTCCCGAGCAACATTTGAGATGCTATGATGTCGCTCCGCTGGTTAGTCCAATTATGAGCAAGTTATTCAGTCAAAATTACTTGAGGCAAATTGACAGAACTTGCAAGATGCACATCTAGGTTTTTATTTATTCTGAATACATCACCTGAATATACAGACTCACCCTTTGCCTCCAGCCTCTTCAATAGCCTAGCGTCCACTTTACTAAGCAGATCCTCCATCTTGGTCTTTGGAGGTCTGCCTGGGCGCCTTCCCTGGCCTCCTCTGGCTCTGCGACAACGGGAATGAGGCTCTTTGTCTGGATTAGGAGGACGACCACGCTTGCCTGTTATTGCCATGATCATGGAGGGCACTTCCTCGTTGGCAAGAAGGAACCATTTCATACCCTGTAACAAATAAAAGAATAAGGTATGAAAGACTGGGACTGATTTTATGTCTCAGGATTTATTTGGGTTATAATATAAAAATAAAAACACAGAAGCGACCTAATAAGCTTCACACTATCTCTTCCATGCAAGTTTTTGTCCAAGCCAGCCGCAACAAGCAAAACTTTGTCAGTCGCTTGGATTCTATTACTGTTCTATTACATTGCACAGGGAATACCATCCACAGGCCAATCTCATTAGGCCAAAATATTTCAAATACATTCTGATTGGCTGTAATTATGTTGGGAAATTATCATTTAAAAAAAGAGGGATCATAATTCAATTTTGTTTTATTATTTAATCCTGCCCTAAAGAAGCTATTTGACATAAAAGATACTCATATATTCCACAAACCAAAATAGTAACTAAATTACACAAAATTATACCGCTATATTCCCTTTGCTCTTAATATATGTTACTTTATTGATTAGAGGAATTAAAATTTTTCACATGTTGCACAAATAAATGGATAGGCTTCTTTCAGCTCGTTGTTGAAAACACTTGACTTTTTAAGCTCACTGTCAGGACGACAAAGAGCGCGAGCGCCAAGCGCATGACATCATTGCCATGGTAACCAGATACATTTCAGTCCATTTGTTGAAAGATTAGAAAGTACCAACAAATGTGTGACGCAATGAAATTATTTATCTTCTCTGCAAACGATACCAGAGACATTAGCAAGGACACTGAGGATATTTAATTTAGGAGTAAAAATCTGTGAGCCTACCAGCTGAAACTGGGTTAAAAACTAAATGTCTCTTGAACCTGTTGACCTCTGAATACACACCTCAGGGGTGCCCCGCTCCTCATAGAAATCTCCCACTGGCATGCGTGGACTGAAGCTGAAGTGCTCTCTCGAAACCCCCTGGAGAGTATCCTGATGCTTCTGCAGAAACTGGAGAATGTGTTCCAAAACAGAGACATTTGAATCAATTGAATGCAGCAGCATGGCTACAAAAAAAATAACATCAACCTAAACATCTGGCTATGATAACTAAACAAATCGCAATGTAATAGGTAAACCAGACAGGAGACTTTTTACCTCTCGGCGCAGATTAATTTAGTGTTGTTGTGGGTAATCGCTTGAAAATGTTTGCAGATGTAACAGTTCCTACCTTGATGACCTCTGGGAATTGCTTCATTCTACGGCCACAGGGGCTGTAGTACCATGTTTCCCCTTTCAGACGATCCTCAAACCTCCGCACTCTAATCTCTCGCTTCCAGCTAGCAAATGTGAAATAGAGAACCAAGTCAAAACAACAAGGATACAACAGAACACAAACGAGCAAGCATCGCATGACTTTCCAACTGGTGATGCGATTAAGATATCAACATATCCAAATACATAGAAGGAAAATCTTTGAGCTTTTATACATAACTAGTTTTTACTGACCTAAGCCACCCCAAGTCTCTATGATATTCTAGTCTATACATGTCTTGGGTCCCACCACCAATGTAAATCTATGAGATTTCACCAGTTTTATCACCCACCAGGTGAGAGTAAATCTGAACGCTTGGGAAAAGTAATGAAACCCCTCTCCTCAATAAGCCGTACGATTTCAGGTATTATGTGTGTAGCTCAAAGGGTGCGGAATGAGTTGTATGCCAACGTTTAATACGTAGGATTTTGTTCAGAAAAGCAAGCAATAGTACTGGTGATGCTTGTCTTAGTAAGCACCACTAATCATATATTTTAATTCTGGGGAATGTGTTAAGTGATAATGATGAACAGAGATCATAATGTAACTTTTTAACAAAGGAAAGCTCACCCATGCTGCAGAGGAAATTGGACTTGCTCCTCAGATGCAATCCTTCGCCTTGGGGTATCACCTAGGACACAAACAATTGAAGATATTTTAATTTTAAAAGCAAAATTTAGAATAGAAGTTCATTGTTGCACTTAAAAACACTTACTAAAATGTTTATTTTTGGGTGAACGTTCCCTTTAACATTAACAAATTGTAACCCCTAATGTGTAGATACCTTCGTCATCATTGCCATCAACATAATCTTCAGTTTTTGCTTCTGTAATGTCAGGTTTGACTGCTTTGGGAGTCTTTGCCTCTTTTGCTCCCTGTTTCCTATTAGGCTTCCTAATCTTCTTGGGTTTGACATCAGGGCTTTCGTTGTTGGTCAATCTTGAGTCGTAGACAAAGATCACTGGCTCATTAGAAAGTTGAGGTGGAGCATTGAAATTAGTTGACATATCGATAGGGACAGCTTCTGATTCCTGTGCCTCTTTAGAGAGCCTTCTCTTCTTCGTTACATTCGGTGGCTTCTCTTCATTTTTCTTTCTCCTCTTAACTTTTCCCTCTTTTGGAATGTCGGAGGTAAAGGCTCGCTTCTTGGGCTTGAAATCAGGAGATCCTGTGGAAATAACTTATTTGATTCACTAATTGAAAACTCATATTTTGTACTTTTGAATAATGTAAACCATTTAGAGCTGCAAATAATGGTTATTTTGATAATTAATCTGTTGACTATTTCTTTGATTAACAGGATAACCTGCACATCTCATCTCATCACCCTTTTATCATACACACTTTCACTACTGTAAAGTGACGTCACTGACTAACCTTCAACTATCTCTTAATAACTCTGTTGTCAATTAATTCCATTACTGATTCCATATACTTCAATTGTTGCAGCTCTAAAACGTTCAACTATGCATACATCACAGAGGAAAATGTGGACTGCGCTTTTACCTTTAGCAGTAGCAACTGTGGTGTTTGGGGTTCTGGGCTTTCGTGGATTTTTTATTGGTATGGCAATTAGCGTTTCAGATGGTGGTATGTGTGTGGTTGCCCCATCAATAGAACTGCAGACAACCACTTGCAGGCCCTGAACTCTCATTGATGAGAACTCTGAACTTCTCTCACCTCCAGATATGTCTGGGGAATCAAGTCCATTCTCATCACCTATGGGGAAAAAAAAACCTTGCGTTTACACTATAGGCACTGATGTTGTTCACTCAGTTTATGTCCAAATGCCTACGCATTAGCGCTGGGACGATTTATCGACTTACAGTCTGTAAATTGTTTCAGTTATATTCCTTGCCCCACTGAGATTTAATGCAGATTGCAATAGTTTTAGTTATTCCTTTTAGAAAAAAATTAACTGTTGCTCGAATTGCACTCATTTTACTGTAAGATGAGTAGAGGTGGAATGTGGAGGAAGGGGAGGGAAAGGAGGAGGGGGAGAGAGATTGTGTGTATGTGTTAAGTTGGGTGTGTGTGTATTACTGAGAGGTGATTTACAATGCACAAGTTTTAGTTATTCCTGTTAGAAAAACATTTAAGTGTTACTCAAATTGCACTCATTTTACTGTAAAATGATTTTATGTTGAACTGCTAAACTCGAAATGGCACAATGGTTTGATATTCCTCCTGAAATTGACTTGAATTTTACATTGTTTCATTTATTTTGTTGTTGGATTGCTAAATGTAGATCGAACTTTCCTTTTACTCGAATTGAATAAGTTCTTACTTAAAATCACTCCAAAATAAAAATAATCTACATTTAGCAATCCAACAACATAATAAATGAAACAAAATGTAAAATTAGAGTCACTTTCAGGAGGAACATCAAAACATTGTGCAACCTCGAGTTTAGCAGTCAAACATAAACTCTCTCCAAAATAAAATTAATGTTGGAAAATGGAGATTACCAGTTAAAACAGGGCTATCGTGTTGAGGAATAATTGTGCAGTGCACACTTTGTTTCTTGTACATTTGTGTTTAAGAGAATATAATTTTCTAAAATATTAATGAGACAAGTTTTTTATATATATTTTGGGTTAATTAATTGTTATTGTCTAATAATAATACTAAAAAAATCTTTAGAAAAATCGTCAAATTAGTCATCAAATTATCATTAGGTGCAGCCTACTAAGCACCACATAATCTTTAGGCCTGGAACATGCTCTACGGAAGTATATGACAGCAAATGCTTCTAGCTAACCCACCCCCCCCCCCCCCCCACCCCCCATTTCACACATTGCTGTGTTCCATGAAGTGCTAGAACACAATTCATAATACAATAGATTGGCTTCTTTCAGCTTGTTGTTGAAAACACTCTTCTTTACTTTTTAAGCTCATTGTCAGGACGACAAAGAGCGCGAGCGCATGACATAATTGCCATGGTAACCAGATACATACAAATGCATACAAGTGTGCATTGCTGCAAGGTGCTCTTCAGTTTTCTCTTTCATATCAACTACAGTTACAGTGGAGCATCAGTATGAAGATGACTCTTGCGGAGTGAGTGTGCGCCTAAATCAGTTCTAGTTCAGTAGTCAGTGCACTAGCCAGGGAGTCGGCCATTTCTAGAGATGTCCCATTCGCAAAACCATTCTAGCACACCATAAAAACAGGGAGCAGTGTTGTTTAACATGTTCTCTACGAGATGTTTCATAATTTTTCTAAAGCCATCAGAGGACATTTTTGCAACGGGCATTTGGTCTGAACTCTCAAACCCTAACAGATAATAGATTTCTAAGTGCTCTAGTACACCCATATGGGAATACTGATTTTCTTTTGATGAAAAAAATAAAATGTATTCTGTGTAACTGTTTAAGAAACATTTTTATCAAATAGGTGAGAGTAATAAATTTACAATTTAATGATGGATTGAGAATCTCACCTTTAATGGATTGAAGAGAGGCATTTATAGATGCAGAGAGCAGGGATGAGTTGTATTGTGAGGTTTCATTTATAGAGTCGTTGAGCAGAAATGAGTTATCTTTAAGGGAGGTTTCCTCAGTCGAACTGCTAGAGGTCACAGAGCTGTTCAAGTTCTCTTCCATGAAAGATGTGTCCCTGGAGTCATCAATCATGGATCCTTCTGTAAACTTTGATTGGGCTTCAGTTGGAGAAATGCTATAAGAATCATCAAAGGTGTCCATCATAAAACTTGAATCCTCAGCTCTTGAGCTTGCAAGGTAGGTTGACTCAGCCAAGGATGGGTGGTTCATCAATGAGTCAGTGCCAATGGTTTCATTTAAAGTATAATTTCTGATATAATTAGAGTCCATTTTGACAACTGACATACTGTCTCTCTCAGCTTCCTTTGGAACACTGAAAGCCGATTCAAGGACTCTACCATAATTTTGAACCTTGTTCATTTCAAATTGGGCCTCACTTTTGGACACCTTTATGGAGGTGGTGCTGTCGACTACAGCTTTGCTCAGTGAATCACTCATCTCATGTGTACTGAGAGTTTCCTGAGAAGAGTGCGTTTCTCCAAAGGTCTGGTGTTCTACTTCATGAGAACCCAACTGGGCTGGACTGCGAGAAGAGGCGGTGTCCACATTTGCCATAGAAACACTGGGAGGTGCTGTGGATGCCAGAGAAGACCTAACAGCAGAGGGAGGAGCAGTCGAAGCCAAAGTAGATGAAGCCATTTGAGAGAGGCAAGAGGCAGCATGAAAAGGATTGACGACAATGAAAGGAAAGATGACGTTATCTGTTGAGGAAGCAGCAGGATGTTTAGGACTCTGACCTGTTAGAGTTGATGCCTCTTGGGGTCCTTTGAGATGTGCCAGTGCAGGAGAAGAGACAACAGATGGAGACGCAGCTAAAGATAGAGGTGTTGGAGAAATCGGTGGACTTTTTGAGCCCTGTGTCTCTACCAGAGGTACAGGAGCTGTTTGAGGCAGCACACGCACCGCTGGAGGTTGTGTCAAGGTCTTAGAAGAACATGTCACAGGTTGGCTGTGAGAAACAGGAGGTGGAGCACTATTAGGAGAAGACATTGAAAACGTTTTACCAAGTCTTGTAGGTGAACCACCTGCTGTTGGCACAGATGCATTGACTCCGACACCTGTCTTAGAAGGCGGCATAGATAAACCACACAGTTGAGGACCATCTGAAGATGGAGAATGTGAATGCTGCCCCGAAGCAGGTCCAGAGATTGTTTGATGAGGCAGGGTCGATGTTTTTTGAGGAGAACTAGATCGAGGCGGAGGAGGTCCAGAGACAAGGGGAGGACTGAGTTCCTTTAGGGTAGCTCCCATCTCCTGATATTGCTCCAGGTCCATAAAAGGGTGCTGTATACCCTGGCTGTATTCTGCAGAGGAGACAAAACCAGGGGGCTTGATGGGGAAACCCTCAGTTTTGGGCAACTGTTGGGATACAGAGGTTCTCTCTATTCCATTGTAGCCTTTATCCTTTTCTTTATTCATACGAACTGGAGATTCCCCCCCCCCCAAAATAAAACACAACAGCAATTAGTTTGAGGACTAACAAGCTTTGTTCAGACAAAATGCAAAAAAAAATTTTTTTTGGCCTATCCAAATCAACCTAAAGGGAGCACACTCAGACAGAAAAAGGGGAACAAATGTTGACTGCATTTCTGACTCAGATCGGTTTAGTTGAAAAATGAAATAAGACCAAGATTGCATTTGAAGTAGCTTTTTCATTATTTGGGGTACGACATGTAGTGTCATAAACAATGGGCAGGAGAGTCTAAAGCTGTACCAGAATACACTTATTTTTGCTCAACCTTTGTCCATATGCTAAGCTATGTGGCATTCGCTATGTGGTGATTAGTTAATGTACGAACGAGCGAGTGGTTTCAGACAGCATATCCATAAATGAATTAAATACAGTAATGTCTCCACAATGTTGACATGTTTAAAACAACAATTCCACAATGACTACTTTCAGTTATTGAAGAAAGTCTTAGAATCATGTTAACTCTGAAGTCATTACTTTTGAAATCATGATAATATATCAGATATTTACTACTATGAACAAACAGATCCGATTTCATAACTTGAATGAAAGTGCAGGCAGTAGAGGTTTAACAATTCATCAATCTGAATCAGCGCATCAGTCAAATAACTAACAATGTGATGTCATCGATTCAATGTGTAAAGATCAATGTAGCCTATATTTTTTTAAGATGCACCATTATTTGAAATTCTCATACCAGACACGTGCTTTGCATTTCTGTCAGACAATGCAGCAACCTTATATTTATCTAGAGTTATAAGCACTAAATAGGATTCTCATGTGAGACATGGATGTGTGCTGGGTGAAAGGAGCCTGAAGTGGCGCTCTATCCATTCTAAACGCGATTCCATAAAACGCAAGCTTTGGTGACAGGATAGAGCAGCTTGCATGTGCAATTGAATCAGTTGATATCGTAGTGCATGCGACACACATTTGAATCCTACATGAGAATTTTCGATTTATAAAGCAATTCAACCATGCTAAGTAGTTAGACAGCTCCTACATTCTGAACAGCACTAACAAGGGAAAAAGGAAACACTATGCCATGCACCAGCATCAACTAGATCTACATCTACACATCAACACCCTTACTAACATTTATCACAGTACACTGTAACAGATTTTTTCATTACAACTGTGGAGGCTGTAGCCAAGAAAAATCACTGATAGCATTTATCGGTATACCATATACATACCGTATCGGAAGTCATGGGTATTTATTTTGAATTCAAAGACTTGCTTGCCTGTTGTAGTGATGACAAATTGTCAGTGTCGTGTTTTCAAGGCAATGAGCTGTCAACAAAATGATTGATGATCACTTGTGTGTGAGACTTAATTCCTTTATATTTATTTTTCTGTATCATTTTTCAACAACTGATGTACCTTATTTTGTTGTGGACGTCCCATTGTGGATACTGGATACGCACTTTTCAGAGAGCTCAAAATATTCTAATTATATTTTGGATGCATTTAAGAGATAATGAACTGCTTGAGTAAAATAGGCACACAATATTGTAATGAAACTGCATTGCAGCGGACTTTGTGTGAGCAGTTACAGATTAAAAAAAAAACAGATTAAGTATCTTTTTGAACTAAGTGGAAAATGCACTAGGTGGCAAATATTTGTTACTTTTTAAATAAATGCAGGTGAAAAACAGAACTGGGGCAAGACATCATCTGCCTTAATTGACTAAGGCTGTGTTTAAACTGTCACAAAAAATCCGATTTTTAACTCCCATCTGACACAGATTGTATATTGTTGCACATATGTAAACAGAAGAATCTATAGAAGTCACTTCCAAATGTGGTTTTAAATCAGATACATATACAACATATGGACATCTGACCTACGTCTAAACAAGTATATCTGATTCCCCTTGGAAATGTCGTCAAGGACAGCTTGTCCTAATGCCGTGTCCTTGTCCTTATGAAGCAGAAGTACCTGTTAGCGCTCGCACAAAGACTCAACGCTTCTCTTGAGGCAGAAGTTTTGTACCCACTCCCTGTCATCAAATGTGTGGTCTTGGTCCCACCACTTCTGACTTCTAGGTCAAGCCCTATTCAGATGGGATAAGTTTATATGGGGACATTGGATAATGTAATAATTACCAGAGCTTCTCAGTCATTTTAAACTTCTGTGAATCAGTCATATCAGACTTTTTATCCAGACTGTGCGTTCCTGCACTGGAAAAAATTACAACATGTTTTACCTACTATAAAATGCCCTGTAACAATAAACCCTGGTAATATTAATCCTATATGAATTGACATGTTGATAAAAAGCCAGCAAATCTGCACTTTGAAGCACTTGAGCCTTTTAAATATCGCAGTTTCTTAAAGTCTTTGTGCCTGAAGTGGATGTTGGTCAAAAGATGATGCCAGAAATTATAATATGTGCTTCACTTCAAATAACACTGACTGTTACATTTGGAATGATGCATCTTTCTCTCAAGCCTTTTATGCTATCAAGTGTTTATTAACCCATTTAAAAGAGAAATGAGAAGTCTTTTTTTTGTTGTTGTTTAGGAAAATTAGACAGAACATAAGCATGTTTTTTTAAGCAAAGTGAGTGCAGGAAACTGTGTTGAGCCCCACGTTTCCCCACCTTTTTTGACTAATAAATTGCAATCACGTGCAATTTTGTCTACTTTGGAAATATGAAATAGCACAAGGCCATTAAAAACCTGAGGGTGAGCCATGGCAATCATAAGTGAAAGCGTTCAGAAATTAACTCATTCGAGTTTGGGCGGGAGTATTAATGTAATATCAGATACGAGTTGTGTCTTCAGTGAATGTAAACAGATGGGACAAAAATTTTTTTTTTTTTTAATTATCGGAAGATCATTTGATCAGTGATCAAAAGATCAGTGTAAACACAGCCTAATAGTCAGATAAGGAATTGATGCAGAAAAGTTAACTATGGTGAAAACAAGGAGTGGACAACAGTGTGACAAATGTCACTGGCTTAAGAGAACTCGAATACAAGTTTTGGTGATTTTGAGTCAAAATCGAGAGGATCACTAACATTTTTTTTTTAAATAATACTTAATTATGTTTTTGACTTTTAAAATAATCCAAGTCTTTCATCATCATTCAAACATACTAGGAACTCACAACGATGGGCCCCATTCATGAGGGTAACATGTAAACCACGCATAAACCTTCATAAATGTATATTATTACAGATCAGATACCATGATTAACTTTAAAGTTAATAGAACTGAGAATCAAGATGGAGAGTGTCTGTGTGTGACAGGAAGAGAACTGCATAAAGAGTAAGAACACACTGTGACCCTGTTTACACCTGGTATATAACATCCATCACAATTGGACAGCGGGTAATCAGGGGTCAAAAAGTTTAGTGACACAATCATAGAGGCAGTCAGAAAAACATTTGTCCAGATTTCATTTGTAGACAGTAATCCTACTCTCCTGTCAATCATCCAGTGCACTAAAATGAGGGTTTTCAACTTTGCAGGTTAGATACGACTATAAAAAAAAAAAATAACCATTTGATTGGAAAATTTGGAAAAACACATGCCCAAGAATTCACAGAACTTAGCATCAACTTAGAACTTCTTAGCATCAACATGCAGTAAATAAGATAATGTGAAGCATGCACTTACAGTTACAGTAAATACAGGAGCTCAACTAAAACCATTTTTTTTCCCCGTTTGATAAATAAAAAAACAACATCAGAAAATAAATTTAGAATAACATCAGAAAAAATGATCTAACATCAGAATCACATTCTGATTTAAAGACCATTTCGGTGAGATTAAAAAGGACAGTTTTCTATGTATTAGGCTAATTATTTTCCTTTGCAGTTTATCAACATGTAGTAACGCACTGATGTAGTAAGAACCGCATATACTTAAAGAAACCAGAGACCCAAGACAGATGTTAATACCAACTGTAAACCAGGCCTAAATTATTTCATGTGGAGCATTTGCAACATGCTTACTGAGACAACACGAAGGTCTTATCAAGAGACCCTAAAGCCTGTTTATGGCGGTAGCTCACCTTGCATCTCCCTGCTCTTAGGCGAACCGCCATCAGGCATTGCAGAAGGAGACCTCACAGGGACCTGGATGTTGAGGGGACTACTGCTGCCTCCACTGCACATGTGATGGGGGCTTCCTTGTGGAGGTGTATAATTCTGCGCAGTGGATGGAATCATCTGACTGTGGCCTTGAGATTGAGGCCGGGTCTGCGGTTGGGACTGGTGTGATGGATGTTGGTAATATGGCATTCCATTCTGCATCATACCATATTGCTGCTGCTGTTGTTGTGGCGGCTGCTGGTGTGAATGCTGTTGGAGATGATGAGCTGTTGTAGGCTGGTGCTGCATGGATGGAGGCTGCTGGTGATTTTGGGATGGTGGGATGCCAGGATGCCCCTGATTTGGATATGAACCATACATGCTGTGAGAGTTATATCCCATGGACATTGGAGATCCCCCTTGCTGCTGCCCAGGATTGCCCCTACCCCAGTACTGTGACCCAGTACCCGGGGGCTGCCGGGATGGCCCCATACTACCGTTGACCTGGTACTGTCCATGCCCCTGAAAGTGGTGCTGCGGCTGCTGTGGTTGGATCGCCCCCTGGGAGCCTGGTTTCTGGTGCACTCCTTGGGAGGTTCCAGGGCCCAAAGCTGGGTTATATTGAGACTGAGCCCACAGATAGTCATATCCAATGCTGCCTGGGTGTTGATGGTTGCCCATATGAGGGAAAGAGGAAGAAGAGGGAGGGTGGGCACTAGGCTGGCTTGTCCCTCCTGCAGTAGTGATGCCATTCACATTCATTTCGCCATTCAGATCTGTGTGATAAATCGGGATGATTAAAAACTGAAGGGAAAAGAGTCTTACTAGGTATGTGCCATCATATTTATGGATATTAGACAATATTATAGAGGACATAGAAAAGACAGAGAAGATTAATAACCCAAGAAGATTAATACCCATCTAAAACAATGCTTAACAGAAGATAAATGGTCACTTTTCCATTGCTTGGGGAAGCTCAAGGAGGACCCATTAATATAAAGAGAATCTCTTGAGGAATAATCACTTGCAAAAAAAACTATCACTTCACTGGTGCATTGTGCTGTTAGTTTTGACACGCGAGACTACACTCTGCATGGCGTGGAACACGTCATATGTGGATTTAAAACATGAACAACAAAAAGGTATGTATATCGTACACTACAGTGCACGTTGTCAAATCATAAAGTAATTAATTTGTTGACTAGATGCTGCATTAGTAGAGAACAGCAGTATATTTGCAGACAAGGCTGAGAGGACAACAACATCAAAGCTAAACTCAAGCGGTTAGAACAATGTGACAAGTCCTACCCAAATGTTTAAATGTCACTATTGTTATCATCTCTTTGCATTAGTTTATAACCAGATGGTCACATTTATGCATTTGTTAGCCAGCTAAGTTGCATATTTAAAGCTAGTGCTGTGAGAAAGCAAATTAATATGCTCATGCAGCCGAGAGAAACGTATAAACTAATCAATTCAATTTCTTTATCCTCACTGCAATATGATGACTTCAGATCGATCACATTCTTGTGCTAAAAAAGGCTAGACACAAATACAGTTTAACAGAAAGCAGGTGTCTCAATATGCTTTTAATGTTCTTTTTAATTAGACACTTCATATAAAAAACAGCACTCCTGCACAATGAATAAACAAACACAAAGGGAAACAAAGATGTTTATTTAGCACACGTTTACACAGAAAAACAAATGAATGGTTGCAAAAGCATTCAATGTGAACAGCCTCTTACAGTTGGTGGAGGTCTTTGGCTGTTGCGTCTTGCTCTCTTATAAGAGTTTCTCAGATTAAGCAATTAGTTGTTTAAATACTTTGTCAGGAAAGCAGTGGAAATGCATGTCTCAAAATCCTCGTGTTCGGTTCCAGTCTGTTATGTTCTGTCTATTTGAACAGACCCTGGACTGGCTGAGCCGCTTCACCACCGAGGTCAGCCGAATACCACTGCTATCTGTGAATGTTGCTACTCTACATACAACTGTACTGAATAAAAAACAATGTGGTAATTCACTTATTATGAAGATTGAGTCTGAAGTAGTAGGAATCAGTGCAAGTGTAACACCATATGAACTGTCTTTTAAAGTATTTTTCCCCCTCAATTTACTTTTGATTTGAGAATATGGATCGACTAAAACAATTAGTTTATTTTATTCACATTAGTTGAAAATGAAATTATCTTTTTTAACAGCCAGGATAGGAATGCTCTATGTAATAATATAACAGTGCTGAATGGTTTATGTATTTATTGCGCCCTCTTGTGGACGAATTAAAAAATAAGCTGACATTAAAATTCAGAAATGTGTTCATATATATTCATATTTATTTCATTTAAAAAAGTACAATACATTTTCATGGTTCAAGACAATACTATTTATTTTTGTAATAAAGTTCAGCACTATTTTACAGTGTTATTTTAAGGGGCATTCAGTATCAGTTTGAAAAATTATTGGTTGATTAATCGTTTATTGACAGGTACTGCCCAACTTAGTTATCATATCTGCTATCAAATCCACCTCTAGATCCTTATACATAAAAAATTGCCTTGATTCTTATATACAGAAGAGGGAATGATGAAGGCTGGACACAAACCCCCACCCATGTTAGCTCAAATGCTCTTAAAGGTGCACTCAGTATTTGTTTTGTTTCTTTTGCAAATGTCATCTTGGACTTACACTGGCACCTTGGAGCCTGGATGTGGCATCATACAAACACAATAGTTTACAGATTACTATGCCATGTAGAAACTCACATTTCAATTTAGAGATGATTAATTTAATTTTTGAGTGAAAGTGTCTATTAACAGGGCGATTACTGAGATTAAGCAAGTAGCTAGTATTCAACTGGTCATGTGATCATAACATAGATGTCCCCATGAGGGGACCGTCTCCATGTAAAATAAAACACTTTTTATAAGGTTACTGATATTACTGGAGTCTTCATTTGATGTGAAAACGTATGATTTTATACATACGTTTCAAAGTAACAACTTTTTTTAAGAGTTATAAAAAAATTACGGAGTGCACCTTTAATGTTTCATAAGCACTTCCACTGTATACTTCCAGCTCAATTTAGCAGGTTTCTCTATGCTCCAAAATGATAGAGAATAACTAAACCCCCCTAAATATGGAGGGCATAAACCCTAAATTGTACAATCAAGATCCCACTGTTATCATTCAAATCTGGTGGAAATGTTGCAACATTATGATAACTTAAGTGACTGAATTTCTTCACATAACTCCCTATTTCCTCAACCTACTAACAGCAAAATGGCAATTTTGAACAATATCCAGCTCCTTCTCATCGTTCTTTAATGAAAAGTTACAGCCTTCAACACTCATCAAATGTTAAGAGAAAGCTTTGTTTATTGACCATGGTGGTAAAGTGCTAAAGCCAGAGACTTTGTTTAAAAGTCATAATTTCCCTACAATTTTGTCCATTATAGGCCAGTTTAGACAGTTGGAATGGACTTTACGGGATCAACAGTACCGAAAGTTGTAACGCGCCAATGCTGTAAAGAAATGCTGTCCAGGTGAGCGGTTTACTAGACTCTGAGACAGAGCCAGTGAGCACTGCTGTGGCCGACATCACAAATATTACTCTTTACATCTACATAAAATGTCGCAGATAAAGCCGATGAGATACCCGAGCAATCGCATTCAATAACACACATCACATACACCGGTATCATGCTGAAAACCAGACAAATACTCAACTATTACACACGATCAACGTGGACACATGTCAATCTGGGTCATATTAGTACAATTGATGGAAATGAATGGATGAAGATGTACAAATTCAGATCAAATCCAGCACAAATTGATTTATGCGTGCCCCATCATTAGCCACACAGCTAACAGTAAACATTTCCGGTACAGCTTATTTTATTAAACGATAAGGATACAGCCGACACACATCTTTAAACGATAACACGCAACGGCTAAAGTTTAATTGGATAATAAATGAGAACTGGACAAAACAAAAGAGGGAGAGATTCGGTTAGCACGAAGGCTAACCCGCTGCACATGACCATGCGCCGCTTATGAATCACCGACCACATACAGAACTATATGCATGTGTATAATTGTGTGTGTGTGTGTATATGTATGTATATATATATATATATATATATATATATATATATATATATATATATATATACACATACATACACACACTCGTTTTTTTACTTCTTAAAAGGCTAAAACAGCATGACTCTGAGTAAAGTCGCTAGTATGCGCCGTCTCTGTTTCTACATTTTCTTTAATACTTCAATCTTGTATCCCCTTTTATTTACTCATAAAAAGAAGCGAGTCTGTGCTTAGATACGGCCAAACAACCGACACAGAAACGAAAACAATAGATATTAGAGATATTCAGTAGAAATGTGGTCAAAAAGTAAAGGTGAAATGTTAAACATTTTAGCGCTATTCATGAGGAAATAAAACTCTATAGACACACTAATGAACGCCATTTTGATATGAAGTTTAATTCAAGTGGTTGGTTTAGATCAGCGATGATGCAATGAAAAACTGAGGCCTGCGATCTCGCAACGCAACAACAAATCGTGCTGATTTATGATCTATTAAATATTCTTCTGCGATTAACATTTATGTTAATTCAATATTTTGGAGTATTAATGAAATTGAGCCATATTCATGTTAACCGATCATTCATTGATAAACACGACGAACATGAAAACTGCAGGTGTTTACATAACAACGGGTTTGTGCGTTATTTAAATAATTAAAAATAACGGATAAACGAGCTGATTAGATAAATAAGGGTCGGTTTGTGCTCTGTAAAATATTACGGGTGGTTTATCAAGTTTTTAATAATGCGTTTTTCATCCTTGAGGATGTTGCTGATCTAATCTCAGAAGGTCGGCAGATGCACGTTATTTTCCCGATATGAGTTAAGGGGAAACTGAGGCAGCATCACCCACATACACACTCTCAAAAGTTTCTCCCATATAATTGATAATAAAACAGTCCAACCTTGATATCTGCCGATTGCACAGGAGACAACGCCTCTGGATTCGCGGCAGAAGACCAATGTGGATTAAGAGAGTGTATCTGATGTAAATTACAAACGGGTATATCGCTAACCTTTGGGCTTCAGATTTGCAAACATGGCTGGTAATGTCTGAGCGCAGCCATGATCATAGAAAGAATAGAGAGCAGAAAGGGGAAGTCAGTGACGGTGTCGTGAGAAATCGAGCCCCCCTGAAAATCGGGTCTCCCTCTGACGTCACAGCAATTTCATTGGCTGAGAGACATATTAATGGGTACTATATTTACTGCCTGAGTAAAAATCCTTTAGAATCGTTTTGTGCTGCATGTCTACATAACTTTGTAAATACGACATTTAATGACTACACACAATTGTATAAAACTTGTGTTATTTAGATTTTGAAATTAAAGATGTGTCGTTGTTTGTGTTTTTCAGTTAACCTAGTGGCCCTGTCCCAAATGGCACCTCCGCCCTTGTGTTTTTGTCTTTATTTTATTGCTGAAAACATTCGACAAAATTTGTTTAAAAAAAACACATACAGCACAACAATAAAAAAATTAAATAAATAAAAAAGTTAAATTATAAAAATAAGAGGGCCATTATATCACATAAAAAGATCACATGAAGAGCCCTAAAGTAGAATCAAATACTAACAGTCCTTATAGCTTTCTTATTAACAGATACTGAGATCACATTTAAATAATTTTCCATTTATTTTAAGAAGACAGATTAGACTTTAGTCTTTAAAAAGCATACAAAAACCACAAGGAATAGCTCCCATAACTGTAGCAAATTATTTTGGGGTTACCCTCCGCCCTTGTGGTCTTCCTCTGAGTGCAGACTTTGATGACGTAAGAGAATGCAGACCGATGTGGCACTATTCAGCAAGTCCATGAGGGGGCATGATTGGTAAAAGTGTCATTAAACTTCAATCAGATGACGCATTTTTTATTTTACATGCAGTTTTACAAATTATTATTTAAAAAAGTCATGGCATTGATAGATAGGGTAAAGGAACAACACTTTAAACTAACTATTGAATATTTGTTTTTATTAAATAATTTCAAGCAATAAAGCATTAGATAATTAAGAACCTCTGAAAAACAAAGTGCACATATGACTACAGCAACAAAACTCCATTGTTTATATCTTTAGAGAACAAATAAACATTATTCAGACACATGGATGGTTACAGAACACATTAAAATAGAAAGAACATACCACCATATATTCACAAAAATAGTTATAAAATACAGCCACATCTGCAGGTATAAATAGCACTGTTAGAACAAATGTTGCTATATCAATAAATATAAGCAATCTTATATCTTTCCTGTCTTGATATTTTAGAGTCTCACATTAATTCTAAAATCCTCTTTGAAACAACAATAACAATACATTGAATAGGTTTTGCGCATCCGCCCCGTCTGCCGGCAGGTCGTCCCTGCCTTCCTGGAACTGGGAGGGTGACGAGGGGAGGGAAACAATAAGAAAAACACAGTACATACACGCCGTAATGGCCAATGATACCATCTTAATATAATAGAATTTAAAAAGAGAGGGAAAGGCCAATGGGGAGTGGCAGTAGGAGAAAAACGTACTCGCTGGTTCTCCAATATGCTGTAGCTTGGTCCTCGGCCACTCCTCCACTCTCTAGTGGATGATAGCCGTGCCTCCCCGGGCGGATCGGAGGCAGTCCTCCGGCCCCTGGTAGACGGAACACCCCGCTGTATTTTCGGTGGACGGAAGGGGTCTCCCCCATTTAATTTAATTGTCCATAACTCTCTCTGTCGCACCACTGTCTCCGGTCGGCCTTATCCCTCTCAGGCTTAATCAGCCTATTTAGGGGTCGGGAGTGCGGAATCATGACCCAGCCCCGCCCTCCACCCTGCCACACCGGCAAGCACTAAAATCACAAATGGGACACACTACGGACTTGTAGACTTCACAAGCACGTGCAACCGAAGGCCACGAGACCGCAAGTCCACATGAAGTGTGCCATTTGGGACCGGGAAATGCTATCACAATAACATGATAGGTTTTTACTTAAGCATAATGTTTTCGGTTATTAATATATATATATTTTTTTCTTGTATTTCACTTAATGCTAGGGGCTTAAGAGACATTAATATAAAGTCAATATTTTAGTTTTTTAAAGGAGAACTTTTTTTAATTTTGTTTCAAGAAACACTCAAAACCTGAGGATCAAAAATTCTGGGTAAACCAATGGGGATTCAAAATTATTTTTGATCACGGTTCATCTAAATCTGCAGGATTGGCCATTCTGTTTTGCAATTCACCCAGTAAATATATGGAGAAGGGGGCAGCGATATACAGAAAAGGACAGCAACACCAGGAGAGACTTTCAATTAAAACATTATCGATTAATTTCAATGTAGTTACAGATTGAACTCTGTTTGCTAAGGAAGCTGTCTCTTTCTATAAATAATTATATTCCTCAGCATTTTACTCGGATGATGCTGAATCCTTATTCAGCCAAGTTAAAGATCTAATTCCCCATGTAGATGATGAGTGTGTGTTGTTATGTGATGCTGATATTACCTCTGATGAGCTGAATAAACCTAGAAAACTTATCGTTAAACAAATCTCCAGGTAGCGACGGCCTTTCAGACATTTTCTATAAACACATCTGGGGCTTATTATAAGATCTTTCTCTCTTATGTTAAAAGAGGCAACAGATAATATGACATTCTCCCTACTATGAAACAAGGTGTAATAACTTTAACCCCTAAATCGGATAAGGACCCCAACATTTTAGATAACTTTAAACCCATTAACTTATTAAACACTGATTACAAAATTGTAACTATTATCTATGCTAGCAGAATCCTACATAAAATTATAAGAGACTCTCAATCTGGTTTTATGAAAGGAAGATCCATCCACAATAATATTCATTTAGAGCTTGATATTTTAGATTATAGTAATGTTATAGACGATGATGGTTTTTATTTCTTTCTCGATTTCTTTAAGGCATTTGATTCAGTTGAACACTCATTTATTTTTCCATTGTTTAAGTTTGTTTGGTTTTGGAGAGAAATTTAGAAGTATTATATAATCTCTTTATGAAAACTCAAATAGTTCAATTTCCTTACCAGGAGTTACATCCAGGCCCGCATTAACCTGCCGTCAGGCCCTGGGGCTGAGAGGTTTTGTAGGCCCACAATAAAAAAAAGTCTAATGAACACGTTTGTCTATATACAACAAAAGCAGAAATAAGTTTCTCTCGGGGAGATATAGCCTAACGACGACAGTATTCCATAAAAAAATCCACAACAATAAAAGTATTAAGTATCAAGTATCTTTGTAGTAAGTATGTTTTTTTTATATATATAAATTCTTACTAACCGCAAGCTTTTGAATGGTAGTGTATAATGCTACAAAAGTTTCTATTTCAGATATATTTAGTTCTTTTGAACTTTCCATTCATCAGAGTCAAAAAAAAAATGTACACAACTGTTTTCAACATTGATAATAATCATAAATGTTTGTTGAGCATCAAATCATATGAGAATGATTTCTGAAGGATCATGTGATGAAGACTGAAGTAATGATGGTGAAAATTCAGCTTTAATCGCAGAATAAATTATATTTTATTGTAGTATTACTTTAAATTGTAATAATGTTTCATAGTATTACTGTTTTTAGTATATTTTTGATCAAATCAATGCAGGCTTGGTGAGCAGAAGATACTTATGAACTTTTGAACATCCAACAGAATGATTCTAGCTTTATTTACCGATGTACAATTTACCCTAAAAACAACTGGATGATTAATGTGACACTGTGATAATAATGTTTGTTCCAAAAGACTTAATTAAATGCATGAAACTAGTTTATTAGATATTAAACATATAAATTGTGACAAAACCGTGTGTTGGTGGGGATTTTTCAACGATTTTAGTGCATACGATTTGTACATAATGTTAGTTACGTCCAGTAGGAGGCGGGAAAGGACTGTTATTAGTAAGTAAGTCAGTCAGCAGACTATTCAGCCATTTCAGTGAAAAAGGCTGCTTTATTCAGGAACAAACAATGCTATGGCTATCAATGTCAATCATTGCTATTTCAAGAGTGAATCCCGCATAAATACGGCGCTCTTTAGATGTTTGGCGGGGCGTTTACATTTTGAAGAGACATGGCACCTAGCCTATAAACAAACTTAATATAAATTATTGTAAATAATTCACGAAATTTAGTCTGCATTTAGTCAGCTAAAATATCTGAGGGACCCCCCTAAGTCTATTTTTTACTTCTTATGGGGGGTCCCGGATCCCCCCAGCCCCCCCTCAATTCGAGCACTGCTCTTCCCGCACCTGGTCCTCCTCTTTTCCAGGTAAGCGAGGTAAAGGTCCTCCGGTCTGTCCGTCCCCGGTTGGCTCTGCTCCATGCAGCCAGTCCTCGTCCTCTGCAGCGCGAGTTAACGGTATATCGCCTGTTTGCTTGTCCTCTGCACTGTTCATCGGTGCTCCGCTTAATGAGCTCGACTCACCTTCATTTGCAAGTTTAAAAAATCCTGTCAGCTTTGGAATCTTTTTTAACAATTCCTTCTCACTGTTTTCTTTCTGTCACAATATTTTTTGCTTATGAGCACCACTCTCAAACGTTTTCTTTCCCGACATTTTGATTTAGCTATCCGCTATCTTCTGTGAGTGACTATAAGCATACATTTGAATAGACTACTAGAGTAGACGACAACGCATGCTACAACTGTTTCTCTATATTCTGATAGGCTGTCATATCATGCTTCCCACGTGGGTCACTTGTAAATTGGATCAATCAGCAGCCAAAAACATGAATATCATGTGATTGACAGAAAATTCGACAAACTACAAAACAATGTGATTTTTTATTGGCTTATGATAGGCCCCTTGTCTTCATAGGCCCTGGGGCTTCAGCCCCAGTAAGCCCGTGCATTAATGCGGGCCTGGTTACATCACCCCGATTCTCTATTAAATGTGGAGTTAAACAGGGATGCTCCTTATCCCCATTTCACATTATAATGACTACAGAGCTGCTTTATATCTTTGTTAAAAATTCAAACATATCTCCATTAAAGTCTTTTGGGCAACCAGTAATTATTAGCCAGTTAGCTGACGATACTACCATTTTTATGAAGCAGCTGTCAGAAGTTTTCCAAAATTCTACAAACAATTCACACCTTTTCTAAAGCCTCTGGCTTAAAATTAAATCTGACCAAGTGTGAGTTAATGCCGCTTCATCAATGTCAGTTAACTGAGGCCTATAACATCCCTATAAAATCCACAGTGAAATATTTAGGAATATATATTTCCAAAGACTCAATTGAATGCGAAAATTTGAACCTGTAGATAGTAGTTGATAAATGCAAACTAAAATTAACTCATCGTTATTGAGAGATATTAGTTTTATCTAGATATTAATATTTTTTAATTAAAATGGATAGTTTATCAAGGTGCAACTATCATTGGCAATTCCAAAGATAGTGATTAAAAAAATGAATTGGGTTAATTTTGATTATATCTGCAGAAAGAAAGTTCATTACATTAAAAGAGCAAAGTTGACTAAAGATTTCAAAGATGGAGGTCTGGAAGTCATTGACTTTGATTTCATTAATAGTACCCTGAAAATTAACTGGTTAAATTATTTTCTAAATAACAACAACTTTTTTACTTAGATGGGATTTCACTCCCCAACTTCTCCCTATCAAACTATCCCCGTTTCACCAGCAAGTCTTGTTGTACGGGAAGCTTTTATACAAACATAATTTCACGCCATATAAAACTCCATTAAGGAATAATACACATATCACAATAAGAAACAAATCACTGTACAATAAGGACTGGTTGGATAAAGGTATCTGGTCGGTGCTGCATTTAGTCAATAGCAGAGGATGTTTTATATCATATGAGAATTTCTGTCTTAAATATGATATAACCTGTAATCGGAACACATTTAATTATATAATCAAAGCTATCCCCAACTCTATTATATGTCTAATCAAAGGATTCCTTTCAAATTCTAATCCCAACACCCTGTGACTCCCATCACTTTTAATTGGAGGTTTGCAATTTCAATTAAACTAAATTTCCAAACAAAACTATCAGAAAATGTTTGATAACATTTTATTCCCTACTGTAGTTTAAAGAAACTTAATTTCACAGTTTTTCTCAAAAGAAACAATTTACTGGTTACGAACAAATTATTTGAAATTCCCATTAACTCCCAAAGCTAAGGAAATTCATTTAAAAAAATTTAAATTATGTTTATCGTTCTAGTGAATTTGTATGACAAAGATTTGGAATTGAAACTAGTAATTGTGTATTTTGTGATAATATTTCATTTATTTTTCCATTGTATGTATGTAGATGCTTTATGGCTTTATATTCATGAGTGGCTTTACCCAAAGTTTCCTCTTCTTGGAGTTTTCTCTCATAAGGATATTGTCTATGGAGTTGTTATGAACAGCTACAAAGATGATTTATAACATCCTTATTCTTGGGAAATTGTATATACACAAATCTAAACATTTGAAAGTGAAACCCAGGTTTTCTCTATTTCACAATGTGTTTCTTTCTTATACAAATGCCCTTATAATGATAAAAAGTTAAAATGTAAAAAAAACAACATATTTTTTATATAATAGAAGAATATTATTTGAAAAACAAACCCTTGATTTTTGGTTTTATTTATTTATTTTCATGAAATGCACTTTTGCACCTGATCTCATTGTTATATTGTAATGATGTACGATTGTTGTCAAGTTGTTTGTACATGATATTGTTCAATAATAATACAAATTATATATATATATATATATAGTGTGTGTGTGTGTGTGTGTGTGTGTGTGTGTGTATAAATATTATTCTGAAAAGTAATTATTTTTGGGGTGCTTTTATTTTGACGAGTGGTTTGTTTTTGCGGATTCCGAGGAGAGACGAAGAAGGAGAGCGCGGTGAGTGTGGTAGGCAGAAGTTAGTGTCGTGTTTGAAAAGCTTGTTCGATAAGGTTACTTCAACGGAGGATTATCGAGATTTAATTCGGAAAAAAGACGACAGCACTAAGTTTTTATTGTGAATCGTGACTCACGTTTCGCAGTTCTTAAAAGTTTGTTTCATGTTCCCGTGGATTGCATTAGCTGCTTGAGCTAAGTGACAGTGATATGCTGTGAATGGTATGAGATCCGTGAGTGCATATAAAGTACAAGTTTGCTTTATTAGTTACAACTGAAGAGTTGTTGCAGTGTTTTGTACTTCATACGTTTTTTGATTGAGAAGCAACAAGAAGAAATAACTGCTGAGAATTATCACGTGTATTTGAGTTTTCCACATGTGTCGTCGCACGTGAGATTGAAACTGCTATGTAACGCAGTGGAGGCAAAGACATCATTGTGAGGAGATTCAAGTTTTCAGAATATATATATATATATATATATATATATATATATATATATATATATATATATATTTTATGTATTGTTTTTTTCTTTTTCCCTGCCATCCAAATGACATCTCCAGTTTGATTCATCTCCTTGGTGGTGAATTTCCGGTTTGATTTAATTTTGATATTTTTATTTTTGGACATTTCTTTGAAGTTGAGTGATCTTTAATGTTAGCCTCTTCCCCAATGCTATTTCAAGTTTATTTCACCGCATGCTACGTCAGGACAACTCATCGTTACTCATTGTTCTGCGGACTGGTATTTTTCCAATGTATATATTTTTGATTATTGAACTGATAAAAAGTGAACTGTGAGGGTTCAAGTGAACTACGGAAGGTAAAGTGAACTGTGAGTGAACATTTAAAAGAACATTTCATCTAAGTGCCCATTTTGAAGTGAGATTTCATTGTGTATGTTTTTTTTAAATGTGATTGTGTTTGTAAGTGATCGTTTGAACAGTGAGAATTTATCCTAGGTTGTGTTTACATTGAGAATCAATACAAGTGTTTTTTTCATTTGAGGTAACATTTAGGATTTGTTATTTTGTTCATGAAAAGTTTATAACTTTTACATTGAAGGTGAAGATTGTGTTCAATTGGATTTAAAAGAAAGCACCAAGACAAAAGCACTGGGAGTGGGGACTAAGATCCTTTCGTTACTCAGGGGATTGTATGACCATTGAGGTGAAGATAGCTGGCGTCAAGACTAAGTGCCTTTTAGATACAGGGTCAGAGGTGTCCACCATATCTGCATCGCACTTCAGACAGCACTTTGTGGGGCAAAAGCTGAAGTTATCCTCTGCATGCTGGGTTAAGCTTACCGCAGTTAATAGACTGAACATTCCTGTCATGGGATGCTTGCAAGCTGATGTTGAATGTCTGGAAAAAGTACTTCCTGGGAAGTGTATATTCGTTCTGACTGACAAAAGTCCTGGCGTCGAAGAAATTAAAGGGATGTCGGGGATCATCGGAATGAATGTGCTCAAGGAAGTTCAGTCCCTGTTCATCTCAGAGGAGGGGATGGAAAAAGCCGACAAGTATGGTCAGCGAGCTGAAGCTCAGGTTCGGAGAGTGCTTGCTAGAGTTGAGGAGGAAATGGGACATTCAGGACCTGACGGAAGGATTGGTTGGTTAGATTGCTGGAAGACAGGCTGTCACTATTCCTCCATGCTGTGAGAAGGTACTGGAAGGTCGTTGTGGAGTATCACTTAAGGCAAAAAGTCATGTACTTGTAGAGCGTGCAGCTAAGACAAGTTTACCAAAAGGTCTTCTGGTAGCTCATGTTCATGCTAAAGCGGAAGGTGGAAGAGTCCCTGTGCATATGCTGAACTTGAGTGAAAAGACTGTTAGACTCGTACCCTGAACTAGAGTTGCTACTGTTTACAAGCCAAAGGAATTGATCACAAATGATGTGCTCGAATTTGACGAAGATCATGGTGTACTTCATGTCAAGGAGTTGACGCAAGACAAGGTTCAAGTTGAAAACTAGGGATGCACGATATTGGATTTTGGCCGATATTCGATATGCCGATATTTTCAAACTCATTTTGGCCGATACCGATACCGATATATACACATTTTTCCCCTGATAATATACATTTTGATTTTACTGAAGAAAAATCAAATCAAAGTCTCTCTCCTGTACTACCTTTATCTTATTACAGTCATGTGTTGTAGATAAGGCAATACACAAGACAAACAACATTTGATTCTACCATAAATATATAATTTTACAAATGTAGACAGACATTCACCCCTGAAAAAAAATAGATAAATTATTTCACTTAGAGTAAATGAGGAGAATACATATGCCTGTGCCACATTTTATTTTTAAGTTCAGACTTCAAACTTCAGTCCTTAGGAGTAAAATAAATAAAAATACATTTTTAAATTAAAAAAAAATGTACATGTCCTACTTGAACAGGTCTACCAAATGCTTCCCTGACATAGTTGACATTGTACTGAAACATACAGTGGCACAAAAAAGCAGCTGTAGTCCAGACCTACTCTTCAGTCCTTAGGACCCACTTTAAAGTATAATCAAACTTAAGCTTCATATATTGTCTTGTAAACCACAGAAAGTCCTGTAACAACTCAGTGACCAACAGTGTGCTCTGTATTGCAAAAAAATAAATACAAGGACATTTTATCCTTCACTTGAACTTGAGTCGTGCAAACCTTTTCAGTCCAACTAGCTAGGGTGACAACTTCAGCTGACCAGTAAGCTTCTGTTCAGCTATTTTTTTAATACCAGAGGTAGATTTTTCTTCACAAAAATTAGCACCTCTGCTTTTTCACCGTCCATTCGATTTCTTTTTTCGTCTATCACATCAGAGGCAACGCTAAACAGCCGTTCACTGTCAACACTTGTGCAGGGCGCACACAGATACTTGCGTGCAGCAGAAGCGAGGGCAGGGAAACGGGCCTGGTTGCGTTTCCAGTACTCCAATGGACTGTCGTTCCTGGGAATTGTGGGCTCGGCCAGGTATGAGATGGCCTATGAAGTGACAGAATAATTACTAAATCACTTACTGATTTTTACTTATGCTTTTTAGGCATTTTTTCAGAAATCAAATTATTTATTTATTTATTAGTTGCAAGTTTATTATTAATACACAGGCCGAATTATGATAAATAGGCTATTATCTATGTTATGACATTGTAGAATAATAGAATTCAGAATAAGAATAACAGTATTCTGTAAACAGAATAATAATCGATAAAGTTGCATTATTAATTAGGATGCTTTCAGTCCTAAAGTGAAATATTCTAAAAAATAAATAAATTTAAAAAAAACTTACCTGTGATGCGGCCTCGGTCTTGTTTTGCTCCTCAGAAATGACATTCTCCTCCAGAATTTCTTCATACATATCCAACAGTGATCCTGTTCGGGTCCTCTTCTCTGGGGGATCCTCTGTGTTGGCATCTGCACTGCCGCTCATGTCATCCACAACTTTGAGTAACAGATCGCGAGCACTCCGCTTTTTTTCCACGTCAAAGTACCGGTCTTTGTAGCGGGCATCAAGCATGGTTGCAACCGAATAAAGTGCCTCACACTGCACACCGTTGAAGCGATGATTGACGGCTTCCAGCAGGGTAGTTTTGGTGGTCTGCACGCCTCTGTCCGTGTCACTCGGTCGGCCAAGCAGTCGTGTCAGTGCCACAACCGCGGGGATCACATCAGCAGCAGAGGCCTCTGCAGAACTTATATCTCTCGTCAGCTGCTCAAAGGGGGCGAGAAGTGTTAACATATTTTCTAGAATCCCCCACTGATTTGCCGTCAAAGTTGCAGGAAGCTCGAAATCAGCGGCGTAAGCACCTAGTGCCCTCTTCTGCTCAACCAAACTTCGCATCATATAAAACGTCGAATTCCATCGGGTAGCGACGTCTTGTTGAAGTCGTTTTACCGACATTCCGAGCACTTTCTGTACATCCCCCAGCCGACTGTATGCCAGCTGGGAGTGCTTGAAATGTCCAACTATTCTCCTTCCCACTGCCAAAACATCCGCCACGCTGCGCTGAGACAGGACACCTTCATGCACTGCCAGTTGCAGTGTGTGTGCCATGCACGGTAGACTTGCCACACCAAACTCCACCATAGCTTTAGCCATTGTCATTGTCACGTAGCACGACATGCACTCGTTCTCTTTCTATTTTCCATTTCCCTAACATATCATCAAACGTGGATGCAATTGCAGCTGCTGTGTGAGAACCGGAGAATTCCTGCGAGTGTAGGACAGCTTTTTTCATGGTGAAGTCTTCGTCTATCCACTGGGCAGTGAGGCTCAACATGCTAATAGGACTCACGCTTGATGACCAAATGTCCGTGGTAAAGCTAATGTGACTAGCGCTGACGAGGAGCTTTTCGATGTGACTGGCAACAACACTCTGTAATTCAGGTAAGGCCACATCAGAAAAGTAACGCCGGCTAGGCATAACATATCGCGGCTCTAGGTGCATCATTAGCCTGCTGAAGCCAACGTCTTCCACCACGCTGAATGGCTGGTTATCAAGAGCAATAAATTCAATGATTTTGTTGTTAAGTTCTTTTACCTTTGGGTGATCGCTGCTGTATTTTCTAGCTTTGTCAAAGGACTGAAGAAGAGGCTGCTGATGGGTTTTTTTTGCCGGCGTTTTTCCCTCCTTACTTTTCAAAAAGTCTTGGTGCTGCTCAGGATGACGGCTCTTAAGATGCGTAATCATGTTTGTAGTGTTGAATGAGTGTTGTTTTACGCCTCCTCGCATTACTTGTGCTTTACAAATACTGCAAATAGCAAGTTTGTTATCTGTTTCACAGATCTCGAAATACCTCCACACAGCCGACATGTTAAGTTTAAGTGGCTCGCGCTCTACGTTAACGGTCGTCACGTGCGCATAGTAAACCCGCCACCCTATCGGCAAGGCTCATCGGCAGAAATATTAACATCGGCCGATGCCGATGATGATCATTTTAAGCTTTTATCGGCCGATACCGATGTCGTGCCGATATCATCGTGCATCCCTATTGAAAACACTTTACCTGTACAACTACCGCTACCTGTGGAAGTGAACTCTGAAGTACTCACACAAGCACAATGTGAGAGACTCATAGAGTTGTTATCGAAGCACAGAGATGTTTTCTCCAAGGATGACCAAGATTATGGTTGTACCACGGCTGTGGTGCACGATATTCCTACCGGTGAAGCGCCGCCGATAAAGCAGCGACATCGTAGAGTACCACCGCAGATTTTTCAAGAGGTCAAGAGACATGTTCAGGACCTGGTATCCCAGGGAATCCTCAAGGAGAGCAGTAGCCCCTGGGCATCACCGGCAGTTATAGGTATGAAGAAAGATGGTAGTGTACGTTTCTGCTGTGATTACCGAAAGCTGAATCAAGTGACATGTAAGGACGCATATCCGTTTCCACGAGTGGAAGAGTCCTTGGATGCTTTGGATAATGCCAATCTGTTCGCTACACTAGACCTGAGAGCTGGATACTTTCAGGTAGCAGTGAGTGGGATGGATCGGGAGAAGACAGCTGTTACCACTCCGTTTGGGCTGTTTGAGTGGACCAGGATGCCATTCGGGTTGTGCAATGCCCCTGCCACTTTTCAGCGCCTTTTGGGTGTGGTGCTTGGTGACTTGATCTTTGACGTTCTTCTGGTTTATCTGGATGATATTATTATATTCTCCAAAGATTTTGAGTGTCACTGTTGAGAGGTTGGAACTTGTTTTCAACCGGCTGAAACGGTATGGTCTGAAGTTAAAGCCAAGCAAATGTTTTCTCCTAAGGCCTGAAGTTAAGTTTTTAGGTCATCAGATTTCCTCTGAAGGAATACGGATAATGGATAATGAAGGAATACGAAAAGTGGATAATGAGAAAGTTAAAGCATTGGACACATGGCCAGTTCCCAAGAGTGCAAGAGAGGTGAGGCAAGTACTAGGTTTTATGAGCTACTACAGGAGATTTGTACCCAGGTCCGCTCAGATTGCCAAGCCACTACATGCGTTGGTAGGTTGAGGAAAGAAAAGCAGGACCTCGGTAACTTTCACCTGGAGTCAAGAATGCCAGACTGCATTAGACGAGTTGAAGAAGTGTTTAAGTGTCACCTCCAATTCTTGCATACCTTGACTTCAGTGTGCCCTTTATACTTACCACGGATAGAAGTTATCATGGATTAGGGGCTGTACTTAGCCAGAAGCAAGGAGGAATTGAGCGTGTCATAGCATATGCAAGTAGAGGTTTGAGAGGATCCGAATAAAATGACAAGAACTACAGTGCGTTTAAGCTGGAGTTGCTCGCATTGAAGTGGGCAGTCACAGAGAAATTCAAGAAGTACCTTATGTACTCAAAATTCATGGTGATTACTGAGCATAACCCGCTACGTTACCTCAACTCAGCTAATCTTGGAGCAGTTGAGCAACGCTGGGTAGCACAAATGGTACAGCTGTAAGGAGTACAGCTTTTTGAGGTATGTTACAAACCTGGCCGGTACAACACGAATGCCGATGCCTTGTCAAGAATCCCCTTTAAGGAGGAACCGGAAAGGAACAATGATGAGAAGGATTTCATCCGGCTTGGACCCGAAGAAGTGAGAGCATGTTTGTGGCAGAACAAGAGGGTTGACCCAGAAAAATCTGAAAGTGAAGCTGCGGTGCAAGCATCGATAAGAGGAGGAATCAATGGTTATAGCTGGAGCGAGATTGCGAAACAACAGAGGAAGGACCCTGTAATCTGTCCCATTTACGAAGCGGTATCTGAAAACAAAAGACCAGGCAAAAAGGATAAAAGTTGTATGGATCCAAAGGTGAAGAAGCTTGCTAAGGAATTTGATCGTCTTAAATTGCGTCAAGGAGTACTGTTCAGACGAATCTTTGATTCTAGGGATGGAGAGGAGGTATGGCAAATGGCTGTCCCTGAACTTCTGCAGCGTGAAGTATATGAGGGCCAACATGAACACGGAGGACATTTCGGGGAGTTACTATTGGCCTACCATGTCCAAGGATGTTTCAAGCTGGATAGGGCAGTGTAAGAGAGGTAGTACACAGAGATCAGTTGCGACATTGTACGTTTCTGTCACCTACAATACAGCGTACACCTAGATGTAGATTGAGAGATGAGACCGAATCAGACGCAGACATGTCAGACATTGTTTGTTTTCCAGAAACTTCACTGCACTCCACTTACCATACACACACAAGGGTGGATCAAGGGGAGCTAGAGGAAGTGGGACAGGATGTAGTAACAGAAGCAGAGTTGAGTATACAAAATGACTCAGATGATGCTGATGTTTCTGAAACTGAAAGGGAGAGTGTTCCTGAGATTAGACGTTCTCAGAGACAAAATAAGGGTACCTTGCCTGTGAAGTACAGAAATGACTATTTTGTGAAATAAGAGTGTAAAAGGTTCTGTAACTTTGAGGTGGTTAGATATGGAATTATACTTGTATATGTGTATAATGTGATGTTTTCTAACAAGTTGTTTTGTGTTTCAGAGATGAACCTGCTGAAGATGTCTATGGAGTGGCAGGGTTTAGCAGGGGGAAATGTAACGGGGGTATATATATATATATATATATATATATATATATATATATATATATATATATACACTCACCTAAAGGATTATTAGGAACACCTGTTCAATTTCTCATTAATGCAATTATCTAATCAACCAATCACATGGCAGTTGCTTCAATGCATTTAGGGGTGTGGTCCTGGTCAAGACAATCTCCTGAACTCCAAACTGAATGTCAGAATGGGAAAGAAAGGTGATTTAAGCAATTTTGAGCGTGGCATGGTTGTTGGTGCCAGACGGGCCGGTCTGAGTATTTCACAATCTGCTCAGTTACTGGGATTTTCACGCACAACCATTTCTAGGGTTTACAAAGAATGGTGTGAAAAGGGAAAAACATCCAGTATGCGGCAGTCCTGTGGGCGAAAATGCCTTGTTGATGCTAGAGGTCAGAGGAGAATGGGCCGACTGATTCAAGCTGATAGAAGAGCAACTTTGACTGAAATAACCACTCGTTACAACCGAGGTATGCAGCAAAGCATTTGTGAAGCCACAACACGCACAACCTTGAGGTGGATGGGCTACAACAGCAGAAGACCCCACCGGGTACCACTCATCTCCACTACAAATAAGAAAAAGAGGCTACAATTTGCAAGAGCTCACCAAAATTGGACAGTTGAAGACTGGAAAAATGTTGCCTGGTCTGATGAGTCTCGATTTCTGTTGAGACATTCAGATGGTAGAGTCAGAATTTGGCCTAAACAGAATGAGAACATGGATCCATCATGCCTTGTTACCACTGTGCAGGCTGGTGGTGGTGGTGTAATGGTGTGGGGGATGTTTTCTTGGCACACTTTAGGCCCCTTAGTGCCAATTGGGCATCGTTTAAATGCCACGGCCTACCTGAGCATTGTTTCTGACCATGTCCATCCCTTTATGGCCACCATGTACCCATCCTCTGATGGCTACTTCCAGCAGGATAATGCACCATGTCACAAAGCTCGAATCATTTCAAATTGGTTTCTTGAACATGACAATGAGTTCACTGTACTAAAATGGCCCCCACAGTCACCAGATCTCAACCCAATAGAGCATCTTTGGGATGTGGTGGAACGGGAGCTTCGTGCCCTGGATGTGCATCCCACAAATCTCCATCAACTGCAAGATGCTATCCTATCAATATGGGCCAAAATTTCTAAAGAATGCTTTCAGCACCTTGTTGAATCAATGCCACGTAGAATTAAGGCAGTTCTGAAGGCGAAAGGGGGTCAAACACAGTATTAGTATGGTGTTCCTAATAATCCTTTAGGTGAGTGTGTATGTATATATATATATATATATATATATATGTGTGTGTGTATAAATATTATTCTGAAAAGTAATTATTTTTGGGGTGCTTTTATTTTGACGAGTAGTCTTTTTTTTGCGGATTCCGAGGAGAGACGAAGAAGGAGAGCGCGGTGAGTGTGGTAGGCAGAAGTTAGTGTCATGTTGTGTTTGAAAAGCTTGTTCAATAAGGTTACTTCAATGGAGGATTATCGAGATTTAATTTGGACAAAAGACGACAGCACTAAGTTTTTATTGTGAATCGTGACCCGCGTTTTGCAGTTCTTAAAAGTTTGGATCATGTTCCCGGAGCTAAGTGACAGTGATCTACTGTGAATGGTATGAGAACCGTGAGTGCATATAAAGAACAAGTTTGCTTTAGTAGTTACAATTGAAGAGTTTCTGCAGTGTTTTGTACTTCATACATTTTTTTGATTGAGAAGCAACAAGAAGAAATAACTGCTGAGAATTATCACGTGTATTTGAGTTTTCCACATGTGTCGTCGCAAGTGAGATTGAAACTGCTGTGTAACGCAGTGGAGGCAAAGACATCATTGTGAGGAGATTCAAGTTTTCAGAATATATATTTATATATATTTTATGTATTGTTTTTTTCTTTTTCCCTACCATCCAAATGACATCTCCAGTTTGATTCATCTCCTTGGTGGTGAATTTCCGGTTTGATTTAATTTTGATATTTTTATTTTTGGACATTTCTTTGAAGTTGAGTGATCTTTAATGTTAGCCTCTTCCCCAATGCTATTTCAAGTTTATTTCACCGCATGCTACGTCAGGACAACTCATCGTTACTCATTGTTCTGCGGACTGGTATTTTTCCAATGTATATATTTTTGATTATTGAACTGATAAAAAATGAACTGTGAGGGTTCAAGTGAACTACGGAAGGTAAAGTGAACTGTGAGTGAACATTTAAAAGAACATTTCATCTAAGTGCTCATTTTGAAGTGAGATTTCATTGTGTATGTTTTTTTTTAAATGTGATTGTGTTTGTAAGTGATCGTTTGAACAGTGATAATTTATCCTAGGTTGTGTTTACATTGAGAATCAATACAAGTGTTTTTTTTTCATTTTTGAGGTAACATTTAGGATTTGTTATTTTGTTCATGAAAAGTTTATAACTTTTACATTGAAGGTGAAGATTGTGTTCAATTGGATTTAAAAGAAAGCACCAAGAATGTAATTTATTTTTATTTGTTTATTATTTGATTATTCAAACTATAATAATACTTGATTTAATAGAATAGAATATTTAAAGGAAAATAAATATTGTTACAATTTTGTATTTATCTACAGTGTATCTTTGGTTGAGAGCTGTCAGGGAGTAGGGGCGTCTCACCTTATTAGACTCGGGGAGGGAGGAGTATATTAGACTGTCTCACATATACATTTACAATTCAGGAAGCCACTGCATGACTTTACCCTACCCGAAGCCTCATCACAATAAGGTAGGAAACAATATACACACCTGTGTGTGTGTGTGTGTAAAGAGACCAAAAGCACTGGGAGCGGGGACTAAGATACTTTAGTTACTCAGTCTTACAAGGCAGCACTAACTAATTTCCCCAACAAGGCGGGACTAAATATCCCTGCTACATATATATAATAAAAGGTGCTGTGCCGAAATCGGTGATATTATCGAAATCTGTGACTTAAGGCCGCTGTTCAGTAAGTCAATTTTCATTTGAGAATGCGTCCGGTGCTCGTGCTCAGTGAGCGTCAAACTATAAACGCGCGCCGAGGGGGCGGGGCTGTTTATTGCGAAATTATTTCTTAAAGACGCATGCCATTGTGTTTTGCTTTTAATATTGGTGTTCTAAATTACTTGTATTGTTCCGTTTTTATTGTTTATTTTTGCACGAAATACATTTATTTGTAATAGTTATGTTAGTGTCTTCGTCTTACATCTTTTCACCACGCTTACTCTGGTGATATATTCACAGGTAAGCAGAGACACCAATGCTGACAGTGGAATATGAAATTATATTGATATTAGAGGTGACTATCAAAGGTGACAAATCTGTTGCCCCTCTTTATTCTCAACAAAGTGTGTGTGTGATGATCACAGTATCTATTATTTTTTGATCTTGTAATTTAATAATTACATTCTTTAGTAGGTGATAAGGGTGTGATAAAGCTTCCCAGGTAGGTAAACCTGCTTTAGCTAAAGTTTCCTTAAGAGGACAATGGGTCTTTAAGACTATAACTTCATTTTAATTAGAAAACCTGAAAATTACACGACTTATCAAATTTCCATTAACACCTGATATAAATGTTCAGTAGCAGAACACATTTTTTATTGAAAGGTTTGTATTGAGCCGTTTATTAGAAATATGTAGACAAAATTGAAAGCCATTTTTTGAAAACATGATAGAAGTCAACCAGCAATGTGCATACTGACACAAAACTAGCCATCTAACATTGTTGCCCCACTAATTTCTGATAGTGCAAACTTATTTGGTCTTTTTGTTTTTATACTGGATAGCAAACATACAACACCATTCACTTTTACCAGTCTTTAACATTTCAAGATATCACACAACAACATCATTCTGCGGTCATGAGATGAAAGACAATGATCCAATACCAACCATGGTACCAGAATAGTTGTTATAAGGATAGCACAATACTTCTTGAAACACTGATTACGGAGTCAGCCATCAGATATTAACAACCAACTTATAAATTTAACCATTTCAAGAGACTTTTGGGTTTTATCTACTTTCAGCTAGTGTTAGGACTAAGATAATGTAGGGAGATGGGTCTTATAAATTGATGTAGACCACAGGAAATGGTAATAACTGGTACTTAATTTTCAAAATCATTAATTATTCTCATGGTTTAATCACAAGATCATACAATACACTGATTTCACAAGACATCAATGCCCTTTACCTCTTCAAGGTTTAAAAGACACATTTTGTGTTTCACTTTTTTTTTTAAATTAAAATGCCTTAGAATAAAAAAAAGGGGGAAAAATGAAACTTTCCATCACACCGATTGCTTTTTGGTTGAAAAATATGAATACAGTGCAGTTTTCCAGAACAGTTAATGTATACATTATGTTTGTAGTACAACAGATTAAAACAAAAAAGCCAGGACTGCTTATTAGGAGAGTGTCAAAGAAGCTCTGTACAGTAATATGCATATTAACTACCAATGGAGGGTTATGTCAATCTTCTGGAGTGCAGCCACTGAGTGGTCAGAGGTGATGCTTCTGAATCCACTGGTCTCACTGAATTCAGCTTTGCTCTCTTTGAGATCATATACAGTTTAGGTGATGGCTTCCTGTTCTCATTTGCACATCATCCCCCTCCTCTTCATTCTGTGCTTAACGTGCCAGTAGCTTTATTCTAGATCTGGCATTTCTGAAGAAAAACACACAGACACATTAATTAATGTAAAATAAAAATGTGTATTTAGTCCTAAAATAGGAATTAAAATTCACTTTATGTTTTTAAAGTTATTTAATGTTATACACTCATCAGTAAGGCTCATGAAAAACATAGATTCAGAAAATACATGTCAGAGAAAACTTACTCTCATCATCACTATCTGCCGATTCCTGAAAATGGAGAATAAAATTTGTCATTGTGACATAAGACTTAACTGCTAGGTGTTTACAATCTGGGATGAAAAGACAAAGAATTTAAGCTAGGGATGGGTCAGGATAGTCAACTAGTAGACACAACTTCTTGAAAAGGATTTTAGCATGCCGTCTGCGTATGCCCCATTTGTTTTAACAAATTCACAAATTCAACAATACAATCAAGACAATTAATGCCAGACTTAAAATATGTCTGATTATAATAGTTTTGAGCAACAAAATGTTAAATATTTAGTGTATGTATCATATCTGTCAGAACTCAGTCTAGTGGTTGACCAATATGTTTTTATTGTTAAAGGTCAATGGTTATCCCGATATCTAGAGAGCAGGAAGATAGATGGCCGATCTAATTTCCGATATGAAACAGTTAATAAAATGTTTACTTATAAATCGCTTAAACTCCTAAAGAAGTAAATAGAACCCTTGAAAACAGAAATTTTTACTATCCATTGCAAATCAGTTGGTAGTCTATTCTGGAATAGACCCAAGGAAAAATTTACACTTCTGTTAACTGACCAAGCAAACGCGGTCAATAAATCAGACTGGCCAATATATCGGTCTATCACCAATATATATATGTGCTATGGCTCGTGCATTTTTAAGAGGCAGTGTCAAGTTAATGTATAAACATAAAAAATAACCACTCAAGACCCTTGCATTCAGTTAAATTCTGCTGCACTACATCCATCTGTTTTTGAACACAAGAACACATCCCATGTGACGTCCCTTAAGGAACATGTCTGGGCATTATCATAAATCAGACTAATGGGGCAGTCACACTACACTAAATGCTCTACTCACACCCATTCAAACGCAGGACACTGGAAAAGCAAATTCGTGCAAAAAAAATTGGAATAAGCTGCAGAGAAAAATACAAGTTTGCAGACTCTGACCTAAAAATCTGGATGACGAGATGACGTGACCAATAGAAGATTGAAACATCACACTGGGATCTCTCTATTTAATTCAAACTAGGGACGTGCAAAACTACCAATTTTCACAGACTAGTCGGTCGTTTGTTTGATCGCAGAGAGTAGTACGAGCCTCCACATGCTGCGAGTCTCCACAGTGTCATGCACAACGAGCCACTTGATAAGATGCACGGATTGACTGTCTCAGAAGCGGAGGAAACTGAGACATGTCCTCCGACACTCGGACTGAGGTGAGTAACCACACCACCACGAGGACCTACTAAGTAGTGGGTATTGGGCATTCCAAATTGGGGATACAAATCAATAAAACGTTTAAAAAAAAAAAAAGCATATAAGAGGCCAGAAGGTTTTACTCTGCTGACTATTATTTACTTTAAGCACAACAAGCTATAATAATACAAAAATGCTCTCTAAGAATTACATCTCTTAATGTGAGGCATGTATCTCCAATTAAAACAAACACCACTAAAAATGTTAATGTTAGTATTCAAAGGATGAAAAACTAAACTTCATTTCATAAAACAGGGTGTGGCACGGTGGAGGGCGGGACCGGCGCGATTACGCACGCCCGGTCCCGTATCAGGCTAATTGAGCCGTCAAGAGGGATAAAGGCCACTCGCAGACGGCGATCGGGAGAGAGAGCTTAATCAGCAGACATGTCTGCTGCTCCTATGTGTTTGTTTTAAGTTCTTCATTAAATTATTATTTATATTGACAAGCCGGTTTCTCGCCTCTTCCTTGCCCATGAAAATGATCTTCTTTACATTGGTGCCGAAACCCGGGAAGGAAGAGGGATACGCCGTAGCGGAGTTCTCGCCACTTCTCAATGGAACAGCCGCGCCTCTCCGGGCAGATCGGAGGCAGTCCTCAGCCCCTGGCGGACGGAACGCCCCGCCGCATTCCGGGGGTGTCGAAGGGGCCTCCCCCCGCCCCTGGCTGCGGTTCTCCCGCTCCAGGCGGTCGGCGGCGAGCCCCTCCCCGTACGCGGTCGGCAGTCTCCAACCCCGCCGCGTTCCAGCGGCTACTAGGGGACTCCCCCGCCCCTGGCAGCGGCACTAACCGCTCCAGGCGGTCGGCCAGGAGCCCCTCCCCTCGTGGTCGGCGGCCGTTCCTCCGCGTCCAGGTGGCTGGGCTCCTCCGTCTCCCGGCAGATGGCCGCGGCTGCTCCATTGAGAAGTGGCGAGAACTCCGCTACGGCGTATCCCTCTTCCTTCCCGGGCTTTCGGCACCAATGTAAAGAAGATCATTTTCATGGGCAAGGAAGAGGCGAGAAACCGGCTTGTCAATATAAATAATATTTTAATGAAGAACTTAAAACAAACACATAGGAGCAGCAGACATGTCTGCTGATTAAGCTCTCTCTCCCGATCGCCGTCTGCGAGTGGCCTTTATCCCTCTTGACGGCTCAATTAGCCTGATACGGGACCGGGCGTGCGTAATCACGCGCCGGTCCCGCCCTCCACCGTGCCACACAGGGCTTGTCATTTGTGCTTGGCCGAGACAAGCATATTCTTAAAGGGGCAAGATGTCACTTATTACAAAGTTCATATTCTTATTCTGCTGTTAAAATTTAGAGTGCATAGGCTGCAGCATTGAGTGAAAGCCGGGTGTCTTTCAAACAAACAGGTTAAAACTTGCAGTCACTTAGAAACAACATTGCCTTGCATGACCAATCAGAATTCGATTCGACATTACCTCAGGTAGCAGCAGCAAGCTGCTTAGTTTATATTTTTGAATTAGCTTGTGATTTATTAATAGGCTGCAATGTTTCTCAAGCCTCCGCACCCAGGCAAAATGGTAAAAACATAAAAGACAATCACTGAATCGAACACAGCAGGTTACAAATCTAAAAGGGAGAGGAAATTCATCCCTACCCGGAAAGATTCATTTGACTGAGTGTGGTACGAGGAGGAAGACGGAGTGATGTTTGTTCTGCACTGTCTCTGTCAAATGAATCTCGGTTTGGTTTTCTTTAACTAAATGCATGCATTTGTCTTTCCGTGATCTGACCATGCCATTGCTGTTGCCAGCTACCAGATCGCCGTGTGGTGTGGTACCGATTTAAATAGCATCAGGGCTCCAGACTGCAACCAACTGGTTGCAATTTGCCACTGTTTTTCCCATCTGTGCATCTAAATGTTATTATAGGTCGCTCTCTGCTTATTAGCTGCCATTTTCTGTAAAGCAATATCAGCCCGCAAACGCATCAAAAGTGGAACGAAACAGCGTTGCGTACTACCAGGATTAATGGACAGAGTTGCACGAGTGCAGAGCAGGTACATTTACTTGCGGACCGGTCTTGAGCTTTCCACTGCTACACGCAGGGTAAATCTTTAACGGTACTTGTCCGCTAGCATATTTACAACTGTAAATATGCACATTTAAGATTATATCTTTGCTTGTGTACTGAAAGCAATGATAGACAATGCACACTCACTTTACATATTACAAACACACGCCACAAAGCGGCTGCTCTCGGGTGTTGAGCGTTATTGAGCCGATTTGTTCCACGCCAATAGACACTAGGGATGCACCGATACCACTTTTTCTCTTCCGATCTGATAAAATATCAGTATCAGCCGATACCAATCCCGTTCCGATACCAGTGTTGTTCTTTTGCATAAACGGTTTAGAATATCTTTACATTATTGTGTGGAACTAATTGGGTGTGCTCTTTAATATGTAAAGAAACACAAACCTCTAACTTCACATTTCAATATAAGTTTAGCTTATTAAGAAACACTTTATTATTAACTAGTGTACTGGATAATGTAGCAATAAAATTAACAGTAATTCCAGTATAAGTCTTCAGTAGAAAATAATATGTATCTGGACTTTAAAAAATTCAGATCTCTTTTTTTGTTCAATTTAGTTGTAAGATATCAGCTCACTTTTCATTCAGTTATTTTTTGAAACCCATTCAACTTAAATATTATTATAATTTGTAAACAAATGAAAATATAATAGTAATACATCTCAATCATGCACCTTTAACTTTTAAACCCTCACGCATTTATTTTCACATTCTGAACTCTCCAGGAAGTCCTGTAAGTTTGTCTGTTTGTATGCAAGTTCACAGTAGTTTAATTATCTTCTTATTCAAATTCTGGTCAAATGCACCTCCAGTGCCATTCTAAATGCATATTATAAATTAACCAAACTATTGATCTACATATGAGATGTTGTTCGTGAGTAGCGCTCAAATATTGCGCACCACGTGAAGGCTAAAAAATAGCTACACGCATGCGTGTAAACAGAGCAGCGCCATTCAATGCCGTGCCGGAGCTGCGCAAGCATTTTATATTTCTACTAATTAAACACAGCCTTTTGTGATTCACAGAGCTATCACACATCTTCAAGTGGCTTTGAATAAAATGCACAAGTCATATGAACTGCTTTAATGGTGTTTTTATGGTTCTTTAAGGTCATATTTTTGAGCTTGACAGTAACGAACATGATTAACAGTATTGGATTTATATCAGGCTCATCGGACCGATACCTGATCTATCTAAAAGCTTCAATATCAGTGCATCACTAGAACAATAAGCACTGAGAAGTACAGTGCAAGTCACAAAAGCCATTTAAATTTGGCACACAATTCTCTGGTGAAATCCTATATGAAAACCCTTGGTGAGTAAACCAGTTTAAAATCATATTAAACGGCCAGACTTTCTGAAAAGCACTGACAAATGAACAGGAGAAAACACTGACATGCACATATATAAATTATAAGTATTATCACATAGCAGCTGAAAAACTGTCCATGAATTTACCATTTTAACACTAACCGTATTAACAATAGTATATTAGACAACTATAAATATCATACTACAACTATAGCGCTATTACATTTATAATAGGCTATATTAGAGTATGAGGGAGTACCTTTCATTTTTTTTGCAACTATGGCAGTTTCTAGATGTTTATGTCTTGTATTTTGACTTTTTTTTATTTAGGGTACTGTTTTCATCATAAAAATGCCATAGTCTCTTTTATAGAAAGCATGTTACATCTAACCATGGTAGTGAAGATCCATGCATAGTTTTACCTGAGGTTACCATGGTATTGTAACTCTTATAACACTTTAAAAAAAAAAAAAACTGGCAAATTTTCATAATGTCAATGCATAAAAATCAATGGTTTTAAATAAATGGCCCTTCGTAAATTATTGACAAAGCTAGTTTTCCTTTTGTGTAAAATCTATTCTCTTCTAATGCCCTTGGAATATAGAAATACATAACTTGTTTTGTCTGCTTTCAAATTTTTAAGAGATGACTGAACTTGAATCAACATCAGCCTGATTAAAGGAGTCCAAATTCAGTCGCACTGTCAGAATAATTTAGCCCTGTAAAAATTTGGTGTTAACTTATTTTTTATAGATGTTATATACCTTACATACCATTACAATAACATACCATTGAATGAGCACTTCAGTGTGGTAAAATATGCAATATTAATGGTAACTGCAATTATTTTTGTACTGTAATAATAATAATAATATCAATTTTATTATAAGTTTCAAAATGTTTCATTTTATAGGCCCCAGACTCCCTGCTACTGCTACCAAATGAGTGCCACCAACTGTCGAACTTGGTGTCACCAGTGCCACTGCTCTCAAATGTTAGTCTGGAGCTCTGAGGATGACTTAATTATGGTATAATGAGCCGATAGAATATTGCTTCTGAATAAGTTATATTTAAAATCACAAATGAAAAATCCTTTTTTACTCAGACAAGTGAAAGACTAATTTACTGGAAAATGCTAAATGTCGAGTCATTCGTAAATCTTAAAATAATACATCTTACATCATCTGCTCCGTCTAGGTCAGGTAAATCATCCTCTCCTTCCATGTTGCCCATCATCTAAAACCAGCAAGACAAATCAGTACAACACATTAATCAAAGGCTTATTCATTTAGTCACACACTTTCCACGAACACAAAATAACTAACCTCTGAAAAGTTATCATAATTGGACAGTTCCTCATCTGAATCCTCTTCCCAGTCTTTCCAGTTGTTGAAGTCAACACTAAGCCAGCTAAGCTGTATACAACATCAGACAAGCAAGAAAACACCATTATATTAAGGCTTAGATAAGACAACAGTCTGAGGGATGCAGAAATATGGTGGAAAAAAGTCCAAACTTATACCAGGTTATCTGAAAAACTAAGTAAATTATTTAACTAGTTATGTTGACAAAGAACAATGTCACAAACATTTGTAGCTCATAATGCCTTGTTTACCATTTCATTTTAAAAATGGGGTAAATAATACAATGTTGGCTTTGAATACAACTTACATTTTTAAGATAATTACTAAAATCAACACATTCAATAGTTTTTTCTAAGCCAATATATGCTGTATTGAAAATATTGCAGCAATAGTAAACACTTGCCTTTGCTTTCTCTTTTGTCAACCTAGGCCAGGATTTCCCTGTCTCTGCTTTCCGTAAACAGCACAACACCGACCGGTCTGTGCGCTTGTGTTTGGATCCCTGGGAAAATGATTAAACATAAAACAAAACATGTCCATCCAGATATGTGCATCCCACTAGGGGCAGCATTTGAAACTTGATATCTTTGCTGTGTACTAAACTCACATCTTGATCGATGGCTTCAAATAGATCGATTTCATTTGAGTGCTTAATATTATCCGTCCCACTGAGACAGCTGAATGAGAGCAGGATAGAAAACAACCTTTGCTTGACCACAAAACATTGCAAATAAAAGTCTAGTATTAAAGGATAGATGTAGATGTTTAAATGACAAGAACATACCTGAAACCAAATTTTGACTTGTCAAAATTTACTTTCACATCTTTGCTGTCCTCCACCAAGAACTCAATGAAGACAAAGTCCCGTCTGTCGTACCATTTAGCAGTTGCCGGGTGCCTGATAAAGAAATACACAATTTGTACTAAAATATTCAAGAGTTTAATCACAAAAACACCACGCCTCACAAATACTAGTAGTAGGTGCTGCAAGGGAAATTAATTCTCAATGTGAAGCCAACAAATAAGTAGATCTAAACAGGGGGGCATCAGCAAGCAAAGACGCTGACTACCACCCCTTCAGTCGCGAGTTCGAATCCACGGCATGCTGAGTGACTCCAGCCAAGTCTCCTAAGCAACCAAACTGGCTCAGTCGATAGGGAGGGTAGAGCGTGAATATCGTGTAGACTCCACGCGAGCTACTTCTTCGAGGTTATCACAAGCAACGTGATAAAATGCGCAGATTGACTATCTCAGGCGCGGAGACAACTTCAACCTCCGCCACCCGGATTGAGGCGAGTCACTACGCCACCATGAGGACTTAAAGCGTATTTTGGGAATTCCAAATTAGGGAGAAAATTATAAAATAAAAATAAAAAAAGAAAGAAAGATCTACAGAGAGCATGTGCCATACACTTCAACTTGACAGAATCAAACAACCTGTTTGGTGGCATTCTGAGGATGAATCAAGTAAGCCCTTAACAATGGTGAAATTGCACAGAATAACTGTATATGCCTAAGCATTATATTTCATCCTCATAAATACATCAAAATACCAATCTGATCTCATTTAATGTGACAGTGGCTGATGTGATATACAAAATCTGCTTAAATCGGCAAAATAATATGATCACATGATGTTTTAAACAAAATAATAACCCGAATCATCGCAATTTTTGGAAATGCTGTGGTCATTGGAATGAATTGAAATTAAACCAAGCCCTCCGAGTAAAAAAAAATGGAGGATAAAACATCTGTCAGAGGGACAGATTCATGAGTGTTTTTGTAATTAATTCATTCATTGCGGTTTCTATGGCCCTGTCGCACGTGCAGGCGGCGCGCTCACGCTCGCGACTCATTCAAACACATAAAAGAGCCTTTAAACGCTCTCACAATGAGAGTAGTCGCGTTGACCGAGTTTACACTTACCAAAACAGTTTTTTCGAAATTGGTTGTGTTTATTAACGGTCTTTGATCGACAAACGTGCGTAACATGCTAATATAGGTAAGCCGATACATGCTAACTGAAACGATCCATTTTAGTTCATTGTTACACCATTTAGAACTCAACGCCTTTAAAATGCTGTGTAATAAACCTTCAGGGGATTCAAAATAGTTACGGGATAGTTTGACCACAGCGACAGGAGGAAACTAGCTAATGTTGGCTAGCGACAAAGCTTCCCGGTCAGCTCACCCACTGTTTAATATTGGTTTCAATATCGCAGTTTATTCATCATAAATCAAAATATATATTTTTGAGCAGAAGGCGCACACTTACATGACTTTGGTGGAAGTGTATGAGTGTGTGCTGATCTGCAGCTTCTGGTATGTTCTCCCGGAGTTCTGTTCTACTGTCATCGGAGCATGGGTGCGCGGAGACAGGCCACACCCACTTCTGAAGCTTCCGCTTGTCTCAACGCTCCACAATTAATACTAAATAAACCTTGACTACTGTCTTTTGTATATAGAGTTTACAATTAAATTAACATAGAAATTATGTAGTATCGTATCATATATCCACCAGGTTATTTTTAGATCAGTAGATCTTTTAGAGCTCCTTGTTCAAGACAAACCGTGTGTAAGTGCATATTATAATGGTAATCAATGACAAACATTAAAAATTAATTCAAGTCAAAATAAAAAAACAACGTCTTGCTTTTATTTGAAAAGAAATTATACAATTATAACAGTGTACGTGTCTCTCTCTGTGTGTGTGTGTGTGTATATATATTATTTTGTTTGTATTTTTTTTTTATTAAAACCAGCTTTGTCATTAAAAACTATAGCTTGATAAAGTTGATAAAACAATTGTTGATGTTCACATAGAAGTCTGTTGGTTTAGGGGTAGTGTGTTTGCTTACCATGCATACAGAACTGGATTCAATTCCCTGTGGATCCCTGCATTTTTATTTAAATTGTTATAATAGCATCTATTACATTTCAAATGTTCTGTGCATGACAATGTTTGACTACCCATCACACTGCCAAAAGAAAATCCTTCAGAACTGTGCAATATTTTTGGTGGAGAGCAAGTACAAACATCAAAATGACCAATGGGTAAGAATAAATTGTATTCTGAGAAAGTTCTATTTTATTTGTTAGGCAAAATCTTTATTCAATCTTAAACCTTGAAATTGTTTGACAATTTGAAAAATTCAACCATTCTCATAAAATTCAGTATACTGTAAATACTGGCAGTTAGATTCAGTTTCAATTTTGATGAATCCATTAAAAAAAAAACCAACAATTTAATAACTTGTGTCTGTGTATGTGATTTACAACATTGTTTTATATAGACCTGTTAAAAATACATCACATTTAGCAGAAAAGCTTCAAGTTCTGATTGATCAGGATTTGAACATTGATCACAGTGTTTACCGCCAATATGACTTACCACTCAACCAGTGTCCCATTTATAAATATTCCTTCACTTATATTATTATATTATATATGTTATATTTAATGGTCGGAGAAAGTTACTCAAACTTAATCAAGCCATTATTCATAATAAAAAATAAAAGCAATTGAAAATATATTATTGACACATAACAGCCTATGATTATTCAGTGTTGCAAATAAAATAATTCAATTTGTGATTTACTGCTCTGAAAAGTTAATCTCCAGTTCCCATTCAAACCAATGTCCCACGTTAACGTATAACCAGGGGTAGGCTGTTCAGCCCGACAAAACGTTTTTTTTTTAAAGGTGCAGAATGTAAGATTCAGAAACCTTGTTATTAATGACACCTGTGGCCATTAAGTGAACTGCAGCCAGCTACCTGTTGCTCGTGCACACACTCCATAGGGACGTGAACGAGCATATGCCAAAACAATGACATAATGTACAAAGAGACAATGTGATTCACCGGCATCATGTTGACAGATAGCATAATTCAAATTACACCGTTATGACTGTTTTACAACAAACATTGAGACTGTATATTATACACTCACCTAAAGGATTATTAGGAACACCTGTTCAATTTCTCATTAATGCAATTATCTAATCAACCAATCACATGGCAGTTGCTTCAATGCATTTAGGGGTGTGGTCCTGGTCAAGACAATCTCCTGAACTCCAAACTGAATGTCAGAATGGGAAAGAAAGGTGATTTAAGCAATTTTGAGCGTGGCATGGTTGTTGGTGCCAGACGGGCCGGTCTGAGTATTTCACAATCTGCTCAGTTACTGGGATTTTCACGCACAACCATTTCTAGGGTTTACAAAGAATGGTGTGAAAAGGGAAAAACATCCAGTCCTGTGGGCGAAAATGCCTTGTTGATGCTAGAGGTCAGAGGAGAATGGGCCGACTGATTCAAGCTGATAGAAGAGCAACTTTGACTGAAATAACCACTCGTTACAACCGAGGTATGCAGCAAAGCATTTGTGAAGCCACAACACGCACAACCTTGAGGCGGATGGGCTACAACAGCAGAAGACCCCACCGGGTACCACTCATCTCCACTACAAATAGGAAAAAGAGGCTACAATTTGCAAGAGCTCACCAAAATTGGACAGTTGAAGACTGGAAAAATGTTGCCTGGTCTGATGAGTCTCGATTTCTGTTGAGACATTCAGATGGTAGAGTCAGAATTTGGCCTAAACAGAATGAGAACATGGATCCATCATGCCTTGTTACCACTGTGCAGGCTGGTGGTGGTGGTGTAATGGTGTGGGGGATGTTTTCTTGGCACACTTTAGGCCCCTTAGTGCCAATTGGGCATCGTTTAAATGCCACGGCCTACCTGAGCATTGTTTCTGACCATGTCCATCCCTTTATGGCCACCATGTACCCATCCTCTGATGGCTACTTCCAGCAGGATAATGCACCATGTCACAAAGCTCGAATCATTTCAAATTGGTTTCTTGAACATGACAATGAGTTCACTGTACTAAAATGGCCCCCACAGTCACCAGATAGAGCATCTTTGGGATGTGGTGGAACGGGAGCTTCGTGCCCTGGATGTGCATCCCACAAATCTCCATCAACTGCAAGATGCTATCCTATCAATATGGGCCAACATTTCTAAAGAATGCTTTCAGCACCTTGTTGAATCAATGCCACGTAGAATTAAGGCAGTTCTTAAGGCGAAAGGGGGTCAAACACAGTATTAGTATGGTGTTCCTAATAATCCTTTAGGTGAGTGTATTTGACTCCTGGAACAGGGGTAAAACAAAGTGTGGATATAGGTCTGATTATGCAAGAATGTAGTTTGAAGTAGTCACTTTTCTTTGCATGATACATTGACTGCATTTATACGATAACTTATGTCGCCGTTAGCTAGCTTGCCAGATTTATCAATAGCTGTTAGCTAAATGTGGTGGACGACGACAGTAGCTGTTTTTAAAATAAACTACATGATAAATATGTTGATACAATTCAGTATTGATGTGATTCCATCACAACTGTCATTTTGATATATTGATGCGCTATCATTTTAAAATGTATATATTTTCTGTATAACCAAGTTACGTTACACTAATGAATGGGTCTTTTTGCATTATCTTGAACATTGTCTGGCATTCATTTTATGTGTTATTATAGTTTAGCTAAAATTACACAGATCAATCCTTATGGCACTATATATCACATGCGTTGCAGTTACTGTGTGTAAGCTTACCTGTCTAATAAGATGAATGCCAATTCAGGGTCGATTTTGATCCCCAGAACCGAACGAAGTTCCCTCCAGGAATCAAATGCCCTGCCAAGGCTCTCTCTAATTTTCGCTCGACCACGATCACGCTTCGCCAGATTCGGTAGATAAATGTTTTTTTTTTTTGGCTTACTTTTTGAGCCGGATGTTTGCTGGATCTCTAAGATAACATTACCTAGTATTGCAGACTGTTGTTGCTGTCAGGGCTGGACTGGTAATCTGGCATACCATGTATTTTCCTGGTGGGCCGACGCCCTTTGGGGCCAATCAGGGGCATTCTGGCCATGGGAGAACCGAGTGGGCTGGTGGGTCGTCCGCAAAATGGGCCGAATGGGCCATTATAAGCTAAAATGAGCCGCCGCGTCATGCATTACGGACCACAAAACGCCGCCACTATATGCAGAAAAGGACTGGGAAGATAAATCGGTTTCTCTCCCAGTCCAGCCCTGGTCGCTGTTGAATAGCAGAAGAGAAGCACTGAGGCAAGACTCTCCGGAGAGCGCATAAACGTCACATGCTTTGGATTTTCCCAGCCTGCTCCCTTCATCTGAAAATCAGTCTACAGGCTTTAATAGGCAATCTAGGATGTCCGACTAGGGCTCAATTTCTAAGTTGCGTTACAAGCCTTTCAAACATTGGCAAAAAAATAAAAAATAATTGTTACATCTAGCACCTTCAAATGGAAACGGTGGTGCCTTGAACACCCTGTTGTGTTACTCAACTGGCAGCTGAGAAGACCATTCTTTGCGTTCTTTTAAAATAATTTTCGGAGCCTGATTAAATCAGTTTAAATATGTGTTTAATATTACAAGATACACTCGATGTCACAGTCCAGAATAGCAGAGAACCTTCCAATCGAGTGAAGGGATATGTGGAAACTGTGGTTCCTAATTATGATGATCCAAAATTTGCCTCACATTTCAGGATGACAAGGCAAACATTTCTTTTAATGTCTTCAGTTGTAGATGCAGTAGACCAAGATGCAGTAGACACATTTGTAAAGGATTTTAGTTGGATCCATTGTGCGCACTGCCTTTTTTTTAATTTGTTTGTTTGTGTGTGTGTGTGTGTGTGTGTGTGTGTGTGTAAGGCGGGGTTTATATACACAAGGCGGGTTTATATACACGTTGTTGCTGATTGGGTAACACCTCTGACACACCCACCAAACGAGAGAAAACGTACCTCAAAACCCGTTGCACACCGTTTCGAGTTTGAGATTGAACATTCTCCAGAAGTTACCCTGTGAAACGGTTAAAATCGCTCTTAAATTGTCAAATTCATTACACAGACATGGATAAAAAAAAAAAAAAAACTCGGTTTAGTAATGATACAAAATTTTTTTAGAATGTGCAAAACGTCGCTCCTTAGAAATTCAACATTGAACAAATCTGCTGAAAAGGCAAGTAACATTATTGACGTGCACGCGCACATCCACTGTAACACCATCCCAGCTGATCCGTAACACCGGCTCGTGATGCGTGAATGGTTTGCACACGCTGCATGAGTCTGTAGGGTATACTGCAGTCTTGTCTTTTTGTTTAGCCTCTCATTCAGCTCATAAAAACACGCTGCGTGATCATGAGGAAGGATTACATCAAGATGTAGATTGGGATGCATGGGCTGAATTTATATCAATAAAATCGTCTATTTCTCTCTCACCGTTGCAGGTGTGCCAGGTATTACCCCTCCGCGTGGCATAGGTTGCCGACCCCACAAGTCTATATAAAAGTCTTGTCAACAGTATTTTAACAAAAATTTGCTGTTAATTTGTAATATTGGAATTTATATGGGTAATTAATGAAACATTTTGAAAATAAATAATTGAAAAATAAAATTAAACGCTTTAATATGCTTTTATTTCGAAAGGTAACGCTGAGCAGACCTGTCAACTGTGTTGTCGGTGGCTTCATAGTGTCTTTTGGGCGAATGACAGATTATTAAAAAACGATTATTATTTTACCTCCCATGCTCGTGGATGTGACACACTTATAAATTAATCGTGAGTGGGTTTTTTTTTTCGCTTATTGTTACTTTAATCCATCTGTTAGGCATACGTTTTGTCAAATTTAACCGGATGTTTCTAATTTAGCAGGATGCCTATGGCGGCAAATCCATGCCAATAATAACCGAGCGCGGTAAATGACTTCCGCGAGAGGATAGCAGATCTACACGCGAGGAAACTGGAACTCGCGAGCTCATTCAAACGCTGCGCGCGCGCATGACATCTCCTCTGCACGCAATACAAGCCCTTCCGAGAGAGTTAACAAATCTACACGCGAGGAAACGGGAACTCGCGAGCTCATTCAAAACCTGCGCGCACATGACATCTCCTATGCACGCAATACAAGCCCTCGCGCGCGCGCGCGTGCATGATCATCCCCTACGCTCTCGCGCTTGATCTGCTCTGGCCTGCTGCTTTTGCTCGCTCAAACACTGTTATTTTTGGCAGTCGATGGGCGGGGCTTACTGTTTTTATAACCTCAAATGTCATTGGTTACGTCCCCTTTTCCGGAAGTCAGTTGTGATTGGACGCCTGTTAAAAGATGACCCGTAATTCACTTGACTTGAGACATGGCTTCATCAACAGAGCAGATGCATGTGAGTTATCACTTAATTTGTTTTATTTTATTTATTTATTGTTGTTTGTTAATGTGTAATGTGATTTAATGCATTGTTAGTATAGAATCGATTCTTACTAGATACTACACTAGTTTTAGTGGTACTAGTGATTCACAATGATTGCATTGTGTTGTTAAGAGACATTTACAGACTGTAATGACACATTTCCATGGTTATTCACATTGTAAATCTACCAGAATGTTTATACATTTTGACATTTTATATTTATAACACTATGATTTTTGTTATTTGCATTAAAATATTTTAAAGAAATAGAGCAAAATGGGAATGCAAAGTCATATTTGCTGTAGTTCACCACTACATAACCACTATACTCCCTCCCGTTCACCACTATACGTTTACCTAACCAAAATTATATTGGTTCTGAGAACCTCAGAAATTTTAAAAAAGTGTCTATTAAATAGTTGTAAATATAACAAGGGCTTTGGATGAAAGATAATTAAGTATTTATATCAATAAGCAAGAGTTGTTGTGTAAGCTTTTTGTCATCATCATGTGTATTACTATTATGCCAATTTTGAATGGTTCATTATATTTTCCATTAAATGTAAAAGGGGTTCTTGCTTCTCATTGTAAGAGACAGTACACAGCATGAATGAATGCACCCCTGAGTCTGAAACCCCCCCAAAAATCAGAAATTTGTCTTTACATCTAGGACATCTTTAGTTTTTTTTTTAAAAGATATGTTAGATGGGGTGTAATAATTTATGCTGTGTACTGTACTTAAATGTTTCTCTTATTAGGTTAGTATAGCTTACAAAAAGTTAGATGATTAAGATCACTATATACTATTTTAATATCTAATGTTGCTGGGTTTAAGCACATTTTGTTCCTCTGTATTCTGCAGCAAATTCTGAAAAGGCATCTTTTGGAGGATCTTCTCTCTAAGTTTGAGAGAGCACTTTTGAGATCTCCACTTGACCTGGATTACATGGAGTTTGTGTGTCGCCAGCAGCTGTACCTCCTGCAAGCACTCTCAAGACATGTGGAAATACCCTACGAAATCATTCAGGCCCTGCAGGCAGTGTTTGAACTAGTTAGACTACCACCATATTTCACTGCTCCACATGCAGTGGTGGATTCAACTGTTGGTCTGAGAGGACGTCCAAGGTTTGCAATTGAAAGAGAAGAGTTAGCTGAGATGCTGAAGACAAACCTTCCTGTGCATTACATTGCAAAAATGATGGGCGTTTCCATTAGAACCATCTTTAGAAGGATGAACGATTTTGGTCTTTCGATCTCAGGGATGTATAGCTGCATCACTGAGGAGTTGGATAACCTTGTGAGAGCCATTAAGGATGATATGCCTGTTGCTGGTTACAGAATGGTCAGAGGGAGGTTGTTGTCTTTAGGAATGCGTGTGCAATGGCAGAGAATAGCTGCCTCAATTCACCGCGTTGATTCAATTGGAATCCTTTCTAGATTGGCCAGGTTGGGATGTGTGGTGCGAAGGACGTACTCAGTTCGAGGGCCCCTTTCTCTTGTGCACATAGACACAAATCACAAATCGATACGGTAAGTTATATATTATGTATGTAAGTTAAAGAACATTTAAAAAAAAATATTTTTTTTTCTTGTAAATAGATACAACATTGTAATATTTGGTGGTGTGGATGGTTATTCCAGGAAGGTATGTTTACAGTCTGTGTTGATATATAAAACATACTAACCATCTGGTATCAAGATCATTCCAGTCACTATGATTTCTATGAAAAAAAATATTCTTGTTTATTGAAAATTAGCTTGTAATACATTCATTTCCAATGTATGTTATATTTTCTCCTACCTATATTTACTTATTGTTGCATTTTGTATTTGCAGGTCATGTACTTGAATGCAGCAACTAACAACCGGGCATCGACAGCATACCACTTCTTTTCAGAAGCAGTCCAAACATTTGGCTTACCATCTAGGTGAGTATAGTAAAGTAAAAGCATTTGAATTTTATGTCTGGAAATGTATTGTAATATTAAAAAATAAATAAATAAATCAGGGTCAGGGGAAACCAAGGAGTGGAGAATGTACAGATAGCCAGGTTCATGTTTTCTTCAAGAGGAACTGACAGAGGAAGTTTCATATCCGGGAAAAGTGTCCATAATCAAAGGTAAAATAATTTCTGAATAAGGTCTTAAAAATTTCCAAATTGAAAAGACTTAATTTATATTTGGTAACTTCAATAATCTGTTGGTAGCTTTTCAATGTCACTTTTATGTAACGAAATATTTTACATTTATTAGTAATTTATCTCAAATGTCTTTCACTGCATTGCTTTTAAACCTAATTACTGTTTCTAATAGGATTGAGCACCTCTGGCGTGACGTCAGAACCATGGTGACTAACAAGTACTCAGACACACTGCACTCACTAGAGGCAGAAGGATTGCTTGACTTATCAGTGGTCGAGGACATTTTCAGTGTGCACTACACTTTTCTCCAAAGACTTCAGGCAGACTTGGACACATTTTCAGAAGCCTGGAATCATCATCCACTCTCCTCAGAGGGCAATCAAGTCCAGAGCAACTGTGGCAGGTTGGAATGATGCACACAAATATTGATCAATCAGAGAGATACGAGGTATGATGACCCTGCTTTAGTTACTCTGTCACCACACTGCTGTTTATGTATTACTCTTAGTGGATTTTTGACTATGCATTTAACTGCAGATCTAGACTGGGACATAGCAGCTTCTTATGATGCCTGTGAAGATTTTGGAGTCGTTGTTCCTGAATTTGAATCCCCTTTGTGTTCAGATGGGTTGAGGGCTCTCGAACACCTGCTGAATTCTACTGGTCCTAATGTCCCTATCAAAGAACTGTATTTGCTTTGTCTGGAGTTTGTTTCAACAAATGTGTTGTAATTAAAAAAAAAAAAAACACCAAGCAAGCATAAAGACAATACTGCATAGCGATTTTATTTTGCATAGAAGCTTACTGTATATTGATATACATCATTTTCATTTCTGTAACAATTTAGCAGCAATCTTTGCTGCATTTCTTGCAATACATGTCAATGATAAACAAAACTTAAAAATAAAAAAACTACATTTAAATCTCCAAAAGCTACTGCATCCCTATTCTTTTAAAATTATAACAGTAACGAAGAGAACACAGTACAGGGAGTAAACACTATGTTAGGAATCCATCTCATGAACGACCGAATTCTCTGCTATTGCTCACAGCCTGCCTCATAATGTCGAGGAACTCAGTGTAAGTCCCTAGGTGCCGTGTAGGCAAGGTCACAGTACAGGAACATGCATTTACAAGAGGGTAGCATAAAGTGTGCTCACCATATCGTAGCTGACAGTCGTGATCAAATACTACGTGTATTTTAAATTTTTCTCTTTGTGCAGAAGTAATGGGAACATGTCCCTGACCAGTAAGCTACTGCATGAAGCTGCTGATGGTGATCTGGTCTTGTTCTGCGTCTCCTTTAGTGCAGTCCTCTGTTTCATCTACCTGTTCGTTGTCATCCTCACCTCTGCTCTTGCTACCACTGCTCCCTTCTTCTGCAAGAAAATAATCACAACCATTTCTGTGTCTGCACCTTTACTTGTATTTACAATACCTGACATTGTATTTTTTTAAAATAATAGTGACTGAGGGCAACAAACTCAATCTGATGTAATTTTAAATATACTTCAGAATATTCAAAAATGTTACCTGTGTCTTCAAGGCTTTGAATGAAGTCCTGCAAGTAGTTCACAATTCTTGATTCCCTCTGCCGCTTTACTGAACCCACCTCACTTAAAATGGGTGACAGGGCCATCGTGAGAAAATCTGCATCAGGCTGCAAAGAACAACCTTTTATTAGACAACTCAAAAGCCATTATAAAAAAAATTGCAAGTAACAACACTTACTTTTGTAAATTGGCCACGAACAAATAAAGGCTGTAATAAAGGCTGATTTTGTTTCACCATTTCATGGAGGCCATAGAGCTCCAATCCTTTGCACATCTGCTGTAGCATTAGTAGGATTCGCACAGAAGAATGCAGGACAACAGCACTGCATATAAGAGTACATCCAGGAAAAAAGTAAGTGCACAAAAAAAATAAACTTGTGTTCATAAAAGTGGTTGGTTCAAACAAAGGAGACTGAGTATAGAACATTAACCCTTGTGTATCAAATTAAAAAAGTTACACAAAGGTCCATAATGGACAAAAAATGCCAGTGTCAAAAAACTGTCATAAAAATTTTAAGCTTGGAAGCAAAGACTTAAGGTTGGTCTCATTTTAAAGAAGACACGTGGCAGATAATTGTTGAAGTAAAAAAGTTATTTTTTTTAGATCCCCATTAGATGCCAGAAAAACCCCACTGGTGAACACAGTGGTTGGATTTGGTATTTGCAGTAGAGTTTTTCTCTCTCAAATATTACAAGCACACAGACACACACAATTTTTTTCTACACATACAAACCACAATCTGACATCCACACAAACATAAGCACACAATTATTTATAGCTGCACAATTTATCCAATTAGCTCTATAATATGAAGAGGCAGAAAACAGGAATAAAGCGAGTATTTTCTTTATAGGCCAAGCATGCGAAAGTGGTGCCATCTGGTTAAAAAAAAAAAAAAGCAACAAAAAATATTTTACAGACATCACCCACAGGTATGTCTAGTTGAAGAAATATTATAAACAAAGCTTGAAAATGTTACATTGATTATAGAAATTGTTACTTTTTCATGTCTGGAAATTACTTTTGAAATTCATCAAATTAAATAATTTTAGAGTGCCATGGAAACCCTGTAAAAATCAGGGGAAGTAGGTCTATGCTTATTATAAGGTTACAAAAATCTAACCCTAATGGGTGGATTTGGAAGAAAAAAAGTTGTAGAGTGCCAGATTGAAAGAGAAGTACAAAACATCACATAATCACATACAGTGTACTACACCTGACAATGTCTTCCTTTCTCTCACACGTTAGAGGTCCAGTGTACCCACATGCTACAATTCCTTCAGAAAGGTCAAGCAAGGCTATAGTGTCTGCTGTCTCAATCTAAAGAAATAAAACCAATACTTTTATGTGTAATTTGGTTTGACTATCGCCAAAATATACAAAAATTTATTAATTCATAATTTAGGTTGTAGAGTTGAATTAGAAAACCTTAGCAATAAGATCTAGCAGGTCTGCATCTGTGACATCAGCCTTTGACAGCTGATCTTTACTGATCTCCCCAGAAGAGATGAAATAGTACATCCACTCCATGAAAAAGTTAGGTGGAGGGCCATCCTGTGTAATGCTTACAGCCATTATTTCACCAACTGTCCTAAAGTACAACAGGGCAGTTCATAAATTGGCAAAAAGGCATTAAATGAAAAACTCCAGTATAGAATACTAATAAACATACCTGAAATTGTCATTCTGAAATTCTGTAATGGAATACTTCAGATTTTTCCCAGAATTCCCTCCCTCGAAGAATTTTGCCTCAATCCCGGTCATCATTTCTGTGCAATTTTTTTATTAGTATTAATATACAAAGGAACTGAATTAAGTTAAGAAAATGGTGACTATATTTTATAAAACTGCATAAATGTATGCAATGGCACTGCTGCATCTAAGGAAGACAAAACATACCTGTCAGGAATTCTTTCATAAGAGCACCACTGTCTATCCCTGGCTCTCCAATGAAAGTAACTCTGAGGGGATTCTTCGAAGAGGACTTCTTCTGCCTCGGTTGAACATGTCCTCCCTTGTAACGCAGACACTGAAAATGGTTGTAGGGTCTATTGCCTCTTTCAGTTTGCTGACTAATTCTGTAAGGCTTGAGAAAAAGAAAACATACAGATGCATTATTTAGTTTTTGGCCCTGGTAAAAAAGGCACTATAACTTAAACTTAAATTCACCTGTTTTGCTTGTCTTGGTTTTGTTCTGTAATGTCCAAAACTATATTTGGTCTATCTTGAATTCTGAAAGTAAGAATACAATTTAGCTGAAAACAAATTACTACCACACACAAAACACCTAACGGTAAAGATTGTAGGTTCATTCAATTTCATGAAAACACAATAAAAATAGTAACCTTTCCCCACAGGTACTTGCATGTACTTCAATGAAGTCTTCTGAATACATGGCAGAACACACGGGACAAGGTACCTTACAAACAAATGCAGGGAAACACTTTTAAAGTGCAAAAAAATTAAAAAAATTAAAACCAGTATCATTATCAAGTCATACCTTTAACAACGAATTAACCTGAAAATTAATCTGAAAATAAAAATTACTTTTATATACTCATTACATAACATTTCCTTCTACAAAACTACACTAAATAGTCCTGCATGCATTGGTCTTACCTTGACATCAATCACTGCTGAAGAAGAATCCAACTCATCCCCTAACTGTGGATGTAAACAAATGTAAAATATATGATTCAATGTGAGAAATCACTTCATAATTTTTCATTTAAATGACTCCTTACATTCACACTAAAACTATAAATTCTTGAGGAAGTAGATGCCACTTCTAGGGTCCTTTTATGTAAATCACAGTTGTCAGACATGGTTGCATTAATAAGGGAAACACAAAATAATTGTCTAGTACCAATTAAAAAAGTAGTAGACTTACAGTCAATCTGACTTGTGTCTGATGTGTTAATCATGTTAAATCAATTATTAAGGGGGAATTATACATTATTCAGAAGTTAAACTGGTATATGCATGACACTGAACAACCTACATTGGCATGATCATCCTCCACTTGTGTGGAAATGGAAGGCACTTCTGAATCAGACAGCAAGTAATCTCTAGGCTCCTGCAACAAATTTTGACAATTGTAAATTTTACTTCATATTTTGAAAACGAAAGTGAAATGAAATTAAGTGAAATGAAAACATTATTTAAAAAAATGAAATTGACTTTACTGATTCACAATCACTGATGTCGATAGACATTTCTGTCTCGCACTTCTGGACGTGCACAGCCAGCAGCTGAACAGGCATATCTGTAAGACATTTAGCGCATCGTGCTTTCGGCATTCTCTCAAACTCTTTTGCAGAGTACGGTAAAGGAGAGATATCTAGAGAATCCTGTAGAGGCATGATGTACAGACAGCCCTTTCCTCCTGCAGCTTTGATTAGATAGGACCCTGTGTATCCTTCAGCTTCCGGCGCAACAATGTTCAGCTTTCGCTGACCTGATCCACCTGAGTGAAAAAGATTAGAAGCCATTATCAGCTATTTATATCAAATAAATGTTTCAGTAATTAATGAATATTCTATTTCACTCTAACATTGATAGCCAATGTAAACAAACTAAGACAAACTAATTTTGTGAGTACTTTTAAAGCTGTCTTACTTTTAGCAGAGATGCCACTTAAAGTAACAAACCAGTTACTGTAGATATACGGATGTGTAAATTTGAAGTCACAATAAATCTTAATCAAATATCAACCAAGTTATCTTACCAACAGCTTTATAGAGCATCCAGGCTCCCTCCAATGAGTCCATTTTTTTTATACATCTCCAACAATAGTTTAGATATCTGGAGGAATTAAACACTTCAAGCTGTATTAAAACAAGACTGGCTAAATGAACAGTCATTTCAAAAAGGGTCCCTTTATATGTGAAACTTGAAGTGCCAGACCTCAGAGTGGTCAGCATCCTCTGGGATGGCAATAGTCCTCCGCCCTAATCCAGCCTGTAGAAGTAATATCTCATCCGAGTCTTTTGGGGTCTTTTCAACACTTTTATTCAGCAGGAAAAACTGGATTGGCGTTGACCTGACAGGCCTTTTTTTAGGAGTCGGGATAAAGCCTTTTCGTCCCTTGAACAGACCAGGGAATGCTCTGAGAGGAAAAACTGATATGTCAATGATGTAATATTCAATCAGTCTTGAAGCATAATATAAGGGCTCATCTAAACTGTCCATTACAGGACAGTTATAACTTATAAATGTTTAGGAAGTTATGCTTGAGACTTGTGCCTAAGGTTTGCTTTATGCTACTTGAGGATTGCTACTGTAGGTATTTTAACATAATGTCATACGTCTTAATGTTACATCTTTAAATTAATTTATGTTATTATTATTATTTGTCTACCAGTACTTTGTTAGCACATATTTAAAATGTCAGACAGAACGAGAATTTTAAGAGTTTAAATTATTATAATGTGAACAATAAAATTTGATTATTTGATAGATCCAAACCTGGCCATACTCTGGTCCACTGAATTTCCTGACGCAACAACACTAAGGGTCAACGCTGTGGTCTCAATGCAGACTGCACCCTGTTGCCAGGGTTTGCCTGACCCTGTATCATCCTGCCTGCTGTGACCTGCTCTCTCTGAACCTGCCCTTCATCTGTTGAAACCATTAAAAACTGTACAAAACTGAAGCCTTTGTGTCTATACTACTCAAAGCAATATTATTATGGCTAATGGTAATCCATACATTCCAATGTAAGACAGGTGTGCAATGTTTAATTCAATGAAGTGACACACAACACTATTAACTTACCCATCTGTGATGGTGAGCTTGACTCACTAGATAGGGCACTGCGTAAAAGGGACACAACATGCCTGGCAGCATTCTGCAACTCAGCCTAATGTAAATTAATAGAGAACGCATCATTAGCCCGAACTTTGAGAACAAAGTAGCAAGAAAACAACATGTATATAGTCTAAAATAGTATTGTAATTGTTCCACTGTTAATCTATTTAAAAAAAAGTACTGGCAACAAGAAGTTTCTTGTTACTAGTCTATTTATTTGCTTTATGATAAAGAATCAATGCACTAAATTTGCAAATATTTCAGAAACATTTTTTTTTTACAACTAGCCTACTACATACATAAAGCATAGTAATATTATAAATGTTGTGGTTAGCTGCAAGCTAGTTAGTTAACTGGCTTCATAGAATACTGAACAGAAATCGTGTCTTACTATGGTCAGCTAATCTGCACCTTTACAATGTTTTCAAAAAAGTAATACAAAACATAACATTTTAATTTGGAAATCACCTCTTTTTGATTATCCATCTTTCTTGCCGAATCTTGATCGTTATTAACAGCTCTCTGGGTCGTGCCTTAGCCACTCTTGATTGAAAATCACAGGCGTCCAATCACAACTGACTTCCGGAAAAGGGGAAGTAACCAATGACATTTGAGGTTATAAAAACAGTAAGCCCCGCCCATCGACTGCCAAAAATAAAAGTGTTCGAGCGAGCAAAAGCAGCAGGCGAGAGCAGATCAAGCGCGAGAGCGTAGGGGATGATCATGCACGCGCGCACGAGGGCTTGTATTGCGTGCATAGGAGATGTCATGCGCGCGCGCAGGGTTTGAATGAGCTCGCGAGTTCCAGTTTCCTCGCGTGTAGATCTGCTATCCTCTCGCGGAAGTCATTTACCGTGCGCGCCAGCATCAGTTGTGCGCTCGGTTATTATTGGCATGGATTTGCCGCCATAGATGCCCCCCTTGAGAAGAGTACTACTGCCCCCAGATCTATACCTGCTGAACAGCAAACCTCAAACCTGAGCCATGATCACTCATTTCAGCTGCCACGCCTGTAGGGGATTCGGGTACACCCACTTTTTTTTATGTCTTCTTGATAGGGTATGGCATTGTATGATGATATTTAATGCAGATTTTTTTTTTTTTTTTTTTTTTTACAAATACCCAGTTTTCAATTAGCTATGTTTTACTATAGAAATTAAAGGGTGGCCGTATTAAGATTGCAACCTCCTGGCAAACATATTATAAAATATAATATTAAAAAGAGGGTTAACTTGTCTTTGCAGAGTTTACTTGCTGAAAGGAAGATGATGTGATTATGATAATATATTTTAATATTGTTTCTAATAAGGGATAGTTATGATGGTAACAGGGTGGACGAATAACTTCGGAACACAATTTAAAGCTGTACGTCACCTTTTCTGTTAAAATACTTTCTCCTATCCTAGTAAGTTAATTTTCTCGAAAACTCGAAGCTGTTTGTTTCTTTTGAGTGACACACTTAGACCCGCCCCAACAATGTTACTCACCAATGGTGTGAGTCGGTGGCGGGACTATCTCTTTGTTTGACCAATGGCCAATCACAAAATAGATGAACAAATCCTGGTTTCCAGGATTGGTTTTAGTTTGACAAAACTGACCAAATCGAATCAGGCTTCATTAAGGTTCAGAGTTTCCTGTTGCAGTTGTAGAGGTTTGTTATGATGTATTAACACTAGGTTGTTGTAAATTGGCTTTAGGAAAGTAAAAAGTATAAAGTATTTTTTTGTTCTGGCTCATGAACAGTGCATGCCTGAATAATATTGAAATATCCAAGGAAAAGACACATGGACTCAGTTTTTAAAATATCTTAAGCTTTAAAAATATAGATCATGGATTATCTATTATTTACAAAATAATGAACACTCTCATCCCCCAACCCAACCCAATGCAGACTTTTCTTCCCATGTGAAACACTATCCTCTACACCGGTGGCTTTTCCACTTGCGTGCAGCCTGGTTGAGGTGGCGCTGGCGTTTCCCCCAGCTAAAAGCTTTGGTGACTAGCAGTCTCTTGCCCATCACAGTGCCTGTCAACAGGAAGGTGCCCCCATGAGGATGGTGGCGGGTCAGGTTGCCCACACAGGTGACATCTCGCTCTAGCCAGAGTGTCAGGCGACTTCTCATTTCCCCTCCCAGCAGCGGACCGTGCTTTAGAACTTCAAATCGAGAACCCAGGGAGAACAAGGTCAGGATGGAGCTTCTGGAATTCAGTTTGGATAGGCGCACTTTAACCACTAGTAGAGAGAAAAAGACAATAAAGAGAAACAGTTAGACCATTTTTAGAAGCAAGAGATGGATAAGCGATGAAATCAGGATTACTGTAATACTAGATATGTCAGTTTTTAAACTCTTCGTCTTTAGGATAAAACAAATTCCATTTGATGTTACCAAGTGGAAAGCAGCCGTTACCTTACCAAAATCACTTTTACAAAATAAATCCAGCAGTTCTTTGGATGAAGTAGCTTCCTCAAGCTCACAATCAGTGCAGCTAGCACGAGGCACCACTAAAACAAACCAAAATATCAGTCGGACAGAGAAAATAACCTTGAAATCCAGCATTTTGTTTGTCTAAACTGATCTGAAGAAAACTGTAAAGCATATGTTGAAATAAATAAATAAATTTGCTTACCTCTGCCTTCATTGCTTGTGCCATTGTGCATATGCACAACAGAGGAAATGCACATCAGATGATCATTTGGAAACTGGTCGCATTGGAGGATTCTGGGCCAGGGGTAACCATAGCAGCTCATGATGGGGGCGCAGCTGTCCCGTACGGACACACACAAACTTCTACATGGTGAAATTATCCTGAAAAAATGGGGGGAAGCCAGTGGCAAAGGGATGATGAAAGATACATTCACAAATTTGCCATAATAAAAAGTGCATGTGGCTTGCTTTTGAGGTCTTTATCAATAACTAATTGGGGATCTCAGACTGTTTAGCATTCTCTTTCAGTTTGTCACAGTGCCATTGCTAAGATTTGGAGCACAGACACTAGTTCAAGTTCCAAAATGATTGAGGTGTGTAATTTTTTTCTGTGATAGTGCAGCTCGACATAGCACCATTGGCTGAGCCAATGTTGTGAGTTTGGGGTGGGGGAAATAACTTTTTTCGAACAATGACGGACGAGTGAAGTGTTCAGGAAACCTGTTTGGAAATTCAGTTTATTGATGCTAGTGGTGCAAAAATTATACATTTTACCTTTACTATTAAACAAATTTCAAGCAAGCGATCACTCCAGTCACTTATACAGAAGAGGTCCATCAATAATTTGGATGACGTAGCTCAATCTAACTGATTTGCTCAAATAAAAATGTATGTAATTGACTAGAATCAACACATTCATCCCTCTAGTTTTAATTCAAGTGCCATTTTGATAATCTCTCTGTCAATGCTTCAGTGGCACAAATTTAATTGTGGACAATTTTCACTTCCATTGAACATTGAGCACATATTCACACCATTCACACAAGTGCATCCATTTAACAGTTTTTAACAAACGAAAGGGAAAATAAACAAAATATTGACTACAAGCCCAATTTCAATAGGGATGCACTGAAAAATGTGTGTGCCGAAACCAATATCCACTTGTTTAGAACAACATCTGTCAATACCTATAGTTTGGTTCTGCTTTTTTCATGCTACCTTGTTTATGTCTCTACATGTTTTCCATGTTTCAGAGTAAGTGGTATCAGTTATAAACAAAACACTGAAACAAAAATAACATTATTAACTCAAAATAACTCACATTAACTGAATTCTGAATCTTGTCAGGCTCATATTAAATTGGCAATATTTCTTAATTTAATGAAGCCTGTCAATTTTTAGCTGAAGCAGCTTTCACTTTAACAAACACATATTGCATGCTGTGTCGAGCTTTAAAGTGAGTAATCAAATTAGTTGTGTCAAAAGTCTTAACAGTTGTTCCACCTCATGAAACTCTAGAAGTGCAAAGCCTACAAATCACAACTCTGCTGTCATTGTCGTCCACTTCAGTGTAATTCCACACAAGAGATATATTTTTTCACACAAAGCAAAAGTTGTAGGCTAATTATCCAACAGGTTGTTGCCCCAATTTGACAGGAAATAATCAGTCTACATTATCGCTGATTTAAACAAAAGTGCAGATAATCACTTTTATCAGTTGATATCGATGTTTGGCCGATACATCAGTGCATTGCTTGTTTTCAATGGATGGTACCATCACCAATTGTTGATGGTCATTGTTCTTGCCAACCAGCCACAGAGACATTGAGTCAATTAGATGGGTCGCTTACCTCTCAAGGCACACAGGCGCGAAGAGCGAGCAGAGAAAGATGCGGGCATGTGGGTGACACTCTCGGACGAGCAGTGGCAGCCAGCTGGTGCTTTGCTGGACCGCTTCAGCTGGAGAATCATGTTCGAGCAAGTTGGGCATCCACATGCTGTTGTAGCCCAGACCCTGGCACAGGGCCATGTTGGTTGGAATGGGCACACAACGAGAGGAGCCCTGGTGCTCCCAATGTCCAGTAGGCATAGCACCCATGCCAGGGCCGAGCAGGAGCAGCAGTAGAGCGGGTACTGTCAGAGTCATAGTCCTGAATGGTTGTTGAGTATGGGTGAGTCAGTCTAAGGTAGTGTCAGAGTAGGTCAGTTAATAAGTGTATTTATACTGCAATGCCAGATGCCCATCAGAGTGAGGGCGTGTCTTTGCAGGGCCTGAGATAGGATTGGTTAGAGAGTGTGTGTATGTGTGAGCTCAACTTTATAAGACATTTTTTTCTTTTTTTCCCTGAATCTTTTGGATAGTTTAATTATAAAAAGGCATACAGCTGATTAGACCACTTTACATGAGTGTAAGAGTGTGAAGTGAAAACCCCTATGCTGGGTTGGCAGTAACAGAGGTGTGTGAAAGGAAGTGGGTAAGTGTGAGTGCGTTGGAGCAGCGTCTGTGCATGTGTGATGCTGAGGAGTTTTTCTTCCCCTGCTGCCTAAGCAATGTCTACCCCAAAAATGTCCCTCACTTTCTCTCTGCTTCATTCCCAGGACCCCTTCTTCCCCACGTCCAATCTAATGAGTTAGAGAGACTACATCACTCCCAGAACGGCAAGACAATCATCACTCTGTCAATATATTCTCCCAATTCAATTAGTGTTTATATATATTTATACCCGTATCTAGTGTATGTGTATTCTACATTGTGTGTATTGTGTACATTTGTTATGTAAATTGTTGTGTAAGTATGTGTACATTTGTTATGTAAATTGTTTTGTGTAAATATGTTGTTTATTGTAAAGTGGTTTATGTCTCGTCACTGTCATGACTGCTATGTTACTCGGAACTGCACACAAGAATTTCACCTACTGTTGCACTCGTGTACACAGTAGTGTGACAATAAAGTGATTTGATTTGATTTGATTTGATTTTGACAATGTAGAAGGCCTTTTATAAAGTGTGTGTATATATTTTTATGTGTCATATGCATTTGAATGGTGCAGAACAATAATACTGATAGATAGTGCTGAAACCTATATCAAGCAATTCAAGTCATAACAGCACTCTCACCCATCCAAGAGAGACAATGGCCCCCACTGGAACACATTAATGGCACAGTCTCATTAACACTCTCAATGGGCCAGGCAATACCAATCGTCTCAAAGGAGGGGGGACAGAATTAATTATATTTACAAACTTAATGGCCCCTGCTCACTGTTTTAGATATTTCATTTATCATTGACCAAAAAATGGGACAATTACCCAGATTAACAAAGTCTTAACATATAAAATGTTTGGACACATTTGCCTGAATGTATGTTTCTTATAATATTTAAGGCCTTTTAATGTAAAATTTCTTTAAATTAGTTTTGGGGGCTAATTTAAATTGTGCTATATGCTATATGTTACCTAAATATGACATTTAATATAGTATGAATTGAAGCAGGCTAAATAAGTGCAGACAACAAGTGTCCAGCATACATTGAATCTCTTTCAATTTTATTTTAAAAGCATCCTAGGTTGTGCCTCGTGAAGTTGGTTTAAAGAATGCCTAGTGTGTGCAAAGATGTATGTGAATACTTAGAAGAAGCTACTATATAAGCTAAAATATAAAAAAATAAGTTTTTTACTTTTTTGGTCACTACACAATTCCCATAGCCTACTGTATATTTACTCCCAACTTCTCACTTCACCCATCTTCACATTGACCTGAGAATGACGGTTCTCACCAAATAAGAATTGATTACATTAACACCCATTTGCAGCAAACTCAGGCGGTGGACAGAACTGTTGATTAGCCCTGAATAGTGTGACTATGATCCTTTAATCTCAGTCTAATCTCGTAATGTCCTCTCACTCGTTGACGGTCTCTATGTCTACCTTTTGGTGTAACTCACTCAGACACTTACTGCTACAATAGATCAAACAAAAATGCTGTCAAATCGTGTCGGCTTTTAAGACCCTCTTAACAAGTGTGCTGTGCTGGGATTCTCTCTTGATACACCAGAACTGTTAAGCAGTTCTCTGTACCAGTATGCATAGAAGGATTTATTGGTGGTGGGGTATACCTTATTTTAAAATGTTGTTATTGTTAATAATAATAAAGTTAAAAACAACCTAACCCTAAGTATCAAACTAAGTATCAAAGGTGCCGTGCACCTTTCATGCTTCTTAGATGAATGATACCTCAAATCGTGTGGCTTGTTGAGGAGAAATGTGCTTTCACTCTTCAGAGCAATCAGAATTGCAATTTTCTGCTGCTAGACAATACGATTATTGACAAAAATCTTATGGACTTAAATTGAAGGAGTAACCCGAGCCATGTATAGAGCAGAATATCATAGAGGTGTGAGGGTGGGCACTTTTGTCTTTGGACTGTAAGCAACCACTCAGAAAACACTAGATACTGAATAACAATGCCCTGTTAAAGGAATCCCAAAAAGGAAAATTAATTTACTCACCATCAGGTCATCCCAAATGTGTATTTCTAATGCAGAACACGAAGGAAGATTTTTAGAAGAATATTTCAGATCAGCAGTTCCTCTGCAAGTAAATGATGGACAGAACTTTGAAGTTCTAAAAGGACATAAAGGACATAAAGATGATACGCATTCTTCATGCATATCGCTACCTGGTCAGGGCTGGCCAAAGGTGGAGATTTATATAGAAAATGTTAAATATTGACCTGTTTCTAACCCACACCTATCAAATTTCTTAAAAAGATATGGATTAAACCACTGGAGTCGTATGGAGTACTTTAATGCTGCCTTTATGTGCTTTATGGAGCTTCAAATTTCTCACCACCATTTTCTGGCATTGTACAATCCTACGGAGCTAAAAAATTATTCTAAAAATCTTCATCTTTGCTCTGCTGAAGAAAGTAAGTCACACATCTGTGATGGCATGAGGGTGAGTATGAGAGAATTTTCATCTTTGGGTGAAATATCCCTTTAAAAATCTGTAGTAGTTTGTTGTGTTTTTAATTACAGCTTAGTCTACTAGTATGGTTAAATATGCTCAACACAGAATTCAGGTGGACGTTTGCATCTTCATGTGTGGTTTAGAGATCCCAGGATTCCTGTGTGTGGAGGAGGGCAGTGTGGTAATGCAGCTAGCCCAGCTCAAGGGGTTGACCTACAGCTCTCTGCTCGTGGCCCCTGAGAGACAAGAGGATCAACTAACTCAAGACGAGCTCTTCAGTCTGCTTGATCTCAACCAGGATTGTCTATTGCAGAGGGAGGAGGTCAGATCCACAGAGATTTGAGATCCATTAATTATTCCCTTATTGCTCTTATAATGTTAATACTTAAAGTGTGTTTCGAAAAATTTAAATTCTATCATCGTTTACTCAATATTATGTTGTTCCAAACCTGAATGACTTTATTTCATGGAACACAAAAGGAGATGTTTTGCTGATTGCCCAGGATGTTTTGCGAGGTACGGTGGAGGGCAAGATTTTCAGTGTATCATAACTTTTGATTTTGGTTTGTTCTCCATGCAAAGCTGTCATTTGACTTTGTTCTCTACGCAAAAGAAGATTTTGAGTATAGTATTCATATGACACAGCAGACAAGTCATATGGACTACTTAATAATACTTTTTCTTTTTTTTTGACTTCACGATTTACTATTTTGTTAATGCTGTTTTGATGTATACTGTACCAAAAAGTAATGTGGTACTATGGTATAGTGAATCGATGTAGTCAGAATTTAGCACCAGGGTACTTTGATATATACTGTACCATGAAGCTGAATGATTACCTTATTCATTGACTATGGTATTTACATGGTAATTCAAAGAATAGCATGGTACTACCATGGCACATGTCCACAAAACCATGAGACTACCATGGTGCATCATACCTTTCAACACTCCCGTTTTTCCCGGGAGTCTCTTTCCCGAATTTCACACTCATCTCCCGCCCCTTCCCATTTTGTTATTTCTCCCGGGAAACTCCCTTCATTTGTATGGCCCAAACCTAATTATATGAATAATCACATCAATATATTATTCTAAGGTTGTCCAGTTGCCAGATCTTGTATGAAACACATCCTACTCACACAATCGGCACATACAAATTTGAACCCATTTGTGACCTCAACCTGGCAGCCTACAATCCAGTTGCGCTGTTGATATCCGCGCAGGTAGTAGATGTGGTAGTTTGGTGCGAAAAGTGCAAATCAATCCCAGAACAACAGCAAAGGACCTAGTGAACATGCTGGAAGAAACAGGTTGACAAGTATCTATATCCACAGTAAAACAAGTCCTATATCAACATCTCGGCAAGGAAGAAGCCACTTCTCAAAACCACCTTAAAAAAGCCAGACTACAGTTTGCAAGTGCACATGGGGACAAAGATCAGATTTGGTCTGATGAAACAAAAATTAACTTTTTGGCTATAATGACCATCGTTATGCTTGGAGGGAAAAGGGTGTGGCTTACGAGCCGATGAACACCATTCCAACCATGAAACATGGTGGTGGCAGTATCATGTTGTGGGGGTGCTTTGGTGCAGGTGGGACTGGTACACTTTACAAAATAGATGGCATCATAAGGAAGGGAAATGATGTGGATATATCAAAGCAACATCTTAAGATATCAACCAGGAAGTTAAAGCTCGGTCACAAATGGGTCATCCAAATAGACAATGACCCCAAGCATACCTCCAAAGTTGTGGCAAATGGCTTAAGGACAACAAAGTCAAGGTATTGGAGTGGCTATCACAAAGCCCTGACCTCAATCTTATAGAAAATATGTGGGCAGAACTGAATAAAAGTGTGCAAGCAAGGAGGCATAAAAGCCTGACTCAGTTCTGTCTGGAGGAATGTGCCAAAATTACAGCAACTTATTGTGAGAAGCTTGTGGAAGGCTACCCAAAAAGTTTGACCCAATTTAATGTGTATGTAAACTTTTGACCCTCTGGGAATGTGATGAAAGAAATAAAAGCTGAAATTAATAATTCTCTCTACTATTATTATGACATTTCACATATTTTCTTTTTTTTGTGGGTTTTCTCCACAATTTGGAATGCCCAATTCCCAATGTGCTCTAAGTCCTTGTGGTGGTGTAGTGATTCGCCTCAATCTGGGTGGCGGAGGACGATTCTCAGTTGCTTCCGCATCTGAGACCACCAATCCGCGCATCTCATCACGTGGCTTGTTGAGCACGTTACCGCGGAAACAAAGCGGAAGCTTCACGCTATTCCCTGCGGCATCCATGCAGAATGCGCCCCACCAAGAGCGAGAACCACACATTATAGTGACCAAGAGACAGTTACCCCATGTGACCCTACCCACACTAGCAACTGGGCCAATTTGGTTGCTTAGGAGACCTGGCTGGAGTCACTCAGCACGCCCTGAATTTGAAGTCGCGTCTCCAGGTGTGGTAGTCAGTGTAAATACTGACTAGCTGAGCTACCAAGGCCCCCTGATATTTCACATTCTTAAAGCAGTGATCCTAAATGTTAAATGTCAGGAATTGTGAAAAACTGAGTTTAAATGTATTTGGCTAAGGTGTATGTAAATTCTGACTTCAACTGAATGTTCCATGGAAGAATACATTTTATATGAGCAAGTAAAAAATAACAAGATTTTTTTTTGTGTGTGAACTATTGCTTTGAAGAGTATGGATATTGGATATATATGGATATATAATATGGACATTAAGCCTGTTTCTGCCACGTAAAATAAATACAAAATTCAGCACACGAGTCATTATTTTGAGGATCTCATTCTTTTGTGATACTATTTAATTATTTTGAGATGCCATTTTAGAAAATGAGATAATATCTCAAAATAATGGCTTGTGTGCCAAATTTGTTTTTATTAAGACATGTCGAAAATGGACAATTAAAAGGGAGAGAATGAGTTTGGAGAGAACTGGATGAGAGAGAGTAAAAAAGAACTATAAAATTAACAATTCCAGAGTTAAAAGCATTTGTGTTCTGCCACAGATTTTGAGTCTTTCTCACTAAACTGATGGATCTTGGCTGAGCTCATACAATTTATGGAAAATCCACATGGAGTTTGAGACCAACCATTCTGGTAAGTGATGTATTTTTGCATCCGATGCAATGTCACAACATGCAATGCTTTAGAAGCTTCCGGATGGATCCTATCATCACTCATTAAATGCTCATTAATATGAGAGTTACCCTGGAACCTCAGGTACCCCAACACACACTTTAACACACACATCCACCACACAGATATAGGTCACCCATTTTCGGTGCCCCGGCCCTATTTTCTTGATGGAATCCCACTGTGGTTTGATTCCGGAGGGGAAAAGTGAAGACTCACTGACCTGAGAATAATGGAGAAAAAGAGAGAAATTCTATTGTTTTTCTTGCCTTGTTCATTATAATGCTACCATCAACAGTTAATATTAATATTCTATTAATATTAAAGCACCCATGAAATCAAAATTGGAGTTTTGTGGCTTTTTGTCCATGTCTTATAGCTTTGAGGCCATCTACAATATCAAAGTGTATCTATTAGCATATATAAATATATTAAAAATACACAATCCATCTCTTCCAGGAAATTGGGCAGAAAATAGCAATGAGGCATGTTGATTTATGATCTTATTTATATTTTTGTCCAATAAAAAGCTCTCTGGAATTAGAATGTCCCTTGCCACTGATGGTTGCATATCATGGTGCTCAGCTGTGATGTAAACTTGAACAACATGCTGTAACACACAGGCATATAGTGATGTATGTGTTCACAAAACCAGATCACAAGATTCATTTTAGACATATTAAATACCAGGTGTAGACAGGGTCTTAGCTGATTTGACTTTCCTTCTTGTCTGGTGTGTGTTTGCAGGAGTATTGTCTCTGCAGGAGTTCAAGCATGTCAGAGGTGGAGTTTTGACAGAGAAATGAAAGGTGTGGATGGCCATGCCAGGGTCAGACAGAGGAGCATACATACACAGCTTTACTTCGGAGAGGGCACGCACCACCTGCTCAAGGGCATCAAGAACAGGTAATGCATTCTGATGGGTGGTGCAGTGTTTAAAGCTCAGGGCTTGTACACAAACATTACTGTAAAAATTTGAATTTATACAACTTTACAGCTCAAATTCTACAAGTTTTAACAGAAGAATGAATGTAAGTACTTTTATAAAATCGTAAACTTCACATTTCTACCTTTAAACCCTCCAAACATTGTAACCTCGATTTTTGTTTTTAAAGAAAAAGAAAGATGAGTTGAAATTAATATTTGTGGTACTCAACATTATGCCACAAATGCTGTTGATTGAGCTTAACTTGTATTAAACACGGAATATTACTTAAATATAAGCGCTTAAATAAAACAAAATCTTTTCTGTTTCTGTTTTTAAACCTTCCAGAATGCCTTGGCCAATAGACTTCCATTGGAAGTGGATTACTCTCAACGTCTTATCCTTAGTATATATAAAAAAAAGTTATTGTCAGTGGTAATAGAGTGACTTACTAGAGACAGGATTCAAAGTAGGAGTCGATTTAAAACTAGCATATAAATAACACATACTAAAAAAAAGTCGGGTACAGCCACGCCCATCACGACAGCAGCTCGACCAAAACAGCAGCTGCACCCATTCACACTTGGAAACAAATAACTCCGCCTCCAAAAAGGTTGCATGCAGGTACATTTTTGCATTGAAGTGATAGTACCAATGGACCCCAAACCAGAGATCTGTGTTTGACAATGTATGTTATGGTAAATCTAAGACATGTTAGAAGAATGTTATTGTTTTCTCATTGTGGCTGTGGTTCTTCAGGTATTTGACAGTGTTGCTGTATCTGAACTCAGTGGAAGGAGGTGGAGATACTAGCTTCCCGGTGGCTGACAACAGGACATATGAGGAGGAGGTGAGCCATGTCTTGTTTCTATGGTAACAGATGGAGGTGTGCTCTTTCTCTATAGCAACCAGGCAGCAACATGTAGGAGGTCTTGAATTGTGATGGCTTTCATGTGCACTTGAAATTTTGTCAGTGTTTTGCTGCTTTTCATGAAAACGTGTGTGTGTGTGTGTGTGTGTGTGTGTGTGTGTGTGTGTGTGTGTGTGTGTGTGTGTGCGCGTGTGTGTGTCAGGTCTTAGGTGATCTCTCTCAGCAGTACTGTGATACAGGCAATCTGAAGGTCAAACCTGAAGCTGGCACTGCTCTTCTGTGGTACAATCACCTCTCAGTTGGCAACGGTGGTTTTCAACTCCAAAATTGTCAACATTATGCCACAAATGCTGTCGATTGAGCTTAAAGGTGCTGTAAGCAATTTTAGCGTTCTGAAGCTTTCATGTGACTGAGCTGTTGAATTAGCCACACTCCCTCATTCTAAAACCCCGCCCTCCAAAGATCATTTTGAAACCAAAACAGAGCAAAAGAGCAGCATTGTTTGTTCCTGTGGCTGTCAAATTCAACAGTGGCACAGTAGCACCCTCAACTGACAAACATTATGAATCATAGCCTCAATGATTGCTTCAAATGAGGAGCAGCAAAATGATTGACAGTTGAAAAATTTTGAAAAATGTTTGCTGATTACAAAGTCAACAGCTTGTTACAGAGACCGGTGAGATTTCTCACGAAATTTATTTCATTAATATCTTTCAGGGTGTAGGAAAATGTCTTGCATAATTTTCCATGAAAAAAAAATCAATTGTAGCACCTTTAACTTGTATTGAAGATGGAATATACTGGGGGGGGGGGGGGGGCGGGGTAATGTAAGTAGTCCATCGAAGTAGTGGTAATGTAATGAATACAAATGAATTAGTATATTAAATATTAATTAATTCCACATAATATATATTAATTTAATATAATGTATATAAATAAACTAATTACACATAGTCCTCTGTTTATTTCCATGAGGTTGGGTTGGGGAGCTGGATGAATTCTCACTCCACAGAGACTGCTTGGTCACTCTGGACTTCCAATGGACAGGAAGTATGTGGGTTAGCATTGACCCCGACCAGCAACATCAGGAATGCTACCAGCGTCTGGTCTCATGGCATCCAGAGGAGCAAAGCAAAAGACCAGAGCATGGGGACCTTCACCAAGACCTCTGAACCAGACCTCAAGTTAAAAGTGAAGTGTGTATGCTCATCTAAAATCAGTTTCACTAGGCAAATCCTCACGTCAAACATTATTTAGACAAGTTCAAAAGCTAAAGCTGGGTCACTTCCACAAGCTCTACCTTTACAAAGAGGTCACCCCCAGCTCATGTAACATATCATGTATTATTTATGACTTGAATAGGGAAATTGCTCTTTCAAGAACAGCTAAGCATTCACTTATTTTATTTGCTGGTGCAAATAAATTTACTATTTAAGGAGGAGTTTATTTATTTATGGAGGAGTTTATTTATTAATATCAGTGTGACATATTTATTGGAAATCATTATATATTCATCATGTTGTTTATTGAATTATTTATTAATATACATAAAATATGTGGTACATGTATAAATATAGTCACATGATGCATGTCTATTTATCTCAGGTTTTTTTAAGCACAGATTGTCTTTTTCCATTTTAATTCACTATTTGAAACATAGAAATTGTCATAAATGTAAGTTAAATTATTCATACTGAGAAATAAATTAATTCCTTTAGAACAATTTACATACTGTGTGTTCAGTTACTTGGTCATCTTTATAAATTGTTAAAGCTCAATGTTTACGTTCAGTGAGAGATTTCATCGATCTACATGTGCACGTATTCTGCACAAGAGGGCGCTACACTAGTTGAAATGCATACTAGCATAAGAGGTCTATTGCCATATGTTGCATTATTTCCCTTGCAACCATTATTATTAAATGGCTAGTTAGTTAGTTGTAACATATTAGACTGTTATTGACAAATAAACTTTAGCCTGTGTTCAAAGGCCTTCAACGGATATATAGCTTGAACTCTAAATAAACAGTGAACTGAAGCAGGAATTACTGTTGTTGCTTGATTGACTTATACATCTCAGATGTGTATGACTTTCTTCTGCAGAACACAAATGAAGATTTTTAGAAGAATATTTCAGTTCTGTATGTCCATACAATGAAAGTGAATGCCGACTAGAACTTTGAAGCTCCAAAAAGCAAATAAAGTCAGCATAATCCATGACTTCAGTGGTTAAATTAATGTCTTCATAAGTGATATGATAGGTGTGTGTGTGACAAACAGATTATTGTTTAAGTTCTTTTGTACTATAAATTCACCTCCCTGCACAGTAGGTGGTGATATGCATGAAGAATGTGAATCGCCAAAAACAAAAGAATGAGAAACTGGACTTAAATAAAGGAAAGAAAGGACTTAAATATTGTTCTGATTCTCACCCACACATATCTTATCACTTCATAAGAATGTATTAAACCACTGGATTTGTATGGGTTACTTTTATGCTGCCTTTATGTCCTTTTTGGAGCTTAAAAGTTCTGGCCAACATTCACTTACATATGGACATATGTATGAACTGAAAGAGCTGAGATATTCTTCTAAAAATCTTCATTTGTGTTCAGCAGAAGAAAGAAAGTAATACACATTTGGTATGGCATGAGAGTGAGTAAATGATGAGAGAATTTTCCTTTTGGGGTGAACTGTCCCTTTAAGAGTTTTGCTGTATGCTTTGATGCAATTGATGTAATTTATATAACAAAAACTTCTTTATTTATACCTGTGCACATGTCTATATGTCATAAAAGCTCAGATTAAAGGGCAAGACACTTATATTTCACAGTTGCATATAGTTTCAACATGTTTCCAAATGTTTATGGGTGGATTTCGTACAAAAAACAGTAAGCTGATACTTTTGGGTTGATAATCACGAAGTTTCCTGGTACTATTTAACCCCACATTTCTTTTCTATCGATCGATCGTGGACATGTTGATATTAAGTAGGCTGTAATAATCACTCTGGATCCCACTCACCCAGCCCATTACCTTTTTGAACTGTTGCCTTCTGGCCGACGCTTCAGAGCTCTGAACACCAGAACCGTCAGGCACAGGAACTGTTTTTTCCCTCAGGCTATCCATCTCATAAACAGTTATAGCGCCCCATTGAGCAATAATTATGTGCAATACACAGTTTAAGTATATTTATATTATCTAACATTATCCTCTTCTGCCATTCCATAAAAAGGAAAAGCTTTTTGCACTGTACATAACATACTGTATTTTTGTACTTTATATAACGGATGTGTTTTAGATTTGCACTAAGTATGTGTGTGTGTATATGTATAAAGGGGTGTGTCTGTTTGTAAGTATGTATATGTATAATTTTATATATGTATATGTATTTATTATTATCTATGTCTTGCTGCTGTATTGTTTGTGCACTGGAAGCTCCTGTCACCAAGACAAATTCCTTGTATGTTTAAGCACATTTGGCAATAAAGCTCATTCTGGTTCTGAAGTAAATTTTAGCCCCCATCCCCCAATTGTTACGTGTCAATGTTTTACTGCTACTATTCCCATTGTTTTCAAATTATACTGTTGTACAATGATTTTTTAAAATTAAAATCTGTGAAAGTGAAAGGCAAAACCAAAGGAGTGCTACTATGATGTACAAATACTTTACAATGTAAATAATATTTATTTTTTCACATTGCGGTGAGAATTGGGGGGTAAAATGTGTGTAACTCATAAAAATTGTCACAATGTAAAAAAAATCTTACTGGCCCTAAAAGTCATCTTAATTTTATGTATGCAAAATATAATTTCTTATTTGTTTCTTTTGATTTTGGAGTAAAATAGGACCTACGTGTTTTCTTGTCAGGTTTTGTGCTAATTTATTTTAACTTTGTCAGAGAGAAGAAAAATAAGAAGGTGGTTTAAACCGATTGACTAGTTATTCTACATGTTTCTCTTGTGCTGCGGCTGAAAGTAAGCCCCTTTCTGTTCTTATCGCAAAATATCCTATAATACCCCCTGGATCTTGAGGCTTAATGCAGAGTCTATGGAAGTTTTGGGTCCCTTCTGAGGGTTTACAACAAGTGTTAAACTATGCTTGTATTTATTATACAGTATGTTATATTGGTTTCTTATTCTACCTTCCTGGCCAAGGCAAAACACTTTCTCATCCTTCCATTTTTAACTACCCTTCTATCCCTGTAAACACACATCACAAAGCAATTGAGATTGTGCTTACTAACATTCAAGCCTAGAAATCCAGGGAATACAGTGATGTATTATAATGAACCACATTCATTTTTCGTCTTTCACCCTGTAACCTAATCAGCCTGTCCTCAATCTGTCCTCAATCTGAGTTTGCTCTAATGTTGGCTCTTAATGCATTGCTATATTGGCCTATATTGCTAACAGACTAACCGTTGACCAATGCAATTTACAGAGCCCAAACCCCGCGTTAGACACCCCCATTTAATCAAGACATGTTAATATGTGAATAATGTATCGCATTGTTTCTAAGGGAGTCGAGTAAATTCTCCGCGTCTGTAGTCATGTTGCATTGAACGCTCCAAAGACCAAAGAACGCTCATTCGTTAACCAATCACAGACGAGCGCACATTCTTCAGCCAATCAGAGAGCCTGGGGATAACTTGGGCTCTTCTATCTCGCGCTGACGCTTTAACATCCATCGAGTCAGGCGCAACATTCCACCTGCTCTCTCATAGATTTCTTTTCCAACCTGGCGGATTTCTTTAGACTTACTATCATTTTAATTTAACCCACATCCATGCGATTCTTCAGGCTTACCTTTAAGTGCTTTGTCGACTGTTTTTGAGACTCTTTTATTCCTCCGGCTTTTTGCGACGCACTTCAGTTATAATAATTATGAGTTCAACCCAATCGACCTTCTGCTGAAGATCAGTTTTATATAATTAAACAGGGAGCAACCACACGGAAAAATACTGAACAACACCCCCGGCATGTGCGGCATGTCACCAGAAGAGCATCTCCACAGTAAGATTTACTTATTTTTTTTTTATTTCTGTGTTTTACTTATTAAATGATAAGAATAATGACATGTGAATGTATATTTACAAGACGTTGGCATGTAATTAACCTATACGTTTATATTAAAATAAATTTGAATAGTGTTTGGTGTCATTTGGTGTCATTAAGTTCAGGAGTCTGATCTAGATCTGGTCATATTAGGGTACCCAACCACAAACTTATCTTCATCTGTTTACCTGCTCCTTCCTTCATCTATAGACTCTTTCCTTCTCTCTCCTTCTTACATACACTCTCACATAAACTCTCCTTCAATCCGCTCCAATCTGGATCCAACTGCATCAGTGACATGCATAAAGAATAAAGAGTGCCACTGATGTCATGGGAACACAACAATCAATCAAACCTGTGGATTTCCATTTAGTTGAGTCTGTGTGTGTGTGACAAATGTGCTTACATTTGTTTGATTAGTAGAAGAATTTAGTGTGTGTGTGCATGTATATATATATATATATATATATATATATATATATATATATATATATATATATATATATATATATATATATATATATATATATATATATATACTGAGCATTTATAAAGTTTTCAGTTCCCCCCACATTTTGTTATGTTGCAGCCTCATGCTAAAATGCTTTAATTTATATATTTTTTCCTCAGATAATTCTACACTCCGTACCCCATAATGACAAAGCAAAAAACAGATTTTTGATAACTTTGCAAATTAATTAAAAAGAAAAAACTGAAATATCACATTGACCTAAAAATTCAGACTCTTAACTCAGTACTTAGTTGAAGCACCTTTGGCAGCGATTACAGCCTCAAGTCTTTTTTGGGTATGATGTGACAAGCTTTGCACACCTGGATTTGGGGATTTTCTGCCATTATTCTCAGCAGACCCTCTCAAGCTCTGTCAGGTTGGATGGGGATAGACAGTGGTCAGCCATTTTCAGGTCTCTCAAGAGATGTTCAATTGTGTTCAAGTTCATTCTCTGGCTGGGCCACTCAAGGACATTCACAGTTTCCTAAGCCACTCTTGCGTTGTCTTGGCTGTGTGCTTAGTTTCATTTAAGTATTTCATTCATACTTTGCATTTTTTTGTCATTTGTTTCATTTAATATTTAGTCCTTTCAGATGGAAAAAATTTATAAATATATGATGCGATCCAAAGTGCATTTGAACAGCAGTGAAACACTTTCTTATGATGTGTTACATTCATACGAGCAGACAGACAAGTAAGTTTGGAGTAAGTTTGGAGCAGAAGAAATAGAAGTAAACCTTGTGTAAATTGTCAGCATTACGCTAAGCTTAAATGCTATTTCTAGCCATTTTACATGCACGTTTCCAGACACGGAAATATTTTAGCAAGAAAATTCACGGTGGATCATAATTTCTTTTTTTTCTACTAAGACCTTTGATATTAGAGCAAAAATCGTATTCTTGATAATAATTTTTGTATTGTTTTCCTGTAAAAATATCTAAAACTCCTTAAAACAAAACTGTTTTGTATATTGTTTTAGAAACAACACTGCATAAGATATTTAGGTTTTTCTGAGATTGTGTATTTTGTCTTACTGTACTGGCAGAGTTTTTATACTCAAAACAAGTGAAAAAATCTACCAGTGCTGAAGAAATAGTCCAAAGTATTTAGAATACGTTACTGACCTTGAGTAATCTAACGGAATACGTTACAAGTTACATTTTAGATTTTACAGCATGTATTCTGTAATCTGTAGTGGAATACATTTCAAAAGTAACCCCCCCAACCCTGATTGTGTCAGATCTGAAAAGTTTATCATCATAAGAGATAGATTTACTGAAATTTACACTTCAGATCTTTAATAAAATTTCCAATCTCTGACTCAGATGATGGAGGCACATGTCAGGATGAAGCTCAGGAGGAAGCAGAAGTCGCCCGGCCTCTGGTGTCAGACACAGACGTGGGTGAGCAGAGTGTTTGCACAGGTCTGGTGGATACAGGCAACCATACTGCAGAAATGGGCTATTCAGATAGACAGACATGGAGCAGACAGATGGACTTTATCATGTCCTGTGTGGGATTTGCTGTTGGCCTTGGAAATGTCTGGAGATTTCCTTACCTCTGTTATAAGAATGGAGGAGGTGAGGTATACAGTATACAGAATCCCACTGTCAATCACATCTATCCATATAGATGCATATATATCCACACAAATCCTCAGTAACACTGTACAATAAGGTTCCATTCGTTAACATTAGTTATAGCATTAGGTATAATGAACCAACATTAAACAATATATGTTTTTTCAACATTTATGAATCTTTATTAATGTTGGTTTATAAAAACACAATTGTTCATGGTTAGTTCATGTTAGTTCCAAATGCATTAACTAATGAAAACAAATACAACTTTTGATTTTAAAAATGTTTTAGTGTTCAAATGAACATTAACCAAGATTTATAAATACTGCAAAAGTTTTGTTGATTATTAGTTCATATTAACAGATGTAGTTAACTAATGTTTGAAAATAGAACCTTATTGTGTCTTTTTTCACCCACATTATGGATATTTTTCATTGTTTAAAAATCAACCATTGTAATGATGGTCATTTTATATAATATTATTTAATATAAAACACAATTATACCCAGTATAATGAGTAAAAAGGAAACAATTTCTGGTCTGGTCTTGATGAAGGGATACTTTCTGATGTCTTTTGGGGGATTAATAAGACAAAAAGATTTGGAAGCATTGTTCTATCATACGCACTCCTAAACTAATAGACCAAATCATCATGTATGGAACAAAGTATCAGCCGATAAAGATAAAGTACAATGTCAGAGCGCTGAAAAAATAAGTGTGGGCCAGACAGGCAGAAATAAATTTGTAGGACAATGGCTGGCCAATATTCATGGTCATAGAGTTTATCAAAGGTTCTGACGCATGTAGGAGGTGATGTATGCTACTTAAAGTTATCAAATTTTTTGTGTGCTTCTCCTCCACTTTCTGTTTTTCTTGTCTGCTGATAAAGGACAATAAGTCTCTAGAACAATGTCGGTTGTATCTGGATGACACTAAACCATTGGGGTTTTATCTGACTGTGAACAACATGATAAGGGAGGCCTGATCCATCCCTCTCTTTTATTGGCACTCTCTTGAACCTGAATAGTGCATTTGTGGTGGGATATACACAAAATAGCCTTCAATTTTATGAGATTTATTTATTTGAATGTCAGGATCAAAGTATTTAAAATCATAATTTACTCACTCTCATGTTGTTGAAAACCTGAATACTTTCATTTTCTGTGGAACAAAAAAGCAAAAGTTTAGCAGAATCTTAGACCCAGTTTCCTGGTGTTATGGTATGATTTAAAGGGGAGGGTCTCTGATTTCAAGACTACATACATCAATCACTATGTCAGTGTGTCACTGCATGATAATAAACCATAATAAAAAGTCATTAAAGACAAAAAAGTGCAAAAACAATATGGCATGCTGTTTCTCCCAGATGTAGTTTAAATTAAATTTAAGCACAAACACAACATTTCGAGGAGAATAAGCCATTATTTTAGTGGATTTCCTGGATTAACATGAGCTTCAGTGTGTTTTTCCTCTGTCACTACATGCTGATATAAGCTTTTTAAAATGTTCAAAAATTATCATAAAAGTTGTTATTTCAACTCTTGTTGGAAAAAAAAAACTGTATGTTGTGGAGAGAAAAAATACTTAAATTTCTCATGGTCAATTTGTATGATACTTTAATGGTGATTGTTTTGCCATTTTTTAATATTCACTTTCATTGTATGAAAAGAGCAGCTCTCAGATTCTCCAAATCTTCTCCATTTGTGGTCCACATAAGAAAGAAAATCATATAGAGTTTGGAATGACTTTATCTCGGTAACCCCTATTATTGGACACTTTTTGTTGAGCAATTAAATAGCCATGGGAGACAAATGCGTCTACAAACATAATGGCATCTGGTGACCGAACTATTTTGCTTTATGTGATACTACGCCAGCAAGTGTCAGTTTAAAAATTTAAGACTACTGTTGTATCTACCAACAAAACATAAACAGATATTACTTTTTAGAGATTACAAAGAAGTAGTTAAAGTGGGGAAGTAAGACAATGAAATGTAAATGTTTGCCTACATGTGAATGCATATCAGTGAAAGTAGAAGAGAGAGTACTTTCTTGTTACGTATTGTATGTTTTATCATTCTGCATATGTGTCTTTCAGGTGTGTTTCTGATCCCCTATGTTCTAATGGTGTTTTTCGGGGGTATTCCAGTTTTTTTCCTTGAGATTGCACTGGGTCAGTTCATGAAACAAGGTGGGGTCGCAACATGGAACATTGCCCCTCTTTTTAAAGGTGGAGAATTACTAACATCCAGATTTGTTCTAACACAGCTTAACCCTCTCTAACAGCCACAGATAAAATAAACAAATCCCTTGTCCTGACAGCAGTTTTGTTTAATTATTAATAGCAAATAGCTTTGATCTGTCTGGCTTTTAATACTGTCCAATATGAGGCTCTCTGGCCTTTGTGTCTCATAATTCTTCATTATTATTCTTTCATCCAGGGCTTGGTCTGGCATCAATGGTGATTGTGTTCTTCTGCAACACGTACTACATCATGGTTCTGGTCTGGGGCCTGTATTTTCTGGTTCACTCTTTCACTTCCCCTCTGCCTTGGGCCACTTGTGGGCATGAATGGAACACGGTCAACTGTACCACCAACTTCAGCCGGGTGTGCTTCAATCAATCTCTGTCCACTTCCACTCTAAACATCTCCTTTCTGAATGCCATCTGCCAGGAGCCCATTGGTTTGCAATCATCTGTCATGGAATTCTGGGAGTAAGTTTATTTGAAGTGTTTTTAAATCTAATTATGCTATATAGGATGATTTCTGGATGAATGAACATTTAAGATCTTCGCAGTGGGGCAGCTGGGTAGATCAGTGAGTATGGACACTGACTACCACCCCTGGAGTCGCAAGTTCGAATCCAGGTTGTGCTGAGTGACTCCAGCCAGGTCTCCTATGCACCCAAATTGGCCCGGTTGCTTGGGAGGGTAGAGTCAAATGGGGTAACCTCCTCATGGTCGTGATTAGTGGTTCTCGCTCAATGTGGCACATGGTAAATTGTGCTTTGATAGTAGCATGAGCCTCCACATGCTGGAAGACTCCGCGGTGTTATGCACAACGAGCCACATGATAAGATGCGTGCATTGACTGCCTCAGAAGCGGAGGCAACTGAAGAAAGCTCTGTAGGCCCATACAATGCAATTGAATGGTGATCAGACCTTTGTAGCTCAATCACATTAAGGAAACACAGAAGTAGTCCATAGAACTCCAGTGGTTAAATCCATATTTTCAGAAGCAATATAGGTGTGGATGTGAAACAGATACAAAACTTTTATAATTTTTTTACTCCAAATCTTCACTTTCACTTTTACATCTGAACATCACATGTGGTGCCTATTTAGTTTCACTTTCACATCTGAAAGTGAAGGTTAAAGTTGAGATGCGAAGTTAATATTTATCTTCTTCTCACCCACACCTATTATATCACTTCTGATTATATGGATTTGAACACTGGAGTAAAATGAATTACTTCAGTGTTTCCTTTATGTGAATTTTGGAGCTACAAAGGTCTGATCACATTCACTTGCATTCTATGGACCTACAGAGCTGAAATGTTTTTCAAAAAATCTTTTTTTGTGTTCTGGTGAAGAAAGAAAGTCATTCAAATCTTGGATGGCATGAGGGTGTGTAAATGATTTTTGGGTGAACTGTCCCTTTACCAACACTAAAGGGGCCATGACATGAGTACATGATCTTTTTAACACATAAGAGGTTACTTTACTATAAAAGCATTCTGTAAGTTTTAGAACTCAAAACTTCCTCATCACTGCAAAAAGAGCATTTGTTGAAACAAAGTGGCCATAGCCCTGCCCAGTAGTCGTGAGATATCAAAAGCAGAGAGCCAATCATAACAGTGGGCATTTAATGTCAAGTCTTAAAGGAGAAGCAGCTATAAAACCTAGCATTTCTGAGAGAGGGTCAGAATGCAGGTGGAAAACTATCATATTTTACAAATATATGACTTTTTTTTGTTCAAAAAACTTTATGAATATTATAAAAGAACCTCAAAGAACATATTAAAATAATTAAAAAGGCATGTTCTGACCCCTTTAATAATCATGCTATGGTGAAACTTTCCTCATAAGGCGTAAAGTGTTACGACTGTCTAGTGGTTTGGATGAAGTGGGTGACATCAGTGGTCACATGGTCTTGTGCCTTCTTGCTACGTGGGTGATCGTCTACTTCTGCATCTGGAAGGGTGTTAAGTCCGCTGGCAAGGTACGAATATGTGTGTGTTTGTGTTTATCCCATAACATCCATCACTATAATTACCTTTAACATCAGTCTTTTTAAGATTATAGTAACGTCAACCCACCCTTCCTTACTCTTAATAATACTCTGTATTGTACACTCTCCCACATATGCAGAACCATTTTGAATGTTGGTTTGTTGTCCCAGAGTTTTATGAAAAATAGAAAAATAGATCAGCCCATAATATGATTATTAGCTCTCTCTCTCTCTCTCTCTCTCTCTCTCTCTCTCTCTCTCTCTCTCTCTCTCTCTCTCTCTCTCTCTATCTCTCTCTGTGTGTGTGTGTGTGTGTGTGTGTGTGAGAGAGTGAGAGAGAATGTGTGTGTGTGTGTGTTGGTGTAAGTGTGAGTTTCTCTTGTTTAAAGCTAAAATGCATCATGTTTTATGAATTATCCCTTATCTATACTGAAACAGCTATAAGTAAGCAATTAGAAGGTTGATTTCCCTGAAAAGTGTAACACTGCTGCTCTTTTTAAGTATACTGACCAGCCAGATACAGCAACATCAGCTTAACAAGTGGGCTGACTTTGGGGTGTGGCTATCTGTTTGTTTGATCAATGGCACATTGTTATTTTTGCAAATCCATTAAACAACACTAGTGGTTTTCTTTAAAAGAAAAAAATTATTTAGCTAAAATCATAGAGAAAAAAATATTAATACTATGATGTAGTTTAAAAATCGAAAAGACCAATAAAATGTTTTATTATGGATATTTACAGTTCTGAATGATAGATCTGAGGTATTTCAAACAGAATTACTCTTTTTAGGAGTAATAAGTTATTTAAGTACAGTGTGAGAAATAATATGTAATGTAAGGTGTCTGTGTGTCTAGGTTGTATATTTTTCAGCTCTGTTCCCATACCTGGTCCTGGTGGTCTTGTTTGTTCATGGTGTCTCATTACCTGGAGCTATAAACGGCATTATTTACTATCTGAAACCAGACTGGAGCAAACTCTCAGAGGCACAGGTCAGAGTGTGTCTATGTGTGTTCACTTTTTATTTATGTGTCGAAAGCAATAACAGAGACAAGCGTCATGATTATATGATTATTGTTGTCATGGCAATGATGATGGCAGGTTTGGATTGACGCTGCCACACAGATCTTCTTTTCTTACGCTATCGGTCTGGGGGCTTTGACAGCCCTTGGGAGCTACAACCGCTTCAACAACAACTGTTACCAGTAAGTATAATGTCGCCCACACAATTTAAAATTTTTAAATTAGAGAATATTAGTGTAGTTTTCAATAGATCTTGTAAGGATGGATATTAAGAGATTAATCTGAACCAAATATGTTAATGCCGCATTCCTGAAATTCCAGTAATTTTGATTGAGGATTTTTTTAAGTATCATTTCCTATTGTTACTCTGGAGACCAAAGGTATGAGACTATTATATTATATTATATTATATTAATCAGCAAAATTTAAATGAAAAGCTGAATTAAAAAATAAACATGATTTGCTGTATTTCCTGTTATTTTCTCTGTTGGTCTTTTGTTTTAATGACAGAATACGCTTGAACTGGCATGAACCTTATGATTTATGTTATTCAGAATGAGTTGAGAATGTAAGTGTAACGTAATTCAATGGAAAGGAGGAGGTGAAAACCGGCTTGACAATGTAAATAATAGTTTAATGGCAAACTTAAACAAAAGACAAAACACACACATGACAGACATGTCCGTAAATGATCTCTCTCTCCCACACCATCCTCTGCAGTCGGCCTTTATCCCTCTCAGAGGCTTGATTAGCCTAATACGGGACCGGGTGTGTAGGATCACGACCCGGCCCCACCCTCCACCCTGCCACAGTAAGAAGAAGAGCATCTTGTGTGCTTTAATGGAAGCAAGGAAATATTACCTTCTACACAAAGAAGTTATGTTCTACGTACAGGATGTAGAATGTGACATATTTTCTTATTTAATAAGGGACTTAAAAATGGGGCAGAACCCTAGAGCACCTTTGTTTATTTCCAGGTTTCAATTTTCATATTCTGAATCCTAGATTTTAAATGTGGTCTCAGACTTTTGGACTCCACTGTATGTGTAGTATAGTTTTGTATAAAGTATAGTTTATTGTGCCTCTGACTATAAATAAATGCAGTACTGAAATAATGGCCTCCTTGCCATGTTTTGGCAACATGTTTTAGTGTGTTTTTCTTCTCTCTATAGCTTTATACCCTGCTGCATTCCTGTGGGATGTTGTATGTATGTTTGCATGCATGTGATCACATCAGAGATTGGGGTTGAATGAGTTCAGTGTCCACCCAGTTAAACCCTGTGCATTGCTTGTTTTCTTACACACTAATCCCACAATGATTTCTCTATCTCTCTCACTGCAGGGATGCATTTATTCTGGCTCTTATAAACAGCGGCACAAGCTTTTTTGCAGGGTTTGTTGTTTTCTCAGTCCTGGGTTTCATGGCGGCTGAACAGGGTGTTGACATCAGTAATGTGGCAGAAAGTGGTGAGACACCTTTTTTCTCCTGAACATGCTCTCTGTTCCTTCATATTCTCCTAAATTGCTATAATATAGTAGCACAACAGCACTAAAAAGTACTTCCATGTTTTTTTAACATAGTATATGGGAATGCCATGTTATTACCAAGATATTATAGTAGAGAATTATAGTCCAATTAAATACTTTAAAGTACCTTGGATGACCATGTAAATACCATGGTACATGAATAGTCATTCAGTATGGTATCTATTAAGTACTATTATCATCTGATGTGCTTTTTTGTAAAAGCAAAAAATATATATTTTTATCTCTCACTGTATGAATAGAGTATATAGAAAATAACCTACATATTATGTTGTTTATCACACATATCATGACTGTTCCAAGGTGAAATGTCCACTATTTGTTGCTAAAAGTGAGTTACATATTCTCCCAAGCAAATTAGGTTTTTATAGTGTAATTAAAAAACCCCTACAGCTCCCTAGACTTAACTATGAACTTAAAAACTACCGATAGTGTCATAAAAAGCAAATATGAAATGAAAAATGCAATTGTTGAAGCAACCACATCATTTTGTGGTGCTTTTCTGATACTTTCAGCTTACGGCATGTACGACTTGTGTGCTCATCAGAACACTGTCCAAGTCGTACATTATTCGTGATTTGTGTGAAAGGGGAGAAAAGAATAATTGTTATAGTGCCTCCTGTGTTCATTGCACCAGGAAACTGCTGCAATATGTAAACTGACCCACGATACAATAATTTTGCAAAACTTTAGGTAAAGTAATGTGATTATATGAGACCAGATTTACAGAAAAGTATGTTTAGTTGTGTTGTCTCTTATCCTGTCTCAGGTCCTGGTTTAGCGTTTATTGCCTATCCAAAAGCAGTGTCACTAATGCCGTTAGCTCCGCTGTGGGCCGAACTTTTCTTCCTAATGCTTCTGGTGCTGGGTTTGGACAGTCAGGTGAGTCCCCATCCATCTAGTTTTAAAAATATCACTACGGCTTTCAGAAAGACTGGCTAAACTGATAATTTTTTTGGACAGTATATTGAAATTTTATACACAATGTTCTATAAGAGTTATTTAATCTTTCAAACTCAAATCTTATCTGGATTACATCTACAACAGAGTCTTTGAGTTAATGTTGTTCTTAGGTAACAAGAAGCCTGACAGTGGTATGAATGTGTACCCCACCAATGTCTTGGTTAGCATATTTGCTTCTTATTAAGCACGATAAGTTGCTTTTGGGATATTACTTAGAACTTGCATTATGTTCATGTAGGAAGGAAAAGAAAGAGTGATGGGAGAAGTTTTTCTGATTTCTCTCTCTCTCTCTTTTTCTCTCTCTCAGTTCGTGGGTGTTGAAGGCTTTATCACAGGTATCATGGACATGCTGCCCCCAAAATCATTCCTTGGCTCTCTGCGTCGCGAAGTTGTTGTTGCAATATGCTGTTTCACCTGTTTCACTGTTGATCTTTCCATGGTAACAGAGGTACGCTTGAAGAGAACTGTACATATATATCTAAAGAGATAAATTCATATGGTTTAATACAGTTCATCTCATTGGTTGTCTATGTCTCATTGGATATTTTTGGATAACTCTCTCTCCCTCTTTCTCTCTCTGTAGGGAGGGATGTATGTTTTTCAGTTGTTTGATTATTACTCGGCCAGTGGGATTACTCTCCTTTGGCAAGCCTTCTGGGAGTGTGTGGTAGTGGCCTGGGTGTATGGTAAAAAATTGTAGTCATGCATACTAAGGGTCAGGGATTGACATTATGCCAAGTAGGATGTGTTCCTGGATCAACATTCCTGGCAAACAAATGTAGTCCTAAACTTATCCAAAACCCAGTGGTTCTCAACTGGTTTTGGTTCATGTCCCAGATATTTCTATGGCCTTAAAGTTGTGGTGAACCAAACCTAGTCTCATGTGGTCAGACTTGTAACTAACTGGCAAAAAGTATTTTTGCCAAGAACTGCCCACTTAGACAGAAAGAGACATCTGACTGTCATGTAAAGCGATCAATCACAGTCCATATTGTTCCTACGTGCAGTTTAGGAGCCGGGTTATGTGACATATATTATATCACAATAATAGATTAGCATGAGTAAAAAATGAGAATTGAGGAAGGTTTTGCTCATGGATATGTAGTTTACTTGCTTCGAACTGCCTCAAGCAAAACTCCTGGCAAACTTTGGCAAAACCAATGATAATTTCATCCAGGGGCGTAGAAACGATCTGCAAACTGGAGGGGACACATTCTAAATCCCTTCAACCTCTCATCAAAATATGATAGTTTTAAAGAATTGTTGAAAATATTTGATAAGAATATGTGGTTATTTTTAGAATATGTTTATGTTTTTAAGAATATGTGCTATAAATTAAAAGAAAAGCATATCAACTGAACGTTTAAGAAACATCAGAATTTTTTTATGATCAAATTTTGATATGTTCAATTTATGATGTTCAATTTAATGATGTAGAATTTTGTTATTTCTAAATTGAGGGTGACATGGCCCCCTAGTTATAATGGTTGCTGTGCCCCAGATTTCATCCTTAAAAGTGCTTGACCAAAAATCTTTTATCTAGAGGTCTGCTTGGAACTGGTTTTTCCATCCTGCTCCCGCCCATTCCTGCAAGTTTCTATCCCGCACCCGAACACTTCCGCTGAATTTTACTCCATGTTCACCCACCCATGGTCCGCTGCGATTATCTTCTTGACCGTTCCCATTCCCGCAACCCCGCATTTGTTTTCCACCAGTGCTTGAAGTCGGGTGGTACTCATTCCTGCGGTTCTCTAATTTAGTCCACAGAGTACCGGCAGTATTTTTTGTGTACCATCACTTCTCAGAGTCTCCCAGTACGATGAAATGTCTATTTAATGTATGTCAGCTTTGATGAGACCCACCAATCACATTTATCTGACCTTCCAAATATCCAAGCTTAGTGTTCTCTGTGCAAAACTCAGCGGTGAGTTTAACAACACTCAGCACGTGCAACAGCCTTGTAGTCCTCAAGCAATCCGTGGTCCAGTTCCGGACTGGAGCACGTGTGTTTAAGCTGTTCTAGGCATAGTTCAATTACACTCTTCTCCAAAATATGAACCAGCGTGTAACACAGTTCAATGGAAAGGAGGGGGCGAGAACCGGCTTGACAATATAAATTATAATTTAATAATAAACTTAACCAAGACAAATACACACACAGGTGTCGGGCAGCTGCCCGTAACTCTCTCTCTGTCGCACTGCCATCTCCGGTCGCCTTTATCCCTCTTGGGCTTCATCAGCCTAATTAGTGGATGGGTGTGTGGAATCAAGACCCGGCCCCACCTCTGCCCTGCCACACAGCAACTTTTAAGTGTGCACATTTTTTATTGCATCTTATTCACTCAAATGTATTTATGCAAATTGTTTAGCTGCTGGGTGCAGACAAAACTACAGACTTAAAAAAAAAATTCAGAGCTGTTACAGAAATCATGTCAGCTTATCTGCACAACCCAAACCCACAAGCCCAGAATCTGAATGAAATCTCTATCTTTATAACAGTTTTCTACGCTGGGAAAATGCTTAAAGTGCAACTTTGCCCATTGCGTTCAGATTCTGGGCTCATCTGTCTACCTGTATATAGTATGCATCATCAAGAAGTTGCATACTGAATTTGGTATTCAAATATCACTGTTATAGTACTTTGAGCCACATTAAGCGTTTTCGCGTTAAGCATTATAGAATGTCCCACAATATAATTTATTTACCCCTCAAAAATGATGTTTAATACTAACAAGGAGAGTACCTGCACTTTTTTCTTCGACTTCAAGCACTGTTTTCCACACAGAGCAAAAGCCATACAAATAGACAAGTGTACAAAAGGATCGTTTTATTTTTCTGTTATTGCTATCATCAGTTGACATGTGAAAATGAGGCCAATTTTACTTGCCTGAAGTGGGTTTCCTAACACTAAATCAAACTTTTTCTAGTTCGAGTATCACATCCTTTGATGACACATTGTGTGCTTTGCTCTGCCATTCTAAAGCCCCGCTGACTACCTGTCTGTTCTAAATATTGGATAATATGATGCACAAACAATATGTGCACCTTTATTTTACGTAAAAAAAAATCAATAAATTGATAAAATACAAATTAGATCCACGTCAGATTTTTCAGGCTATTCTATGACCACCCACTCCCATCCACATCTCATGGAAGTACTGTCCGCTCCCTCCTTCAACTCAGAAATTGAATCTCACGCTGCAAGAAATCTTATTGGGTCCCGCAGGCCCTGCAGGAGTTCCATGGGAATGCAGACCTCTACTTGTATCAACTCAGTACCTTGTAAACACGACTTTGACTTTTGTGCCCTTACTCTTGGAAGTTGCATAAAACCAGCCTATCAGATTAGAGTTTACTAAATCGAGAAAGTGCATTGAAGTTTTGTGTGCAATATGCATCAGAACTGCTTGCTTAATAACAGTGTTACTCCAGGACCGACACGAATGTTGATCAAAGAACATGTTCTTGGTTAAATCACTGTAAGCATGCATTCACACAGATAAACACTTTCTGTTTTCTCAACAACACCTCACTCTTATTCTCTCACTTTCTTTCTTTCTTTCAGGTGCTGATCGTTTCATGGACAATGTGGCCTGTATGATCGGCTATCGTCCTCTGCCGTATATGAAGTGGTGCTGGTCTTACATCACACCAGTAGTGTGTATGGTGAGTTGTTCATGATATAATCTATTAAAGGAATATTCTGCGTTCAATTAGAGTTAAGCTCAGTCAAAAGCATTTGTGGCATAATGTCTCCAATCTAGTCTCATAGAATGAATGTCACTATAACAACATTTTTGCTAACTGACTTCATGTGGTAGGTTCTATATTTTGTCACAGTTTCCTGGTGAAATGAACAACAGAGGTGCTACAAAAACTGTGCGTTTTATTAACTTTATCATAAATTATGAGTTCAACAGTTGATTAGGACTCTATAACACATTATTTTCGCACTATTACATACATACATATGTTATGATATCAAAACACTTTTACTGTAATGCATCATTTGAAAAACGGTACATTTAAATGCTTGTATTATAGACTCACCTACATTTACACAATTATTCCAATGTGATTAGCTTTAGCGGTAGCTCATCTCAAAGATTATAGGACTTTGGATTCTGAAGAACGCGGGAGGGAAGTTGGAGACCAATCAAGCACACAAGCTGACACATGAGACGAGAGTGTCATTTTGTTTTTAGACAATATCAATTTACGTTTGGGTGTTGGTTTAGGGTATAGGATGTCTATTTTGTTTCTACCTTTCATTTGAATTTTTATCAAACATACGTTTTACTCATTAAAACCTATATCTAATATTTACCTGTAAATCCTTGTCTGATTACGACACCATTTCACTAGCTTTTGCCGCTCCCCACTGGACATTTCACTAGGAAACTGCAGCCAAATGTGAAACAAGGCACGTAATTTCCTTTAGCAAAAATTTGGCCACGGTCACGCAATGTTCATGAGACCAGGCTGTGATTACCACAATTTTTTTTAGACTTGTCCCTCCTTTCTTAAAAAAGAAAAGTCACAAATCTTGGTTCCAGTGATGCACTTACATGCAGGTGAATGGGGCCAATCCATAAACAATAAAATATTCACTGTTTAAAAAAAATAGCCACGAGATGTAACCAATATGTGTGTTAACATGATTTTAGTGTGATAAAATGACTTACTAACCTTTTCTGTGCACAGTTGTATCCAATTTTACAACTCATTGCCATGACGACATAACATCATAAACCCTAAAACCCAAAAATGACTGGGAAAATGACAAACAGAATATTCCTTTAAATGCACTTACAAAAAAGTACTGTGGCAATACCATGTAACAGTGATGGTATCAGATCTTATACTATGGAACTTTGATGTATACTTTGATACTGAATGATGACTAAAATCATGTTCCAAGGTATCTATGGTATTCAAAGATACTTTCCATAGTGCAAAACAACTAAAATCCATGGCAGTAACATGATCATTTTTGTCAATTTTTTTTTCTAGTGAGGTGCTTCAATTTGCAAGTTATTGTATTGACTTGGGATTTGTGTTTTCTCACAAGGTGTTTTCTTGTTTCATGTGATCAACTACAAGCGCTTAGTGTATAATGGTGTATATGTGTACCCGTGGTGGGGTGAGGTGCTGGGCTGGTTTCTTGCTCTCTCATCCATGCTTTGAATTCCTCTCACTGTCCTGTACAAACTGCTGCACTGCAAAGGCTCTCTTATTGAGGTATGACTGCAACTGTGTTACTGAGAAGGAGTTTTCACTACATGGCAGTGTGAAGCAGTATTTGTTGAAGCTATTTTGAAAGTGCTTGCCAAGCTACAGTACAAGCCACTTGTAATTTAAAGAAGTTTAACTTCACTAAATCTATTTAACTATTTTATTTCAAGTGCCTTACTTATCTGGAACAGAAACAAAGAGCATCTCAATTAGAGTGACAAATACATTTATACTAAAAACATAATAAAGCCCCCTAATTAAACCTAAATAATGAATAACAGCATTTAACCAAATATTTATTTTGGTACAAAAAAAGAAGGCATAAAATTGAGAACTAATGGGACCACTGTAATACATTGAAATTAACTGTCTAAATGATCCAATTGTTACTGTCCAAACCTTAATTCTAGGACAGCATGCTTGATTATTGCATCAAGTGTGACAAACAAAAACTGTGAAGTAGATTTGTGTAACTGTTTGTTGTAAAAAAAAATAGCTGAGCTGCCATCATGCTACTACAAAATGTAGTTTGTGGCAATAATATTTCTTGTTTCTCCCCTCAACAATTATGAACCTTGGCTCTGTTGTTCAGTATAGTGTGTGTGTGTGTGTGTGTGTGTGTGTGTGACTATCTGTTTCTTTCTGTTCAGCGTTGGCAGCATTTAACCACACCGATCTGGGGGCGACATCACCTGGAGTTCCTCCCTCCGGAGAATGAAGCCAGACTTCTATCAAAGCCAAAAGAGAATAAAAGCACACTGTTATATGAAAGTGTCATTTAATACCCCTGCAAAAAGATCACTGTCCAGTGTGAAACAGAGCATGAACTCTGCCTTTATCATCAGATACAAACAGCACTGCCCTGCACTTTAAAGGGATAGTTTACCCAAAAATTATTTTGCCATTTACTCATTCTCATACAATAGGTTTTTGAGAGACACAACCCCAAATTTTTGATGTTCACATGTACATGAACGAAGCTAAAAAAATTAAGTTACTGAAAAATTACTTTAATTTCGGGATGAATCTCACCAAAATCAAAATTGTATAACTTCACAAGACTTGGAATATGACGCAAGAGACACATGGACTAATTTCAAGGGTCTTGTTTTTATACTTTAAAGTGTGTACCTATGAACTGCTATTGTTTTGGAAAGACAGACCAGAATTTTCATTAAAAAACATAAATATTTTTGTTTTCTGCATAAGAAGAACGCCATAGATATTTGGAACTACATGTAAATGATGACATTTTTTTTTTTTTGTTTGGGTGAAATTTTCGTTTAAAGTGCAAAATCACACACAGAGCAGTACTGAGTTCCTAACAGAGAAAATAACTCTATTATGTGCAAAAGAATCATTTAACTCAAATCCATACTACACCCCAGAGCACTATAGCCTGTATGCCATACACAGTGTAATATCACTAAAACACTTAACCTCAATCTGTCTGGCTCACCAGAGTCTGCGCAAATCAGCTATCATCAAGTAATAATGCTGATTTTGTCTTAGCTCTCTTTCAATGTAATTACATTTCCGAACATGGCCTAAGGCGTTGTTCAGTATTATGTGTTTGTGTTTGTTGTGCACAGCATAAGCATTTGTTTTTACAGCAGTGTTGTGGAGCAGAGATTGGACCAATTAATAAAAATGATATTGTGCATTAATGTGATTTGATATAAATCATTATGCATACACTTTTTTTATTATCTAAAATATTTAAGCTCCCTCCCCAATACAAAATATAGAAATATTGATAATATATTAATATTATTTAATCACAAAAAGGTGATTAAAAGGAACATGCACATTGGCTGATAATCTGATGAACAACAAATATATAAAATAACATGAATGTTTTTATTTTAAAGGTTATTTTGCATTACACACTAAACAGCAGAATCTATTAAATAATGTGACTGTCCTGTCATATTAATCAGTTGTATATGTAATGTAAGTATCAAATGTAACCCACCATGACATCAAGAAATCTTTTGAGTGTTATCAACCTCATTTCAAACATCTAGAAGCAAGGTGGTAAAAAAAACAATAATTTAACATTTCAGTCCTTAACATTCTGTATTTTTTTCTCTCCTATTTGCTTCCAAAGACACTTGAACAAGACATTTTACAAAAAAAAGAACTAAATCCATTTATAAACATTTTCTTTAGATTGGTTCGCAGTGTTAGGCCAATCTGCATTAGTTTAGCATGAAAGGTATACTTCACCAAAAAGTTACATTTACATTTATGCATTTGGCAGACGCTTTTATCCAAAGCGACTTACAGTGCATTTATTACAGGGACAATCCCCCCAGAGCAACCTGGAGTTAGGTGCCTTGCTCAAGGACACAATGGTGGTGGCCGTGGGGATTGAACCAATGACCTTCTGATTAACAGTTCTGAGCTTTAGCCCACTACACCACCACCACACACAAATTAAACTTCTCTCATCATTTGCTCACCCTCATGCCATCCCAGATGTGTATGACTTTCTTTCTTCTACAGAACACAAATTAAGATTTTTAGAAGAATAATTCAGATCTGTTGGTCCATACAATACATGTAAATGGTGATCAGAACTTTGAAGCTACAAAAAAGACATAAAGGCAGCATAAAAGTAATCCATACGACTCCAGTGATTGAATCCATGTCTTCTGTAGCGATATGATAGCTGTTGGAGAGAAAAAAAATATTTTTTTTATTTTTTTCCGAAAAATAAAAATAAATCTACTTTCAAGCAGCCCTCTTATGGACATTCCTATGCAAGTTCTTCTGTTTTATGCCGATTCTCATTCTTCATAAATATCAACATCTACTGGACTGTTGTGCAAATATGATTAATTTATTAGTTTCCTTTGCTTTCTACCTCCCTTTTTTCTCCTCCATTCCCAGTAGGTGGTGATATGTACAAAGAATGTGAATCGGCAAAAACAGAAGAACAAATTGGTCCTCCTATGAAAGTGCATAGGAGGGCTGGTGAAAGTGGAGATTTATAGTAAACAAGGTCTTGATCTATTTCTCACGCACACATATCATATCGCTTATAAAGATATTGATTTAACCACTGGAGTTTTATTGAATACTTTCACACTGCCTTTATATAGCCAGTGTAGCTTTTTGGAGATTCAAAGTTCTGGCCACATTCAATGGCATTGTGTGGACCAACAGAGCAGAAATATTCTTCTAAATATCTTTATTTTAGTTCAGCAGATGAAAGCAAGTCTGACACATCTGGGGTGACATGAGGGTGAGTAAATAATGTGAGAATTTTTATTGTTAGGTGAATTATCCCTTTAAATTATTTTGAAATGTTAAAAACATTTTAAGAAATGTTAAGAACTTTGAAATAGTGTGTTCAGAATGTGTTACTGTAGTTGTCTTATTGAGCATGACAGTTTACTAAAACTGAAGGACCTGATAACAATGTCTCAGCATGTGTTGTAGCAAATAAGTGTTATTATTGCTGAAGCCTCTTCATGGTCATCTACTCCCCCCTCCTCCTCGCACAGCTGCCGTTTCACCTTCATTATTTGTATTTATTTGCTCAATGTGATGTCACATGATCTCTCAGAATGTTGTAGTGTCTTTGTAAGACGTACGTAATTAAAATGTTTTTTAATAGTTTAACAATCAGTCATTGCATCAATGTATCTGTATCTGTTGTAACACTTTTGTGATTGAACTGTCGAGAAGTGTAATGTACTCTGTCCATAAAAATGATCTATAAGCCTACTAATGCACAATACTTACCTGTTAACGCCACAGAGCATGTTAAACAGTTAACCATGTTAAATTCCTCATGCTGTAATGCTGTGAATGTGCACACAATTCTCCACAAAAATACCTGGGAAGGCCAACACAACCTCATACAGTACAAGAAAGATGAATGCTTATACATATTTTAAATGTACAGCACAATACAGATCTATTAGCTATGATACAGTATATGGCCAATTATCTAACAGAAAATCAATATTTCCTGCAAAGACAACAAATAAGACTGACTTAACATAGGAGCGAAACTCATATTCATGTCGTATTTCCTGTTATATTTGAATTAAATGTAACTGTCTCTTTAAACATGTCATTTTCATAGCAATGGTAATACGCCACTTACCATATCCATCCTGACTGTATTTTAAATGAAATCTTGTATACATTTATGCCATTTGCACTGTAATGGTGTAAGGAGTGCTAGCAGAAAAGAGGACCCAAACACAGGGAGGAGTGAAAATAAATATATTTTATTAAACAACAGGAAACACTGGACTGAGCAAAGGACTGGTCGACGGTTGCTAGGGACTGGACAGGATCGTTGGCGGTCATCGAGAATTGGACAGGCAGTGCCTCTGTCGTGGATGGGTGCTCTGGCAGCGACTGGGGCTCAGGTACCTTACTCGCCTTCCTTTTTCTCTGGACAATCGGAAGCACTGTAGTTGGAATGGCCTTCACCTCCCAACAGGAAAACAAGACTTTATATGCCCAATCAGACCTGCCACAAAGAGATCAATGAGGAATTCCTGGTTGAAGCCCAACCCAAGGCCAATGCTAGAATTGGTAGCAAATATTCCCTCAACGACTGGTTCCCCTGACAGAGACCAAAGAGCTTTTCAGTTTTGGTAGGAATTTGGCGAACTGGTGAATCAAGAAAAAAATACAAAATAAAAAATAATTCCTGCTGGGTCCATTAGTGGTCGATTCGTTCTGTTAGGAGTTATATTAGGAAGGAGGACCCAAACACAGGAATGAGTTAAAATCGTATTAAACAGAAAACAAACAGGCAAACATAAAACTCAAATAAAGGACAGAAAACAACCTAAACATAAACCAGAACTGACAAATAAAACAATTCAACAAACAAAAGAGGAATACACAATATATAGATGAAGACACATCAGGGAGAGGTGCAGACAATCATCATAACAAGGACTAAACAAGGAGGCGTGGCAAGAGGAAAAAAGCGGGCTGGGTCAGAAGAGCATGGCAGACATAAAACACAATAGAGCCATGCGCTTAAACTCAAAACAGAAATCACATTAACAGAGAACAAGAAGGAGAGGGTTGTCAGATGTCATTGCACTGATTTTCTCTGACAACCTGTACTTTATATTTGTGCTTTCACCATTATAATATATTGCTATTTGCATTTCTAGTTAGTTTCATATACTTGTACTCTGCACAATGACAATAAAGATTAATCTAATCTAATGGTTGTTGGTGACACAAAGAATAATAATACCTCACACTATTTGCATACATAACGAGTCAACTTTGATTGTCTGTGATAGCTGAGCTGACTCGGAGTGCCTCTAAATGATGTCCAAAATATTGTCTAGGGAAACAGATCACTAGGTTTTGAAACAATTTGTGATTGGATTTGATTTGCTTTGGTAGTGCAATGAAATGGAGCAACAGTAAATTGACCAGGGTACCTTGCCTCACTCTGTTAAACATAACCAAGGTCTCTGAAATGTGTGAGGTCTATGTGCTGGAATTTCATGAGGTCTAGAATGGGATTAATGCTTTGCTGTAGATGTCTTTCAAGGGTTTACCAAAGTAAGTCTACCGAGATTAAGACTGAGTTGCCTTGATAACTTTCTAACCTTCTGTGTAAGGTCAGTGTTGTTGCATTTACTGGTTTAGAAAAAAAAAAACAGTTTAACAGTTAAACCAGCTTAACTTTGCTTCATGAGCGAACAATATCAGACTAAACTAATTTCACTTTGTTCCTGTTGTATCAGAAGTCTTAGAAAAACACAAATGTATTACACAAAATGTAGTATGAAACATGCAATACAAGTTTTATAATATAAACACACACACACAGATATGTATAATGTATCTAAAAGGTATGGACTATACACAAGTTTAAAGAAAATAAATATATTATTAAAATAAAACTTAAGGTAGGACAGAGACTGGACCTTGTCATGATCTTGTCAAGGAGCCTTTGGGCCATTGATTAATTTGAGCAGTGGAATAAACAACTAGACCTCCGATTATCAGTGTATTTAGAGGCATTGTAAAAATCTGTTTCTCCACTGTCCTTTAACCCCTTAACAAGATAATTAGCTCCTGTTTATCACTGTATTAAGCACCAGGCATAAAAAGTCTGGCAAAAAAAAAATAATTAAAAATTGACAATCATGATGAGTAATACATTCATAAACCTGGATAGCACAACAGTTGAACAACTAAACTAGAGATTCTTAATTCTGACCTGTCACATGAAAACTTCAACAACTACAGAACCTTGAAACAAAAAGCAAGTAACAATGCATATTTCTTGTTTACATTATACATGTATAAAAAAATTATTCACATACACAGTATCTCTCTCTCTCTCTCTCTCTCTCTCTCTCTCTCTCTCCTAACCCAAGCATTTTGTTGTTACAAGTCCCAGTCAGCAGGAGGCAGTAAGCGCAACAAGCTCCAGCTGAACAAGCGATGCTGATTGCTCTGTGCACAGTATCGCTGATTGTACTAAAAGAGTATCACAAAGCAGTTGTAGTGTGTATGCGACAAACACATTCGCATTCACTCACGGTCAAAACAGTATACTTTGAAAGGCATCGAAGTCAACCGAAACAATCCGAACAAAGTATACCCAAATCTTTACTGACAGCACAGAAGACGAGGAGGAAGCATTCTTGCATTCAAATACAGCTGAACGTAGCCCAACTCAGAATGCAGGAATCTCGAGACATCTTTTTCTAAGTTTAAAACTATGTTTAACTTGACACAGAGTCCTGAAAATGGAAAATGGCGTTTTTATTGCAGTACACAAGCAAAGTGAGACACTCCAGAATTGTCTGTCAGATACATATGTACATAAACGCATCGTCAAAACATCCCTAATAATAAGCTTGTGGGGGCCATTCTCTGCAAATATTGATATATGTGATTAATTCTATTAATTCATCAGCATATGATGTAATTCATTAGATTAAACTTTTAAAACAGCCCTCTTTGTTACTATTATTAGTAATTAATTTGAATAATTTGGGTATGCATTAACCAAGTCGTTTAAGATACAAATGGCTAGCGATTTGTTTTGCACAACTGAGCTCTCTTTTGTCACACCAGTTTCTAAAAACATCTGTAGATGTTTTCTTTGTGATCTGTTCATATCAAATGACTTGTATCTTCACAGGCCAACAGTAACATAGGTCGTCATGGAAACACAAGGTCCTCCATTGTGAATTGAGTAAAGAGAGACGGCATAGCCATGGAGGACAGGATGACATCTGCTGTTCACAACCTCGTAACTCTGGGCATTTCCTGTGCAAATTTAGAGCTAGGTAGTTTTGTTCTACACAGGCAGTGCAACACAGCATCATTGATAGATGGGAAAAATGTACTTGTGGTGATGGATTCTCAAAAGAAGCCCCCTCGCTCAAACTGCTGCACTACACACACTGCAGACACACACATCACACAATCACTACAAGCTTAATTTTTCTGATCACACAATCTGATAATTACACTATTTACAATTTTTTCAAGCATCTGACTGAGCAAGTTAATGTTTGTGCTTTAAAATTAGGGACATGTTTCTCAAATTTGACCCACCTTGACATCCATCGAGGTAAACGGTGACATCCACTTCTACGAAATCTCAAAATATCTAGAAGCAAGGTGAGAAAACAAAACAAAAATTCAGCTTGTCAGTAAAATAAAAAAAAAACATAACTTCTATATGTCCAGCCAGAGACAATAGAGTCTTATCCACTTAGAGGAAACATTACAAAATGTTTCTATGAACTAAACTACCATTCTATCACAATGTGAATTCGGCGACAGCAGTTTGAAAGTTCTGCTGCTCAAATCAATTGAAATCTCGCTCAAAGTTGTTTTACGTGAACGTGATCACTTCCTAGTTCCCATGGGGTCAAAACCCGTGTCTCGGAGATTGCTCACGCAACACTCTATCAGTAATGCCAGTAGGAAATGTGAACAAATCTGAATCTGATGCGGGATGTCGCTTGTCAGTAATTCGGCAGAATTGTGGGTACATAAACATTCGGGAGCAGTTTTGCATTTCATATGGGATTATGTTGATTCTACAACCAGAAATCATTACAGTAATTGGGTGGATTTCATGAAGCCTGTCAAGCAATGTCCAGGTCACATTTAATCCCAAACTCAAAAGAAAAGATAACAATAATATTCACATGGTAAAAAATTTGTCTACTATTAGGAATTGTACTGAAATCTTTTATTTAAAATTAATACAGTAAAATGCATGATATATTAATACTCCAAAATGTACGTATTTGCACACACATGTGTGGATGTGTGTGTGTGTGTGTGTGTGTGTTTGTGTGTGTGTGTGTGTGTGTGTGTGTGTGTGCTTGTCTGTATGCTGTGGTTGGTATTTGGACTGAATCCCTCTCTTGTCCTGTCGCTTTAAGAACAGTTTCCAGAACTCTTCATTACATCATTCCTATCTCACCTTCATTTTTGTTCCTTCTCTTGTATCTTTTTTGCAATCATCTCTGCATGTTTCTCCCCATATTTATTCCTCTCTTTTTGCTTTTGCAGTTTTGGAACATTGATTCCACAATAGAAAGAACTGATACGTAAAGACTGTTTGTTTCCTTGTAATAGTGTTTGCTGGTTTCATTTTTCAGTCCATTGTCATGTGTGTGTGTGTGTGTGTGTGTGTAGTCTACGGGAATCTACACTCCTGCAGAGAAATGTCACTAGCCACACCAGCTAGTATACAGGCCGAAAGAGAGATAGAGAACGAAAGACAGTCATGTCACAGTGTAATATACTACACATACATTTTTGTTTGGATTATCAGATCTCTCTAGATCTATTTGGTTGAACATTCCCTTTAGATTCACAAACACTATTGTAGACAGCACAGCCCACACACACACACACACAAAACTGCTTACAAATCAATCTACAAACCTGATTAATACTGAACACAATGGAAAATCAACAACAGGAATAATATCATACAAAATATGCATGAAATTACTCATTTAAGACACATAATATGGCAAGTCATTTTAGCTTTTAATGCACATATAATTCTGCGTTTGTATTGGAAATATTCAAATTTGAGATATATTTTCTACTAGTAAAAATTCCAGTTACAGAGCTCTCTTTATGCATTTTTTTACTAGTAAGATAGCAGTTTCTGAGATCTATAATTGAATTGTAGAAAATTGCATTTTTTACAAGCAAAAACTGTCCTGTCACATTACATGTAAAAAAGAGATCTACAATCTACAGTTTTACTAGTAAGAATTATAATTACAGAGCTCTGCAATAAAACAAATCTTTAATTAAATTGTTTTATTAATAAAAATTAAATTAGAGCTTTGTCTATTCAATAGACAGTTGTATGTTAAAATGGAACATAACTCGATCTCGAGACACACATTTCCAAATCAAACTTCGATGGATTTTAAAACCCATTGCTTAGTCTGATAAACTCTGATAAGAGCAAGATGTGACGGCCAAAGACCTCCACCTAAGGGGCTGTTCACAGCGAATACACAACCATCCAGTTTACCATTTGTTTTTCTCTGTATTTCTAAATAGGTTATTGTCTCATGCAGGAGTGCTGTGTTTTTAGATGCCATATCAAGTTTTAAAAACGTGTCTCAAGACACCTGCGTTCTGCTAAAGTATTTGTCACTCTGCATTTAGCCTTTTTTAGTTCAAGAATGTGATCAGACTGAAGTCATCGTTCGTGAAACCCATTCAAAGTTTTAGCATTCACATGTGCATTTTTTTTTAAATCTTAGATTTGTCGAAAATTCTAATTTCTAATTTGAATATGATGGCCTAAAGTCGGCGTCACACTGGCCGATTTTACAAGTGATATTTTAAGTTTGAGCTTCATTATCATAATCGCTGGCCTGTGAGAGACAGTGCGCATTAGCATCTGCCAGCGGGAGGTCATTAATCACTTGACCTTCGGGACTGCCTGCTGAGTTTATTGTCCCAGCAGCTGGAAAAAAGGATCCAACATGACAGAAAAAAAAATCATCTGTTACACTTTACAACAAGTTTCCATTTGTTAACATTAGTTAATGCATTAGGTATCACGAACAAACAATGAACAATATGTTTTTTTACAGCAATACTTAATCTTTATTAATGTTAGTTAATAAAACACAATTGTTCATTATTAGTTCATGTTAGTTCATAGTGCATTCACAAATGTTAGGAAACAGATCAAAATTTAAGTCCTTTTTTTAACTCTAAATCTCCACTTTCACTTTTACATCTGAAAGTAAACATTAAAATGGAAATTTAGAGTAAAAAGGACTTAAATATTAACCTTAGTAGTGATTACCCACTCAAATTAGTGTTCTCAGGTTTTCATGCAACAAAATTTGTAAACTGTTATTTTCAGATTGCTTTCTTTGTGGTTACTTTCCAACAGTTATGCAAGCTCACATTCTAAATGACATTATACAAAACATATTATTATTATTATACATAATGGTTATACTTTGTACATATTGTGTTAGACATATAGGCTACGATTAATTGTATTATTATTCATATTTATGTTTTTATGATTTGGGATTTTTTTTTATTTTTTTTTTTTTTAAGAGAATTATTATCAGTTTGTAAAATATTGTTTCAATAAAAGAAAAATCCTCCCCCCACACACACTTATACACAGGTTAGATAAATTTGTCCCTCTTATTATAAAAAGGTAGAAATTATGTATGTGATGGTTTATTATCCAGATTTCCTGCATTTCAAAGCATTTTGACTAGCAAAATTCCCGGTTGTCCCTATGACCAGTCCACTCCTGCTGTTAGTTGTTATTGAGCCAAAGTGTCCGTTTTCCCCAATGCCTCTGAGTGTCAGGGACCTCTAGCTAAGAAGCGTGCGATAACAAGTTATTAGATGTCAATTTTGCATTGACAGTGTTAGTTAATACTTTCTTCACCACTTGTGCAAGACAGTGCAAACACATTACATTGCAAATAACTGTAAAGTGTATTTATAATAACAGTATACAGTGCAACACAATATAAAAAATCTACACCGGAGTTCAAAGTAAACTCTTTCTCAATAATATGTATTTAGGGACCATCTTCTTACATTTTGAAAGCAGTTATATAATTTAATATGTAACGGAGACAAGTGTGATATTTTAAAAACATGTTGTTGTTTGTTATATTAAATAATGTCATTGTACTCCAAAATAAAAAATATTATCTTGAAATTCCTATTTTTTTATTTTATTTTTTTTGTTAACTGAGTATCTATGTTAAGTTATATGCATAAAGCATGAATTAAAACACTTTCAATTTTATTTATATTCCACAAAATTATATTTTTGGTTTCATTAATTCTTTTAAAGGCTGTTAATAGGGAAATTAATCTCATGATTTCTGACCAGTCTTTAGAAACGATAATCATATCAAATTATAATAATAATAATAATTCTTAACAATTTATTTTCTCAGAAATGTTTTGTGGACCCCCTAACACCCACTTGGGGGACCCCAGACCCCAGTTTGGAAAAACACGGTTTTATAGGTAATTTGGTCATTGTGTACCAAAACAGACAAACATTCACAGTATCCTCTTTACTGCCCCTCTGGAACACCAATAACCACACAGACAGATAATAGCCTGTTATAAACTTTATTATCATTACACAGATTTGGGAAAATATTTTTAATGTATAAATATTAATATGAGTTATATGAGCTTTTGTTAACTACATTATTTAGAGAGAACTTCTGGATAAATGTCCCGAAGAAGGCTATACCCTACATTCAGCAATTGGCATAATGTTTTTTTTTATTTTTTATGTCAGAGTTTGGCACCAATGCGCTTTGCAGCTGGTGATTGACAGCATGCTTTTACCTCTCCCACCCGCGTCACCATGTGTTTATTATGAACACGTCGCATCCCGAGAGCGATACCGGCCGATCTCAGGGGGAAAGAGACCTACCCACGAGGCAAAGGATGCTTGTGACATTCGGCATTACCACCTATAGGCCTACTTCAACAACCCAATAAAAGTATATATATATATTCAAAACAGTGAGCACATGACTTTGCACTTTACAGGTGTGAATGAGAATTGCGAGATGGAGCGACAGCAGATCACTGAGCGCAGCGCGAGCGCAAATGCTTCAGTGCGCGAGAATCTACCGGACAGCACACTCCGCCGCCGCTCCCCTCTTGCGATCACACAGGAAGAGCGAATAAAGGTCCAAACTTCACCCGGAGTGAAGAAACATCAGCATAAACACAATCTTAAACGCCGCTTTGAAGTGCTTGAGACGCTGGGCAAGGGCACGTACGGAAAAGTCAAGCGCGCGGTGGAGAGAGAGTATGGAAAGATGGTGAGCGACTGTCTTGAAACTCAAATGCATATCAATAACATTACCGTCATTGACAATAACCTCACAGATTGAGCAAAGAAGTGTGGCTTCTTTGCTGTATATGAATCTGAACAACGATATTAATCTGCTATGTTAGCCCAATAGGTTAACAAATAGTCAAAACCTATTATTCTCATATTTGATATATGGCCATTTATATAAAATTATATTTAATATATTTGAGAATATTTGTACATATTCAAATTCCACTAGTATTTGGGAAAATATGTTACATGTAGGCTATGAAAACAATTTTTCGTTGCATTTTTAAATACATTTCGCATATATAATATGCAAGTATTTGACTTTTTATATCAGTGAAAACCATGTAAGAACATTTCACATATGTGTTTTGCATATATTGCCATATATCAGATGTCCACATGGGTCTCTTAATTGCACACAAAAGTGATAACCTGCAATTGTTACCTTTAACAAATTAATAAAATCTTAAGAAGTCATGAAAAAGTCATAGAAACGTCTAAAGTGAATATAAAATGTAAAAAATATTTAAGACTATAAATTGCTCTTTGTAGTGCAGGCTGTAAGTGCAAGTGCTTTTTGTATACCTTTTCCAGTAACCACTCATTTGCCTTGTAAATTAGTGGGCTAAAAGATATGGGAACACTGAGGAAAATATTTATTTTAATTGAAGTTAAAATAAATTAATTTATCTTTAATTGACAAGATTCTGTTAAGAATGATTTTGGACTTCTCATAATTCCAAATTCTAGACTGTTGTCAACAGATTATGCAGTTTAAACCAAAATGTATGTTCTTAATGACAAAATGTCATACATTTTCTTAAACAAACAATTAAGGTTTCCCCACCTCTATTTTGAAGAAAATACACTGTAAAACGTGGTAACGTGGAATTCTTACCTTAAGGAGCTATTTCTGATCTGATCCTTAAAAATGTGTTTTATTGACAAACGTGTTCTATTTTTTACTTTAAGATGTTACAACATGAAGCACATTTTTTTTTTTTTTTTTTTTTTGTGTATCAGCATTCCCCTCTGACCTCATCTCTGACAGTGTATTTAGTGTTTTTAACATCCCTATGTCAATCATTCAACACATCTTTAGCTAGTGATTCACCTCAGTTAATTACTCTTGGTGCATTTCTTGGGGCTGTCAAATAGGTGCTCTTTGTGTGTGGAGTGTGTGTGTCTTGTCTGCAAATGTTAGCACACTTAACTAAATACTTAGCCTCTCATTCATCCTACAATCTGTTATGTAACAAAAACAAAAGCGATATTTCCTCATTCTGCTGTCCGCCCTCTTTCGCAGTCTAAAACATATCACATAAATGGAAAAAGAAGTAATCTCTCTGTCCAATAATATTAGAGCAGCAGCTGATCCTCTCTCATTCTCTGCCACTCATCTGAACTCAGAGGTGAAGTATTCCAGATTCCACAAGCCTGAGGTAATCTGGCATTCCTGCAGATGAACACTATAAGCATTCTGAGAGAGTCAGGCGATGAGTACATGTGTGACAGGGGATTAAGTCATCACCATACAGAGAGCAGGATGTGAATAATTGAGTTTATTCTTGGTGTTTGCCAAAGAAAGCATCCCTTTTGTTATTGCTCGTAGGTTAGGGTTTTTTGTCCAGCAGCACTATATGTGCTACAGACATGAAGGATACCTCAAATCGTGCAGCGATTAAGCCACATGATTGCAGTTAATTATTTCAGAGGAATTTTAGACATGTAAGAATCTATTGGATTACAATTGTGCTTTGTGTTAGCTGGTCCAAAACTCACTGTGGGCTGTGAAACACTTAAAGACCTCAGCATGTGCCACAAGTGGAACAATACCTCTGAGATTAGCTAAGAAATTAAATGACTAAAAATGCCAGGCACTTTTACGCAGACAATTTCACTGCTGGGAAAGTTGAAACATGGATCAGAAAAAGATGGATACAATATTGGATTTGTAGTCTGAATAATGTTACAGGCAATTACAGTATATAATAATAATAATAAACTACAACTTTCTGTATATTTCCAGGTGTAAATAAGAATTTTAATCAGATTTTGGAGTATTTACTGCTTTGGAGTATTTAACAATATACTGGGAGTATAACTATATACTTGTACATACTGTAATTTCCAGGTATGACATTTCTGGTTAAAACATAACTTCTGCAATATACTTACAGATTTCATGGAATTCCTGAAATCTTTTTATTGCCATTTTTGTGTCAACTTTGCCCCAAAATTTCCCCCTAGAACAGTTGGTGTTTTAATGCTGAAAGCACAGATGTGTATTATACAACATGTTTTTTAATAAAATGCCTGTTTGTCTGTCTTTTTCAGGTGGCTATTAAATCCATTAGAAAGGACATTTTAAGGGACGATCTGGATCGAGCTCATATCCAGAGAGAAATTGAAATCACTGCCTCTCTTTTGCACCCAAATATCATCCATCTATATGAGGGTAAAAACACAAACGGTTTCATGTCATAGACGTGTGTTTATATTGTACACTCATTACACTCAGTAATTATAATTTATGTCATCTTGGACTTATAGTGACACCTAGTGGTGTGGATGCAGCATCATTCAAACAGTTTTTAGTTACCAATATCATTGAAATTTTTTACTATTCACAGTCAGCCATGATTAATTGAATCCATGAGTGAAAGTGTCCAATAACAAGGCATTTAATGAGATTAAGCAAATAGTATTCGGCTGGTCATGTGATTGTAACATGGCAGCCTCCATTAAGGGACCTCTTTCATGTACAATAAAACAGCTTTTAAAAGGTCACTGATATGACTGGAATCTTCATCTCATGTGATTGCTCATGATTTTATAGATATGTTTCAAAAATACACCATTTCTTTAGGAGTAAAACTTTTATAATAAGGAAAAATATGACTGAGTGCACCTTTAATGTCACAAGCCAAATCAAGAGAGATTAAAATGCTTTCTCTTTGTGTTTGCTATTTGTATCATTCATCTTAACCACATAAGTACTGTATTAATGAAAGGTCTGATTCTGTTTTTGTGTTTCTGCAGTGTTTGAGAGCAGAGAGAGGATTGTGATGGTGATGGAATATGCGAGTGGAGGAGAACTATATGAATACATTCAGGAGAAACAGAGACTATCAGAAGAGGAGGCCAGACATTTCTTCAGACAGATCACCTCTGCTGTACACTACTGTCATAAAGTAAACAACACACACACTGACAAACACAGATGCCACTGATTCCCAAAATCCCATGTACTTTCTTTAAGACTGAAATAGAGTACATGAGCCAAGCTGTCCAATATATGAATGGATAGCAATTCAAATAGTGTGAACTTAATTATTTTTCATTTATTTTAATCATTTTAATGGGTTATTCATTTTTCAGAACTGTGTGAAGTACTGTCGCTCCCAGACATGATACAAGTTCATTATTGTGTTTTGTCTGCATGTTCTAAATCGCAAGTATTTTATTAATACGAGTCAAAGTGGCTACAATTTCCCCAGAAGTGACTATTTTCTTCTTTTGAACACATGAGATGGAAACGCAGCTTTATTTGCTCACTGTTTTAGCGATATTTATAAATTAAATTTGCAAATTGGATGGATACATACCTATTGAAAAGTGTTAACAAAAACTGTTGACCAAACTCAAAACGTTAACTAAAAATAAAGAAATTTCTCCTCTTTCCTCAGAATGGTGTAGTTCACAGGGACATCAAACTAGAGAACATTCTTCTGGATAAAGACTTAAACGTGAAGGTAACAAAAATCAATAGATTTGTGTTTAATATACTGAAGCATTTGATATAATTTTCATGCTTTTTTACACATTGTATTCTCAAAGGCTGATGGTTTAATTTTAAATGAACAGCAACAATTCAAACACCACAAATACCAGATTATTTTTTATAATTTTATAATTCATAAGTGGACAAAATAACAGAAATAATTAACACTTAATAAAAGACTAAATTAGTTCACTCTAACCATTATTGATTCTAACCATTGGGATCACTTATCAGGACATCTTGCTTTTGGAAATCTGTCAAACATGGCCTGAACTCTGTGTAGTGTCACACTAATTTCTTCCCAGGATAAAGCCTTCAGTTTTTTTTTTAAGCAGTGTAAATCTACTTTTAACCCTGTCCAGAACTTCCCCAGCTGAAGATCTGCTGACCATTCAAGGCATTTGACTTCATCGTGGTGTTTATGAAATCAATCTTGAAATTGTTTAGCATTGTGCATAGGGGCATTATCAACCTGGAATATGGGAACCTTATAAGGGAACAATGTTAGCATTATTTTGCACATAGAACAGCCTCATTCAATAGCCGTTACAAGACCTTATGGAGCAATCATCAGATTAGGTGACTCAAGCAAAATGCATGCGTGTACCCCACCTTGCTCCATAGTTGCTAACAGACATGGTCGAAAGCCTCCTTTGTCTTTATGCAAGCATAAAGCAAATGTAGGAGATATGGTGAAAGATGACTATTATCCAATGCTTGGAGTCCAGGTTTTATGCTTTTAGAACCAGATTATCTCTGTTAATAAATGTACAGTTTTTGTGGGTAACAGAGGTGCTTAGTCAATTCTTGTGTTTTTTTTAGGCATTACTTTCACATTAAGTGTCAAGGTAAGCAGTTTTTATGCAGTTAGTTCATGGTTGGCTGACAGTGAAACAATTTTACCTAAAAAACTTGCATCATGTGGTAACATCTAAATTAACTGGTTTGATTCAAGTTAAATATTTGATTTATGTCTGAATCAACCTGACTACATTAGGTTAAGTTAAATTGAAAGCTCTAGTACAAGTAGAAATAGGTCCTTAATGTAACAATTGCAGGTTGGCAATTTTTTATTTTTTTTTATGAATGCTATCAATATGTTTTGATAAGGTTCCCATAATTCTATCTAATATTTTTGTGACTGGTTTATCTGCAAGACCTCAGAATATCTGGCCTCTTTGGAACTTGATCAATGGCCTATATTATACGTAGGCCAACAATACATTGCAAATTATTAATCAATCGAATATGATCCATCACTGCAGATGCATTTAGAATTGTGATGTTAAAAGTTGAACTCCTTTTTCATTTGATTTTCTGCTATATTTGTCCACTCTCCGAACATCAGAAATAGATTCAATTAAATAAATGGAATTAGATTGTTAATACAGAATAAACCATAATGTTCTATTTGTCATAGTTAGCTGATTTTGGATTGTCCAACCACTACGCGAGAGACCATTTTCTGGACACGTTCTGTGGGAGCCCTCTTTATGCATCACCAGAGATAATTAACGGACTTCCATACCAAGGACCAGAGGTGTGACCTATCAACAGTCAGTTTTATGGTTACTATATTAACACATATATTATTGTAGTAACACCATATTTATTTGCATTAAAACTATGGCTTCTGCCAAAAAAACATGGTTACTACAATATTACTATAGAAAACTATGGATAATTTTACCCAGATCAAACCTTTCTCTAAACTCCCTGTCCTTCACCATGACCAAATCGCTGTGAGGAAATCAACCTTAATGCTCATAAATTAAATATGGCATGAATATTTGTTTTTGACACAGTTTTTCCCATTTGGTTTCCAGTGTCCACTCTAAATAATCCACAGCTTCTTTACACACTACGCCATTAAAGCGACACTTGGGGGTATAGTTTGTCTTTAATTTCAGTGTTCCTACTTGACTGTTCTATTTGAATGCAAATAGCCACACAGTGTGGCAGGTACTATTTGCTCTTCATTTGAGGCATTCGTTACCAAGGTATTTCCTGTGGGTGAAAACAGTGCTTTACGTTTACTCTTTTAGTTGTCCATGCGCTGCTCTGTAAGCAATTCTATCACAAAAGTGTGGTACAATCTGATGGATGACTCTGATGAATTATTCTGTGGTATTTCACAGCAAAGTACATTAAAGACTTTATAAACATTACTTTTGTATGACATATGCTCTTTTTTTCTAGGTGGATTGCTGGTCCCTTGGTGTGCTGCTTTATGCTTTGGTTTATGGCTCAATGCCTTTTGATGGCACAAGTTACACCATCCTTAAAGAGCAGATCTGCCAGGGACGATATAAGACACCAGATATCCAATCAGGTGAGATACAATTAAGCAATATGACATGAGCAAGGTTGCTGGTGTTCTGAATATCAGGGGCTTCATGCCACTTAAATAACATCAGGAAATAACATCTGTGCTGATATTTAGCCCAACAGCACAACTGCGAGTTATACTGCTTTTATACAACACATAAACAAATAATGAAATTACATGGGAAAAAAAAACATATGTTTTTTTTTGTTCATTCATAACATAAAATACGCTAATTTATCACCACCTACTGGTGTAAAGATGTATCTTTCTGCTGAAATGGTCACGGAACAAGATCAAAATGAATCAAAAACTCAAATCCACAGCATTATTTGGAATGCAACACAATAGTGGAGTGATACAAACAATGCTGTACTAAATATCAGCATTCTTTGAACGTAGCTTGGCCAATTAAATCGGACAACCAGAACTAAGTGTCGTATAACTATATACAAACAACTATATTCATCTGCCCACCGAAGTCATGTTGTGAGTGATTCTTTAGGCTACCATATTTCTTGATTCTTTGAATTCATTTCTTGTTACAGTGGCAAGTTCACTGATCAGATGGATGCTTACTGTGAGAGTAGAGAACAGAGCAACTGTGGAGGACATAGCAAACCATTGGTGGTTAAACCGAAACTGTCCAACAACCATGTGTGATGGAAAATCCAATGGTCCCAACCCTCACAACACTGCAGTTTGTCTCAATTCTCTCTCAGGGGTAAATGATCCACTCAACCATGGGTCTTCACCATGTCCAGAAAGAATCACAATGAAAGAACATTCACCAAGAACAACCCTTCTTCTACCAACAACTCTGTTCCTCTGTCACCTCTTCAATCCCATACAACTCTTTAATCAGGTTAAGTACACAGCTTTCTGAGCAGTTTGGAAATGGCAAAGCTATGACTGTTGAAGACGTGGAAAGAATAGGTATAATTAATGAGTAAGAGGAAGGGTATTCTAAAATGTATGGGAAAGTTCTCTGGTGTTCCTGTGATTGCAGCAGCTCCTACATGGCCACACTGTTTTAACAGCAAAACCAGCGTTGGCCAAGAGTGTGATGGATATGATCAGCATGAGGCTCAAACTACTTTGATGAAGTGAGTGGACTGTAATTGCACTGAATTTAATTGAACAAAGAATTATGTGTTGTAATTTTTCACAGAATTCAGAATCTAGTAGTAAAATCTTTAGCAGGAAACCCTAAAGAAGTTCAAGAGCTTTTTGTCTAAGGAAGTGCTTTTGTTATGATTTGTGGTTTTGTGTGCCTCAAAACATTTTTTTTTTTTAGCTCAGTTTACCTACATTTCTAATGATTTGTTATTTAGCTGACCTGACATAGCTAGATCATCTCTCTTGTGCATGATTCTCTGCTGTTCTTCTGCTGGGTTGGTCAATGACTGCACTCAACACATTAGTCATACATGTATATTTAAATCATTGTAATTTGAATTAAATCTATTTAGCTTTTCACACTGTGCTTAACCCTGTGTTAAACAACGTTTCATACTTGTACATTTGAAGGAGAGTTGGCATCTTTTTCACTCTGGGAAATGAAACCCTGCCTATGTGAAACAAGATAACCCAGGGTTAACAATTGCAAACATGTGCATCAAAATCTTTGGATAGCTAAGAGAAAGCTGACATATTTGGCCATCCAAATCTGTAATGACTTGATTAGATCATTAGCAATAACCCATTTAAAAATTCCCTTCATTGTCAAATGCAGAACAGTACTATTTACTGCCCACTATTTTCACAAGAACCGATTTGAATGGATTTCATTCATGGTACCTTATTATATGTGGGATGTTTTGTTCTAGAATGCTAAGACGAATTAAGGAGTTACAAAAGTAACATGCCTTCTACCACACTAACAGTCAATCAATAAAATAATTCAGAGGGAATAGCCTTTACCTGAAGTTGTGGAGCTGCTAAGATAATGTGTGCTATCTGAAATTGCTAATCTCACAGGTCAATTTATTGGCCTTAAATTAAGCAGCTAATCACATACACAAGTATAGAGGCTTTGTAAAGAGCAACCGTTGTGCCATTCTCAGTTTATGCTAGCAATACGGTTAGTAAAAATTTGAAAAATGTTGAGGGCTCTCTGGTTTATCTTTCTCACGTGAAGATTAACGACACTTTTCAGACTGAATGCCAGACTTCTATTGAACTGATTAGCATGAAAAAGTAGCATTAAAATCTCAGTTATATAAGCAGCAGTTTTTGGTCTTGTGTGGCCTATTAAGTGGATCATTTACTTCCTTTATTCCCTTATTGTATGACTGAATGAGTAAGAGGATATGTACAAAATTTGTTAAATATTTGGCACAACTTTCACAATTAATTAGGCAGGAGTGTTGCTTGAATTCAAGAGGCTGAAAGCAAAATCCTTCCCTCCCCTGCTCATTTCTGCATGTTTTACTTAAAACTTTTGAAGTCTGTGGTCTATAAATATTATATTAATTACAAAACACTTCAGTTTCTCTCAAATAATCTTGAAAAAGTTACTCAGGTAACTTTTTTGCATTTAAAACAGTAATGAATTAAGACATCAAGCTGGCTGTGAGACGAAATCTGCATAACATTTTGGCACATTGAAATTAAACTTAAAAATAGCTTTTTTGCTCATAACTTTTGAATCATCACACTTTAGTTTTCTTAAGTCATACAAAGTACAATCAAACCAGTTTTTCCCCATAGAATTCTTACATAAAATGCTATTTATTACACACACTATGTTGTATTGAAAGTGCCACTTTGACCATACCCTGCCCGTGTCTGCCACTGTCTTGCTTGACCCTATCATTGCCGCTTGCAGCTATATTTTAGCGATTCTTTTAATCCAAAACTGAAATGATTTGATGAAAACTTTCTGAAAGTGTAATTATTAAAATGACAGTACTAAATGCAACTTTGTCTTCTAAAACTTCTTTTTTTTAATAAAAGGTGGTGGAAAAAAATCCACACATATTTAGATCATATAAAAATTTAATCTTTCAAAGTTAAATTACAAACATAATCTACATCATTCCACATGGTTGAGAATAAAGTCTGTTCATGAGTTGTCTGAAAACACTTGACCCATAACAGCCAATTTGGCACTGAAAGGCTGAGTGGGACAGGAGAGCACAGGTTTCCTTCTCTCTCCTGGCTTAAGTGCTATGCTCTCTCGGGAGCCACCATTTCTTGAGTCCCTGTCCCCTGCAGTCTCATCTGACTGGTCCATGGGAGGCCTGAGTTGTTCCGAGAAACTGAGTATGTCCTGGAGTTCCCTGCGTTCAGCTTGATCTCGGCTACAGCAATGGAGCGCCGCGGGGTCCAGCGGGTGGGCCTCCGTGTTAAAGATGTATCCCCCCGCACTTAGTATGCAGTCTCCCTGCACACCACCGAGTTCAAAATCTGTGCCAGTGTTATGAAGGAAGTTCTCAGGATCAAAGAGGAGGTAGAGGTATTTAATGGTCTCAGCCAGGAAGAAGGACTCCATACGGTTGTCCAATTTATGGTCCCTTACGTCCTTCACCTTTGTCCGAAGCAAAAAGATATTCATTATTCATTCATTTTCAAGTTCAAATACAGAAGACCCAGACAATATTTGGACACTTAAGCCACACTCAGAAATGTACAAACAAATGATCTGAGACTAACGTTGCGTTTCTGACCCACTTTTACAGTTATGTTCAACTAACTGGTTTCAAAGTGATTTTAAGTGGATGTATGAAGTCAGTTCACACGGGTGTCCTAGCAGAGTAATCACAATTGTAGCTTTTCACATTAACTATGGACATGTTCTAATGTCTGACAACCAGACAGAGTCGAAATAATCGTAATTTTGAACAGTACATCTCTTGTTTCATAAATTAAAACTTAAAACACAGTGAAAAGTTGAGACACTCTGAAATACTCACAGTGGCAAAACCACAGTTCACACGGCTGATTTTGTCTATTGACTCAATGGCATCCCGGCCAAGCTGGATGAATGTTGGATCACCAGTGGCCTTATACAGATACATGGCACTCTCTATCAACTCTGGAAAAATAACACACACATAGTGATTGCTTCAATTTCATTTATGTAAACGAAGACACAAAGCTTTTCAATACTATATTCCTAAGTTCTTCCATTAGAGACAAAGTGTGACAGTGCCTGCTCACTTTTTCAGCTGTCTTGGTTACAGAAGTATCTTTTTGATTCTTTCTTTTCCATATGGATGTCATAAAGTTCTTCATAAAACAATCAAGTCATGAATCAAACGAACCAGCTCCAAAGTAAATTACAAAATTACAAACTTTGATTTGAAGCAAAACTAATTGGCAACAGGTACAATAACGTTGTACAGTATTTACTAACATTAGTAAATGCATTAGTTATCATGAACTAAAAATTTGCTTTTAAACAGCCTTTATTATACTTTGTTAATGTTAATGAAAATAAAATTGTTCATTGTTAGTTCATAGTGCATTAAATACTTATAATCAAGCATCATTTTTACTTCAATTACATAATTTGCAATGCTTCATGGGATTGTAGTTCATTCCCCCCATTAAATACATTATGTACACATGCCTTGTATGTATAGCTTTTTGTCAGATTTTTAAATTCTTTGGTAAAACTTTACAAAAAAGTTGTAGTCATTAACATTAGTTAATGTCTAAATAAAATGAACAATGAAAAGCATGTTAATTTCAACATATACTAACATTTTTTTAAATCAAAAGTTGCATGTTAACTTCAGTTATTACATGACTCTCTGGAATACTCGATTCGGACTGGTCAATGGCGCCATCTAGTGGTCTGATATCTGCAAGTAACAACCGCACAACTACATATCAGACCGCTCATCCGGTTATCTGCACCATCTTTCCTGCTCCTTGGATCACTATGTGATCTCTACAAGTAAGCTAATAAAAGAACTCAAATCAGTGTTTCATGTGCAACTATTTATTTATTTGGCAAGTAGTCTTGTAATAAGATTTTATATCCTTTTTTTATAATTTATACCCCTTACATAAACAATATTTTTTAAATATATTTAAAATATTGAGATGTATTCAAAAATATAAGTAGTTTGAGAGTAGAAAGACTGGTTGCATCATTCACAGTGCTTCATGAAAGAGGGTGGGCACTGAAGTGTTTTTGCAGTGGATTGCTAGCAACAAATCTCTGATTGGTGGAGCGTTTCTCTTCAGGATCACCAAGAAAATACGCTATTAAATTATAATTTTTTTTTAAATAAACTTGAAATAACACGGATTGATGGCTGTATCAGAAATGTATCCAATCGATTAATAACCTTGGAGCTTACATCTGGTTTGTCATTAAAGGTTTGTAATTTATCGTTAAAGATAAATTCACCTATGGAGAAAATTTATGGAATTTTTATGCCATAAAGTTCTTCATAAAACCATTCTAATTCATGAATCAAATGAACCAGCTAAGCCCTGCCTTAAGTGATACAGACCAATCCTATCTTAGCAACTGTTTCTGTCCAACATTTTCATCTGACATGTGTTTGCTGTTTTCCTAATGAACATCTATGGGAGTCATGTTTTGGAGTAGTTTTAAATAGAATGTTATAGGAATTATGGATTTTATTGTATCTTTATTTTTGTTTATTTGTTTTACTGTGTATCCGGTTGCAAATTCATGCCAGGTGTATTATAGATACCTGGGCGTAGAGGGTAGCCCTCTCGCTTGTCCACTGTGTACCCTTGAGGAATGCTGTAGAATTCTGGGAGACCTCCAAACTGACGCCACACAGTGTAGTAGTTATGGAAGGTCTTTGTTGCACTGGAAATATCCCCTATCAAGCTCTGACATTAAAAAAAGAATACAAAAAAACCTGTACAGTTCATTTCATCAAGATGCCATAGGAATTCTCCTCTCAAGTGCAAATATGTATATAAACACCATGTAAAACCAGACAAATACAGACATAGCTATATTTTCGATTACCTTACAAAAATGAGACATCGTGGTGTTACGTACGAGTGTCTGCTATCTCACCTGCAATCCTGGCCAGAATGCCTCTAATGACTGAAACACAGGCATTGACACCGTTCCCTTATGCATCTGCACCCACAGATACCAATCATCAAACTTAGTGTAGTTCTTTATGGACTTATCATATTCTGCAACACACATTTGAGAGTTGATAATATTTTCATGTAAGCAAGAAAATGTAAACAGCAATTAGTGGACAAAACAAAGTCAGTAACCATAAACAATATTAGCCACTTTTGTTTGAGTTTGTTATTTTCATCCAAATAAATAGCCAAGCATTGACTGCATACAATGTTTGTCTAACATAGCCGAAGTTAGTGGGATGCTACAGTATATTAACAACTGCATTTTTACCGTGAAACATATTTAGCAGTTCCTCGTCTTGCAGCATGATGGCTCCTTTTACAAGGTACTCGAAGTACGAGTCCACTCCAGCCCCGATCCCTGCGTCCTGAGCAACCCACTTAGAGGTGATGACATCTATATGGTTGCCCACCTGAAAAGATGGTACAGGTCACAAAGGAGTGACCCAGTGATCCAGTGTTAACTAGCTAGCAAAAAGCTAGAATTATGTTAAATAGCAAAATGCAAGCAGTGTGAACTTAAATCAGATCTGGAGCTTTGTAAGCTTTATGGCTCGGTTTGTGGAATATTTAATCCAGGTAAAGAATGGAAGGATTATTGATCTGTTTTCCACAACTTTCCAGCTAATTGATTCTAAACAAGAACATCTGTATCATATGTAAAAATGTGGACTTTACTTCTAAGTAATTGCTTTTAAACTGATGAACACTTTGGTAAGAAAGCACCAGCTAAACCTTTTTTGTTAGAGGGTTGGGGTCAAAGCATAAACATCTGCCAAGAGACCTTTCTGGGTGGATTCAGTACAACTAACTGTATATTATACACTGTATATACAATATGTTTTAGACAGAGAGTAGTACTGAAACCTATTGTTCTAACAGACAGACGGATAGATGGAAAGACAGAGACAGAAGGATAAACGGAAAGACAGACTAATAGACAGATGGATAGACGGAAAGACAGACAGACGGATATACGTACATACACAGACAGACAGATAGACAGATGGATAGAAAGATGGATAGCCAGAAAGACAGATAGCGAATAGATGGATAGATACATTTTCAGTAAAAGTTGGAGCTAAAAGCAAAGAATTTAGGATATGTACTACTTAAAGTGTGTAAATGTAAAATGTGCTGCAAACTCCTTGACCCCAAGATTTTACCAGGCCAATGTCCGAGCGTGTTCTCCATAAAGCCCTGAGAGCTTTGCGAGCCACATCCTCAAATACAGGGTCCCCAGTGAGTCGGCTGAGGGTTGAGAACTCAAGGATGAAGGTGCCCACTCCTGCAGTGCAGGTGACTGGTGTCTCAGTGGGATTAACACCCCTCAGTAGGTTTACCGTGCCATATGGCATCCCTGTGGGTGTCTGGAATGCTGAAAAGGGGCGGAACATATTAGATTGACAGCATGATTAGCCTATCAAGCAGAATGTCTAAATATTAATTCAAGAGAGAAAAGAAGTATGGTAGAATACCAATTCACATGCTATCTTTCCTATATACACTATGCCACTATACGCATGCCAGATTAGGATAAGTATATCCCAAATCAAATTACAAAGAAAATAGTGTAACAACAGAACACACATAAACAAAACAAAAACATTATATTCGCTCAATGTTGTAAACAAAACATTTGGCTTAGTTTAAGTGGTATAACAACACGCTTCAGATAGCAATATAATTGCCATATTACTTAATAATATGGTTTTGACATAGTAATCAACTCACTCACCAGGCAGCAGTTTGCGAGCAGCATCCTCTGCCATGCGCAGAAGGGGTCCAGAACAGGGCCAGCTCTCCTCCACCTCCATCCCAGCACGCTTGGAAAGCAGATGGGCCGACAGAAGCCCCCCAACCACTGCAAGGAAGCACATTTGATCAAATGACCAGAAAAAAAAAAAACATACACTAGAGTGAAACTTAGGATAGCATTGTTTTTAATGTCAAACACAATGACACCACAATGCCTAGGACTTTTATTTTGAAACAAACAAGAAACCAGTACTGCAGGTTTAATGAGTTGTAATCTTTCATGCCTAAAAGGATACACACTCTCAAGGTGTTACCTCGTATGTTTGTCTCGAACACAGACGCATTCACATCAGTGTCAAAGTCAACCGTGTCCTGAAGCAGAGTGGCCACACGCTGAAATTCTGTGTGGTTTCCTAAAATCTGTGAACAGGAAAGAGAAAGGTACACAAAACACCTGCCTGTGAACTCAAGGAAAACCACAAAATGTCATTGAAGAATTGTATTTAATTAAATTGTCTTACCAATAATGTGTCCAAAGCATCAATGAGTGTGAGGGAGAAACTGAAGAAAAGAGAGAGAAATAGAAACGTTACACACTGATTAATATACAACGTCTAAACATTCAATATCATGATCATTTCTTCAATAGGAGAAATTAAAACTGTATGCTCATAAGGTGAATCTCATGAAAACATTTCACCCAGAAATAAAATATAAATAACCTTTATACATATTATATTACCAAAGGGCCTGTTTTATGACCATCAAGACATTTTAAGACATAAAGGATGTTTTTATTATTATGACAATTTAAAGGAATAGTTCACCCAAAAACGAAAATTCTCTCACCATTTCTTCACCCTCACATCATCCAAAATGTGTGACCTTTTTTCTTCCGCAGAACACAAATTATGATTTTTAGAAGAGTATTTCAGCTCTGAGGGTTCATACAATGCAAGTGAAGGGTGAAAAGAAATTTAAAGCTCCAAAAAGCATATAAAGGCACTCCAGAGGTTAAATCCATGTCTTCGGAAGTGATATGATAGGTGTGGGTGAGAAACAGATCGATATTTAAGTCCTTTTAACTATCAATCACCACTTTCATTTTCTTCTTCTCTTGTTTTTTTTTGGTTGGGGCTGGTCAAAGTTAAATATTGATCTGTTTCTCACACACACCTATTATGTTTCTTCTGAAGACACGTATTTAAGTACTGGAGCCATATGGACTACTTTTACTCTGCCTTCAAAATTTCTTTTCACCATTCACTTGCATTGTATGGACCTACAGAGCAGAAAAATTATGTTCTGCTGAAGAAAAAAAGCCTTACACATCTGGGATTGCATGTAGGTGAGTAAAAGATGAGAGAATTTTATATATACCAAATTGTTATGAAAATAATGTCACAATGCACAATAAGTCTTTTATACAGTATTAGGTCAAATGCAGTTTAATGTTTCTTTTTTATTGTTATTTTTGGGGAGAAATAAATCCAGAAATGTTCTTGATCGGTTTTGTGAGATTCACCTACAGATGCTCAAACTCAATCACAATCACAAACAGACTTTTGGTCAATTACATTGAAAGAAAGATATGAGAGAAGTTTTTGGATAGATACTTATGAGAAAATAAACTTTGCTGATCCTTTCCAACTGTATGTTCTGGGCCAAAAAGCCATTATATTGTATAAAAGAAACAGGGATGAGTGTAAGGAATTTATTTCTACTAAAAGTTCGTACCTGCCCCATGTATCCTGTCCATCACATGTCAGTGGTCTCAACTCATCATAAGGATAGGCATTTTCCAAGTAGCTGTTGTAGGCATGATAAAACATTGACTTTATTCTGTCCCTATTGAGACAAATACAAACAAAAAATGTTAAACAGCTTTAACAAGGGCTAACTTTCAATGTTCTCCAGAGCAGTATGTATAATCCACTAGTTACAAAGCATTACACTTATACACGTGACAAGCAAGCTTGTCCTTTAAGTCACTAATAGTAGACATTGAATATCCTGCTGATTGTTGTGTATTTATATATGGACCATATGGCAAAGCTAATAGACTGACAGTAAGCAGTTCTTCTTTAACACAGAGGGAATAGATCCAGTTGTGACATAGTACAAACTACATCATGACCATCTTAAACAGTTCAGTCAATATTTAATGTAGTGTAAATAAATCTCGCCTGTAATGAGACATTTCCTGCTCAGTGAAGTCTCTGCCTTTAACATGACTGATGATCGGAGACAGGTATGTGGCGCAAAAAACGGCGGAGAACAGGAAAGTAAGCATGAAGTAACGAGATGTGAGCAGTGACAAATAATACAATAACGAGCTACATTGATATGCAGGATACTACAAACAGTGACAAGAGGAAACGCGCGCACTGCGCATGTGTGTGAGCGAATGCTGACGTGCAGGTTGAACGCGCTGCATATTTCAAAATAAAAGTCACAAGCGTTGTAAAGCAATTGGGAGAAAGTACATTACCTCCACACAAGGTGTGGGTAAAATAGAATAGATTAGATTAGATTAGATTAGAATAGTATAGAATAGAATAGAGTATAATAGAATAGAATGCATGACACATGAGACTAGTATTTAGTATTGTGCTTTGATTTAAAATATTTTATTTAATACTAAAATAAAATAATAAAATAAAATAAAGGCCTAACTCTAACTCATACAAAAAGTGGACTACAATGCAATATGATGTAATAAACAAAAAAGCAGACTGCCTAAAAAAAGTAAACTAAATCTAACTTACAGACAAATTGTACTTACAGAAGAAATCAACAAAAACAAGACAGACATAAATGATCAGTAAAGAAAGCAGAAAATGCATTATAAAGGGACAGTAACGGATGTCCATAATGAGTTTCTGATAAACTCATTCATTTCCCCTCTAATTTTGCTAGTACTGATAGGATCATGTGACCTGCCAAAAGGCTATAACTTAACTCTTTACAATAAGGTTTCATTAATTAGCATGAATTAACTAGATTAGTTAACATGAACTAACAATGAACAATACTTTTACAGCATTTATTTATCTTAGTGTTAATTTCAACATATACTAATAATCATATACTCAAATGTAAAAGTTGCATTAGTTAAAATTAGCTAATGCATGAAATAACATGAACTAGCAATGAATTTTTTTTAAAATAACATTGGCAAAGATTAATATATATATATATATATATATATATATATATATATATATATATATATATATATATATATATATATATATATATATGTATAAATATATTAGGGCTGTCAACCGATTACAATTTTTAAACAAATTAATTATATGGAGTCCCGATTAATTAATTGCGATTAATCGCATTTAATCACATATACAAATATTTGCTGAGAAAGCCCCTCATATACCAATAATTAAATATATAATGATGAAATAATTATGCATAGTTATCTTTAAATATTTTAAAAATTATATATATATATAAAAAAATATTCAGATAATTAAAAAGCATTACATTCTTGTGGCAGAAGAGTTGATAAGACATTACAAAAAGTGGCTTTAGAATACAATGTATTGTTTATTATGTATTGGCATACAATCAGTTCGAGATTTATTATGAGGGCTTGTTTAAGAGCCCGTCAATCTACACCTGTGTCAGACATACTTGTGTAGCGTCTCGGGTGCGTTGCATCATAAACATAAAATTTTAGGTCACTGTGGCAAGTTAAATATAGTTTAATACTTAGAACACATCTTGAGATTCCTTTGATAAAATTTGCGCTCCATCAAGTTTTTTGAACGCAAGAACATAATGCATGTTTGTGTTGTGCTGTCTGCAGAAGGGTTGTTTCCTTCTCTGTAAAAACTGCACGTTGCTCATACAGCTGAAGTTTCACTTAATGCCCTCTAGAGTAAACAGGTGGTACTACAAGCTGACATTTCTCAGGAATCTTTATTACAGTCCAGTGGCATTGCGATTAATTTTTTTTTAACATTTTATTTTTAATAAAATGAATCGCACTGAATTAATGTGTTAAATCGACAGTCCTAATATATATATATATATATATATATATATATATATATATATATATATATATATATATATATATATATATATATATTTTTTTTTTTTTTTTTTTTTTTAACGTAACATAAAGTGATAACTTCAAACAGTAATTTGGACAAATTAGCACCTTCTCCTACACAACTAAAAAGCGACAAATCTGTGCAACCATCAGTTTATTGAAACAGCTTATCTTGTGTAATTGTATACTATGAGTGTGCAAGTAGTAGTGTTATAACCATAAGAACATACATCACTGACCATATACTTGGAATATTTTAGCTTCTACACATTACAATTGTACTTTTGGCACAATAGCACCATATGTAAGTGTCCACATTCATCTAGATTGTGTGTATATTATGTAATAAACAGTTTTCAAACAGGCTATGCTTAAATCATGTACAGTGCTATCAAATAACAGATATACAGCCAGAAGTAGATAAGTATAACCACAAGGTGTCTATGTTTGACGCAACCTCAACGTACCATTTCACTGATGGAGTACCTTAAAAAACACTTTGTGTTTTTTTCATTCAAAAGTGAAAGTGAATAAATAATGATGAGAGAATTGTCGTGCATACAGTTTTAAATAATGTGTTTAACTGAACAGAGACTTATGTTTGCTGTAATTTATTAAGTGGACACACTCAGCAACCTCTGCCAGCAGTTTATTAGCAGTTTCATCATTTTCATTCTCTGCCGTTTTCTTGCTTTCCTTCCAGGTTTCTTCACTGGTTTGCAGGATAATTTTCTCCATCTTTTTCCCTGTAAAGCAATAAATATAACTCTATATAATTATATATGATATAATCTCTGTTTATTTCTTATCTTTACATGAAAGTTCAGCTTTTACACATACACACAAACTTTTAATGTAAGGAATTAAACTTTGATTATTCAAGCCACAAACAAACTATCAATCAAATAATATATATATAATTATAACAATTAACATCAAATAACTAAAAAGACCACTGTCTTTACATTTCTGTCTTTCTTTACATGTCTGTTACATTTTAAATGCTGAATATTCTATTAATGTGTCAACTGGAGATTTTCAATGTTTTAAATTTCTTCAAAAGTATAAAATTTATGAAAAATGCACATAAGACTGAATAATTATGTATCAATCAATCAACCAATCAACCAACCAATCAATCAATCAATCAATCAATCAATCAATCAATCAATCAATCAGTCAATAAAATCTTACCAGATCCCCTGTTTTGTTGCAGTTCTGTCTGATAAGCTGGGCCATTCTACCCACCACCTCCGACATGCTTTCTGAATGCTGGTGTCTCTTGCCTTCACTCAGACAGCTGAAGTGCTGGGTCATAATATAGATATATCGTAGAATGTGGTGAACCTGCCGTAAAAACATACTGTATAGATTATTAAGACACCACCGAAAAGAATAATGCTCATCAAAGTGCCAGTTAGAAACAAAAAGCAACTGTATCTAAAAATAAAATATAACCCTATCTGAGGGAGACACATTTTGTAATAAGGAAACATTCATGTAGCCATGTATGGGTGGCTGTACCTTCTCAGAAGGACAGTGATCCTTTTCTTTCGATATATCAAACGGACCAGTCAGATTCTGGGTCAAGAGAGGGCATGGGAACTTGCATTGTCAACAATTTCACACTACTTGTTACACAACACACTGCAACAGTTCAGTGGGTCAACGGTCATAATCTAATGATCTCCAACAGAAGGCAGCAGTTATTCACATGCTCATTATAGAGTTCTGATTAAAGAATACTATCCAATGGTCCACAATTGCTAATATGATGATCAAACAAGAAAAGCAGTGCAACTTTGGAAAATGTTTATATATCAGAATTTACCAGATTTTGGAGCTCCACCAGGATGAGTGCCCTGTAGGTGCTGATGATCATAGAATAATCACATGCGCGTTTACTGTGGGCCACTGTGAGCAGCAGCATTACAGTCACACAGACAACAGGCCTGTTCACACACTGTTCATATTTGCAAAATAAAAATATTATTTCATAATATTTTGGATTGATATGAAAACATAAATATATTCATGGAAGCTTTAAAAATATTCAAAATTCTTTCTACTGTCTATTAGAATGGAAGCTCATTTCCACTACGTGAAAAAATGTGCTTCGATAAGTCATAAATATTGAGCTAAAAAGTCATAATTATGAGAAATAATAATCATTAGACAGTAAGTCATAATCATTAGATAAAAAGTCTAAATTATTACATTGTAGATAATAAAATTAGTCAAAATTATGAGATAAAGCCAATATTATTAGATAGGTCAATTATAAACTAAGTCATAATTATGAGATAGTATGCCATAATTATGAGATATAAAGTCATAAAAATTATATAAGTTATAATTATGAGATAAAAAGCAAAAATTATTAGATAGTATGTCAATTATAAACTGTCATAATTATGAGATAGTGAGTTATAATTATAACTCAGATAAAGATATAGATAAAAAGCCATAAATATGAGCTTAAAAATTAAAATTATGATACAGTAAATCATTATTATGAGAGCAAACCATAATTGAGATAAAAAGTCAGAATGAGATTGTTATAATTATGAGATAGAAAAATCGAATTTCTTATTTATATAATGCTGACTTTTATTCATGTAATCAGCATTTAGTGTCTCATAATTATGACCTTTTCACTCAAATTATGACTTTAAATCTAATAATTATGACTTTGATCTCATAAGTATGACTTAATATTTCATAGTATCTCATACTAATTATGTATGATTAGTTTGTGGCGGAAATAGACTTCCATAGAATTTAGACGTAGAATAATTTCCATAGCGTTTTAAAATAAATATTCCAAATTCTTTGTTTATTTGTGTCGGGCCGTTCACACATTAGTCGTATCTGCTTCCGTTTACATTGTTTTTCTACGTGAACCTGCGCTAGACGGACGTCTTTGACCAATGCGACGCGTTTTTTAGACGCCTTGTCAAGTTATAAAGAACTTAAATAAAACGTGTCTAGAGTCACCTGCGTTCTGTTCAACACACTCGCTGCGTCCGGCATGTTCGGTCTAAAACGGCCCCTTAGAATAATTTCATTTGGATTTGGAAACTTAGAAACATTTTACATTCTTCCTAATGTCTACTAGTTTTCATAAGTAGTTAGTAGAATTGCATTGTTTCTTATCTAATCTAATCATGCAGCAATTGAATACTGGCAGTCGTATTTAAACAGTGATGCAGCTGTATCGAGGAGCAGATCTTACCATTGACCATGGGCTGATAAATGACTCTAGCGCGCACCAGTCAGGGCTCGGAAAGGTGGACATGGACCAGCGGCGTCCTGCACTTCTTTACATGTTTCTCGCAGAAAACTTAAAAAAACGGACCGAAAAATTCACCTTAAATACGCGTTTTTGGACAAGTTAATGCTCTGGCAAGAGGCGCGTTGAAGCGTCCATTCCAGCATTGCCAAAATAAATGCGTGGCGAGGCTCTCATTTCTCTCAATCGTTATGGGCTGCTGACATCGCGCTTTGGATTTCACCAGAGCTCTAGTCTGATCAAGTCGAGAAAACTTCCGCGATCAATCAACTTTACGATTTGTTTCGGTTTCGGCACAAGATTATTTTTTAAAACTGTTACATTGAAGGGTCCACTGGTTAAGTAACTCAAAGTGTGCAGTGACCACATGAGGGTTTTTTTCTTTTCTGGACTCAGGAAATGAGTTCTTAATTATACTGATATGTAAAGAGAGCTAGATCTACAAGGTTTTATGACCAGATTGTAAAAGCATGGGTTACAAATGGCCAGTATTCATTGTGCAGAGCAGTTGAATGAGGCTGAGTGGTTTGTGTTCAGCAGATAAAATCATCAATGGTGTCATATTTCATATACAGTTGATTTGCATTTCCAGAAGGAAATGCCTGTGCTTGCTAGATAGGAAAAGGAATAGAGTTCAAGTTTTATGCTTTGGTTCTGTGTCAATTAATGCTGCATTATAGCTGCTTTGTCATGACACTTAGCTTGCATCTGGATTTCTTTCAGCAAAGCATGAGAATCAACACAAAATGTGGCTTTGTGCAACCTTTGTGACTCTTGTGTAAAGGCGACTCTTTATGGTTAAACTGATGCAAGAAAGAAGCAAACACAATTCTGTATGCAAATAAACACAAGAAAGAATACCAATCTTAATCATTAAGATTGGAGGTCATTGCTGTCGGCTAGATTTTAAATATCGAACATTCTGAAATGTAAATCAATGGGAAATTTTCACATTTTAATCTCAAACCTTAAAAAAAGGTATATATTTTTTTAAAAACAAAAAATGAATAGCACACCAAAGGCAAATAATAAACAAATAAATATGGTGTATGTTAAGTTGTTCAAGCTTAATTGCAATTAATTGTGGAGGAGAATAAAATTAAAATGTCTATAGTGTTGCCCTGCAAGCATTATACTCATCACAAAAACATCGAAAGCACATTACATTTATTTTCTGCTAAGCAGCACATTTACACAAGCATTATGAAAAGCAGAACATGGTGATGTCAAAGGGTTCTGGCCACAAAATCTTCAAATGGGTCTCATGTCTCTGGGTAGTCTTACATCTAAACTCACTCGCAAGACAGTGAAAATTACAACAACAAACACATTTGTTATGAAGCTGTCAAAGTTTACTTCTAGAAGGGCAAAAACACAAAGTGGCAAAGCATTAATAAAACAGTTTTCCTAAAAACAACATATTTGCTAAACCAAACCAGCACAGGATTGCAAATCTGATATCATTTCCAGACTTTAGAAGGTGTTTTGATCTTTGCAGCCACAAGGACGAGGATGTCTCTGATGTTCTTCTGCCAGTTGTGAATGTGCTTTGATTCAGCGCACCACAGTTCACCGTGGCATGGTTCTGCATTTGAGACATTTCTTTACCTCTTCTTGCTGTTCCTGAAGAACAGAAGAAAATCAGATTGAAAGAAGTTACAAGGGGCTACGTTCAATCGTTCAATGAAGCTAGGATCCACACATTTTTAGGTGAACATGGTGTATTCCATAGTGAATATCTGTTCATAAAACCCATGTACCAACCAAACAAACATGTCCTCATCACAAATGGAAATTTGGAACCCCATCAAACGAAAATTGGATTTTTGTGGCTATAAGTTTTGTGTCCATTTGTATAATCTACATGGGCATCTTTTGAGTTGAGGACATCTTTATATCTTTATGATCTATTGCCAAATTTTTAGTTGAGGCGATCTGCATTCACCAGCCACTTTAGGTACACCTGTATATTTAATTATTAATGTGATTATCTAATCAGCCAATCATGTGACAGCAGTATAATGTATAAAATCATGCAGATATTGGTCAGGAGCTTTGGTTAATATTCACATCAAACATCAGAATGGGGAAAACTGTGATTTAGACTGTGGCACGATTGTTGGTGCCAGATGGGCTGGTTTGAGTATTTCTGTAACTGCTGATCTCGTGGGATTTTCACACACAACAGTCTCTAGTGTGAACAAAATGTTGCTAAAACCATCCAGCAAGCGGCAATTCTGTGGGTGAAAACGGCTTGTTAATGACAGAGGTCAGAGGAGAGTAGCCAGGACTGGTCCAAGCTGACAGGAAGGTGACAGTAACCCAGAAAAACACACGTTACAGTGCTATGCAGAAAAGCATTCTGAACTAGATTATTTTTTTTAAACTGTCTTTATACACATTGGGACATCCACAACAAAATAAGGTACTTCAGATGTTGAAAGAAATTATACAGATAATACTATAAAAAATAGTCACAAGTGATTATCACTCGTTTGATTACATCTTATTTTTCAATTTAATCCAATTCAAAGTACTTACACCATGACTTGTTTCCAACTATCCGTGGTTTTTTTTTGCTGCAACTTCCACAATTGTAATTACAAATTGTGGTATAGTTAACTGGGATAATGTTATTAAGGGTGTTGATGTGTAAAGTCTTATGCATTGATGATGGAGCTGGGCAGCAGGCGATTTCTATTTCCATGATTAGTGCTGTTCAGAATGTCGGCGTTGTCAAGACGTTTCACATCATGATTGAACTGCTCCGTGGTACATTTAAACAGCACATTCTCATGTAAATTTCAAATGAGTCGCGTGATATGATAATGATATCGATGGAAGCCCGAATTAATCGCGCATGAGAGCCGCTAAACGTTTGTCACGAGAGCTGGCATTTTAAGGAGCGCCCAGCTGACGTGCTGGCACTGGGCCTGTCAATGGAGTTGGCATTTCGCGGGAAGCCTGGTTGACGCATGCGCACGCCGCACGGATAACAGAGCACAATTTGGCTTCAAAGACCCCTCGCCCATCCGTGTCCCACATGTTGAGCGCTCATAAAGTCAAATGAATGACTAATAACTAATAAGATTGCTTTATCGCCTGACGGAAATGCGTACGGACGTGGCTGACATGAGAGTATTAAATGAACAATAACCTCACACACCTGAAAAGAAACTGATAGGTGCGTAGGACACAAGCTGCAGCAAAGTCAATGAAATGGAAAAAAAAACCCCGCTCACTATCCTGGCTAGCAATGAGTGTCAAAATGTATTCAGCAACGTTTCATTCCCTCGACCTTCGTCAGGCATTTAAAAACAGTACAGCAGCACCAAATTTAAAATATGTAATGACCAATCAACACATCTGATGACCAGTGACAATCAATAAAGTAGAGAACATCTAGAAAACACATACAGAAAAGTGAAACATATACATATATACAGAAGCCCAAATACATATAATAAATTACACCTGTAAGGTAACCCACAACATTGAATATAAATGAAAGAAAATAATCATATTTAATCATATTATATATATATATATATATATATATATATATATATATATATATATATATATATATATATATATACACACACACACACACACACACACACACACACACACACAGATGGTAGGCAATTAAGGTCACAGTTATAAAAACTTTGGACACTGAAGAGACCTTTCTTAAGAAGAGTGTTGTAAAAGGAGATCGGCGTGCTTACATAATGTGGCACGCAGGACAAGTGGAGAAGAAGATATATTTGTAAATACAATTTCCAAGGATCAGCTCATAACTGGCAAAAACAACAGGCTTGGGTTTTCGAAGGAAAGCATGTTTATCAACTGGAGGTTGGAAACGTGCAGAGCTAACAAGAATGTGAAAATCAAATGAAGAAAGCAGTGGTGGGTAAGCACAGCTGTGTCGTGAATGGACCAGAGTGGGGGGAATCTAATAGTGATGATAGTATGGAACTAAGAATGAAGGAGAAAAGAGAGAATAAGTTTGGAGAAATTAGGGCAAAGAAAACAAGACGTAGTGGAAGTTATGAATGAGGAGGGGAAGAGAGTGATCGAGATAGTTTGGAATTCAAAATAATATTGAGATTTGGTGAGGAGAAGGGAATTTCAACAATGAGCCCAGTGAAATTGACAACTGTTTTGCAAAATCAGATTGGGGATATAAATATGGCAAAGGTTTTGAGAGATGGAAATCTACTGATTGTTTATAGAAATGAAGAACAGAGGGAGAGGGCTAGCAGAATAAAATAAATGGTGCGATTCCAGGTAATAAATACAAGTCGTGTTGAAAGGGAAAATAAGTGGAGTCATTTGGGGAGTTCCAGTAGGAGTTTCAATGGAGGAAATTAAATCAAACCTAAAAGGAGGAATGCTAAAGAGTGCTCTGAGGATTCAGATAATTCGAGAAGGAGTGAGGAAAGATAGTGAGTATGTTGTACTTGATTTTGAAGAAGAATCGCTACCCAAAAAAGTGATGTTAGGGTTTTTGAGCTATAACATTAGAGAATCCATTCCAAAGCCAATGAGGTGTTACAACTGCCAAAGATTTGGATACACAGCCAAGGTATGTAAAGGCAGAAGGTGATGTGCCAGATGTGGAGAAGATCATGAATATGGGCAATGCAATCATGAACAACCAAAATGTTGTAACTGTGGAGGGAATCACAGTGTGGCTTATGGGGGGTGTGAAGTGATGAAAATGGAAATGGAAATAGGACAGATAAGTACAAGTACAACAAATACAACAGATAAGAACTCAGAATAAGATCACATATGCAGAAGGAAAGAATATAGGAAAGATAATGGAAAGAATGATTACGGAAAAAATAGCATTTTATTTGGAAAGTAGAGGAATTCTGTCACCACATCAGAGTTGTTTCAGGAGAGGGAGAGGAACTATGGACCCTATTATATGTCTGGAAACAGACATTAAGAAAGCTATTAGCTCAAGCTAATAAAGAATCAATGATGGCAGTTTCTTCAACGTCGAAAAAACATATGATATGGTTTGGAAAGTAGGATTAATGATAAAACTTGATATGATAGGAATAGCAGGTAGAATTTATAATTGGATTAAAGACTTTATTTGATAGATTTAATCAAGTCAGAGTTGGGAAAGCCTTATCTGGAAGCTATGTGGTGGAAAATGGTATCCCTCAGGGCAGCATCATTAGTCCAATACTCTTTTCCATTATTATAAATTATGTATTTTCTCAAGTCCAAGAAGACATTGGGCGATCACTGTTTGCTGATGATGGAGCATTGTGAAAAAGGGGAAGGAATCTAAATCATATTACAGGAAAAATACAAGAGGCAATTGAGGTGGTCAAAAAAATGGTCATTTGCATGGGGATACAGGTTTTCAGTAGAGAAAACCAAAACATAAATGTTCACTAGGAAAAGAGCTATTGATACACAGATAAAGATGTATGGACAAAATATTGAACGAAAGTTTTTAAGTTTGATGCAAAATTAACATGGAACAAACATATTCATAAGATTAAATGTGATGAGATGTCTAAGAGGATCAGTAGATCTGCAATGAAAAAATATGTATATAGCACTGATTAGATCTGTGTTAGACTATGGAAGTATTGCTTATGAATCAGCAGCAAAAACTTTATTAAAGAAGCTGGATATGATTCAAGTGCAAGCTTTGAAACTTTGTTGTGGTGCTTTTAAAACGACTCCTGTATCTGGTCTTCAGGTTGAAGTGGGTGAAATGCCACTACAAATCAGACGCAAGCAGTTAATGATGAACTATTGGGTAAACCTTCAAGGTCATTCAGAAGACCATCATCCAACAGTAAAGGTACTCCTTCCGTGCTGGGAAAAGGAAAGGTCTAAACAGAAGTGCTTTGCATGGAATAGTGATGAAGAAGCTAGAGAAATTACTTTAAGTCAGAAAAGATACATTCCTGCAGTATCGCTTTCAATAACTCCACCTTGGATGTTTCCTGCAGTATTCATGGATTTTTATATTATAGAATTAATGAAAGTGTATAAAGACTCTAGAAATATTGTAGATGTTGTTAAAGATAGGCTACAAACTGTATATCAAGCATTTGTCCAAGTATATACGGCTGGATCTAAAGATCCTATTACTGGGAGAACAGGTTTTGCTTTTAGTATTCCATCCTTAAAAAATTCTGTTAATAGGAGAACATCAGGTCAAAAAGGTTGTTCTTTGTACAGATTCTTGTTCGGCATTAAAGTCACTACAATCATTCACATCTCACAGTAGACAGGATAGATCGAGTCAACGAGATATATGAAAATCTGTATAGATTAAAGAATATGAACATCATGACAATATTTATGTGCATACCAGCTCATAGGGGGATAAAGGGCAATGAAGTGGTGAAAGAAAGTTTAAAAATATACTTATTCGTGGATTAGAGAGTGTATTTCATTATCTCAAGAAAACAGAGTTAATTAAGAGAATTTAGTTTTTTTTTCCTCACAAAAGGGGTAAACTCTGGTCCACACTCCAACACAGTAGGTGGCGATAATGCACCTTAATGTTGGTGCCACCCACCATAAAACCGCCAATGGCCCTAGCCCTCACCCTCCGATACAACAGGTCTCAGACATGATCAATGAGATTGAGATCCGGGCTCTTCGGTGGCCATGGCAGAACACTGACATTCCTGTCTTGCAGGAAATCATGCACAGAACGAGCAGTATGGCTGGTGGCATTGTCATGATGGAGAGTCATGTCAGGATGAGCCTGCAGGAAGGGTACCTGAGGGAGAAGGATATCTTCCCTGTAATGAACAGCATTAAGATGAGAACAAGCTCAGTAAGATGATGCTGTGACACACCGCCCAAGACCCTGATGGACGCTCTACCTCCAAATCGATCCCGCTACAGAGTACAGGCCTTGGTGTTACACTCATTCCTTTGATGATAATTGCGAGTTCGACCATCACCCCTTGTGAGACAAAACCACGACTCGTCAGTGAAGAGCACTTTTTGCCAGTCCTGTCTGGTCCAGCGAAGGTGGGTTTGTGCCCATAGGCGACGTTGTTGCCGGTGATGTCTGGCAAGGACCTGCCTTACAACAGGCCTACAAGCCCTCAGTCCAGCCTATCTCAGCCTATTGCGGACAGTCTGAACACTGATGGAGGGGATGTTCTGATCCTGTGTAGGTGTTGTTACACATGGTCTGCCATGGCAAGGATGATCAGCTATCCTTCCTGTCTCACTGTAGAAATGTCTTAGGTGTCTCACAGTACGGACATTGCAATTTAGTGCCCTGGCCACATCTGCAGACCTCCTGCCTCCATGCAGCATGCCTAAGGCACATTCACACAGATGAGCAGGGACCCTGGGCATCTTTCTTTTGGTGTTTTTCAGAGTCAGTAGAAAGGTCTCTTTAGTATCCTAAGTTTTTATAACTGTGATCTTAATTGCCTACCATCTGTAAGCGGTTTAAATGTCTTAACCACCGTTCCACAGGTGCATGTTCAATAATTGTTTATGGTTCATTGAACAAGCATGGATAACATTGTTTAAACCCTTTACACTAAAGATCTGTAAAGTTATTTGGATTTTTACAAAATTATTTTTAAAATACAGTGTCCTAAAAAAGGGACGTGTCTTTTTTTGCTGAGTTCATATGCATGTATGTATATGTATGTATATATGTATTAGGGCTGTCAATTTAACGTGTTAATTCAGTGCTATTAATTTTATTAAAAATAACGTGTTAAAAAAATGTAAGCAATTCTCCCGGAATGTAATAAGAAAGATTCCTGAGAAATGCAAGGTTGTAGTACCACCTGTTTACTCCAGAGGGCATTAAGTGAATCTTCAGCTGTATGGGCAATGCGCAGTTTATACAGTGAAGAAAACAACCCTTCAGCAGACAGCACAACACAAACATGCGTTACGTTCTTGTGTTCAAAAGACTTGTTAGAGCGCAAATCCGAACTAGGGGAGCTCAAGCTGTGTTCTAAGTATTAAACTATATTTAACTTGACATCGTGACCTATTTTTTTTTGTTTATGACGCAATGCACCTGAGATGCTACATAACAATCTGTCTGATGCAGGTGTACAATGACAGGTCCAACCCTCATAATAAATCTCGAACTGATTGACAAATTGACTTGCAAAATGGATTGCTGTGAACTGTATGCCAATGTTTGGCTTATGTTCAATAATATGGTAGTAAACGATACATTGTATTCTAAAGCTACTTTTTGTATTGTCTATCAATGATTAACTCTTCTGCCACAAGAATGTAATGCATTTTAATTATCTGAATATATATATATATATATATATATATATATATATATATATATATATATTTAAAGATAACTATGTATAATTTTTTCATCATTATATTTTGAATTATTGTTATATGAGGGGCTTTCTCAGCAAATATTTTTATATGTGATTAATTAATCGGGACACCATCTAATTAATTTGATTAAAAATGTTAATCGATTGACAGCCCTAATACATGTGTATACATATATGTATATGATAGAAAAGGATCTGTATATGTTGTGTGTTACCTTACAGGTGTAATTTATTATATGTATATATAATATGTATACATATGTATGTGTTTCACTTTTCTGTATTTCTAGGTGTTTTCTAGATGTTCTCTATTTTATCGATTATCACTGGTTGTGTTGTCATGGTCATCAGATGTGTTGATTGGTCATGACATATTTTAAATTTGGTGCTGCTGCACTCTGTTTGTAAATGCCTGAGGAAGGTTGAGTGACCGAAACGTTGCTGAATAAATTGATACTCTTTGCAAGCCAGGATAGTGCAGGATTTTTGTCATTTCATCATTTCATTTACATCAGAGTATTAAAATAAAGGTTCATCTTAAAAAAAAATTCTATATCGATATTTTATGCATTGTATCGATTAACATGGATCAACATGGATTCTTTTGTGGCTAAGTTTTGAAGCCATTTATATCTTTATGGCCATCTTTTCTACACTCACCGGCCACTTTATTAGGTACACCTGTATATCTACTTATTCATGCAATTATCTTATCAGCCAATCACATGGCAGCAGTGCAACATATAAAATCATGCAGATATGGGCCAGGAGCTTCAGTTAATGTTCACATCAACCATCAGAATGGAGAATCTCAGTGATTTAGACCGTAGCATGACTGTTGGTGCCAGAAGGACTGGTTTGAGTATTTCTGAAACTGCTGATCTCCTGGAATTTTCACACACAACAGTCTCTATAATGTAAAGAGAATGATGGGAAAAACAAAAAACATCCAACTGGTCCAAGCTGACAGGAAGGTGACAGTAACCCAGATAAACACAAGTTACAGTACTATGCAGAAAAGCATTTTTGAACGTACAACACATCAATATAGAGGCGGATGGGCTACAGAAGCAGAAGACCCTCCGGCCACCACTACTGTCAGCTAAGAACAGGAAACTGTGGATGCAGTGCGAACAGGCACACCAAAACTGGTGTTACTACTTTTGTTTTTTGCACCATTCTCTTTACACTCTAGAGATTAGAGGTTTGTAGGCTTCCTTGATCGCACACACTTTTTCAGTTCTGCCCACAAATTTTCTATCGGACTGAGATCAGGGCTTTGTGATGGCCACTCCAGTACCTTGACTTTGTTGTCCTTAAGCCATTTTGCCACAACTTTGTATGTATGATTGGGGTCATTGTCCATTTGGAAGACCCATTTGTGTTCTGTTTGACTTCCTGGCTGATGTCTTGAGATGTTGCTTCAATATATCCACATAATTTTGTCTACCGGTTTCCTTAAGCACCTTTACAAGGTCCTTTGCTGTCGTTCTGGGATTGATTCATATCTAGGAGACAGAAAGAGTCTCCTTCCTGAGTGGTATGATGACTGCGTGGTCCCATGGTATTTACAGTTGCATACTATTGTTTGCACAAATGAACGTGGTACCTTAAGGTGTTTGGAAATTTCTCCCAAGGATGAACCAGAATTGTGGAGGTCCACAATTTTTTTTATGAGTTCTTGGCTCATTTCTTCTGATTTTCCCATGATGTCAAGCAAAGAGGCACTGTGTTTGAAGGTAGGTCTTAAATTACATCCACAGGTGCACATCCAGTTGACTCCAATTAGCCTATCAGAAACTAAATGAATAAAGTGGTGTGGGTTATTTTTTATAAAGAAGCCCGAAATACACATGGGACTGATATTTTGAAATGTCTGCACTCCCAGTTGTGAATACTCTGACAGATGAGTCGCTGAGGAAGTGACTCTGATTCAAACTGCTAACTAGAGTTCCTGAGTTTGGGTGATTCATGAAAAAGACCCGGTTCAAAAGAGTAATTTGTTCATGACTCTCTCGTGCTGGGTTTGTTGTTGTGTGCAGTGCAGCGAGCTCGTCATCACAACAGAACGGATGAAAAGAGCCTTGAGACATACTGGCACACGTTCTAAAGATGTATTCAATAACTCACAAGATGATATTTGACAACCGCATATGAATGCACACAACCCGACTGTCGCCAATGGTGGCTAGATTTGTATTATTGTCACAATCAATTATTTTTGGTTGCATTTGAAACCATTTTAGTTGCAGTCTGGAGCCCTGCTATATGGTCATCTTCTGAGTTTTGAGGCCATCTACATAATCTATATGGCCATCTTTTGATGCCATCTATGTAGCGTATCAATGAATCATATAACGCACATTCTTGCTAAAACCCAAAGAGCTTTTGGCCTCTGAACTCAAAAGCTAAATTAGGCCTTCGGCTCCAGCCAGTCTGCAATAGATGGTTCGATGACAACTTCTATGACACCCCTGAGTGTGAACAGACAACACACACCAGAGCTCTCCCTGCCGTTGCGAGCTTCAAAGAGATCCTAATCTGACCCTCCCAAGCCTAGGAGTGGAGAGTAAGAGACCTCTTCAAGACACACAGATACCTAGCCACACACACATAAGAACTTTTCAGGAATTTCCTCATTTAAAGACTTTACTGAGATATATTTGATATGTTTTTACGTTTGTCTGTTTGCCCGTGTCCTATTGGAATATCTATGATGTTATCGTAGTATCAAGGGAATTATAAATACTTGTAATTACGCATTGAGATGTAAACTTGAATTCCTATCATTGTTACATGCCGTGTTTGATGTCTTCATACTCCTCTTTGTCTGACTGAGCCAGATATATGTATTAGGTTATGATAAAATGTGTCTTGTTATGTTTAATCATCTTTGGAGGGAAAATGACGAATTTCTGCCATGGCCATAACTTATGCAAATGAATCGGCTTGACAAGACAAAGAAACTTTCCCGCTCAAGATTTTCTGAACAACGCTTGGACAGTTCGCTTCAGAGAGGCGTGGAGTAAGTTTTCCTTAAAAGAACGGAACTCCAGTTTACGTTGCTTTTGCTTTTTCCTTCTTTGCTTAGTTTTTGTCTTTTGACTGAGTCGTCACCTTTTCTTGTCTTTTTCTTTTGTTTGTTTTTATTTTCCTTTTCGTAATTCTCCTTTGTTCATTTCCACACGAGTGAAAGGAACTTAGGCTGAATTATTCTCGTTGGTAACTCCACTTTCAAGAGACTGTTAAAACTTGCCGCAACTCTGTTTGCCTAAAGGGACCAGGAGCACACTCTTCGAAGGACACACACACACACGCCTTCTTTCCTCAGCAGCCCTGAGAGAACCATTGTGCAAGTATTTATTTCTTATCAAGATTTATTATGCTGTAAGGTTTTGCCCATTTTAGGGTAATTTTGAGTTCCTTGCTGTCTCTGTTTTAAGGTCCGACTTGTCTGTGATTTTACACAACTCTCCCTCTTTCTCTCACTCTCTTATTCTAATTCTCTTTTATTGTTTTGTTGTTTATCGTGTTTGTAAATACATTTATTCCATGTAACTGTAGTCACCGATATATATACGTAGTTTTCCTGTATTAAATACTATATTCATTGATTGACTCTGCCTATCTGTTCATGATTTCGAGGTCCCTGAGATGTTCGATTTTTAAGCTACGAGCTCTAAAACTGTTGATGCTTTAAATAAAAATTTTTGTTTAGAAAAGGGAAGCTGTTTTTCATGGCCAAGAGAAATAGTCTGCCTTTCTAAGTTATATGAATATTTTCTTAAGGGTTAATAAAGATTTTACAGTCAGTTCACTGGCGAGCAGACTATTAGATGACAAATTAATTCCCTTAGGAGTTATCTCGAGAATCGAACGATTCTAGAAAATTGATATATTAATGTTTAATTATAATCCGTTGTGATTGAATGTTGATATATATAATTGCTCTATTTTTGCCTGCTTATATGTGTAACAGCGCAACCCGTTGCGTTTAGTGGCCCATATAAGGACCTTGGCAACGTATTCCCTTTTAGGGATAATTTAAAACTGTAAGTGATAACTCATAACCCGTATGATCAGTTATTGATTATGAATTATTGATTATTGATTATACTATTCCCCTTATTTGAGTTTTGACACCTTACATCTATATGATCTCTATGGTCATCTTTTGAGATTGGAGTCTATCTACATGATCTATATGGCCCTTGTCATGTCTTTGACATAAACTAAATGCTACTGGCTTTTTTAAAATAAGGGACTAGCCCTTTGATATGTCATGTCCCAACTTTGTTTCAATAAGAAATCTGTAAATACAGGAGTGAAACCTGCAGTTGGCAAGACATTTCCTAAGGTCTTGTCCTAAAACTTGTGCACAAACGAATTAAACAACACATCAGAACTTCTAGATTTGAAAATAAATCTGATAAATTGCTCCACCCACAGGCTAAATGTTTACCTGTGTGCCATTCTGTAGCTCAAACATGTAGAAGAATTCCCAGGCATCGCACAAGTCTGGCTCAATCATTACAATTCATAGGAATCACTCTTTCACCCTTGTTAACTTTTATCTGCAGAGTAGATGAACATGGACACATGGTATAAGTGCAACTTAAAAAAATAAAATAAATGGCTGCAGGCAAGATCAGACTGTTCTTGCCAAAAAAATTTGGGAAGTGGGAGGGTTGCACTGTCAGCCAGGATTAAGATTTGGAGAGTTTAGGCAAGAGTCTGGTAAGGAGTCTTACTTGACCACTGCCAGAAGTACATGAGGATCATGTTCACAAAGCGTCCACGCTCTTGGTCTTGCCCTGGGGTCTGGCCTTCAAGAACACCGCTTCAGCCCAAAGGATACCTAATAACAGAAAAGGTGATTGCCAGTGTGTTGAATTGTAAAAATGTGTAGAGGCTCTAGATGTATCTGTTGGAGGTGTTGATGAAATCTTTGGCTTACCAGAATAAGGACAGTCATGAAGAGCTTTAGCCATGAGTGTGTTGGCTATATTTTTCAAGGCTGCTCTGTATTCAAGTCGAACGGACTCCAGCCTGGAGTATTTGAGATTGAGAAATTATGTGATTTCTAGGTGTAAAAATTTAATGTAGTCGATACCAACAGCAGTGAAATTTGACAATACTTGCAACAAATATTTATACAAAAATTGACATTAACCACCAACTCTGAATATAGTAAATTAAAACAGTAGCATGTAATAAAATCCATATGCAGCTCTTCGCCTTTCAATTAGTCTTGGTGGTGATACTGCAGCAGAAGCAGCACTACATCAAACTTTGTTAATTTCTCATTGTCCAGTTGTCAGTTATATAGCACAAGGGCTCAAATTTACGAATACTACTATGGTGAATGCTTAGCTCATAATATTAATGAAATGATGTAACGTTCAGCCTGTAAGCCTTTGCAGAAAGGCACACATAGGCAAATGTTAGACAGCTGGCAAATTAATGAATCTTACAATGGGGAAGTCTGGGTCGTCAACATTAATTAGGCTATGTGACTGAATGCTCTCAAAATATTATAAAGAAACGTCACCATGACCCAATTAATATTCATAAATAGATAGTAGTATTCATAATTTCAGGTAGCAAACTGAATTGAGGCATTAAGGCTGGATCACATTACTCGACTTCAAACCTGATCTCAGTCGGTGCACGTCTGCTCCAGCCAGAGTTGTCAGATTTCACAGAACATTAAATGACATGATGGGTACAGAATCCAATTTCTAACCCTCAGATAATGATTCCATCTAGCCAGTGTATATCAAACATGTTGATATTTTACAGTGGAATATAGAGGAAATCTTGTAGTGTGTGAGGGTCCATTCTTCAAATCTGAAGCCACCTACTGTTGATCAGCCAGTGGAAATCTTTGTTTGCAACTATGAACACAGAGTAGCAGCAACAACATGTCTGTTTACATATTTGTGTCATGCTTCTGCTATTAACGGGAGGATGCATGTTTATGCTATGGATGTGCCTGGTAACCGTGAGTAATATTTTGGTTATCCACAAGGGTTCACAAATGGTTATTTTTCGGGCATTAGTACTCAGGAATATAAGAATTTTTAAGGTGCAGCGCAATGGTGAAAAATGTCCGTCCAGTAAAAACTAAAGAAAAACAGCGCAGATGCACACAAAAACACGTGTAAACAGCCCCTAACTTTTTTCATAACTTTCCCCATGTTTGAAAAACTGACCCAAAACCAGGCACAAAACCTGTCGGTTTGTCAGGGCCTGCTGGGCTCGGGTCAGAATATAGACCTCTATTGCATGTGTAGAATAACTGAATAGTGATTTTGATATTCGCAAAGAAGAGCGTCTAAACGTTAACAGAATGATGACTATCCATGCACATCCTTAGTTTCCACACAAGTTAGTTTTGTTCATATCAACTTGACAGTTGGGTTGTGTGTGATCCTCAGTCATTTGGTGTGTGATGCCCATTTTTTTCTGTAGCCATTAACAGACTGTAAGGGTGTGATACCTAGTAGTATAATCTACACAGATTTTTAAAGTGGAGTAGTGACTAGCATCAATATCAACTTTTATTTATATTTGACATTTGTAGAAGTTTCTCACCACAGTTCAGGGGTTTGTGGATTCTTTCCCTTTCTCCAAAATGGCTCGCGCATGTGCGAGCTGACCAACTTTCTCTTCCAGTCGGGACAGGAGCCATAATGGCATGGAATGCGGGCTCTTCTTCAGCTAGAGTAGTGGGAAGCCATTAGAAAAACACATGTATGATGGTCACTTTTGACACTTTCTCCATTTCATTGCAGCTTTTGTCAACGTATTTATCTGTAACGTGACTTTGGCTAAATTCAAAAGATTTTTCTTTCATTTTTTGAGCCTAGCACTGAAGCAACGTGGAAATATAAGATTTTCTGTGTCTGGGCATGGATCTTTCAACTATTTAATCATGTCATAAACCCCCCCAAAAATAAAACAAACCAACCAAATGTTCACATAAATTAAAGATAAGGCATGTCTCCAGGAGCTCCAAAACTTACACCCTGGTTGTAGGCTTCTCAAGCTTTGTCGATGCTCTCCAACTGTTCCTCGATCTGTCCTCTCCTTATTCAGAGTTTAGGGAAATTCTCATAGTGCTTCAGGGCTTCCGTACACAGCTCATGTGCTGCTTCAATATTCCCCAGCACCCACTCCAGCTTCACTGACTTCATAAACACCTACACATACCACTCAGAAAAACAGGTTAATGAACAGTTATATATAACAGCCTCTAATACATTAGTCAGTGCATTTATAATGGAGCTACTGTGGGTCTTTGCGTAGTTGAGCTACAGTCCTCATCTATCTGCCCAAGTGTCCACACAAAAAAATTAGTAATAAAATATTTGAAGGAAGCCAGCTCAGGAAGTGTGAAATACACATCACATACCACATCATGTCTTCGGAGCACATGCACAATGCCAATTGTGGTCGGAGTAACGTGTATACATGCTTTGTCCAACTTGGCAAAATTGGACAGATCAAAACTATCTTAAATGTAGGTTTTTCAAAGTAGTCACCGTTTCTTAAGATTACCGCTCTGGACACTGGTCATTCTCCCAACAAACTCATTGTTAATGTGCAAGTTCAATGGAGAATGGCCAGACTGGTTCAAGCTAACAGAAAAACTACAGTATCTCAGATAACCACTCAGTACAATTGTAATGAGCATCTCATAACGCACAACACACCAAACCTTGAGGTGAATGGGCAACAAAAGCAGAAGACCACTTCTGTAAGCCAAGAACAGAAACCTGAGGCTGCAGTGGGCACAGGCTCATCAAAACTGGACAGTTAAAGACTGGGAAAAAATAGCCTGGTTTGATGAATCTCAATTTCTGCTGAGGTACACAGATGGTAGGCCCACTGCAGCCTCAGCAAGATCATATTTTCCCCCATTCTGATATGAACATGAACTGAATCTCCTGACATGTATCTGCCTGATTTTATGCATTGCACTGCTGGCTCATTATTGGCTGATTAGATAATTGCATGAATAAGTAGGTGTACACTGTACAGGTGTACCTAATAAACTGATCACTGAGTGTATATTTGTCTACAATCCTAATTTCCAGTATTTAAGTAGCCTATAAGCCTTTAGATTTTTTTTATAAAGGTTTTCAAGTTTATGAGGAAACATTTTGGTCAAGTATGTCAATTTTGACTAGCTATGCAGATGATGCACTGAAGTTGACTATTAATGGAAAAAAAGAAAACAGTATGTAAAACCCTTAAAAGTGAGGTGTCCACATAGGGCACAGCAACGGCCAGGGAGATTTCCGTGATTATTTTCCTGTTAGAACCTCACATATCCAGTTTTCACAGATGCCAGATAACATAATAAATTGTGTTATTTTTTCTATAACATTATCGCTTATGAGGAATCCTGCCAAGAGCTTGAGGTACATCTGATCCTTCAATATTTGTCAAGATGCTGACACATTTTACTGGAGCCAAGATTTAAACAAGCCCAGACAGGGAGCCATTCTAACATCTTCCATCCCCTGCTCCATTTACACAAAAATGTAACGCTCCTTTAGAGGGTAAAGAAAATTAACGGCTGTTATCAGATGGCTACCATCCACCTCAAAACATGATCCCTTTCAAATAACATGCACTTATTCAAATAAAACATCTTGTACAAACAACATTGTGCAAGATCAACATCCTCGAATCAATGTTCACAATTTAAACCGGATTTTGCTTGTTTGAAAAAAAAAAAGGAGAGATTAGCCACTTTTGTGGTGTTTCATTTGAAAAAACTTAAAGAGAGAGTTTATTTAACAGATGAAATCTCTGATATAATTTACACACCCTCATGTCATTCTAAACCTGTGTTACTTTATTTCTTCCATTAAACATGTAATGCAGAATGTTAGCTTCAGCCACCATTCACTTTCATTGCATCTTTAAAAAAAAAAAAAAAAAGTTTTTAGAAGCTTAAATATGTAGGCCCCAAAGCTTATACAAGGCCCCTTCAATAGCGCCCTGTGACTGTGAGGGCGCCCATATGTCTTATAGGGCCGCTTTACCTCCCTGTTTCTAATTAAAATATTTTGAGCCACTTAACAGCACTCATATCATATTTGATACATAACTTTCTAAAGCCTCTATATCATCAACATAATCAAAACTTGACTGAAAAACATGTTGTATGCAATGCACTAGATGTCTACTGCCTACTGGTGAAAGTTCCCATGCTCTTCTGGAAGTAGAAGACCTTGCAATTTAATTTACAAAATTTCTGCCTTCGTGTTGTGATGCACTTATCATTTTATGTGAAATCTTTTCTGATTTTGATAGAGTAAAAGTAACAATAATGCTTATATTACTACTAATATTTAAAATTGAGTATTTACTGAAACAATCAATGTGTGCTAACTTTTTTGTAATTATTTAATAGAAAAATCATATTGAAAATGTGTGTTTAAAATGTGATACAACAGGATTTTAATCATCATTACTTTACATCCATGCCCACCATAATAAAAATAATAATAATAATAATTTTATAATATCTGCCTATATTAAAAGTGTAAACAGCTAGTAATTTTACATATGCAGCTTGTGCAGTCATTACAAAGATCTCATGGTTTTATATTACAAGCTATTTTGATGTCATTTTACAATAATATCCTAAGACAGAAAACATCAATATAGGGTTTGGTATCATGATAATAATTGATTTTATTAAAACACATAATATTTTATTTGATGTGCTATTTTAGCAAACTTATACAAAATAACCACAAAAATCCTAGGTTTTTATTTAGTACTGTGGCTAAATTGGTTAAGAATAAAGCATCAACTGAGCCAGTTATTCCGTCGCACCACAATAGTAATGACTTCATGAATTTCTTTAATGATTAATTGAAATAATCAGAAATAAAATTTAAACTACGCAATCAATTATCACAGCACCTCAAAAACAGTCTCATATTTTTCGTCACAAGCAACTTCAATCCTTTGCTGTCATAGTTCATGAAGAGCAAACAAATCTTATAAAAAAAATGAAAAGCCACATCATGTTAGATCCAATACCAACTAAGCTCTTAAAAGAAGTATCAACTGTAATCTCAGAACCTTTTCTTAATAATAACTCCTTGCTATCCTTAGGACATGTCCCAAGAAACTTTAAAATGGCACTTATAAGAGTTACTAATGATTTTCTCTTATCATCTGATCGTGGCAGCATTTCTCTTCTAGTGATTTTAGATCTTAGTGCTGCCCTTCGATATGATAGATCACAACATTCTTTTGAATAGGCTGGAGAATTATGTAAGCATTAGTGGACTTGCATTAGCATGGTTTAGGTCCTATTTATCAGACTGCTACCATTTTGGATGTGTAAACGAAGAATTGTCAAATCAAACAAAAGTATGGAGTGCCACAATGAACAGTTTTAGGGCCTCTGCTTTTCTTCTTATACATGCTTTCCATGCGAGATATTATCAGGAATCATGAAATAAGTTTCCACTGCTATGCTGACGATACCTAGCTTTATATTTCTTCTAAACCCAGTGAAAATTCACAATTGTCCAAATTATCAGAGTGTACCAATGAAATCAAGGATTGGATGGCAAAAAATGTCCTTCTACTCAATTCCGACAAAACAAAGGTACTAATTATGGACCAAAATCCTCTAATAATCAATCATTTGACTCTCGATGGATGTACTGTTACATCGTCTCCTACAGCAAAGAAATTAGGTGTTATATTTGATACCAATCTGTCCTTTGAAAATCAAATTACCAATGTTTGTAGAACAGCATTCTTCCACCTTAGAAATATTGCTATGTTTCGTCACATGCTCTCTGTTACTGGTGCCGAAAAACAAATTCATGCATTCATGACATCAAGACTAGATTATTGTATTGCAATACTGGGAGGATGTCCAGCAAGTTAAATAAATAAACCAATTGTTTCAAAATGCAGCTGTCAGAGTGCTGACTAAAACCAAGAAATATGATCATATTAACCCCATTGTATTGTTGTTACATTGGCTACCTATTTATTAATATCCCGAGGATATCAGAGCTGGTCAGATCCAGCTCCATTCCTGCTTGGTGTCGGCTTGCTGGGTGATGATGACAAACTACAGCTGGTGCTAGCCAGATGTCACTTCAGTCTTTTGACTTCAAAGGATGAACTGATGCAAACTCCAACTGTAAGACATTGGATACTTCATATGCTGCTGCCTGAACCTTGGACTTAGAATGGACACCACCGAACCTTACCGAAATGATCTGCAGGTTGAACTGCGATGCACCTCATTGATCTATACCTGCATCACCTTTGTCTACTGATGGACTACACTCTTGAAATGGAATACATAGATTATAATTGAATTACCAACAAAAGCCTTCATTGGTCAACTAACAAAGGACAATACATCTATATGAACTTTTGCAGGTAATCCAGGATGGATTTCAAAGACATTAGTCATTAATCTTACAATTCATACCAAATCTTTTTTTTTAAACACTGAACCTTAACACTTAATTAGTTTAAAATTGTAAACCATGACTTGCACTGCACATAAATAACTAATACTGGCATTATATTTATGCTGTTCAGCAAGAGGGGAACAGGCCCATACAGTGAGCCTGGTTTCTGCCAAGGTTATTTTTCTCTATTAACCAACATATTATGGAGTTTTGTGTTCCTTGCCACAGTCGTTGTTTGGAACAACAATCTAATAAAATGACCACTTTATTTTCAGCCCTCCAAAGCTGTCAAGGTGGAGGGTGAAGTCTTTGAAGGGAATAGGTTATAGGTATGATCACTTCTGAATAGAACGCACCCCATAATTCAGATAAGTAAGAACAGATATAGCAAGCCAGAACTGCCTGAACGCTTTGCAGAGTGTGTTGGATGTAGCTTAAAGTGAAAGTTAGTAATATACATATAATTATACATATAATAATTTCCATAAAATAGCCTTTAAACATAAGCAATAAAGCAGTGTGAATATTTGAAAGAATTTGATTAGTAGTTTTTTTATTTTGATACACAATGGTAGAATCAGATTATAGAGGTTATGACAGTTATTTTTAAATTAGTTGGCACTGTTAGATTTACAATTAAAAATGTTCACTGTGTACACTGCATTGCAACCCTCTACAGATACATGATCTGAGATCATTTTAATTACATTAGCTTTTTGGGGGTGTACGTCATGCCGTGGGCATCCCAGCCTGAGAGAACGAGAGAGCAATGTGGCAGGGCGGAGGGCGGGGCCGGGTCATGATCCTACACACCCGGTACCGTATTAGGCTAATCAATCCTCCGAGAGGGATAAAGGCTGAGTGCAGAGGATGGTGCGGGAGAGAGAGATCATTTTTGTGTGTGTGTGTGTGTGTGTGTGTGTGTGTGTGTGTGTGTGTGTGTGTGTGTGTGTGCGTGTGCGTGTGCGTGTGCGCGTGCGCGTCCTTCCGTCCGTCCGTCCGTCCTTTGGTAGTTTATAATAAAAATATGATTTATATTGTCAAGCCGGTTCTCGCCTCCTCCTTTCCAATGAACTAGTTTACATACTAATACCAGGTTAGGTTCACCAAACCACCCATAGAGGCTGTAGAAACCTATTTGTTTAATTCTTCAATATTTAAAGTGTTTGATGAAGTTAAAATATGTAATAATGTATTATTGTCCCTTTAAATAGATGTACGTTTACACATTTATCGCACATTTTGTTACATAGTTGTGTTTGTATTCATAATTTGCAGTATTTACAGTGATATGTATAAAAAGCGCTAAAATGGTCTGTCTCTTTAGGAACAGGGCCTGCTCAGCAAACGTGTTTCAGTTTAGGTTTTTTTTTTCACTCCTACCCTATGTGTAATTACAATTAATCAGACTGTAAATAACAAAGAGTATAAAAAGAGACTTAAATCATTGAAAATTGATTGTGTGGATCTTTAAAAGATACAACTAAAAGATAATTCAATCTTCAAGATAATTGGTCTGGTAGGGCCCTAAAAGAAAATTGGCGCCATGCAGGGCCCTCACTAATCCGCCCCTGCCTAATTCTAAAACTCACCCTCCAAAGAACATTTTGAGACTAAAAGCTAGCAAAAGAGCAGCATTGTTTGCGCCTGTGTCTGTCAAATTCAACAGTGGCTCAATATCGCCCTCAACTGACAAAGATTATGAATCATGGCCTCAATGATCCGCTTCGAATACGACGCTAGAGAACAAGCAAAATGATTGACAGGTGAAAAATGTTGTTTGCTGTTTACAAAGTCTATAGCTGTCACAGAGACTGGTGAAATATTTCAGGACACCTATTTCATTAATATCGTTAAGGGAGTAGGATTATTATTATTATTTTTTTTTTTTTTGCATAGGCCTACTTTAACTTGAGATATATATATATATATATATATATATATATATATATATATATATATATATATATATATATATATATATATTAAAAATCGCTTACAGCACCTTTAATTAAATCACAGTCTTTTGAAGAATAATTATATTAGGCTAAATCGCGATTTATTCGTCCCCCAACTTTTAAGACCACTGTATATTAAAATAAAGACTTTTGCTACACCGTATAAGACATTTAAGACTTTTTATGACCTTAAATTTTAGAAAACATTTTAAGTAGTTTATTAAGACTTTAAGGAACCGTAGGAATGGAAGTAGGGGGTGGTCTACCCTCAGCCACTCACCCTGGTTGTCGGGGCGCTGCTACGGGCCTTGGAAAGCCCCTCTCATTCTCATTCTCCGATTCCAGCTTCACGGCAGCCAGACAGACTTCCTCACTGTTGGGATTAGCCTAAAAGAGAGAGAGAAAGACAAAAGTGGACAGGGGTTGATTAAGGATGGGTGAGTTTTTACTGGCCATCATCCAAGCTAATGTATAAACACTTTAAAAGTGAAACTACTTGTTTTCGAATAATGCTTGCATATGCAGTTTTCACTACATGATACGCAGTCAAGCTTCAGGATCTTTTTTGCCATTTTGAGTTGATATTTAATTCTTGTTAGTTCTGTGAATGGACAACATGATCAAACGGCAAGTCGGCATGCTGTTTCTGAAAGTACCCTAGGGTCGGTAACAGTATGCCGACTCACTATCTCCCACTAGACATATTTGCAACGGCTCCTCAACTTTCCCTCATGTCCTGACTGGTAGTGTGTTGTGTCAGTTGCACAGGAGACCACAGTTCAATCCCCATTCAAATGAGGAGGTAATCATGTTTGTATGAACAATCACGAGTGTGATAAGGAGGTTGTATTTTTATCCCTACAACTGTATTTTGTCTCTACTAACATTTAGGGTTAGATTTGGGTTATGGTTATGGTTACCTCTTTAGACTCTGGAGGCAGTGTTTTAAAATTCGATCAACGTATACGATTTCTTTACGTAAGATCAGGCTGGAATGGATGTAGAGCAGCACGACTATGCTCAGATAAAATCTGCACACTTTTTTCACATTTACCATGCGCGTGATTGCGATTATGACTGTGGGGGAATATCAGTGGTTTTTCCTGCATTCAAAATGAAGCAAATTTAGTAATATTCATCTCCCGTTCTTCATTGTATGTGTCAAGTATGCTTCTCATCTGTATGCACATTTGCATGGTGCGACTGAAGCCTGCTTTTCACGTGCGTGTGAGCCATCACAGAACTAGTTGTGGAAGTGATTGCCTCAGCTCTATCATAGACCGCCGACCGCGAGCGGGGAGGGGGGCTCCGAGTCTGACTGCCTGGAGCGAGGAAACCGCTGCCATGGGTGGGGGAGACACCTTCCGAGTCCCTGAAAATGCAGCAGGGCATTCCATCCGCCAGGGGCTGGAGAGCTACCTCGAATCCATCCGGAGGGGTGCGGCTGCCGTTCGGTAGAGGGTGGAGGAGTGGCCGAGGAACAAGCTATGGCGTATCCCTTCCCTCCTGTTGCCCCCTCCCTCGTCCAGGTTGATGATCTGCCGGCAGACCGTGCAGAAGGCGTGGGGGGGGGGGGGGGGGTTGTACGGCAGGCCGGGGGCTCCCCAGCCTGAAAGAACGTGGGCGGAATGTGGCAGGGTGGAGGGCGGGGCCAGGTCGTGACTCGACACACCCGGTCCAGTATCAGGCTAATCAAGGGATAAAGGCCGATCGCAGAGGGTGGTGCGGCAGACATGTCCGTCGCCTTATGTGTTTGTCTTTTGAGTTTCTCATTAAACCATTATTTATACATTAAGCCAGTTTCTCGCCTCTTCCTTGCCCGTGAGCCACTTTATTATGTTACAGACCCATTTGAATTTTCACGTTTAAAGTGCTATGAAGGAAGTCAAACCTCTCAAACTGCTAGACAGACCTGACATAATTAACAGCACTGACGAGGAAAACAGACAACAATGCCACGACCCAAAATAATGTTTTTTTAAATTACACATCACCCCAAATACAATTATTCATATCTAATGTAATCATGAAATGCAATTAAGTAACTATGTTACATATTCAACAGAAGTAGACTGATATACTGGTTTTACAGATTAATCGTGCCGATAGTTACTTTTTGGTACTATCGGTTGTCTGCAAAAATGTTTGTTTATTCTTCCATGTTCCTCTGTGTCTGACACTGGAGGATTCTACAGTTAAAACGGCTTGATTCTACAGAATAAAATCAGTCTCCACAGGTGAAATAAAAACAAATTACTTGGGGATTTGCTGTATTTAAATCTTTCTCATTGACAATATTCATCTATATATTTTTCCCCAATTCAATTATTTATTTAGATTACAAAAGAGTTCTGAATTAAAGTCTATAAACTTAATTTCTTCTGAATAATAATAAACAATATCCCTCATTAAACCTTATCAGGTGAAAAAACATAGCAAAGTCTCAGTCATTTCAAAATAAGATCATGTTTGTTGAGATTCTGGTTGAACAATAAACAGCATCTGGGATTTTATTTATTTTGGACTCTTTGTCTTTTCATACTTTGATGGGCACAAAGATTTTTTTTTGACATTATAAAATTTTTTTTTTTAATTATCGTCCGATTCATCAGTTATTGGCCTTTTCCACCATCTTAGTTATTGGTATCTGCAAAATCCACTATCGATTGACCTCTAATTAATTGCAATTATGTAATAAATTAACTTTTGGATAAAAAGTGGATAGCATTTGGATGACTGAATACGGCAGCCTCAACCTGTTTGACCCAGGAAAAACCCTGCTGCAGAACTGATAGAAATATTCTAACTGAACTATCCATCTAATAAATGACTATTAAAAGAATAGGTTATTCAAAAATAACTGGAACTGTTTCCACACACAAGCAGTGTGTTCAGTGTACCTAGGCACATCCTTCATTAACGTCCAGTCCAGGGTTGCGGCACATTTTTTTAAATAAAATGTAAGATTTTTTTGAGACCTGAACAATTAAATATTTATAACAATTTAAAAAAAAAAAAAAAAAATCCCTACACAATATCAAAATAAATCATGTATCAGATTCTTTACTGAAATGTCCAGTAGTCACTGATTGACCACTCTGAGACCCCTGAAAACACTGTTTTACAAGCACCTGTGTGCTTAGAGAATGTGCAACTCTCTTGGAGAATGTGTTCACTTTGAAATGTACAGCACATGCAGACTGTGTATTTACATAATTAAATCACAGCCTTTGGCATCTTAATAATCACATTAGGCCATTTTGCGATTCCTGTCTTTCGGCCCCTAAATTTCAAAAATGTAATCTTAAAAATGATAGTTAAGACTTTTGTTACACCATTTAAGACCTTAAAATGGTCCCTGTTGTACATTTTTGTGCATAGTTTGAAAGATTGCCCACTTAGACTGTGCTCAAATTCGTCTAAATCGCTCAAAGGACGACGCCATCACACATCTCTTCCACACAGTCCTAGGTTATCTGGACAAGAGGAAGATAAATTATTTTAAAATGTTGTTTGTTGATTACAATTAAGCTTTTAATACTATAATTCCATCTAAACTCACAAACAAGTTGGAGGAACAAGGATTTAGCCCATTTAGCCCTGCTTCAGTGGATCTCCAACTTCCTGACTGGCAGGCCACAAGCTGTAAGGGTGGGCAGACATGTCTCACTCCCACTCATCCTCAGCACTGGAGCACCCCAGGGTTGTGTTCTAAGCCCCCTGCTGTACTCATTGTACACTTATGACTGTGTGGCCACTTCCAACTCCACCACCGTTGTCAAGTTTGCTGACGACATTGTTGTGGCGGGCCTGATCACTGATAGCGACGATCTGCAGGAGATCAAAGGCCTGAAGGACTGATGCCAAGAGAACAACCTCATTTTGAATGTCAGCAAGACAAAGGAGCATATGTAGGCCACAGGGAAGAGGGTGGACAGTTTCCGATATCTTGGAATACACATCTCACACGATCTGTCATGGACCTGCCACATTAACACCCTGGTGAAAAAGGCACGTCACCATCTTTACCACCTCAGGCACTTAAAGGACTTTAAACTGCTCTCTATGGTGCTACAAAACTTTTAAACAGGCACCATTGAGAGCATCCTGACAGGAAACATCACAGCCTGGTTTGGAAACTGCACAAAACAAGATAGACTGGCTCTACCAAGAGTGGTGCATCAGCTGAGCACATAACCCACATCAAACTCCCTGACCTGCAGTCCAATTTTCAGCTATCGATGCTGGACCAAAGCCAGGAAAATTATGAAAGACCTCAGCCATCCTGATAATGGACTCTTCTCTTTGTTGTGGTCAGGGAAACACTTCTGCTCCCTGATGGCCAAAACAGAGAGAATGGAAAGGAGCTTCTTTCCCCAGGCCATCCATGTCCTGAACCAAGGACAACACCAGGATTAGTTTCACTACTCAACACCACACACTTGAAGCAATATTACACTCTGCATTATCATTATTATGCATCTACAACATCACCTCTATAACAGCCTGTTGCAGGTCAACATTACTGCACAATTGTACTTTACCTTGCACAATGTACATATTGCCAGTCAATCTACATCTGTTATTATACTCTATTTCATATCCATATCCATATGCATACTTTGTACATAAAGTATATATATTTCTTCTTTCGCCTATTTTATTGTGCTGTAAATTCTCCAGAGTAGATATTCACATAATCTCTTAATCTTAAATTATATATGTATATATTTTTTTATCATAAACTGTGGGGAGAAAAGTCGTACCAAGAATTTCACTACATGTCGTACTGTGTATGGTTATATATGTGACCAATACAAATTGAAACTTGATATATTAGCGGACAAAAGTTTGGAAAAATTTACAGATTTTGCTCTTATGGAAATAAATTGGCACTTTTATTCACCAATGTGGTATTCAATTGATTACAATATATAATCAGGACTTTAATAACATGAAAAAATGATTATTACAATGAAAAAAAAAATCCAGAACTTCTTAAACAACTTCAAAGAGTTCTCATCAAGAAAACCTCCACGTGCAGCAATGACAGCTTTGCAGATCCTTGGCATTCTAGCTGTCAGTTTGTCCAGATACTCAGGTGACATTTCACCCCACGCTTCCTGTAGCATTTGCCATAGATGTAGCTGATCCCACAAAAGCTCAATTTGTTTAAGATCCATAACACTCTTTTCCAGTTATCTGTTGTCCAATGTTTGTGTTTCTTTGCCCACTCTAAACTTTTCTTTGTGATTTCCTGTTTCAAAAGTGGCTTTTTCTTTGCAATTTTTCCATAAGGCCAGCACAAGTCTTCCCTTTACTGTTGTACATGAAACTGGTGTTGAGTGGGTAAAATTCAATGAAGCTGTCAGCTGAGGACATGTGAGGTGTCTTTTTCTCAAACTAGAGACTCTGATTTACTTATCCTCTTGTTTAGTAGTACATCTGGCCTTCCACATCTCTTTCTGTCACTGTTAGAGGCCATTGTCCTTTGTTTTCGAAGACTCTAGTCCAGTGGTCCCCAACCCCCGGGCCGCGGACCGCTACCGGTCCGTGGATCAATTGGTACCGGGCCGCACAAGAAATAATTAAATATTTCTGTTTTATGTATTATCTGAGTCTGAACGATCTTTTATTTTGAAATGACCGGATTCTCTCGGTTACGTCTTGCGCGCCAACATTGAACCCACAAGCGAGCAAAATGAGTAAGAAACAGATGTTTTTGGAAAGTTTCTTTTGCGAAGGGGAAAAGGCCCAGTGAAGAGACAGGAGAAGAGCCCACTTCCAAGAAAAAGAAAGCTTTTAACAGACAATACCAGGAGTCCTACTTGAAATATGGATTTATCCCGGTAGGTGATTCCCACATACCAAGCCCGCTCTGCATAATATGTGGCGACCGGCTCACTAATGAGGCAATGAAGCCTTCAAAACTGCTTCGCCACCCTCTCGTTGCAGAGAAACAAGCTCAGGGCTCCCATTGATTTGTCGTTATCGTGAGTTAAAATTTTCATGAAAATAAAATGTTCTTTATATTCGTTTTTGTGGCATATCTGTATCTTACTTTGAAGGGATGTTTAAACGTTACCATAGCGACCAGAGTCAGAGAGCGTTAGGGCAGTGGTCGAGAGGAGTAGAGCTTGTGAGTCTTAGCGGGCACACCAACATGCAGAAGCCTTATCTGACGGTTCAACACCGGGCCGCAGTAAAATTGTCAAGCGTTGACTGGTCCGCGGTGATAAAAAGGTTGGGAACCACTGCTCTAGTCTACACCTTTGTATGAAATCATAATTATTTTTGGCAATTTCAAGCATTGTATAGCCTTCATTCCTTAAAACGATGATTGACTGATGAGTTTCTAGAGAAAGCTGTTTCTTTTTTGACATTTTTGACATAATATTGACCTTAAGACATGCCATAGAATGCAATAGACTGGCAACTCAAACACAAAGACAATGTTAAGCTTCATTTAAAGGGGAACTATTATGCAAAATTCACTTTTACATTTTGTTTGTACATAAATGTGAGTCGGAAGTGTGTGTACACAACAACCCTACAATGTTAAAAGTCCACCCACTACTCTTTCTTATATTTCTATTAATCAAAAACAGTGATTCAAAATTAATGGTTTTCATTGTTGCTCTAAAGTGATGTCACTTTAGAGCAGGCCTCACCCAAGACTGGTGACGGACTCCACCCTATTATCATAGATCCCCTGAGTGATCTACACACAGTAATTTTTTTCTGCGCAGGATCGGATACAGTGAGAAGAATAATGTCTCAGCTTCGTAAGCGTCATGTGTTCTGTTGATGGCTGTAAAAGTGCAGAGATAAGGAAAAAATGAGCCACCATGTTATGCGGAACGGACCATTAAACGGCACCGCAATATGGAGAAAAGGACAGTGAACCCCCAAAAAGAAGGCATTTATAACAACGTAGAATAAATGATCCGTGGGTTATTTTGAGCTGAAACTTCACAGACACATTCTGGGGACTCCTGAGACTTATATTACATCTTGTAAAAAGGTGCATAATTGGTCTCTTTTAACAAAACAAATAGCTTTCAACTGTGTTTGATATAATGGCTAGTTATTTTCTAGTACCAAATGAGCAATTTAGCATGATTACTCAAGGATAAAGTGTTTTAGTGATGGCTGCTGGAAATGGGGCATGTCTAGATTTTTTTCAAATTTCTGTTTTTTTACATCAGTAATGTCCTGACTATATTTTGTGATCAGCTGAATGCCACTTTGGTGAATTAAAGTACCAATTTCCTTCCGAAACAGCAAAATCTGTACATTATTCCAAACCTTCAGCCGGCAGTTATATAATTTTAATTGTTTTAAAGCTACACTTTTGGCCCTACACACATGTGTATTTTTCTTTATGATGGCGATAATTTATATAAATAAATCATTTAGTCCTAGGCTTGTCAAGGACATCTTGAAATTATGTTGACCACTGGTTGGTAACAATGACAATCTATAAATTAGTTACTACCATGGTCTGTTTGGCCAGAATATCCTGCAGTTATAAAAAATTTACAAAGTTTGACCTATGTCTAATATTAACGGACGTTGCCTAACTTTTGTAACGTCATTCATTTCAAAACATCAATGTTTCAAATAAGTCAAAACAACAGAATAAGATATGATATGCTTTTGGATATCCATCTTTTCCTTTCTTTCTTTATTTGTCCATTTGCTCTGATATGATGTTGTGTATCCATGTGTACACCGGTGCCTCGAATCACAGCCAAAGCGCAACCAAAACAATGTTCTTCTGCAAGACAAATGCTGTTTTATTTTTTAACTGCTGCAGGGCCAAAAGTGTGGCTTTAAAACAATTAAAATTGTATATATATATATATATATATATATATATATATATATATATATATATATATATATGATTAACTCACAAGCCCTTATTTCTCATGAAGGAAGACTTTGAGATTGCGTTCACAAAATGAATACGTTTATACCTGGTTTATATTTTTGCGGGAGTTTGGCGCAAGTCTCTGTAGACAGTGTGCACATCAGAGCACTTGAGAAGTGGTTAATCTTCACATGACGTCTGCGGTGCGATTCCCTGAGATGCTCAGAGTTCAACTGAATGAGACACAAGTGTTTATTCCTGCACGCATGAGACAACATGCAAGGAAAGACGAGGCTGAATCCAGCTTCTTAATCAACTGCTTTTTATTTAGTAAAAGGGACTCGGTGCTTTGAAACTACACAACTCTATCACCGTTGAGTGAAATGTTAATATTTATTTGTTGCCAGTGGCTAATAACAGACATTTTTTGTTCGCATTACTCGCAATGTAGATGCCTGACGGGGCAAATTAGACTGTGGCGGGCCGCCATAGTCTAGTCAACTTTGGAAATACTGCACTACTATATGCGTTCTATACTTTCTGTAAATATCTGTAATGTAGATTCTAAAGAGCAGTACTAAATAAAAATATATTTGTATAAATTATGAAAGGGATGTGAACATTTATGAGACAAAAGTGAATGCAACTTATCTTCTCAACTATATATACTATATATCTTGTTTCTGAACAGCAATCTAAACTGAGAAAATCTCTTTCTTAATGTTTCAGTTTAGGTGTCAATGGCTCCCAAGTCATTTTTTTTACTCTGGAGCCCTATATTATAGAGCAGGGACTAAAAACAAAAATAAATGTGTGATGCAGCAGTTTCCTTCAGGATCAAAGCACATGTTTCACTTTTTTGGGCAACATTAGGTGGTGTACTTGCAAAAATATACTATGATTAATCCTTTTGGTCTTAAGTTTCATGAAAAAATTATAGCAACAAAATAAACCAGTTATAACCAGTTTCCAGCATTTAAAATTAATGTTTTCACTCCAGAACAATTGAAAATCACTTTTGTTCCAGTTACGTTCTGATAAAATTTTGTTCGTTTTCAGTTTTCTGATTTGAAACGAGTGTATATTTCCAAAAAACTAAACTAAAAAACTATTAAATTCACAAGGTAAAACGTCTTGGGTTACTTGAATGTATCCCCTGTTTTCTGATAAATGCGGAACGAGATGCTGCGCTAAAATAGCGCTTTGGGAACAACTTTAGGTGTGACCAGCTGTGAATATGTGTGCAACACGTCAGTGAACATTGACCGTAATTTAGAGCCTCTGCCGGTGTAATCATTGGATGCACCTGGGGCAGGGCTATAAATAGATGCGTCACAGGAGCATCGTCAGGTATTTTGTCTGAAGAGCAGTCCTGGGGCATCCCAGTGCGGCAATGAAGCACAGCATCTCGTTCCGCTTTTATCAGGGAACAGGGGTTACATTCAAGTTACCAGAGACGTTCCCTTTCAAAAAGCTACACTTATGATGCTGCGCTGAAATAGCACTTTGGGAATGAGAATACCCACGCCACCGCACTGTGGATGTCTGGACCCCCTACGGTTGTGTAGTGTGCTCACACGAGCGCGAGAGGTCTCGGACATGAGCTTGAGATGTCGACTCAAGGACATAAGAGCCCGGAGTGCCATGAACATCCAAACTGTAAAATCTAATGAATGTGTGCAGAGAGGACCAGCCTGCCACATCACAAACATGCTGCAGAGGGACCCCTCTAGCCAAGGCTTTAGAGGAGGCGATAAGGCAGGGCAATAGCGCCCCTCACCCAATGTGACATAGTATGCTTGGTGGCGGCTGCCCCCTGTTGCGGACCCCATGGCAAACGAATAGTTGCCCTGACTTACGCCACTGGCTAGTGCGGTGGACATAAGTCTGAAGGGCACGGACTGGACAAAGTCTGTGAAGTCTTTCCTGCTCCGGCGTTGTAAATGGCGGGGAGCAGAAGGCTTTGAGAGTGACCGTATGTAAGTTCGAGAAAGGCACCGTAGGCAGATAGTCAGGATGAGGGTGCAAAATTGCTTTGGTCATTCCTGGGGCAAACTCTAAGCAGGCTGGCAAGACATACAGAGCCTGTAGGTCCCCAATTCTCTTTAGAGAGGTAATCGCCATAATAAAAACCATCTTGAGAGACAGAAGTCTGTCAGACGCTGAGTCTAGAGGTTCAAAGGGGGTCTCAACCAGACCCTCAAGGACTATTGCTAAGTCCCATGAAGGGGTCCTGGTCCTAGCAGGAGGCCTCAGTCGCATAGCTCCATGAATGAAGTGAGCAAGTAGAGGATGTCTCCCCAACGGCACCCCGTCCATCAGGGCGTGGCAAGCCGAAGTGGCGGCCACATAGACCCTGAGAGTGGCGGGGCATATGTTACATAATAAGTGCATATTATGTAACTTACTTTACATAATATAATTAACAATTTATTCATGGCAGAGACATTAATCAAGTGGAACCGCTAGCCTGTTTTCAGATGTGCTTTGTTCAAGGGGCAGATTTAGGAAGGGCAGATTCAGGAAGTTTAAACAAGCTGAGACTAAGCTGAGCTTTCCAACATAACTAACACTCCATCTGTCTCTGTCATTCAGGTATGCAGGCAGAAAAAAGTGGCAGTGGAAACAGAGAGCTGAAGAAAAATGGAGGAAGAGAAAGCTCACCTTTCCTGAGCACTCGTTTCTTGGCCCTGATGTCACTCTCTAGTTCAGCAGCACTGATGTAGATGCGCACAGAGCAAGAGAGGTGTTGTACCACCTGGGCAACCACTGCCTTTTCCGAGTCTCTGGGCACAGATGAGCAGCTTCTAGCCAGACATCCTCACTCTGAACAGATAACACACATCAGAGATTATACATGCATAACCTCAATTTATAAATATAACACACAAAGTATAATCACTCTATATATAAATAAAGAGACACATAAATGGTAAATGGTCTGCACTTATATAGCGCCTTTTTTAACCTTAGTGGTTACCAAAGCGCTTTACACTGTGTCCCATTCACCTATTCAAACACACACTCACATTCACACACCAATGACAGCAGAGCTGCCATGCAAGGTGCTAGCCTACCATTGGGAGCAACTTGGGGTTCAGTGTCTTGCCCAAGGACACTCATCTGCTGCTGATGTGAAGCTCTGCTAACGATTAACTGTGAATAATGAGCTGACGGGAATTTTCCAATACTTAATGAACTTGTGCGCGCACACTGAGAGCTAAGGGCCTGACTCTGTTTCCGCTCTGTGAGAGCGTGTTTTCATTTCCCATTCTGTCTCTGTGTCCAAAGTCAGCACTAGAAGACAAATTTAATTCTACAGCTTACATAAACCTGGCTTAATTCACTCACCCTGACATTTTGATGCAGTTGTTGTTGCTACACCAGATTTAGTATTTTGGAAAGAAGAAGGATTTTGCTGGCCATAAACTGTCACTATGGCAACATGTCAACACTGGCAAAGCACCAATAGAATCAATTTACAGTTCTGCTAATGCAGTTCTACTCAGCAGTAACTGAGTCTGTCCTCTGCACTTCAGTAACTGTCTAGTTTGGTGCAGCTATGAAATCGGACATCAGAAGACTACAAAGGACAGTTCAGACTGCTGAAAGGATTATTGGTTGCCCCTTGCCCACCCTTCAAGAACTGTACACTTCCAGAATAAGGAAAAGGGCTGGAAAAATCACTCTGGACCCCACTCACCCAGCACACAACCTTTTTGAACTGTTGCCATCTGGCCAGCACTACAGAGCTCTGAGCACCAGAACTGTCAGGCACAGGAACAGTTTTTTCCCTCAGAAAAAATGAACAGTTAAAACTGCCCCATTGACCAATAATTAATGTGTAATACACAGTTAAGTCTATTTATATTATCCAACATATCCTACTTCTTCTGCCATTACATTCCCTTTCATCTGTATATAACAGATATGTATATATATGTATATTGTGCATTTATATATATATATATACTTAGATTTTCTATTCACCTTTTATTTTATACTTTATTTTATTATTATCTCTGTCTTGTTGTTGTACTTTTTGTGCACAGGAAGCTTCTGCAACCAAGACAAATTCCTTGTATGTATAAGCATACATGGCAATAAAGCTCATTCTGATTGTGATGAAATGCCTTTTAAGTGATCCACACACTGACACCTAGTGGACACATACAGATTTCACTTAAAAATGGGACATTATCTGAACTTCTATAAATAACCTACAGTACAATGGTAATGGAGGTTTCATGTATTAAAATGTGCTGTAATTTTTAAAGACCATTTCCCAAACACCTTTAAAATTAAAGCTGAAGTGTGTAATTTATTTGATGTTAAATTTCCTTTTTGTATTCTATCTTAATATGCAGTCAGTAAGCAATTTGTAGGTCCAGTTTCACCAACAAGTGTAACACTGTGACTGAGTGTGGCGCAGTCAAAACCTTCCTCTGTTTGTTTGAATGGCCTGTGCAGCCTAACACAGCTTGTGCATTAAATTATCCAATATTTAGAGCAGACAGGTTAAACATGGAATTGAAAAAGGTCAATTTAGTGTTAAGAAACCCACTTCAGGCAAGTCAAAGTGGCCTCATTTTCACACGTCATCTGATAATAGCAATAACAGAAAAATAAAGCATTATTTGTGTACACGTGTTGTCTATTTGTAGGCTTTTGCTCTATGTGGAAATCAACTGCGGGTTTGAGGGAATGGGAGCAGTTGGGAAGAAATAACTGTGGGCAGAGAGTGGGTGAACATGAGTAAAATTCAGTGGGAGCGTTCGGAATGGAAAACCAGTCCCGTGCAGACCTCTAGTGTGAGTTTGGGACTGGACTATTTGTTTGTACAACAATGGAAGATGGGGTGAGTTTTCTGGTATTTGTTTGAAATCAGTGATTATTCCTGCAATTCCGTTTGGTGAAGCCAAATGATGCAGACAGTACAGCTTTTATAGTTCACCAAACATTTTTTTTAATTATCTCACCCTCATGCCATCCCAGATGTGTATGACTTTTAGAGGAATATTTCAGCTCTGTAGGTCCTCAAAATACAAGTGAATGGTTATCAAAATGCTGAAGCTCCAAAAAGATCACAAAGGCAGTGTAAAGGGGGTTAAGGGAAAGGAGGAGGCGAGAACCGGCTTGACAATATAAATAATATTTTAAAAATAAATTTAAAACAAAGGACAAACACACACATGACGGACATGTCCGTAAATGATCTCTCTCTCGTCGCACTACCGTCCGCCATCGGCCTTTATCCCTCTCTGAGGCTTGATACGGGACTGGCTGTGTATCATCACGACCCGGCCCCGCCCTCCTTCCATACGTAATCCATATGACAGTTTAAATCCATGTCTTCAGAAGCAATATAATCAATTTGGGGGGATAACAGTCAAAAAATATCACTCCTATTTTACTATTAAGCTTGACATCAGCAGTCTCCTTGGCAATCTTTATTTCATGCATGATTACACTTCCTAGCATCATTTTGCAACTTGGAAGAGTAATCGAGCTTGAAATCATGATCATGCCTAGAGACTGCAATGGCAAGATGTACAGTGAAAAAGGAGAAATGATTAACTTCATCTTTTGTCTGTACAATGAAAGTGAATGGTAACTGAGGCTGTCAGGACCTAAATCTCCTTTTAAGAAAGTCATGTGTGCTTGAAACTACATGAGTGAGTACATGATGAAAGAATTTTCGTTTTTGTGGTGAACTCCCCCTTTAAATAGATTTTACCTGTAAAAAAAGTGAATGGTAATGAGGCTAACATTCTGCCTAACTACTACTACCTTTTGTGTTTCACAGAAGAAAGAATGTCATACACACCTGGGATGTCATGAGAGTGAGAAAGTAGTTCAGAATTCTAATTTTCAATTAACCATTCCTTAAAGAGCTAGAACATGTGGGCTACCTGATGTCTCCTCCATGTGTGGGGATCATGGAATTGAGATCTGTGAGATAGCCTTTAGGATCAACAACTGTCTGTCCACTGACTGAGACACCAACACGGATCTACATTACAAACACTCATGGAATGAAACAGCTGTTGGTAAGTGTGCTGTTGAAACACTATTAAACTGAAAGCATACAGGTGAGAGATGAGCCTCATGCCCATCCTGACCGATGTCCAGATCACCTGCTCATGTCATCATGACCCCTGGATAGGGTATGGTCAGACCGCCAAATTGCTGTGAACAAAAACAGAAACATCAATTAGGAAATGCATTTTTCAGATTCAGCCATTAAAGTCAATGATGTGTCTTTGAGAGGTGACAGACAGTGACTCATCCCTTGCAGCATGTCCACATTGGTGTGGTTCTTTCCGGTCTGGAGGTGCTTGGCAAAGAAGTTGTTCAGCATGGGTATGAGCTTCTCGTGACAGGGATTCCTCTGACGCTTATTCCTGTCATCACCCACATCAGGAATACTCAATAATACATTCTCTTTGACCTCAACTAGCTTCCTCTGCAAACAAATAAAATCTTTGAGTGTCCCTTTAAAGGAATAATTCACTCAAAAATTGTAATGTTTCATATTTCAGCTCTGAAGTCCAAACAGTGCAAGTGAATGGTGACCAAGTTGTGCATTCATCAGGTACCTGCAACAGGACAGATCAACATAAACTGCACCTATATAATAGGTATGGGTGAGAAACAGATCAATATTTAAGTCATTTTATACAATAAATCTCCAATTTCACTTTCTTCTTTTTTTCCCTTGACAATTCCCATTCTTGCAGGGAGGACAATTTATAGTAATAAATGACTTAAATATTGATCTGTTTCTCACCCACACCTATCATATCTCTTCTGAAGACATGGGTTTAAATGCTGGAGTTACTTTTATGATGCCTTTATGTACTTTTTGGAGATTCAAAGTTCTGGTCACCATTCACTTGCATTGTGAGGACCAACAGAGCAGAAATATTCTTCTAAAAATCTTAATTTTTGTTCAGCAGAAGAAAGTAAGTCATACACACCTGGTATGGCATGAGGATGAGTAAATGATGAGAGAATTTTCATTTTTGGGTGAACCATTCCTCGAAAGATAATCGATTGGCTAAAATGTATTATTCATGCAGGTATGGGACTGTTTTAATAAACAACTTACTAGTTATTATCGAATTAGTTATTGACTTACGGTAAGTCAACTGACGAATTAACAAACCTTGAGATCCGAGAACTGTTGCTGAATTTGGTCTGTTCCATACAGTATTATACTCCTCTTTTTCTTTCAGCTCCCTGCAAATACACCAATTAAATTATTCCATTTTTTTTACATAATGACATGGTTAGGTTAGAGAAGAAAGAGCCACACCCATTAGGCCCACTGGAGAACAAACTGCCAGCATAGCCGTTGAACAGCATGAAACAGATTTAAACCATAATAACTTTGCTTTTTAACTTCTACATCAAGTGGTCAACAAGATCAAACAGGAATGCCCAGCCGAAGAGCTTATTTTTCCTTGCAATGCATGAAGATTCACTAATCTATAATACTGTTTATGAAATATAAATGGAATTGTGCATTCATCAGGCACCCCCTACAGGACAGATCAACATAAACTGCAGGTGCACCTCATCATAGTCAAGTGTCATTCAGATCCTTGTCATCCTCTTCCTTGTTTTAGTTCATCTGATCACCCACTGTCTTCTAGCCGGGGGTTGCATGACGGGCGTATTTGACATCAGATTGCGTGGTGAAACCAATGACACTGCAGGAGACAGTATATTACAACTTTAGCAAAATAACACTTGTTAAGACAACAACACAAAACACATGATAGCACAGGACTCATTAGACAGATTTACCACCCCTTTTGACCCATAATTTTCCATTTTGTTAATGGGATTATGTTTTGCTAATGAATCATTTAGACTGATGTACGATCAATTTCAATTTCCAAATAGTTAATTAACAAGAAACTAAAATAATAAAAAAAAGGATTCAGGCTTGGAAAACATAAAAAACATTTTAAAATTTCTGTTTTCTATTTTCAATCCATGTGGGACCCTGAAAAGAAAAAAACACAGCACACAATAACACAACTAAACATACAACCCACAACAACTCAGCACATTTGAACAACACGCCTGTCAAAATAAAATATAAAAAAAAATCAGGATGGAAATCAAGCAATTGACCCAGGCAGGATGAATAATATTCACCATGCAGTGTTAAGTTCAAAGTGTTGTTATATAATGTGATGATTTTGAACACTGTAATGATGATTGTGGCTGCTGGTCTCTTACCCTCTGCCCAGACCAGGCACATAACCCAGCAATGCAGGCATGCCCAGAGTCCGTCTCCCCAGCGCCTCAAGTGAGTCAGGTACCCATCTCTATGCCTCACAGTACTGTAACTACCAATCCACGTTTAGCCATTCCAGAAAAATTTGACGGAACTCAAAGAGTTCGTTACAGGCTGACACTAGTACTTTCGTGAATGCTTGTCACACCTGCGCCACAGCAAAAACTCCCAGACAACTTCCAGCAGGGCTGCAACCTCTACCTTTACCACAACAACCATGTTCCCACATCGCCATTGATTTTGTCACCGATCTACCAATCTCTCGGGGTCACACCACCATATTAACTGTCATAGATCGGTTTTCTAAGGCATGTCGTCTAATACCCCCGGCTAAGCTCCCATCAGCCTTTGAAACCGCAGAACACCTCTTCCATTTTGTGTTCCGCTACTATGGTCTTCCTGAGGACATTGTCTCTGACCGGGGCCCTCAGTTTACCTCAATGGTTTGGACAGCCTTCTTTCGATTACTGATTGTCAACATAAGTCTCACTTCAGGTTACCATCCTCAGTCTAATGGCCAGATGGTACGGCTAAATGAAGAACTCACAAAATTTTTGCGGATGTACTGTCAACAGCTGGTTTCAGCGTAGTGAAGCTGTGTGGGATCAGGTACATGTCCATCTACAGCGGGCCTTAAACAGGGTAAAGGAGCAAGTGGACCACCATTGTCGTCCCAGTTTCAACTATACTCCAGGACAGTGGGTGTGGCTCTCAACCCGAGACCTTCGTCTTCACTTACCCTGCAAGAAACTCAGTCCCAGGTATGTGGGTCCCTTCAAAATTCTGAGACAGATTAATCCTGTGTCACATCGCCTCCAGTTACCTGCTAATTATCGTATTTCTCCCACTTTCCATGTCTCACTGTTGAAACCTGACGGTGGTCCGAGGGTGGAGGAGGAAGACAGTGACTCTGGCCCCCCTCCCATGATCGTGGATGATGAAGAGGCGCGTCTTGTGCGAGACCTGCTAGATTCCATACGTCAGGGAAGCCAGATCCAATATCTGGTAGATTGGGAAGGGTACGGAGGGCGGGCTCTGTCACGAACGCCGGTGAAGATTTCACAATCGGCCACCGGAGGTCTCTCTCACCTGAATATTAACATTGGACTACATTTCCCTATGCCCGCATACCTGGTCTAATTACCCCACAGCTGTTCCATATCATCACACTATTTAAGCCCTGTCTGTTAGTTCACTCATTGCAAAGTCTTGTTTGCCCCGGCTACATTTCTGAGCGTTTTGATTATTCCCTGAGTTGCCTTTTCTGTGTTTGGACCTTGCCTTGGATTACCACATTATGATAATTTGCTGCCTGTCTATTTATAACTCTGCCTGGAATACTACTACTGCTGTTTTTTCTGCCTGCCCCGAACCTCTGCCTGTTTGCTCTGTCTCTGATGTTGTTGACTGCCCTGATTATTCGATCCTCGCCTGTCTGTACTCTGAACTTACCTGTTTAAGTAAACCGCATATGACACCTCTCAACCTGAGTCCACGTTACAGCAGTATATTGATTTTGGTTCACTTACACATGGCTAGATTGAACATAGTATAATAATAAAATAAATGCTGAGCTGTTTCCATATGCAACTTTCAAATTTTTTTTTTCACTCAAGCCTGTGTCCACCTGTTCATAATTCTAGACTCTCTTTTGTAAAAACACATGTCAATGTTTTGTAAACATTTCAGAGGCGTCAGAAACATGCAACTTTGTTGATGATCTAAATGTGTAATCTGAAAGGTTGCATTACTGATTATGTATTGTCATATTAATGTGTAATTTGTAATAAGTACCAGATTGCATTTCAGATGTAATCTACCCAACACAATCTGGGCACAATCTGTTGAGGTTTGTCTATTGGGTTATGCAACCCAAATTGCTCTTTGGCATCCAAAATCAATTAAAAGTCTTTTAAAATTAAAAAAGCTTTTTCAAAAGTTATTTACTATGCATTTTTTAAGTTATACAATACACAATGAAGTAACAACTAATGACAATACTTACAGTATGTTTTCTGATGTACTGATATTGATCTGATACTGATCCTTACACAAAGTGCTTGAGAAACCTATTTTTTGTTAAGGTTATCAGGATGTCTATAATAGCAGCTTTCTACAGATGGGTAATCGTGACCTGAAAATGGGACCACCCTCGGACCACCGTCAGGTTTCAACAGTGAGGTCTGTTCTGATAAGGTTGAGTATAATAATAAGAAAAAAACAATGCTAATTTGCATTATTATACAGTATATATGCATGCAAATAATAAAATGCAACTAACCATACAATCATGCTTAATGAAGCTAGCAAAATAAATGAGCTTTTCAAGGGTTGTAAGGAGAGCAGTGAAATTCAGAGCATGTGCGCATGTACGTCCCATTGCTATTTCATAAAGACAGCTTTGAGGTCAGTCTGACCAAGCTGAGAGCTCCAAAGACAACTGTAAATACTGGTGACATTGTTCTAATAATGGCAAGGCCTTGGGCAGTCAACAACCGTGCCAGCCGAATGACAAGCTGTCTTTATAACTGGCACAAACTCCTGGGAAAATGAAATATTCCGAAGACATTTAAGAGGCTAATAGAATGCACTGATCCTGAAACATCTTTTGTTTACAGAATTTTTTTTTTTTTTATGTCAGAATAGTATGAAGCACTTTCCACTGAACTTTTTCCAGACGTTTTGACTTTTTCGAGAGAGAGAGGTGCAATCACCTGTTGCCACTCCCAAGCAGATCAGTGGAAAAACAGCATCCAAGCTGTGGTATTTCTCCCTATTTTGTGGTAGCTGGTGCGCAAGTGTTGATCTCTCAAGAAACCGTAATGTCCTCCGCCATTTTAAACAGCACCCATTGTGTAATTAATTAGTCTGTTGTGTCTCTCAGCTGTGATGAGCCGTAATGCTGAAGTTGTTCATATAAAGCCATTTAAAGCTATTTCCTAGCTTCAGTAGTGTAGTAGTAATACAAGCGATCACAAACTGCTGTTGTATGTAAACAGTGGCTGACGAATTCACTTCACATCAACTCACTGGCTCATATTACACACAAAAATGATCTTTTGCCACCACCTGCTGGCTAACATATGTACTGTCACAAAAAAAGACAATCAATAGCTCTGAACACATATGCACTGCACTTACACTTTAGTTTAGAATGGCACAAACACAAGTGGAGTGATACACACACACAGTGAAGTGCCAGAATGCTGATGGTGTCAGACCATCAGTGCTCATGGAATGTCTCTCATCCAATCAGATTCGAGGACCGGAACCTACTGTTGTGTGTGTGTATATATATATATATTTTGTTATGAAATTGTTGGGTTAGGTGTAGGGGTAAGGGTGAGATTAAAGGAAACGTACACCCAAAAATAAAAAAAATTATCTCATTATTTATTCACTCTCATGATATCCCAAGTGTGTATGACTTTCTTTCTTCACCAGAAAAACATATGAATAAAATTAGAAAAATATCTTAGCTCACCAGGTCCTTAAAATACAAGTGAATGGAGAAATTTCTTTTTGAGGCTCCCAAAATCACAGACAGTCAATATAAACATCATCGATATGACTCCAGTGGTTAAATAAATATATTAATATATATAAAGAAATATGTGATTGTAAATTATATGGCTGGTGGAGTTCAGGCCACCCACTTGTCTGTGTGGGAGCCTCTTGCCGCCACCGGCAAGATGCCACCTCTGCCTAAATCCACCAGTGGGTTTATAGTCAAAAGTTACATGAATGTTGATATTTTTTCACGTTTAAAGTGATCGTGTTGCCAGAGGAGACATTACTTTAATCATGCTGAAATGATGTTTATGCTGAAATGTATATATATATATATATATATATATATATATATATATATATATATATATATATTAGGGCTGTCAATCAACTAAAATTTTTAATCAAATTAATTACATGGTGTCCCGATGAATTAAACACGATTAATCGCATATACAAATATTTGCTGAGAAAGCCCCTCATATAACAATAACTCAATATATAAAGATTATGCATATTTATATTATACATACCTATCTTTATATATATATATATATATATATAATAAAAAATATTCAGATAATTAAAATGCATTACATTCTTGTAGCAGAAGAATTAATCATTGATAAGACAATACAAAAAGCGGCGTTAGAATACAATGTATTGTTTACTACCATATTATTGATCATAAGTCAATCATTGGCCTACAGTTCAAAGCAATCCATTTCACAAGTGAATTTGTCAATCAGTTGGAGATTTATTATGAGGGCTTGTTTAAGAGCCTGTCAATCTACACCTGCGTCAGACATGCTTTTGTAGCGTCTCGAGTGCATTACATCATAAACATAAAATGTTTAATTCACTGTTTCAAGTTAAATATAGTTTAATACTCAAGCTTTAAACACATCTTGAGATCCCTTAGTTTGCATTTGCGCTCCTTCAAGTGTTTTGAACGCAAGAATGTAACATATGTTTGTGTTGTACTGCCTAATGAAGTGTTTTCTCCACTGTATAAACTGTGCGTTGCTCATAGAGCTGAAATTTCACTTTCTGCCCTCTGAAGTAAACAGGTGGTACTACAAGCTTGCATTTAACAGGAATCTTCCTTATTATGGTGCGATTAATTGCGTACATTTTTTTAACTGTTTTTTTTTTTTGTCAAATTAATCGCACTGAACTCGTTAAATCGACAGCCCTAATATATATATATATACAGTATATACAGTTGTGCAAATCTGATTGTCCTTGTAACCTTACACAGAACAGCTTGGTTTAACTTGGTTTAACAAAAACATCAATTTACATATCTAATATGCACATAATTACACACAAACAATATGCAAATAATAATGTACAATGTACAGTATACAATGCAAACAATATAGAATACACATACACACAATATAGTATACACAGTATGAAATAAAAATAGTATAAATTATACAGTAGGTTGTATTGTGCTGTATTGACATTCAGGCTGTCGGTTGATAGTCAGTTGCCAGTGTATTGTTAAGAGAGAATATAATTTATGACAGTCCAGTGTAAGATTAATAAAGTGCAGTGTTGATGTATATTGATCGTGAGAGATCAAGAGTTCAAAAGTCTGATTGCTTAGGGGAAGAAGCTGTCATGAAGTCGGCTGGTGCAGGTCCTGATGCTGCAATACTGCCTGCCTGATGGTAGCAGTGAGAGCAGCCCATGGCTCGGGTGGCTGGAGTCTCTTATGATTCTCTAAGCTTTTTTCACAAACCACCTGGTATATATGTCCTGGAGGGAGGGAAGCTCACCTACGATGATGTGTCTGGCAGTTCACACCAACCTCTGCAGGGCTTTGTGGTTGAGGGTGGTGCTGTTGCCGTATCAGGCAGTGATGCAGCCAGTCAGGATGCTCTCTAAAGTGCTGGTGTAGAACCATGTGAGTATGTGGTGGTTCGTTCCAAACATCCTCAGCTGTCACAGGAAGAAGAGGTGCTGATGAGCCTTCTACATAATGGCCTCAGTGTGGACGGACCGTGTGAGCTCCTCTGAGATGTGGACACCGTGGAACTTGAAGCTGCTGACCCTCTCCACCGGTGCTCCATTGATGGTGATGGGGCTGTGTTCTCTGTCTTTTCTCCTGAAGTCCACCACAAGCTCCTTTGTCTTATGACATTGAGGATGAGGTTGTGCTCCTGACACCAGTGAGTCAGAGTGTGCAACTCATCATTGAATGTGATCAGACCTACCACCATAGTATGATCAGCAAACGTAATGATGGCATTGTAGATATGTGATGCCACACAATCATGTGTGTACAGGGAATACAGGAGTGGGCTGAGAAAACAGCCCAGCAGGGATCCAGTGTTGAGGGTCAGTGATGAGGAGATGTTGCTGCCAATTCTAACCATCTGGCTTCTGCTTGACAGAAAGTCGAGGAGACAGCTGCACAGCGAGCCCAGAGCCCGGAGTTTCAAATCAAGCTTGGAGAGCACTATGGTGTTGAATGCTGAGCTGTAGTCTACAAACAGCATTCTCACATATGTTTGCAGGAGGGAGAGAGCAGTGTGTAGTGTAGATGCAATGGCATCATCAGTAGAGCGGTTGTTGTGGTATGCAAACTGCAGTGAGTCCAGTGAGGCAGGATGCGCAGAGCAGAAGTAATCTCTGATTAGTCTCTCAGGTTGGTTTTGTTAAAGTCCCCGGTCACTATGAAAGCGGCCTCAGGGTGCGCGGTTTCCTGCTCAAGTACTGCTATACTCCCACACAGTTCCTTGAGTACCTGGTCTGTGTCAGCTTGTGGGTGATGTACACAGCTGTGGTAGTGACCGTTGTGAATTCCCTCGGTAGCCAGAATGGTCGACACAGAAGCATGAGAAATTTCAGATCAGGAGAGCAGAAATACTTGATAGAATGTACGTTCCTCTGATCACATCAGGATTTGTTGATCATAAAACATACACCACTACCTCTGCTTTTATGAGAGGTCTTTCACTCTGTTTGCTTGGTGCATGGAGAACCCCACAGGTTTGATTCTGGAATCTCAGCAGACATCCAAGTTTCTGTAAAGCAGATAATGCAGCAGTCCCTCATCTCTCATTGGAAAGAGATCCACACTCTCAGCTCACAGAGCTTGTTGTCCAGAGACTGAAAATTGTGCGATGTCTTAGTCTGATAAGAATGCCGGCTCTCCTTCCCCTTTTCTGACTGCATTTCCGTGGGGTGTTTGAAAACAGTAGTTTGGCATTGAGATATTTAAAGTCTGGTTTTCGGTGTGCTATTGCAGAACCAATGTCCAAAAATGTTTGTCTATCATATACAATAAGGCAGACAGCAACACAGGTCGGCTGTGGCTCAGGTGGTAGAGCGGGTTGCCCACTAATCGCAGGGTTGGCGGTTCGATTCCTGGCCCACATGACCCCACATGTCGAAGTGTCCTTGGGCAAGACACGCAACCCATATTTGCTCCCAATGTCAGGCTAGGCAGCTCTGCCATCATTGGTGTATGAGTGTATGTGTGAATGGGTGAATGAGTCACAGTGTAAAGCGCTTTGAAAACCACTAAGGTTGAAAAAGAGCTATATAAGTGCAGATCATTTACAACATCCAAGACAAAAAACACAAGAATTGTAGACAAACAAAAAACTGTAATACTGGGTCGGAGCTTGCAAAGTAGCATCAATACTCTGTGCCATCTTGAACACATCACCATGCATCAGATGTCTGACAGGGGCAGGGGCAGTCTTGTCTCAGAGGGCAAGGAGCGACAACAAACTTCAGCCTTGTGCTTACTTCTTATGTCGACTCACCCCAGCAGAGAAGAACTATGACATTGGTAACCTGGAGCTGTTGGTGGTAAAGTAAGTAATTGAGGAGTGGAGACTGACTGGAGGGAGCCAGACATCCATTCCTCGTCTGGATGGACCACAGGATCCTCACTTACATCTGGGATGCCAAGAGAGTAAATCCACACCAGGCCCAATGGGCCCTCTTCTTTAACCATTTTAATTTTACCCTCTCATACCTTCCAGTTTCCAAAGATTCAAAGCCTGATGCCCTATCGAGCCCTTTTTTTCTACCAGAAGAGAAATGCAGACACGAGCCAGTGCTATCCACCACTAAAGTGGTGGCCTCAGTCCAGTGGGGAATTGAGTTAGCAGTGAAGAGAGCCCAACAACAGCAACCCGACCAGGTAAAGGCCCTCTGGGGCACCTCTTTGTACCTAACTTTGTGTGGTCTGATGTGTTGTAGTGAGGCCACGCATCCCTCCCCTCAGGACACCCCAGGGCCACAAGAACAAGAACAGGCATAGTTTGTTTTTTAAATTATTTTTATATTTTTAATATTTGTCTATTTAGTTTTGACATTTATTGGTGGGCCTGGACCGTAGCAGTGACATGGCCTGGAGCTGACTCTGGGGTGGCTGTGACATGGCCTGGACTGTGGAGCAGAGGCGGGCCTGGACCGTGGAGGGGCATGACATAGCATGGAGAAGTCTGGTGCTTGGCTGTGACACGGCCTGGAGCTGACTCTGGCATGGCTGTGACATGGCCTGGAGCTGGAGCAGAGGCGGGCCTCGACCGTGGAGCAGAGGCGAGGGACTCAGGCTTGGCAGCCATGACGTGGGACTCGGGCTTGGCGGCCGTGACGTGGGGCCAAGTCGTGGAAGACGGAACTGTTGGAGGCTTGAAACTAAGTGTCCTAGATGACTGGGAAAAGACCTCAGTAGTCGTGAGCATGAGCAGAGTCTTGGGAGCGACCTATGTGGTCGTGAACATGAACTGAGACTTGGAAACGACCTCCGTGATCGTATACATGGGCAGATACTCGTAGATTACCTCTGTGGTCGTGAACATGGACAGAGACTTGGAAACGACCTCCTTGATCGTATACATGGGCAGAGACTTGGAAACGACCTCCGTGGTCATGTAAAGGTGCAGAGACTTGGAAACGACCTCTGTGGTCGTGTATATGGGCAGAGACTTAGAAACGACATCTGTGGTTGTATACATGGGCAGAGACTTGGAAATGAAAGCCTTTCTTCTCCTCCTCCGGGAGGCCAAAGTTTGCAGCGCAGGCTCCGGGACAGATGAGGCTGGCAACTCTGGCTCTGGGACGGACGATGCTGGCAGCTCGTTGGTCGTGGCAGGCGTGGGCATTGACTCATTGGCCGTGGCAGGCGTGGGCATTGACTCATTGGCCGTGGCAGGCATGGGAACCACATGACATGGAACAGGAAAACTTTACAAAATAAAAGACATAAACACAAAACATGAACAAAAACACATCTAGACGTGACAATTTGTCTGCAAAATGTACTGTAATTTACTATATTAATCACTGTTCATCTATGGTATTTGTAGTCTAACCATAGTAACTACAAAATGTACTGTAATTTTACTATAGTAACCATTGTCCAACTATGGTATTTGTAGTAAAACCATAGAAACTACACAATTTTGTATTTTTACTACAGTAACCATTGTTCAACTATTGTATTTATCAACAAAATTTACTGTCATTTACTAGTACCCACTGTTCAACTATGGTATTTATAGTTAAACCATAGTAACTACAAAATTTATTGTAATTTACTTTAGTAACCATTGTTCAACTATGGTATTTGTAGTAAACCATAGTAACTCCAAAATGTTCTGTCATTTTACTACAGTAACCACAGTTCAACTATGGTATTTGTAGTAAAACCAAAGTTACTACAAAATGTAGTCATTTATTATAGTAACCATTGTTCAACTATGGTATTTGTAGGAAATATAGTAAATGCAAATTTTTCTGAGAAGTACAATAGTTACTGAATGAAACTACACAATGGTATTTGTAGTAAAACCATAGTAACTGTGTTCAACTATAGTATTTGTAGTGCCATTTATTATAGTAAACATAGTTCAGCTATGGTATTTGTAGTATTTGCAGTAAAATCATAGTAACTTCAAAATGTACTTTAATTTACTACAGAACACATAGTTCAACTATGGTATTTGTAGTAAAACCATAGTAACTTCAAAGCTGACTGTCAGTTACTACAGTAAACATTGTTCCACTATGGTATTTGTAGTAAAACCACATTAACTACAAAATGTAATGTCATTTACTACAGTAAACATTGTTCCACTATGGTATTTGTAGTAAAACCATAGTAAGAAAATGTATCATGGCTTTATTACAGTAGCCATATTATCATATTTGTTGTAAAACCATTGTAATAATACAAGAATGACTAAACAATGGTAATAAAGACAATAGTCATTCTGCCCAAAATTATTACTAGAGTTACCATGGTTAATTTTCATAAGGAATTATAAAAAGAATTACAATAAGTAGTTTCCATGCAGATATTGTATCATAAAAAAATGGGCAGCATAAAGGCAGCATAAAAGTTATATATATGACTCCAGTGGTTTAATCCATATCTTCGGAAGCGATATGAAAAGTGTGGGTGAGAAACAGATGAATTTTTGAGTTAATTTTTAATATACCGTAACTCTTTGACAAGCCTCAACCCTTAGGTGGCTGTATGAGAACGCAAACGTAAGTTCCACATCGGAATGAATGTAGGAGTGAAAGGGAAAGTGTAGATTTACAGTAAAAAGGGACTTAAATATTGATTTGTTTCTCAGCCACAACTACAGTATCATATTGCTTCTGATTACATGGATTAAAACACTGGAGTTGTATGGACTACTTTTATGCTGTCTTTATGTACCTTCTGAGTTCTGGTCAACATTCACTTGCATTGTGAGGACCAACAGAGCAGAGATATTCTTCAAAAAAACTTTATGTTCTGGAGAAGAATGAAAGTCATACACATCTGGGTTGGCACTTTCATTTTTGGGATGACAATAATTTGGGGTGGCATTTCAGAATTAACATTTTTTGGGTGAACTATCACTTTAAGTTTATAGCATCACTGCATTTAGTTACTCCTCAATACTGGGGATGAGTAGGAAAAGAGGAGGGTGGAGAGAACCCATGCTGTGTTCTCTAAAATGGTTGTGCCAGATAAACACAGAGAAGATTCTTGTCTAAATGCACTAGTCTGCTGTCTGCTTATGTAGTGCCTGATTTGCATGAGACAGGCCAGGTTCTTGGTGTGAGTGGAATGGCAAAGACCTTTGAAGCCCAATCACACAGCGATAAACATGACTTCCACATTTGTGCCCCCTAAAACACATCCACACAAACTCAAACACAAATTCTTTGCCAATGCATCACAAGTGCGTTGTCCCATTGTATAGTACGTATTTAACATATAACGTAGGAGTCTAAGGACAGTATGTGTTTGAATTATTGTTCTCAAAGACGCTCTGCTTTTATGTTCTACACTTTTGGAGCATGGCTACAGTTTCCGGATTTGGAGAATCCCTGGAGAGTTTTCATGTCAGCCATTCAAAATGCCAACACCATGACATCAGTACAGCAGGGTATTACATTCACTGCCCCAACAAACTTTACTCTTTTGTGAATCCCTGTTGCCCAGGCAAAGCCTGGCCCTGACACTAGCCAATGCCATGTGAGGAAATGTTATAGAATACATCATTAATTAGTCAACTGATATGGGATGCAGTTCACAGCCTGTTATTGGAGCCAAGACGGGCAGTTATTCTGAACACACTCTGTTCTTCCGTTAAATAGAAAGGGGCTCTGTGGTGCATCTGTCTGACCACCAGAACCCTAACCGATCCTGTTTTCCTGTCTGAAGCTGGGCATTGTCAGGAACTGTGCCTACTGATAGCCTGTCTCTTAAAACTGGTGGATGTACAAGGGGGGCATTGGTTCACAGTCATTAAATTACACCAGCACTGTCCATCAGTGTTTGGATACAGTACCACCATCTGCAGGTTGTGTTGTATGTGTCTAAACGAAGACCTTCAATCCAATTGGCAGGGGTTGAAAGCTTCACTCTCTTAGCTTGCGGCCTGTCTGAAGCACAGTAATGAAAGTCCTAACTGGACACTGGAAACACAACCTCTCTGCCAGGGTCAGTGAACACTGCAATTGCTATTTGGGTCTTGAGAGACTTAGATTTGATGCTCATCACATGAAAAAGGAAGGCCAAATGCAGAGATCTCTTCAATGTTTCATGGTTGGGATAAGATGTATGATAGTTTGATAATGTGATATTGCCTCACATTTAAATATTACTAGTTTTGAATATGCTCTGAAGGGAACATTAGTGTTGCTAACCAGTGCAAAACTCACCATCATGATGCTAGGGCATTGTAGGTGGAAGCTAGGTGTCAGGAATAGAGATGCTCAGGACCCAAACGCAGAGTGAAAATAAACAGGGAATTTATTAATACAAAATAAATAAAAAACAAACCAACACACCCACAAGGGGGGGTGGGAAATGTGTAATCCAGGCTGGGGCAGAGTGAAACAGGACTGACCGAACCGAAACAGGAACCAAGTAGGGGAAACAGGACCGACAGGGAAAGCTGAACACACAATACTGGAAACAAGATGAACTGGCCCTGGACAGCAAACACGAGGAGACTAAAATAGGGAGAGAAATCAAAAGGTTAATGTGGCACGGTGGAGGGCAGTCCCGTATTAGGCTGATCAAGCCGTCAAGAGGGATAAAGGCCACTCGCGGTGTGGGAGAGAGAGATCGTTCACGGACATGTCCATGTCTTATGTGTTTGTCTTTTGAGTTCTTCATTAAACCTATTATTTTATATGTCAAGCCGGTTTCTCGCCTCTTCCTTGCCCGTGAACTTGATCTGTGTTACGTTTAACAAGACAGGGTAGGTATAACTAATAAACTAATAATGGGCAAACAAGGAGGTGGGGTATGACGCACGACAGAGAGACACACGACGATACAGAAAAAAAAAACAAAGCTACGTGCCCTCACAAGACAACAAAACACCTGAATGGCATGAGTGCACATCGCCAAGACAATAAGGCAATATACACTCATGCCAAATGATAAACAAGACAAGAGAATGCCATAGCAATGTCAAATTTCAGACCGAAGTGACCAAAACTCAGTGAAGACATCTTGCGACCTGGGCACACACCAGTTTTCACAAGAGACAGACATTAACTATTGCAATGAGTGAATACTGCCAAGATAAACATAAGCTTGATGCACCCATGGCAATAACAGACAGACATGGAGCATGAGTGTCCGGATCCTGTCACAGACCGAAACCGAACCAGACAGTCACACAAAGACAGACAACAAAACACAAGACAAACATGGGATGATGATGCCACAGTCCTGTCCCAGACAAAAACCCAGACTGACAAAGTGACAGGACCATGACACTAGGGTGTTGCTTTGTGGTTGTATTTTGAGTGGTCTTTAGAGTGTTGCTGTACGGTTGATAGGATGTTTTTAAACACACGATGACAATTTAAATGAATATATATGCAGTAAATAATGTATCATTTGTTATGTTTACATTCAGCATGCATGATGCTAATGATAACCCAAGCATTCGTACCCACTGTTTTTAAGTTTGTGCTGGCAAGCTGTTGAAACACAAAAACACATTCTTTTGGCCAGACTTTGTTCGAAATTATGTCACACAAATTTGTTCTTTGGTTTCGCTAGATGTCTATTGGTGCCTTAAGGGTGTGTTCACTCTGACAAAGACTAAATTGTGCTTAAACTTTGTCACTGGTCATTGGTTATTGTGAATGTGCCTAGTATGAGCAATGTTAATAACTACATAAGTAAAGTTTGTCAAGACTAAAATAGTTTTAAAAGTTTGAAGTTTAAATGTTTTACAGGCCTAACAGTCAGATTTCAATTGCCATGTACTTGCTGAGAAGCTTTCCATCTAAAAATCAACAGAAGTCAACAGATTCCTTATAGCACCACCGTTAAATGGCTTCTTTATAGAGAGACTCACTCCCACACCTCTCATAACTTTAGAAACCCACCACACCAAACACCATCTCATCTCCTCTGGTGAGTGTGCACAGTACTAAGGCAATCAAAGTTAATTAGGACAGTGACCAAATACAGCTCATTTAAGCAGACGTGTTGTCTGGCATTTGGCTCCGTGGCATCTCTTGGGTGTAACTTGGCTGATCAGCAACACCTAATGGACACACAATAAAATGAGGGAAGATTTCCTTTTGCATTGGACTACTGAAGGCTTCCTCTGATGATCTTAATTAAACGCTTGCCTCAAAACTCTTTTTTCAACAGCTTCACTATAAACAAGTTGTACCTTGAGGCATGATTCCTTTTTTTCTCTAAAGTCCATATATGGCACTTATCCCTGTACCACTGCAAGAATGGAGGAATCAGAGTGCACCAGACTGTGTTATGACCCAGAAGAAAGTCATGGAAAAGATATAATGCTTAAAGTGATAGTTCACCCAAAAATGAAAATTCTCTCATCATTTATGGACCCTCATGCCATCCCAGATGTGTATGACTTTCTTTCTTTTGCAGAACACAAATTAAGATTTTTAGAAAAATATCTCAGCTCTGTAGGTCTGAACAATGCAACTGAATGGTGAACAGACCTTTGTAGCTCCATAAATCACATTAAGGATGTAATATAAGAATCCAGTGCTTAAAACCATATCTTCAGAAGTGATATAATGGTTGTGGGTAAAAAACAGATAAAAATGTATGTCCTTTTTTTTACTCTAAAACTCCACTTTAACTTTTACCTTTACATCTGATTTATAGTAAAAAAAAAAAAACACTTATTATATCGCTTCTGAAGATATGGATTTAAACACTGGAGTCTTATGGATAACTTTTATGTTTCCTTTATGTGATTTTTTGAGCTTCAAAATTCTGGTCACCATTCACTTGCATTGTACGGACCTTCAAAGCTGAGATATCCTTTTAAAGATCTTCGTTTGTGTTCTGCTGAAGTAAGAAAGTAATACACATCTGGGATGGCTTGAGGGTGAGTGATGAGAAAATGTTAATTTTTGGGTGAACTCTTCCTTTAAAGTGAGGTCACTGCTAAAAATGTTTAAATCTCATTGTATAAAACTAGTTAAGGTTTTTTCTTTTGTTGTTTTACTTAAATGTGATCTAGGAATGAAAACGTCACTTCAACTATTTAACATTTTCCCACAAAATACTGTATGTATCTTAAAGCAAATAGAGAAGTATGAATAGTAAATAATGTTATACAGTAGAAATCATAGTATAGACAAGAAACAAAAGAAAAACAGCAGCCTATACTTAGCCTACAATAAATTTAAGACAAATCTGAGTAAACATGAAGCAGTTTTCACAATATAGGCCTGCATTAATCTGTCATAAAACATTGATTTGCATATTTACATGTTCATATAGCCTATTTATTTTGCTTTGAATATAACATTTGTTAAAGACTCATTAATGCCAATAACGTTATTATAAATTGTTTTGTTATACCCACTGCAACAACAGCAGAGAGCCACATAAACCTTTTGCTTTGCACATGGGTCAACAAACATTCACATGCCCTCTAGTGCGTTTTGCCCCAAATGTTCCTAACGTAGCCGTGCGTGAATTGATCTAGAAGATATAGTTTAAATTTCACGAGCGTCTTTTTTTTTCACTGGCTATCATTATTCTCCAATGCCACATGTGTAAATCAGTGGCAGCGCGCGCTCGTTCGCTTGTGGGGTGAGTACGTTCAGCACTGAGCACTGAGGTAAGCTACCGAAGGGAGGAGTTTTAACTTGCCAAAGGCTTTCAGAGCGCAATGAATGAATGAGATTTCTGTCTCGGGTTTCCACGAGAATGCATCGATTGCTCAGTCTTATTTGGCTCGAGCTCCACAGCTGATCGATCCGATCTGGCAGAAGAAACCGGATCTCTCTTCTACTGAACAGGACACCCGTAAGCATGGAAGACACTTACTGAGGCAATCACGGAGAGATACGCGTTTATACCGACTATGGCTGTAGACGGTAAGGTCAATGTGCGGTCCTGTTATTCACTATTTTAAACATTTAGGAGCCAAATGCGAAATAAATAAATAATGTATTTACAAACATGGGACAAGACAGTAGGGGAGATTGAAAGTTGTCACAAGAGCTGTGACTCTCAGTAACTAAATACTTAAATTAAATGTCCTGTTCAAAACTGTATTAAATTACAATATGTTTCGTAAATTCTACCCTCTGAATTGAAATTATTGGGTAAACTATTGGACACGACAAAGCACTCTCAATCAACTATATAAGTAGGCTAAGAATGTAGATTTTGAAGTAATTTTTTTCCATTAATGTCAGGTTGGGGCAAGTTGTCACTTGTATTTTAGCCTATTTCATAATTTTATACCATTTATTAATGGCAGCTTTAGTTGGCAAAATCAACGGGTTGATATTTTTGTTTCTAAACTATACTAGTTTTAATGTTCAATTAATTGTTTTGTGTTTCATAATTGTTTTAGTGTTTACATTTAGCTGAAAAGATATTTAACAGCCTACAATACATTGTAAATACAGATATGTTGTGGAAGATTACATTTTTTTAATTTAGTTAATATTTCATATTTCAAACAAAAGTATTTTTTTGCAAATCAGTGCCAATAAACAGGTTCCAATTGTGACAACTTATCCCATATAGTGAGACATCACGTTTGGTTAATGATCAGTAACTTATTGTTTTTCTAGGGCAATAATGGTGAACATATGCTTTTTTTAAGTCTGTCAAAAATGTATCTAGCCTAAGATATATTCACTAGAGTAAAAAGTGTCAACAACAAGCTTTTATTCCCCTAGGCAAAAAATACTTAGGCCTATAATTTCCCCTATAATGATATTACCATATAGGCTACTGGTTACTTTACTATACTATACTGTACTGTTCAATACGTCATAAGACTTTTTAACTGTATGCTGTGATGCTGTTTCTCTTACTGAATGCCATGTGCCATGTTTCCGTTAGAAATTTGGTGATTGGTTTTGGGCTGGCCCACACATTGTGGGTTTTTAAAAGATGTATTTGTGGCCATCATTTTGACATTGTGCTCAACATGCTCGGGCGAATGTCAGCTAGAGTTCATGGGTTCACAGCTGGACATAAACATAAACTCTACCTTACATTCTACATGACGTGGATGAATGAAACATCCATACACACATGTTCAAGGTGTTTTCAAGGGCTTTCATGTAATCATAAGAAATATATGCTTTCACTCTTGGCCTCAAGGCAATCATACACAATCCAATATACTGTGTGCGGCGCTCCTCAGCGTGGTGCTGAAATGGACAGCAAGACCTAAGCTCACTTTAAACCAGGTCCTTTCCTATTCAGAGTGTATCTTAAAGAGATAATGCACCCAAAAATACGATTCTGTCATTATATACTCACTATTATATTGTTCCAAACCCATATGATTTTTTTCACTGTGGAACACAGAAGGATTTGTTTTGCAGAATGTCAGACTCATTCACATTCACTGTCATTGTAAATTGTAAAAACGATGCAATAAAAGTGAATGGTGACTGAGTCAAACATTCTGCCTAACATCTCTTTTTTGTGTCACAGCAAAGAAAGAATGTCATTCGGGTTTGGAACAACATAAGGGTGTGACAGAATTAAAATTTTGGGTGAATTATCCCTTTAAAACATTCTCCTTAGGTGTGAGAGTGTCGATTTAGTGATTTATTAAAGAACAGCTTGTACTATCCAGAATAAGGCTTGCTTTATATAAGTATAGGTTTGCCATGAGCATAGATGCCAAAAATATAGCATAATCATAAAGTCTCCCCCAAAGAAAGGGCTAATTTTAATTAGTGTTGTATTCTAGCAGCAGCATAATATATCAATATTTAAGCACCTTTTGCTCAGCATCCTAGGAGAAGAAAGAGGTGTGAGGACAGTAATTCAGTCTTGAAACGTAATCATTTTGTTCTTAGCAGTTTATTTAGAGAGAGCTCATATTTACCTGTGAGGCATTTGATTAGAAAATTGAATTGCACTGGTATATAAAAAGAGGACTGCTTGTTTGCTTTGATATCTTTTATTGCATGTATATTACCACATCATTCTCCTGCTGTACTAGTTATTGCTTTGCAGGGTTTCATTTTGCACAGATAAATTTAGATTCAGTTTCCAGAATAGCAATAGTTTTCAGATTACATCTGATGATGCATATAAAGCATTGTTGTTTTAAAGCATGTTTGTGTTAGTGCTCATAAAAACTAATAAGCTTCATGAGACAGGAGAGGCACAGATGTTGGATGAGCCCCCCTCTTGCCCTGTTTCACACTCCCTATAGCACTGAGCCAATCCCAGCAAGTAAGAGAGAGTGTGGGCTGTCTTCTTGCTACTAAGGGACCACCAATGCATTAAGCGGATGGGCACAAGCGTGTCACTCATTCATTCATGCATACAGAAGGATTACAGAGATGTAAAAATGCCAGGCCCAGAAAATGCAGAGATGTGCAAGCACTGATTCTAAACACACGCACTCTGCTGTCTGACAAAAATATAGAGAAAGAGAGAGTGAAATAGTGGGGGAGAGAAAAAAAATTTCTGGTCTGTGTTGTACAGATTGGCATGCGGTGGGATGAAGGCAGTATATATTTTGGCTCAATGTGTATTTGTCTGTTATCAGCAGAAGTGATTCTATGCTTGACCAGTCCGTCAACGCCATTGGCTGTTTTTTCTCTGACTGGTAGACATTTGCTGTTACTCTGTCTGTGGTCTGAGAACACAAATAATGAAATCCATTCATTTCAACCACTTCGTCTCTGTCAACAAGCAGCATTTCATGCTATATTTCAATGGAAATAAATTTCACGTGTCATTTTTTTCTTCTCACTAAACAACAAAAAACTAATTTACACCAAGCTAAATCAATTTTTACATTCCTTGCACTAATCGACTGGAATACTGTTCTTTAAGGAATGTTTAATGCAAGTTATAGGGATAGTTAACCCAAAAATGGAAATTATCTCATCATTTACTCACCCTCAGGCCATCCCAGATGTGCAGAACAGCTTTTTTCTGGAGAACACAAACAAAGATTTTTAGATGAACATCTCAGCTATGTTGGTCCATTCAACACAAGTAAATGGTGGCTAGAAATATGAAGCTCCAAAAAGCATATTAAGGCAGCATAAAAGTAATCCATATGACTCCAGTGGTTAAATTGAATTCTTTTGAAGCTTGACGAGGTGTTCACCATAAACTGCTATTGTATGACATCACTGAGCACAACATTTTCACAATTTCTCCCTTTGTGTTAAGAAAATGAAAGAAAGAAAGAAAGTCATATGGGGTTATAACAACACAGGGGTGAGTAAACAATAATTGAATTTTCATTTTTGGGTGAACTATCCATTTAAGCTGTTTTGGACATGGAACATTCTTTTAACTTTAAGAATAGAGAAACAATAGCCCCAGATCTTTTCCACACTCTAAAAACGTGATGCACTACTTTAAGAGGTTTTGTCCAAAAGCCTCTTTACTATGTTTATGCTGAGTGCGTTATCGGTTAGATTAAATGAATCTCACCCCAACCGCATAAGCAAAGTTACAAAACCCACCCACCCCCTCCCCACCGTGGACTGATTTTCACATAAGCAAGTGAGTAAAAGGAGAAAGGAAGGTGAAAAGAAGGAAGCTACTGTTTCTTTAGTCACACAAACATGGGATTTATTGGCTTTGGAGAGCTTTTGAAATGTGATCCATGATCAAATGGTGTGGAATGTGTGTGTGTGTGTGTGCATATGCCAGCATCCGTGTGTTCTCATGGGCATGGCATCCACTTTAGACCACCGACCCATCCCTTTATCCGTCTTAATCCTTACCGATCCTAATGGGATCAAATAAGAATCCTGTTTCAATATTTTCAATATTTCAAATATAATAAAATTATATTTGAAATTAATTATATAAAATATAATTTCAATATTTTATGATTTTTTGTCAAATATGATTTTTCTTCTTGCCTGTTTACATATACAGTATTCACTTTATACATAACCTACTGTGTATACATTAATGCCCCACCAAACAATGCAGCGCTGCACTTCCCATATAAAGTTTTGCCACACTGTCAGTAGATCACACATGTAAATTGATTCATTTGACACTGTCAAGTGGACTTGCACGGATATTGGTGCACACTGTTCATATAAGCAGTGCAGTTTTGTTACTCTTTTGTAGCGTTTGAATTCCCATACTGCTCATATCTAAATAAAACAAGCTTCAAGCTGAGGAAAGGGTAAAGGGTTTCTAAATCTAAATACATGAGATTAAGTTCAGTCATGAAACTTTAAATGGCATAAAATGATAGGCCCTTTGAACATGTAATCTGTTAGCCAATCAGCTAGTGTACTCCCACTTTGTCAAACAGTTGTTTGCAGGTAGTCAATCTACTGCACACTACGAGAGCTTTTCTCTGAAACACTCATCCTCCCCAGCATCACATGTGTGCATCTGCTTAAATGGATGATTAAAACAAAAAATAAAGTTCTCTTATAATTTACTCAACCTTATACCATCCCAGATGACTTTCTTTCATCTGCAGAACACAAATTAAGATTTTTAGAAGAATATCTCAGCTTCGTAGGTTCAATGCAAGTGGATGGTGATCAGACCTTTGTAGCTCAAAACATGACATAAAGGAAACCAAAAAGGATAGAATGAATCCATATTACTCCAGTGTTCAAATCCATATCTTCAGAATGATATAATAGTATAATATTTAAGTCCTTTTTACTTTAAATCTCGAAAGTGAAGATTTTGAATAAATAAAGGTTTACATTTTGATCTGTTTCTCACCCACACCTATCATTTTGGATTTAACCACTGGAGTCTTATGGATTACTTTTATTTGATTCTGATTAATTTTGTGTTCAGAAGAAGAAAGAAACCCATACACATCTGGGATGGCATGAGGGTGAGTAAATGATGAGCATTTTCATTGTTGGGTGAACAATCCTTTTAAAGGTGATTGTATGTATGTCTGATGTGCAGGAACAGCTTATCTTGCATGCTTGATATTGCATGTCTGTGTATGTTCTAGTAGTAGCAAGACAAGGCAGTCGAGGAATATGAATCTAGTACACAGCTTTATTAATGAAGATAAAGCAAACTAACTCAGGATGTTTGAGAGAGAAAGAGGAAAAAAAACAAAACAACAACACTGGGCACAACACACAGACCATGAAAACTAAACATGCAAAAACTGACACAGGAAACAGGGAAACCAAGGGCTTAAATACACAAGGGAACGAGGAACACCTGGGGAAACAATCAAGGAATGAGAAATAATCAGGGAGAAACAATCAAGGAATAAAACTACAAAGGACTACAAAACTAACAGGAAACAGGAACTAAACAAGAATTTCAACATAAAAGTACAAAAACAAAAGACAACAGGGAATATGACAGAAATAATATGAATTGCTTTGGTTTTAATCATACTTGCAAATGGTTGCATATGTGTATTCTCATCATAATTCACATCAAAATTATGTTAAAGCTAAAATGTAAAATTTATTTTCCACCAAATGGAATAACAAAAATAAACAGGTTTCACTCAAAATTCCTGATGACATCCCCCATGTGTCCATCTTGCTGCTCAAACAGAGCAATTGCTATTGCACCATAGAGACACAAGTGTTCACAGTTTTTGAAGGAAATCAGCCTACAAATGGCTCACTTTTAGTTGTCTACTTAAACCCTTAAATAAAAGGAGAATAAGATATTAGATCAGATCAAATGTGAGATACATAGCATCTGAAATTGGCCCAAGTCTAATGCCAAAATCCAATCTCACAAGTGTTTTTGTTGTTTATACAGGGGGAAATCTGAGTGTACTGAGATTAATGATCTCAGATTAGCCTGTACAGACCCAAGAATATAACATGTTTCAAACATTTGCTGGCTTATTATGGGTCAGTGCTGCTCTTCTGAGACTTGCTTTGAATAATTGTGGTATTTAGGGGGATTGGTAAGGAAAAGCAAGGGAGAGGTGTTCAATAAACATTCAGTCTTCAATCCCTATGGACTTTAAAAATATTGATCACGCATTGAAAGCAAGGAGGAATCAATTCATTTTAAATCAACAAGCATCTTTGTGAATATAGAGTGAGCAGCGAGAGAGCTGAAGAATGGAAAAGAGAGGTCCATTTCTTTTGTGGGGCAGACTGATAGCTAGGTTGACCCATGTGGGTTTTTCTGTGAGCTATGGATAATTGCTCTCAGTTATTCTCACCTTCATTCTCCCAATACTCCACCACCGCTCTCACCTAATTTCTCCAGCACGGTGGTCATACTTGATTTTTTTGAACAGGGGGTCTGTCAGCTCATCTCATTCTGTTGTATTAGCAAGCGCACAGGACCGTGTCCAATATCGCTCCGTTAATTAGTGCTGCGTGAGGGAGAGAGAGAGAACTGCAAGATCAGGAAAGATAAAGGATGAAAGAGGAGAGGGATGGCTGAAGAAAGAGACAGAGAGTGAGAGAAAACGAGAAAGCAATAGAAACCACAGAGAGAGTGGTGCTAATTAGATATCATTTATTTAATAGATTATATATATGAATATATTATTTATATTATATATAATATATATAATAATAATTAGATCTAATCTCAGTTGTTTTGAAATTTGATGGAAACTGATGGCCTCATGCATGGTTTTTGGTTGCCATTTTGGTAGTTGCTTTCTAATCCAAAGCAGTTAACGAAAGCAACATTTCAGGTTAAATTAAAAACATTTTTTCAAGTGATAGTTCACCCAAAAACAAAAATCGTATCATCATTTGCTCACCCTCATGTTGTTCGAAACATATACTGTATGACTTTCTTTTTTCTGTGGAACACAAAAGGAGATGTTAAACAGAATGTTAGGGAATGATAGCCTAAGTCACCATTCAGTTTCATTGCATTTTTATTTTTCTATACACTGAAAGTAAATGATCACTGAGACGGAACATTGCCCCATAGACTTCCACTATAATTGTATTACTGTTCACACAAGTTTTGCTTGTTTATTCAAATTGATATGTAAATGATGGTAAATTACAGCATAGTTTCATATTTACATATATTTTGTTGATATAGCTTAACATGTTTTGCTGCCACAACATTGGATAACTCATTGCATATTTGTACAAAATATCTCCAATACATTACTTTTTTTTTTTTGCAGTCCCCTATTTTTCTATTTTTGTCTATCTAAACTGTTTGGCAGTTTCTAATGTGTAATGGTGATGTCTGATTAGTCAATGGCCTCTCAACATGCTGAAGGCACTGGGCAAAGCGGATGCATGTCCTAATGGCAAAAAGCAATTACGCTGTGATTTTCACATCTGTATTATCTCCCTCAACCAGCTCTACTCAAGCTAATGGATGCATTACGAACCTGAGACCTCTCATCCTTCTTTCTGAAAATGATGAACAGTTCTCCACACTCTCATCCTGTCCCTCAAAATATCACCCATGGGCCATATCTCCGCAACTCTGTTTCTGTGGCTTTCATCCACATTCACTTTCTTTTTTGACTCACTCTAGCTCTGTCTTGTCATCCACACAAACATAAATTATTCTTCAGCTGGAAGGGCTATAGTTGTGGATATTATTTAGTGTAAATTAAGGTAATCTGCACTTTTAACTTCTGAAATTTACTGTGATGTCACCCCAATACTTGATAACCAACAAATGAGACCACCATTTCTTAATATGATACTGTTATAGGTGCTATAAGCAATGTTAGCCACTTAATTAGACATACTCTTTCCAAAACCTTGCCTTAAAATTTTTTAAAATGACCTTAAAGAATATATTTTTACTAGATCAAACCCTTAAAATACTTTTACAGTATTTGTGTATCCAAATTTTATTCAGGTTGATTTAGTCATATTAAATAATATTTCTGACTTGAATAAAACCAGTTAATTTGTTAGATGTTACCACACAAAGCAAATTTTTTAGGTTACCTGATAAAAATGTTTTCAGTTTGATATCTGTGATGGTGTTCCAAGGTATTGAACTACCATAATCTTTGCCATGTTACATGTCCAAGAAATAAACATGTTACTTTTAGTTATCTGGGCCACTACACATGAAGAAAGTGCATTACAACTTGTTCTCATTGTGTCCAGAGCAAAATAGTGCTCTACTAAAGGACGGGAACTAATGTTCTGCATAGAGATCCAGCAAGTATACTAAAGTGTATTTAAGTGTGTATGAATGTGTCTGTGAGAGAAGAGAGAGACAGAGCAGAGTTCTGAATGCTCTGGAATGGCAGTGATCAAACAGAAGATCTGAGACCTAATTACTGTATATAGAGGTGCCAAAATCAAACCAAAGTTAACTGAGAATATACTTTTTTACTCCTGTCTGCCTGCATGTTTTGCTCTCTCGCTCTCTCTCTCTCTCTCTCTCTCTCTCTCGCTGTATCTCTGATTCTGTTTTGTGTATTTAAAAAAAATGAACTGCCCCTCTCATTTCATCTTGATCTTACTTAGACTCCCATAATCACCAGCCATCAGTAATATTCTCTAGAGGTCATGCATTATCTACTTGAGTCTAATCTGGAATTTTGTGATAACGCAGGAGGTCTCTCTTTCTGTGTGAGGAACTAGTGTATCACCGACCTTTTAACATGTCTCTTCTCATAATCCACTCCAAAAGAGTCCAGACCACATTTTCTCAGATTAAAAGAGATTTAATGTGTACCAATATGTGTATGTGTGTGTGTGTGTGTGAGAGAGTGTGTGTGTGTGCATATGTGAGAGAGAGAGAGAGAGAGAGAGAGAGAGAGAGAACAGAAAAGAGAAATTATTGTATTATTATAAAACCAGAAATTATGGTCTGGCAGGACAGCAGAGTAAACAGTCCTCTCTAGAGGTCATGCTCTCTGTTTTTGAACTCTCGATCATGCTTTAAAGTCACTCTAAGAACTTGCCAATGCTGGCTCGATGCTGCATTGAATTAGTTCCCCTTCATCCCCAAAATAAAGACTGTTAAATATTAAAGAGAGATCGGCCAATGTTCTTTCTGAGTTAGCAGACATTTACAGATTGAAATCTGTGAACCGTAACATTTTGAATTTCAAGTCTGGTGTTAATCAGAATCACCCTGTCATGCATCATACTCATCTTTTATGTGTGTCTCTGCTTTCTGTCAAAATGTGAACTGTGGAAAACACTGGAATTTTCGAACTTTTTAAAACATTTGCTTGCCCACACTGAAATGTATGAAAACGCTTAAATCCCCTTAATGCGCATACAAAAAATAGATGTTCCATGTACTGTCTGAAACGCAATTGTCCTTGTGTTTTGCCACCGGACAGCAATTCTGCGTAAACTTCCTGTCCCCTTTTAAGGAATGCAATGTAAATGTTGTCAAGTCACATTTATCAATGCTATCAAAGTGGATAGCAGTCACAACATCACTGCTACAATATGAGCCTCTCATTGAAGATTGATTTGGGTTGAATGGATCACATGACTGCATCACATGATAACAAATACATTATCGTTTTCAGATACTATACAGAATGTATAATATGTACATTTTGAAAGCATCTAAAACATAATGTTTTTAACATATTTACATCTTTAGACAGTATTTGTATATTTGAACAGTTTTATAGATATTTTAGATCCCTTAACCTTACCCCAACCGCTAAACACAACCACTTTTCAACATTTTAAAAAGATGTAGCAGACAGATTTATGTACAATGACAATCATTTTTGTTATAATATATTAATTTAAAATAATATATTTTTTACAGCAGCTAAACCCACACCTACCTCTAAACCTAATCCTAATCTTTCTTAACCATATAAAAAAATGCAACAGGCAGATAAATGTAGCCACATAATATATTGTGCATCTGATGTGCTCCCTGGTGGCATACAATAGCTTTATGTGAGGTAGCAGGTGAAATTTAAGTTCCCCGTCTGTCGCTCACTTCGACGTTTTGTCGAAGAAGCGACACTAGGGGTCTCTCTTGAGCTCCGAATATGCCTCTGGTCTATGAAAAGAAGGCCAATGAGAAGTTGGCAGACAGTATTTGGATACCCGGTATAAAAGCGGGGAAATACGTCGAGTTCATTCAGAAATTTTCTTCGGAGCCGATGGTTGTGTATGCAGCCAGCTGCGAGTCACACACCACTTCCTGCCCTGTTCCTCTGACGCTCTGCTTGCTGTTGGATCTACAGCGCACTTCAGCGGCTTTCTCCTTCTCTGCACGGCAGTGCTGCTTGCCCCTGGCGCTTCGACAGCGCAAGAGAGTTAAAAGAGTATATAAAAGAGTGATTTTCTCTATAAAAGAGTATTTTCCACTAAAAGAGCTTTACACAGCAGCGTTGAACGTCCTTTTCAGGACGCGTCTTTTTAAAGATGCCATTCCGCCCCTGTGTAGTTCCTGGATGTTGTAGAGTGCTCTCCGCTTCAAATGGCCACAGGCGTTGTCTCGTGTGTCTGGGCAGCAATCACACCGAGGCAGCGTTTGTGGATGGTTCATGCTCTCACTGCGAGAGTATGACCATGGCAACGTTGTGAAAGCACGGTGGTCAATAGAAAGCACACCACTCCAGCCGCCCCCCATGTCGCTCCTTCTTCCCACGGGATTGAGGACGATGCGGCTGAAGCGGGAGGCAATCTGGGGACGGCAGCGGGTGCAGTTCTGCCGGGTACGCCCCCTCGGACCACCCAAGCCCCAGCACGCTCGTTGACTCCCGTCCGTGCTCGAGGCAACAGCGGCTCGCCTCATGGCCAGCTTGCCTATCCTCTAGAGCTCGAGGTGGATGAGCTCGCCGCTGCGTCGGATAGTGCGGCGTCTGACGCTGATGCCTCTCCTGGGCTGCCACCTTCGGACCAGCATGCCCAGACTGAGGCTGACACGCAGATGTCCGACATGCTTGCCCGGGCCGCCGCCTGCGTGGAGTTGGACTGGAACCCTCCATCCTCCCCACAGCCATAGTGGTTGGATGACTGGTTCCTGGGGTCTGCGCGCCGCTCACAGCCCCCCTCGGTCCCGTTTTTCCCGGAGGTGCACGATGAGCTGACGTCTTCGTGGAGAGCACCCCTCTCCACTCGTCACGAAGCCTGCTCATCCGCTCTCGCTACCCTCGATGGTGGAGCGACCCATGGATTTACGGCGATTCCCCAGGTGGATAGGGCTGTGGTGCTCATCTATGCCCCGGAAACCCTACCACCTGGCGGGGTCGCCCTGTGCTCCCTTCTAAGGCTTGCATGACGACATTATCGTTTACTGCCAGAGCCTACAGCCCCGCTGGACAGGCCGCTTCCGCCCTGCATGCCATGGCCATCCTGCAAGTCCACCAGGCCAAGGCGCTCAAAGATCTGCACAAGGGTAGCCTTGATCACGATGTGTTGCTGGAACTGCGCTCAGCGACCGACTTCGCCCTCAGGGCCACGAAGGTCACAGCGCAGTCACTCGGGCAGGCGACTGTTGCCCAGCCGTTTCCGACGAGTCTAGAGGACGCCTGCGTTGGAACTCCTCCTCAGTCGCTAACCCGCCCCCTGCTGGGTGTGCGGCGCCAGGTAATTGCTTTGAGTCTTTTCTCAGCACCAGAGCCACGGGATGCGTCTTCGCCTCCCGACGGCGTTTTACCTCCTCCGCCCGCTGCGAAGCCCCGCCGGGTACGTCAAAAATAATCGTCCCCTTGGTGCCTCTAGCACGGAGTTTGGATGCGTGGCTTTCACTTCCCAACCCGTCTCGCTGGCTGGCCCGGACCATCCGACTCGGTTACGCAATACAGTTTGCCAGGCCTCCGCCCCCCCTTCGCGGGCGTCCGCTTCTCCGCAGTACACGGCGAACATGCCAAATCCCTTCACGCAGAAATCGCTACTCTCTTACTCAAAGACGCGATAGAGCCTGTCCCTCCAACTGAGATGAAGAAGGGTCTCTACAGCCCTTACTTCATCGTACCCAAGAAAGGCGGCGGCTTACGACCGATCTTGGACTTGCGAGTTTTCAACCAAGCTTTGCACAAACTCCCATTAAAAATGCTCACGCAGAAACACATCCTAACCTGCGATCGGCATCTAGATAGGTTCGCAGTGGTAGACCTGAAGGGTGCGTACTTCCACGTCTCAATTCTGCCTCGACACCGACCCTTCTTACAGTTCGCGTTCGACGGCCAGGCGTATCAGTACAAAGTCCTCCCATTTGGCATGTCTCTGTCCCCTTGTGTCTTCACCAAAGGGATTCAGGTCAACTGGAAAAAGAGCAAGAGCTCACCCCGGTCCAGAGCATCTCTTTTCTCGGCATGGAGTTAGACTCAGTCTCAATGTCAGCACGCCTCACCAACGAGCGTGCGCAGTCAGTGTTGAGATGCCTCGCTGCTTTCAGGCCAGGCACAACGGTCCACTTAAAACTTTTCCAGAGTCTCCTGGGGCATATGGCATCCTCCGCGGTGGTCGCGCCGCTGGGGTTGATGCATATGAGACCACTTCAGCACTGGCTTCAGACTCGAGTCCCGAGACAAGCATGGACTCGGTAACACGCTGATGATCTGGCCGGGTGAATCACTTGCACCTGGCGCCCTTTCCCTAGGCCGAGGTACAACTGTGCGCTTTCTCTCCCAGGAGATCCCACCCACCCGGGTCCCTGGTTGATTCCTCCCTAGCCTTTTTGGGTCCACAGTTCAGCGGAGGAACTTGCCGACCCAGTCCACTGCGGGTACTCAATCTACCCTGTAGGTGCTCCACAGATCGGGACTCCTACATGGACTCCCCCTGTATGTATTTTCTGCGGTATGGTCCCCTTACGAAGTGGACCCGCATCTCCCTTAGGCAGTTCTAGCTGCCCTCCGTTCGCTATGCTGTAGCAACTCTCCCCTCCTTGAGGCTGGATCTACCACTGTGCCATGTTCCACATGTTGCCTAAAAAACCCATGTGATGTATTCACCACCTTTACCTCCCCTTTTAGGGCAGGTGTGGCCTCCGCAGGGTCTTTTCCCCCTGAAAGAATAGGAAACTGGGTAAGACCGCCTTCTCTCGATGCGTGTAAGGGCCCCGGCTGTTCTTGCTCTATGCGGAGAAATGTAGAGAGAAAAGAGGCCCAGCCAGGCTTGGCCTGTTCCCAGGTTGGCAAGTGTCGCCTTGTTCCCCTGCCTAGGGTAACCAGAAGGATTCCGACGACTTTTTTGGGGCATTGGGGAAGGGTACTCGCAGTCTGACACAGTTGGTCGCTTGTGCACATGAAATTACCTGCCCGCTCCTGTGTCAGCAGTACACGTACACGGCTCAGCGCATGGCGTGATTTAAATTGGACCCCTAGTGTCGCTTCTTTGACACAACGTCTTGTTCCCTCCATCAGAGAATGGAGGTTACATATGTAACCTAGACGTTATAAATCAATGAAATTCTTCTCCTGATATGCTTCGTAATGGTGCTGTCATTTCTCATTTAAACACACTGTACATTGCAGAATACGGCAAATAGCATATGGTAACGAAACACTTGAGAGCCACTTATGAGAATTCATCATCATAAATCCTGTGTCGTAATACATCTTGAGGCAGCAATTTCTGAATTATATGAAAACAAAACCAATGCAGTTTAACAGTTATGGCAGGCGCTATGGCAGATGGAGACTTTAGGTGGAGAATTTAGGTGTACTCCTCACACAAAGCTATTTCAAGATTTGGATTGTAGTGGATCTTTTTTGCCATATTCTGAAAACTCCTTTTGTATCCCAACATTTTAATTAAAAGCTTAATGAATGATTTAATGATTACAGAATTTTTTGTAATTTTAACATTTTAAACTTTAGTCTTGGTTAAAGTGATATAATTCTTTACAACGTTGGGGGAGGGCAGCAGAAATCACACAGGACTGAATGAAACTGTAATCATGTCAAATTAGGTAAATACTGTACACAAACTGCGTTAAATGTGATGACATTTAACATTATCTCATATAACTCATATCTCATATGACATAACTAATCTCATTGAATAAATTGTAAATGCAATGACATTAACTGATTCATTCCATAAATGTAAGATTAATTTCTGTTTGTTGATTCAAACAGTAACATTTGTAAACGTAAACATTTGCACATTTCTAAATGTTTTAATACATAAATTATGACATTTTAGATGCTGTCAATGCATAAATATTATGTTTCAGTAGCTATGCAGACATAAGATAATGTATGTTTGCTTGAACCAAACTTAACGTGAGAATAAATATGAATTCTCATGAGATCACGTTGGTATGACAGTGTTTTGTGTTTTGCTGTAGAGTTTTTAAAGTTGTGAATGCAAACTTTGAAATAGACTTTAAAATTTCTACTATTATCATTTAAAAGAATGTGAATGTAATTTAATTTGGGGTAAAATATGAAATATACTGTATATTCCTAGTGCAGTGGCAAATTATCAGGGCCAGCAAAGCCTTCTCTGCTGGCCTAACATGCCAAATAAATGAATATATTTCATCCTTTCATTCTCAGTCACCTTTTTGCCTATGTATTTTTAATCAAATTCCACTCTTAATTAATTTACAAACAAATAGAAAAAAATGTAAAATTTATCCAGTATTTATTCCTTGATGCTTACAAGCTAAGTGTGACAACTTTTTCACACATCGCATGCCCGAAGCCGAGCCGGCCTTACCCGAAGCAGTGCTTGAGTCTGAGATCCATCCTGTCAGGCCTTCAGAATTTCCACAGAATCCCTCAACACACATCCCTCAACGCAGTGAATAGGCATCTAAAGTCAGATTGTCAGATTCAACAGCCAATCGGATTGATTTATTTGTTCTTGGTGGGTGTGATCTTTAGGATACTGGTTGAGGACTTCTAGCTGGCCTTGAGTGATGCAATCACGCTTTAAGTGATGTAATTTGAAAGCAAAGAGCATGAGATCTTACTGACGAGTCGACTGTCATTACTACCGCTATCGCCATTGAGAAAGAGATCCTTATGGATTTAAAAAGATGAGACGATCTGCATGACCATGTGATTGCTGAAATCACTTCCAAGAAAATTGGTAAGTGCTTTTTGCATTGTTATAGCAACATCAAAAGTTTCTAAGTGTAAATTAGGCTGTTTGAGCATTCAGTGTTGGCTAATTTTGAAAAGTAGTACTGCACTCCATTCATCTCGGAAAGTCGGATTTTACAACTTCCTACGAGGAAATGTGCAATGGAATGCATCTTGAAGTCAGAATTACAACTTGTAGGCTCTTGCAGAAATTCTCAACTCCATTTCGCCGAGATGTAGGTGCATGATGTCACACAAACATGTCAACACTCAGGGAGATATACAAAGTAAGTGATAAACATTCACTTTATTAATTAATATCGATAAATGAGCTCGTTTCCTCAATACATGATATTAAAGCTTGTTTAAAATATGTCTGTAGAAACAGGCAACTGGTAAATTATAATCTCTTTTGATAATCGTACACCTGTAGCACAAATTCTAGTGCTGCAGCATTGTGTATCAGTTAGGTCGCTAGAATCTCTAATGAGAGTCAAACCCCTGCTAAGCGAACTGGAGCGCTGCAGGTTTGTTTCCTTAAATTCATCTTCCGAATATTGGGGAATGGAATGCATTTATGGTCAGAGATCGGAGATAGTAGGAATATCTCACATCAAACTAGAATGGAACACAGCATAACAGTGCACCCTGACAAAACTAAATTTATTGCAAGCAACATTTAAATCGCAAATATAATTAGTTAGATTTTTCTAGGTATTATAGACCTCCTTGGTAGATTCATATGAAAAATTATGATTTTTCAATGTCTGTTTAGGAGACGTTCATTTCACTGTTTAAATTAGGCTTGCTTGAGCATTAAGTGCCCTTTCAAGTTCTGGCTTTCGTGTGTTGATGTGTTTTTAAAATGTCAATTGGTATTATTAGTTAGCTGCGACATAATGTATGATGCCCAAAGGCATAGGGTGTCTTATTCATTGTGAAACTGTGTTTTCTTAATGGCATGAAACACACTGAAGGCCTAGACTTAAAATGCACGGCCCACCACTTTGTTAGGTAAGTTACTCAAAAAAAAAATTAGCAATTTCTTACATCTATCCTTAGAAGTGAAGAATGCAGTTGTGAGGGTGAGAATGCACTGTAAAAAAATCCTGTTGTTTTTACAAAAAAAAAAAAACAAAACAAAAAAAAAACTGGCAGCTGTGGTTGCCAGAATAATTATGTGAAAACATTGTACAAATGTAAACAAATTTACAGAACAATCTGTTTAAAACTGTTGTAATTTACATGACCACACTGGAAATGTAAAAAAAAAATAAAAAAAATCTGTTAAATTGTCAGTAAAAAATATCATAAACTTGTACCTTCTGAAACTGTAAAAATCTGCTTTTTACTTTATAATGTATTGTTAATCACTGTAAAATTACAGAAGAGCACATGATGACATGAAGTTCACCAATAGTGGCTCTTCCAGGAGCAATGACCAATAAACATTGTGCGGTGTCACTCACACAAACATTAAACACCATCAGGTTAACACATTGTAACGCGGGGTTATGATGGGCAAGGAGGAGGCGAGAACCGGCTTGTCAATATAAATAATTTTTTAATGAAGAACTTAAAACAAAAGCATAAACAAACACATAGGACAACGGACATGTCTGTGATTAAGCTCTCTCTCTCGAACTGTCGTCACCGGCCGCATTTATCCCTCGCGCGCCCCATCAGGCCGATTGGGGACCGGGCGTGCAACATTCCAGCCCGGCCCCACCCCCCTCCACTCCACACTCCTCCCAGCGTTACCTCAGGCCGGGGGCCACCGGCATGACGTACATCCCCACCCCCTCTTTCCCTGGGGAGGAGCGTGCTTTACGACCTGTCTGCCGGCTGGTTATCCCCGCGTTCCTCGACCTGGGAGGAGACAGGAGGGGAAAACAACAACAAAAAATAGGCGAGGGAAAAGGCCAACACGGCGCGAAAGAGCGAGAGAGAGAGGAGAGAGAGAGAAAAGGCTCACTCACCGGTTCTCTGATGAACCATCGCGTGGTCCTCGAGCACTCCTTCACACTCTACGGCGGACGACAGCCGCTCCTCTCCGGGCGAACCGGAGTCAACCTCCGACCCCCAGCGGACCGAACGCCCCTCCGCTTTCCTGGCGACGAGTGGAGGCAATCCTCGGCCCCTGGCAGCGGCCCTACCGCTCCGGGCAGTCGGGGAGTTTCTTCCCTCCTCCCCTCGTGGACGGCGGTCTTCCCTCGACCCCTCCGCGTCTCTGGGGACGGCAGGGCACTCCTCCGCCCCCGGCAGCGGCTCCTTCGCTCCAGGCAGTCGGGGAATCCAGTCCCCACTACACAAGGAAAAAAATTAAGCCTTTTTGCATGGCCCACCACATTCACACCAAAGAGAGGTTTGTAAAACACCCACAACAGGGCTTTCTAGTCCTGCCCTGCAGGCATCACATAAACAAACATCCAAAGACACACTCACTGGAGGACACTAACTGGGTCGCTTGTTTGAGCATGGAGTCCATTATGATTAGAAGGGAACAGGTCAAAATGAGCAGGAAACATTAGCATGAATTAGCATTAGTGTCTCCATGAATGATCATGGGAAAAGATCAGAATTACTCACAATTATAAATAGGACATACGGGTATAAAGGAGGGGACGTGCATACTGCTCATTCAGGTTTTTTGCTGAGGAGCTCAGCGGGTAGTTCAGCTTTGTGGCAGGAGGGACACAACATCTCATTCCCTCCATCAGGAAACGGAGGTTACAGAAGTAACCAGGACGTTCCCTATCTGTCACTCACTCAATGTTTTGTCGATGTAGTGACACTAGGAGTCCCCTACAAAAACAGCACAACTAGCTGAATTGTGTCACGAGGATTTGCGGTGTGAAACAGGCAGACTACTGTGTGCCGTATAGCCAGTTCACTGGGCCGCCACATAACCACCCCTGATGCTAGTATGAGTGTCGAAAAGCCCTTTGGGGATGAGTCGACTAGCCAAATGTTAGGGACAGACTAGCCCAGTTATGCCTCTTCTCTCTTTTTTCTTTTTCTCCTTAGAAAAAGAGAGAAATCATTAACCAACCGTGATGCCAGTGTCTACATCTCCCAAGGGGAAGACACCTCGGAGACCACACCCCACCCCTGCCCAATGGGGGAGAAGGCTTTACGAGCATGGTGACTGCAGCAAAGGGGCCTCTGACCAAGGAAGACGCAGTTTGCCACAAGGGAAATGTTCTCAGCAGAATATACGTTGCAAGGGGTTACCTAAGGGGAACCAGCACATGCGGAGCACCTGTCCCAGTATGGGGCTTAGTTAGCACAAGTACTGGGCTGTTAGCGAGTTTCCCTGCAAACTCGCCTGCCACAGGGCTAAGAGGAAGTCAACCAGGGAACACATTTGTGAACGCTACTGGGAATCAGCAACGCTTATATTCAGCTCAAGGGAGGTGAAAGGTGCTATGTGCAAGCAATATACATGGCCAGATGACCCGGACTTACCTGTTCCTTCCTGCTAAGACACGGGATGAAACCGACTCAACCCGGTGATTGTAGAATCTCGCAAAGGTGTTGGGTGTAGCCCAGCCCGCTGCCATCCAAATGTCTGTTAGAGAGGCAACACTGGTCAGAGCCCAGGAGGCCGCCACACTCCTGGGGGAATGGACTCGTAGCCCTACAGGGGGTGGCACATGCTGAGCTTGGTAAGCAATAGTTATGGCGTCAATGATCCAGTGGGCGATCCTCTGTTTGGAGACAGCGCTTCCTTTTGGCTATCCACCAAAGCAGACTCAGCTGCTCAGAGACCCTAAAGCTCTGCGTTCGATCCAAATTGATGCTTAAAGCGTGCACCGGACACAGCAACGCTAAAGCGGGGTCTGCCTCCTCCTGGGGCAGCGCTTGCAGGTTCACCACTTGATCCCGAAATGGGGTCGTGGGAAGCTTGGGCACATAGCACGGTCGGGGTCTCAGGATCACATGAGAGTAGCCCAGACCGAACTCCAGGCACATTTTACTGACAGAGAACGCTTGCAATCCCCTACCCTCTTCAAGGAGAGTGCTTTAAACTTTGCTGACTCTAAGGGCTCGAAGGGAGCCCCTCGTAGGCCTTACAGGACTACAGAGAGGTCCCATGAGGGAACACCGCTGTGGTGTTGAGGTCGCCCGGGATGTGAGTGGCTCGCAGTGACTTGAGGTGCTGCTGACTCTAGAGAATGAGACAGTGGGCGAGTTGTGACATGCGAGGGGAGTGTAAACCGTCTTGGCGGTTGATATATGCTACCATAGCCATGTTGTCTGTTCGAACCAGAACATGCTCACCCTGGATCAACGGCCGGAACCTCCACAGGGCAAGCAATATTGCCAACAACTCGAGGCAGTTGATGTGCCAACGTAGCCTTGGGCCCGTCCAGGAGCCAACGGCTGCGTGCCCATTGCATACAGTTCCCCAGCCCAGCTGATGCACCTGAAGACCTAGGGTTCTAGGGCAACACCTGCCCATGGAATTGCAAGGTCGTTTCAAGGGCTGAAAAGGTGGCAACAGATCGGCGTGATAGCCATGCGATGTGTCCCGCAGTGCCATGCCCATTTTGGGACTCGAGGCCTGAACCAAGCGGTCTCACGGTCTCATCCGACTGGGTGTGCTCGTTTGTGAGGCGCACCATCATCGAGACCTAATGCCGCAAACCAATCTTGATGTTAGATGCTCGCTAGAATGCACCTTTGTCAAGCCAGACTCGAGAGGAGGGACCTCCATCAGAAGTTAAAAGACACGTCCCACCTCATACTCACTCTCTTTCCCCTGACTCTCTTCCCTCTGCTGCTGTTCGTGTGGGACCGGGACCATCTGGTCTGACCACGAGGTTGCAGGCCGGCAGGCCTCAACACATCAAGCCATGTGTAACTACCTTGGCCATAGAGTCAATGAACACCACAGTTCATCATAATTTCTTAATTCAACGTGGAAGAAATTGGTTGCAACTTCAAAACCATCGACCCAAGGAACCATCTTCTGTGACTGCACCGGGTGCTCTCTCAGCAGCCAAGGCAATTGCAAGTATCGTACCAGTAGCTAACTGAACATAGGTTTAGTATAAGAGATGAAATCCCCTTTGTAGCAAAGGCACTTTTAAATTAAGAAATGGGTGGTTCTCTCAGATGGTCAAAATTACTTTTTCCATAACTGCATTTCCCCTATTCTGTTCTAGATTAATTTTATTTTCACTTTTCCATGTTTTCCATTTCCATTATAGTGATTTTGTGTGTATGTTTTTGTTTAGATTAGTTATGTGTTCGTATTTTAATTAAATAAACTTTTGTGTACATTCTTGCAAGTTGATTCTGGTCTGCTTGTAAATCAATGTAAATTTAATGATTCGATCTCAGCTCCATGCTAAGGAAGAGTTATTTTTGTGTGGCCATGAAAAATATCCTTTCTGAGAATTGATAGACGATCAATACTGAGTGTTCGTTGGACGAACAGATAAATTGATTGTAATATTAATTCATCTACATCAAGTTAATTCTATTAACTGATCCAAATGTTCATAATTAATTATAATGAATTATGATTAATTATTCATGTTTCCATTTTAAAGATATTTTGACTGTGGTATATTTGATAAATAATCTCATCCCTGTTTCTAAAAGATTTCACTTCAATGCTATACTTATATGTGTTATGTTTTTGTCAATAAGCCATGAGAATAATATTACTCCAATAAAAGAATTAATCCTAATACTCTTATTAAAGCTAATTCCCTACAGTAGAAATTGTGAGCTGATACAATGAGACTTTGTATTACGATTTTAATGGTGGAGAATTTTATTAAGACAAATAATCTTATTATTTATCATTTATCTATATTATAATGGTTGTCAACATGACTGATTACATTATAAATTTCCTTACTAATGTAGAAATAGGACTGTTTAATTTAATTCCTAACACACATACTGTTTCCCTTACAAATAATGGTAATATACACGACACTTTAACCCATGCCGTGTACATTTATCATACCAAATTCGCTACATATATTTGTGAGAGAATTTGGGGACTTTAACTGATTACTATTTATTTGTGCATTGTGGAATGCGCTGACATTCATATGCATCGATGAAAAATATTTTCATTAGTGTTGACCCAGATCACAAATCACTGGTGTTGGTTGCTATGGCGATGAAAGTTCACGGGAAGTCCTAAAGAGACTCTTCCGGGGCAACTAACCACACATGCACAACCTGCTGACGCCATATTGTCAACACAGCACAGCTAAGCTAATAGCATAACACAGCACCGCTAACCTAATCAGTTAGCGAACTTTCATTGAAACCCCTAAATATGATAGAAGGCCTTGGACTGGAGCTTCGGGTGCCCGCGCCACATGGCGTTGCTTCGCAGGCATAGGTGCTCCGAGAGCACCTTGTCCACTGGGGGCATCGATGATTAACACATGGCCTCTCAGCTATCGAAGATAGTGAGAGCGGGGGAGCCGAAATATCAGGACCAGGCAGTGAAAGGTGCCTCCCACGATCTTGTCAGCTCCTCATGCACCTCTGGGAAGAAAGGCACTGGGGTGGGGCGTGGCTGTGCCCAGATACCAATCATCGAGCCACGAGGGTTCAGGGGAGAGGGTTCCACTCTAGCCTAACACTCGTGGCGGCCCGGGAAAGCATATCTGTCATTTCGGCGTCCGTCTGTGACTGGGCGACCACACCCGAGGGGGGGAAGCCCAGCGGAGGTTTCCTTGTCAGATTGGACGAGGCCGGTCTCCGATGCTGTGCTCAAGAGCTCATCATCTTCACGGGCACCGAACAAGAGCCGGCATACTCATCATAGTGCCTAACCAGAGCAAACGAGTGTGCTGGGGAATGGGAGGTCCGTGGGTATTTACCCGGTGGAGGTGGTCCCATTGTGTTCCCCGAATTGCCCCAGTGCTCGCTGCGCTGGCCTCATACCCGTAGGTAGAAGGACCGAGGCAGGGAGCAGCTGGGGTGGCGTGCTTTCTGACAAAAATGAGCCATGACCGCAATGTTGCCATGGTCATGTCCTCGCAGTGAGGACACTACACATCCACAAAAGATGTCTCGCGTGGGTGGCACTCAGACACGAAAGACAGCGATCGTGGCTTATGAAGGTGAGAGATATGAACTGTATCCAGGAATAACACACAATCGAAAGGGAATCTTTAAAAATATGCATCTTTAAAAAGACATTCCGATGTGAGCCACTCTTTTAGAATAAACTCTTAATGATCTGCCAAAGCTCCCAGGGGTGATCTCGTTGCAGTGCACCGTGCAGAGAGGGGAGAATGCCGCAGTAATGCACCGTAAGGATTCAGCAGAGTTGAGAATGGAAGCTGTGGGAAATTCAGCTCACGGAACCATCGACTGCTCGCCTCCGAAGAGAAAAACTGAATGAGCGGTATGCACGTCCCCTCCATTATACCCTTGTGTCCGGGAGAGTGGCATACATATATCACTCGTCAATTCTCATTGGCCTTTTATCAATGATCAGTGGTGTCTCGGGCTCTCAAGAGCCAACCCTAGTGTCACTACATCGACACAACATCGAGTGAGTGACAGATAGGGAATGTAAGACATTGATAACACTTTAATGCTTTGGACATAACTATGGTGGCTCTTTGGCCAATATATAGTTTTTCACCCATACACATGAAGCCTTCAAGTGGAATTGTAAGTATCGAAAAGGTGAATTGTAAATATAAAAATGTGAACCCTTCATCTGATCCTAGCATCACGTTTTGTATTGATACCAGGTTAACTGCTAGAGCTGCTAGTGTTAGTAGTGTGGAATAAAAATGAAATAAAACAGTAGTGTGGAATAAAAGTGTTAAAAAGTAATGGACTGCACTGCATTTTCCACAAACCCTCCTACAGTAAGCATCTGTGTGTAGCATAATTTCCAGGAGCAACATTAATTTCTCTCTTGAAAGAGTACAATGTCTGTAAGATTGGGGGAAATAAGAGGTTTAAAGAGAAGAGAAACTATCTGGTTCATTCAGATGAGTTACAGAGAGGCTTTAAATGCAAAAGGACCAACTGCTTTCATTCTGTTCTCTGTGCTGTTTCTAAATGATCGGTGTGGTGATGTTGGGTACCTGGGGCCTCCCTGCCCGGTCAGCCAACAGTACAGATGAGTAAATGATATAGCTGTCAGACAGAGAGAGGGAGGGCTGGGCAGAGTCTGATAACATGGCAATTAAAGAACGAGAAGAGCTATTGTCTGAACAGAGATTAATATTACATGTGGGTCTTGTGAGGAAAAGAGTGAGTTCATACCTTATGAACACATAACGTTTCTACTGTCTGTGATTATCCAAGCCCAATCCCCTCTATATTGTTCCTGTTTTTTCTCCACTGTCTTATCCCAAAAAGGCCCATGAAGGTGTAGGAGTGAGTGATGAGTTATGGTGAAAATGAGAGCAAAAATTGAATGGAGAGAGCTGAATGTTATTTCAGTCATAGCAACACTTGGAAAGGTTTTGCATGTTAATGTGGGTATGCCATTGAGAGCATATTGGTCTTGCCGGACTAGATCTGCTATGTTGCTGCAGCAAAGCAAGTACAGAGACTTGCTACTACTAAAAAATACACTGACATACTGAATTAGCATGTGGACATGCTGCTGCTGCAAAATTAGGACATGCTGCTAGGGCTGAATGATTAATCGAATAATCGAAATTGAGATATGACCCACTGTGATAATCAAACTCTGAGGACTGCATGAAATAAATAAATAGTGTGAACGTGGTGCCCACTGTGCTACGCTTATGTGCGCAGATGTTTAGTATGCTTTCTTAATTACATGTAAATGGGGTCAGTGTATTATAGGGACGGGCAATAGGACGTTGTAATCGGATATTGATGATGTCTTACAAAGATCCTGATGCCGATTGCAAAAAGACAATGATCAACAATATTAGGAAAAGGCAAAAAAATAGATGTGTGGCGGGAAGTCGCCAAATATATTAAACAGTGGCCAGGGTGTGAAACTAGCACCCGCCACCTGCCAAATACAAGGTTGAATCCACATGATTCAGAAATGCTGTTAGTCACAAAGACATGCATTTGAAGAAACACACTTTATTATATTTTTAAGAACAGACAAAAGAAAAGCCGTCTTTGCTCTGATTCGCTGTTTGTTCAGAGGCGTGCATGTAAAGAGTTTTCACTCTTTTATCTACATTTCATTTGTCTGAAAACAGTTTGCAAGAATAATTTCATCTATGAGAATGCTGCAAATGATCTCCGATCATCTCGGGAGGTACTTTGCGTTATGGTTGGCATGCATTATGAATATAAATCTGCAGGTTCAGTAATATAAATATCTTTGTATTCAGGGGCATAGCAATCATTTCAAATGTGAGGGGGACAGAACAATTAGCACAAGACGAACATTAACATATAAGATATATTTTTAAGGCTCTCAATTTATAATTTTTTTTTAATGAATTAATTAAATGAATGACCAATTGAATTTTAACTTTTGCATTTACACATTTAGACATTTGCTATGTTTGTATTAAATAAACAAAGATGAAAGTGATTAAATCATAAAATAATACAAGACACGTTCACCTTGAACTTAAAATTGAGTATTATTTTTGACGATGTAATTAGATATCACAATGTTTATTAAGGCAATTATCGCTAAAATAATTTTTACATATCGCCCAGGCCTAGTGCATTACACATGTGGTTTCAGAGTGGTTCTGTGCTCCATACACCCAAATCCTATCTGTCTGGTGTCCTGAGTGACTGATGTGCTCTGAGTTCGGTTCGGTGAGCTAACGTTCGCTGAGTGCATTATATTTAAAAAGTCACAAGCAAGTTGAGAAATTGTTAAAGAAATAAATTACTATGTAATAATAATAATAATAATAATAATATATTATTATTATTATAAATGATTTTTATTATAAAATTTACATTTACATTTATTTATTTGGCAGACGCTTTTATCCAAAGCGACTTACAAAAGAGGAAAACATAAGCGAATAAGTGAATGTTTTGTATGCCAGCATCAGAGCCTTGAAATTAATGCATGCATCAACCAGCAGCCAGTGGAATGAGACAAAGAGTGGTGCTCTCTTTGGTTCATTAAAGACCAGATGTGCTGCTACATTCTGGATCATTTGCAGAGGTCTAATTGCACATGCAGGGAGGCCTGCATTGAGAGAGATACATTAGTCCAGTCTAGTTATGACAAGTGACTGAACAAGCAGTTGTGTGGCATGTTCAGAGAGGAAGGGTCTTATCTTCCTGATATTGCAGACTAAATGATCTTGCAGTCTTTGAAATGTGGTCTGTGAAAGTTAGTGGTGTTCCTTCCTCCAGGCCGAGATGTCTGCAAAGGCAGGCAGAGATTCGAGCAGTCACTTTGGTGTCGTTTGGCTGGAAAGACAAGTAGAGTTGCATGTCATCAGCATACCAGTGGTAAGATAAACAATGTGTCTGAATTATGGTTCCCAGTGATGTTGTGTATATAGAGAAGAGAAGTGGCCCATGCACTGATCCCTGAGGTGCCCCAGTAAGTAACTGATGTGGCTTGGATACCTCACTTCTCCAGGCTACCTTGAAGGATCTACCTGAGAGATAGGAGTTAAACCAGTCAACCACAGTTCCTGTGATGCCCAGTGAGGAGAGGGTGGAGAGTAGGATCTGTTGGTTGACTGTCAAAAGCTGCTGAAATGTCTAGCATAATCAGAACGGATAATCTGGATTCAGCTTTCGCCTGTCTCAAATACTCAGTTACAGACAACAGGGCACTCTCAGGGGAGTGTCCACTTTTGAAGTCTGACTAATTGTTCTGTGAGAGATAGGCAGAGATTTGATTGAAAACTGCCCTTACAAGTGTTTTGCCATGAATGGGATGAGAAGGACTGATCTGTAGTTTTCTATCTGTGTGGGGTTAAGTGCAGGGTTACTCGAGCCTGCTTAAATGTAGTGGGAAAAGTGCTTGTAAGTAAAGACGTGTTAATTATGTTTGTGAGTCCAGGTATGATGGACAGAGAGATGGCCTGGAGAAGGAGAGAAGGTATGGGGTCAAGGGAACAAGTGGTGGGGTGGTTGGAGAGGAGGAGTTTAGAGACCTCAGTGTCAGTCAGAGGAGAAAACATAGAGAAAGAAGAGTTGCATAAAGGAGTCAGGTGTTTGACAGGGTGTGGTGCTGTGAATGCATTGCAGATGGTTGTAACCTTATTAGTAAAAAATGTGACGTAAATATCTGCCATCAATGATGTGTCAGGTGGTGGAGGGGGAGGGCAGAGAAGTGTGTTGAATGTTCTAAACAAGCTATGAGTGTCTGTGGTGCTGTTGATATTGGTCTGGTAATAGGAGGTTTTTGCAGCTTTATCGGTATCTGAGAAAGTTGCAAGCAGAAGCTGATACTTACCTAGATCTGCTGTATCTTTAGATTTCTGCCATCTCCTCTCAGCTTCCAAGAGGTCAGTCCGATGTTCACGCAGGATGTTAGACAGCCAGGGGCTGGGTGGTGTAGTATGTGCTGGCCTAGAGGAGAGGGGCTAGACAGGTTGTTAAAGTAGAGCTAAGTGTGTTTGTGGCAGTGTTTACATCAAGTGTGGAAAATACATTTATTGTGCAAAGAGTGGTAGAGACATCAATGGAAAGGCAAAAGGGTGTAAGGGAACAGAGGTTACGGTGAAAGGAAACCAAAGGTGGAGTCTGTTTTAATGTTGATGGGAGAGTCATGTTGAATTGAACAGAGTTGTGATCAGAGACATGTAAAGGTGTAACAAGAATATTTGAGGTGGTACAGTTACGTGTAAAATGAGGTCCTGCTGGTTGCCCAATCTGTGAGTTGCTGTGGTGTGTAGTCTTTCCAGGTCAAATGAGGCCAGAAGAATATTCAGTTCAGTGGCCTGGGCTTGTCTTGGTGTATGTTGAAATCGCCAAGAACCACAAGTGGCCTACCATCCTCTGGTAAGGGGGACAGCAGGACATCCGACTTCTCAATTGTTTTTGTTGCATTGTAGTAATGAAATGGAATTTAAAAGATGTATTGTTACATAGTGAAGCCTGTGGTGAAAAAGTCCAGTTTTTATGAATGAGCAAACCTGTTCCCCCACACCTGTATATCGAGGACTGTGAGAGAAGAAGTTATTGGAGAGAGCAGCAGGTGTTGCTGTATATTCTGGACGTATCCATGTCTCCGTCAGTGCCAGTTTGCTGAGGGTGGACTGTGTGGCAAAGGCTGGAATGAAGTCAGCTTTGTTCACAGCAGACTGGCAGTTCTAGAGTCCCACTGAGAATGAGATTGGAGCAGGTGCTGAAGTGCAAAGTGGCCGTAGGTTGTGTGGGTTGTGTTTGGTCTTGCATCTATATCTTGTAAATGGTCTGTAACAGATAACAGGGATGTGCTTGAAGGCATGTGCATTCGTGAAGAGACATGTTAGTATGTAGAAGGAAAATAAGTGAAGATATCAAATTAAAAGATACTTAAGCACACACACACACACACAAACACACACACACACACACACACACACACACACCCCAATACACGTTTAAGCGACACAAGTTCAAGAATGAAGCAATGTGCAATGAATACCACTCTGTAACAATGTTAAAACAATTAAATAAACACTCTTACATACAACTGCAGACTCCTGTAGATAGATCGCTTCTATATAATATATTTTTATAATAATAATATTAGCTTAACATTATTATTATATTGCAATAATATCATATTCAAGTTGACTGGGTTTCAAAAAAATTATGAAGAAAAGTGAACAGATCCTTTCACAAACTGGACCAAAAAAGTACAGACCATACAGATGCAATGTGATGGGTTTCCCCCACTGTGTTTCACTGTTTTATTTATTTATGTAGTTTTGTTATTTTCAATAGGACTCAAGTGTGAACAGTGGAGTATGAACAATGGTTTAATTTTGGTCAAAAGGAATCACACGTTTTATTTGTATTTTTTATGTTTAATCATATCACATTGATTATGTATTAACATGCTGATACACAAATTGACATTATAAACAATCCCCATGTAGAAGATCTAGACAAGTGAAGCTGGGGTGGAGGTGGGTGTCAAAGAAAAATCACTTGCAGCGCACTATAGTGAAACTGGCTTGTCTGCAAAACTGAGCCAATTAAATGTTACACAAAGAGATAGATGCAAGATGTTGGCTACATGATTACATGTCAAAGGAACAATCATCTTACACCATGCAAGCTGATTGATTTAACATGACACCTGTGAGCGAGTCGAATGGCTAACAGATAACAAGCTCAAGAACCTAGCAGCTTGTGCCACATAGAGATTCATGGGGGTCATTACTTGGGTCTTTTCTCCCATGCTTGTTGTCTGTTATGAAATTGGGTGAGATTAACTATGTTAACTTGGGTCATGGGAACTAATGAAAGCTTAACATTGTGGTGAGGTTACACTAGCACCTGAGACTGACCCCATGTAACAGCACTAATTAAACACAGAATCACTACATTCACACACACACACACACACACACACACACACACACACACACACACACACACACATTCACACAAAATGTTTAGAGCACAGAAATATGTGTGCGTTGGCCCTCTGAGTTAAAATGACACTGATTTGTGCAGCATCACCTCCTGTGAGCATCTCAGCTGAGGCGCTGTGTTTGCACCTAGACGTTTGATCAGTAAGTAGATTGCAGTTAAGTAAACACAAGCACACAGCTATGACTTCAACTGGAGACACTGGGACGCTCACTGTGTGTATCAATGTGTGCGTGTTTGACTGTGCTGTGTTGTTCATTACTTTGAGTCTATGTCCTGAGTTTTGTTTGTCCTTAGTTATATAGGTACAAATCTCTCTCTCTGGTTCTTTCTTTCTTTCTTTCTTTCTTTCTTTCTTTCTTTCTTTCTTTACTCTAGGTTTTATAAAATGAGCAAATATTGTCCCATGAAGCCTGAGGAAAGGGGCACAATTCATAATATTTATAAAAGGACATGCACGCAAGGCCCCTATTTCACCAATGTCCACTCACTTAGAGATTGTTGGCCTTTTCATTGACATACCATATACTTTATGCTTTACATATAAATGGATTCATATTTTATTTCTACTATAAGCGTCTTGAGTTTCCCTTTTCTTGATATCTCTCCCTTTTGGTGTGCAAAAGCTACGTTTTACTGTTTATCTCTACTTGTTCTTTATTTTAGATTTTTCAAATAAAGTTTAAGGTTTATTCAGTCACAAAAAGTATTTATGGAGTTTTTTTTGAGGACAAATCAATCAATATTGAATGGGGGCAGTTGAGTATATTTGACATTAGAAGTTGGCTCTATTGATATGCAGTGATGGGCTTGAATGTGTGTATGCGATCAATGTTAGTTCAATGAAAACTCCTGTTCTTATTTCATCATTCTCGATGTGGACAATAACAAGCTTTGTGCTCTGGATGTTGGCTCTCTGTGCCTCTTCTGACCTTACTGGTGCCCAGGCAGGGCTGGTTCACACTTGCGGCCGAGCAGGGGTGAGAATAGGCTGGCTGGAGCTGGTGGCGAGGGCCCATGAGGAGACAGAGGGTAATGGTAGTTCAGTCCTGCTCATTCCTTCTTAGAGGACTGCTAAACAATGTTTTATTGAAGGTATCTTTTTTTTTTTTTTTTTTTGTGGTGGTGGTTTTTCTTTAAATATATGGGTTGTTTGGCTTTTTCTTACTTGGGCTGTTTTTACAAAGACTTATTGACAGTTTAGAGAGCATGGGATTGAATATTGTTACCGATATTGGACAATATAGTAGAATACTGGGAAACTGGTGTTTGTCCCAGTCTTTTAAAGTTGTCTATGCAATGACATAATTGTCAATTTTCCTATTCAGCCTTATATGTCATGATAATAATTTTGCATTTTGCCTTTCATTATAATATCAATACATTTTAATGTTTGATTTTAAAGACATTTTTGTTTACTTTTGCATGGTAAACACTTTTGATAAAATCTGGGTTCTGAAGCCAAACCAGAAAATATTACAGGGATCTTGATCTCAGGAGAAAATTCTGATAAGCAAAAGTCTCCATTTGATATGTTTCATATTATTACTGCCAGAACCAACTGAGATATTAAGTTATTGAGGTCTTATTTGTTGCATTTCTTTCTTTCCTACTGTATTGTTTGTCATGGTTTATGATATATTCAGTACACTTACAGTAGCTCATGGTGTGTTCGCAATGCAAAGCAGAGGTCAGGAGATGAAGGGCAGTTGGATCTTGTGAATATATAAATGGATAGTATTTGAATATGCTGATTATGCAGAAAATGCTGAATAATATATGCTAATAGAAGCATGCAAAGATGAGAAAAGTTTCACTGCAAGGTTAAACTAACTTGGAAGATGTTCATTTGTTTTTGAATTTACAATTAAGTCCTTGTCTCTTTTATAGATATAATTTCATCTCTTCAATGGGGTTTGACAGATATTCCTTCAGTATGCAAAAAAGTGCATTAAATGTAAATAAACTGAAAAAAATTCTAAGATGGCATAGAATTTAAAGCATCCTGGTTTAATAATTTTTGTCCTTCAAGAAAAATTCCTTTAAAAAAGTGACATGACCTCTTGAAGCATGTTGAGTTCAGTTGAACTTTGCCAACATTCACAGAAATTAAAAGCAATAGATATCCACACGTTAAGATACCTTAAAATACTTTTAAAATTTTTGATAAATATAATTTTCTTCCCTGTGTTGTTGTATTTCCTGCTGGAACAGGAAGTTGGGGTGGGACATATCGAAAGGGTTGATCTATTTTTAAATAGCCTGTAGACTTTGGTTTAAGACACCACCAAACCATGATTTTCTACTTATTATTTCTACTTATTATTGCTAGTAATGGTAGGCAGTTGGGATTAGGTGGAGGTGATATTTTCCATTAGATAAAGACTGTATATCAGCCACAACATTAAAACCACCTGCCTAATATTACGTAGCTCCCCCTCGTGCTGCCAAAAGAGCGCCAACCCGCATCTCAGAATAGCATTCTGAGATGATATTCTTCTCACCACAATTTTACAGAGTGGTTATCTGAGATACCATAGACTTTGTCAGTTCTAACAAGTCTGGCTATTCTCTGTTGATCTCTTTCATCAACAAGGCATTTCCGCCCAAAGAACTACCGCTCACTGGAGGGCGGGGCCAGGTCATGACGATACACACCCGGTCCCGTATCAGGCTAATCAAGCCTCCGAGAGGGATGAAGGCCGATGGCAGATGGTGGTGCGGGGAGAGAGAGATCAATTACGGACATGTCCGTTATATGTGTGTTTGTGTCTTTTAAGTTTATCATTAAAATATTATTTACGTTGTCAATTTGCCGGTTGTCGCCTCCTCCTTTCCATTGAAGTCCTTTACACTAATGCCGAAATCCGGGAAGGAGGAGGGATACGCCATAGTAGAATTCTTGCCACTACCGTCCACTCCAACGGAGCAGCCGTGGCCATCTGCCAACTGGAAGCGGAGGAACGGCCGCCGACCGTGAGGGGAGAAGGGGTTCCTAGCCGACCGCCCGGAGCGGTCAGGGCTGCTGCCAGGGGCGGAGGAGTCCCCTACCAGCCACTGAAATGCGGTGGGGTTGGGGACCTCTAACCGAGAGTGGAGAGGGGGGGGGGGGGGGGGTGTACATCAGGCCTGAAAGAACGAGGGAGGAATGTGGCAGGGTGGAGGGCGGGGCCGGGTCGTGACGATACACACCCGGTCCCGTATCAGGCTAATCATGCCTCTGAGAGGGATAAAAGCCAATGGCAGATGGTGGTGCGGGGAGAGAGAGATCATTTACGGACATGTCTTTTAAGTTTATCATTAAAATATTATTTACGTTGTCAAGCCGGTTTTTGCCTCCTCCTTTCCATTGAAATCCTTTACAGGGAGTTTTGGAGATAGTGTGCACCCGATTGTCTAGATGGAACTGGTTGCTACCACAGTTATTCTACAGGGGGAGAGTTTTAGTTGCAAACAATTTGGTCGCTTCTGAAGAGCCATTGTTCCAGAACACTTTTTTACCTTCTAGAAATTTGTCATCACAGCTAATAGCTGCTGGATGTGTAAAACTTGGCCACATTTAAAGTATCAGTTTGGATACCCTGGGAGAGAGAACTGAGATAAAATCTATTCGATTTTTGAAACAGCTTATTGAAGTGGTTGGAGAGCTGAAACTTGATCAATGACTCTTTATAAACAACTCTAAATGTATTAAAGAATGGATAGCTGGGTATGACTATGATTTTCCATCACTGAAGATAACTGCTGACGTAAGGGAATTGCATGAGGAGGAAAGTCTTATATATACCCCTCAGCTGGATAGTTTTGTGTCTGCATGAAAAAAGCACTGTATGTGACTTGTGTAAGTGACCAATGCACATCTTTTATCTTGAGTAATCAAGATAAACATCTCCCCCAAAGGTAGCTGGCGGTCGCTGTACAAATGCCCAGTTGATAAACGGACTGGTGACTTACAGTGGAGGATCATACATGGTGCAATAGCTATGAACGGACATGTGGAGCACCTCAATCCAAATGTAGGGGTGGGTTGCCCTTTTTGTTCTGAAAATGAAAATGTTTTCATCTTTTTTACTTCAATGGGTATCATCTTTAGGTGAAGATTTATCTCATCAATTGTTCATTTTTGGGCCTGCTGGATGGCAGGGGCAGGCTAAATACATACAAATTGGCTACATATGATATGGCTTCAAGATATTAAATTCTTCCATTCAGTCTACTACCTGCACAGATATCAACAGCACAACTGGGTTGTAGGTTGCCAGGTTGAGGTCACAAATGGGTTGAAATTTGTGTCATGTGTCTATTGTGTGAGTAGGATGCGTTTCATACAAGATCTGGTAAATGGACAATCTTGGAATAATATATTGATGTGATTATTCATATAACAAGGTTTGGGCCATACAAATTACAGGAGTTTCCCAGGAGAAATAACAACACGGGAAAAATGGGAGTGTTGACAAGTATGACGTAGGTTTAAACCAAATGATGTGTCCACGCCTCCATTACAAATTAAAAAATGTCAATTCAGTATTAGCACATGGCTTGTGCTGTTTCTAACAAGTTATTGGATAAACAAGGATGGATGTGTGTGGAAAAATAGCTGTCCAAGAAGGGGTATTTCTCCTTAATTCGCAGTAGCTGGTGCGCAAGAGTCATCATTCACTGTAACAACCGCAATCTCCTCCAACATTTTAAACAGCACGTCCTCTCCAATGTGAAAACCCTAGAAAGAGGTAAGCGCCTTTAGTTGTGTAATTATTCAGTCTGTTGTGGCTCTCAGCTGTGATGAGCCATAATGCTGAAGTTGTTCATTTAAAGCTATTTCCTAGCTTCAGTAGTGTAGTAGTAATACAAGTGATCACGGAGTACTGTTGTATGTAAACACTGGCTGACACGGATTCACTTCACGTCACCTAACTGGCTCATCCATCCATCCATCCATCCATCGTCAACCGCTTATCCTGTGTACAGGGTCGCGGGGGGCTGGAGCCTATCCCAGCTAACATTGGGCGAAAGGCGGGGTACACCCTGGACAGGTCACCAGTTCATCGCAGGGCCACACATAGACAGACACACACTCACACTCACATCCACACCTAGGGCAATTTTTGGAGACACCAATTAACCTAGCATGCATGTCTTTGGATGGTGGGAGGAAGCCGGAGCACCCGGAGAGAACCCACGCAGACACGGGGAGAACATGCAAACTCCACACAGAAAGGCCGGGGCAACCGGGGTTTGAACCCACAACCTTCTTGCTGTGAGGCGACAGTGCTAACCGCTGCACCACCGTGCCGCCCTAACTGGCTCATATTACACACAAAAATTATCTTTTGCCACAACTTGCTGGCTAACATACATGCTCTTACACTTTAGTTTAGAATGGCATGAACACAAGTGGAGTGATACACACAGTGAAGCGTCAGAGTGCTGATGGTGTCAGACCATCAGTGCTCATGGAACGTTTCTCATCCAGTCAGATTAGAAGACTGGAAATAACTGTCATATATATATATATATATATATATATATATATATGGTAATATTTGGTACTCGTTTTTTAGTGTACACATTTAAAATATTACAAATTGAAATATGTTTTTGAATATGACATGCACAAAATACTGTATGTATATTTAATTTCTTATTTGTAAATGTATTGATTGATTGATTGATTTTGCACCACAAATCTTCAGTTTAATTTTAGGTCTGTAATTGAAGAGGCAATTGAAAAGACATGTGAATATATTGTTTAGGGTAAATTCCAATGCAAATGCAGACTGTTAAGCATGTTTTGAAGGTACTTAGATGCTGGTAGACAGGTAAAGGACTCTTGGCCCCTCCTGAAAAGGGTTTTCAGAGTGAGGTGATTTCCTTAGGAGGGAATGAGTTTTGTCCAAAAGTGTTGTGGTAATATGCTGAGGGCTTTGACTTAGAATGACTTTCCCACAAACCACACCAAACGGCCAGGTAATTGCTTACTAATGACTTTCGGCAAAAACAGCTAAATGTCAAATGAAGTTTGGAAACTTTCATGATTAATTCTTACTGGAAAGGTGAGAGAAGATCTAAGCCATTCAATCAATCACATCGAACAGGAGTGACTCTTTCTTCAGTATTGAAAGCATTTGCTATCGTATCCTAATTCTCTCTCTCTCTGTTTGTATTCTATTACATCTATCTAAGCGGTTTGGCCCCTTGTGTCAGCACTCAAAGAGTTTTGTAAATCTTCCACAATGTTTAATGAATATATTCAAGAAAAAAACACATCTTTGATTTGACCTCTCCTGTCTCCTTCCCCTTCCCTCGGTGTGGCATTGCTCGGGTGCCCTTTGTCTTCACTTTGAACGACTTGTGCACTTAATAGAAGATCAATTTTGGCCAAGGTTACATGCTAAAGACCAATAAGAAGTCTTAGAGCAGGTCAGAAATCATCTTGCTACACATGTCCTTGACATTGTAGCTGTCATTTTGTCCAGATTCAACCCATGCTTCCTCTAACACTTGCCATAGATATAGCTGTCTTGTTGGGCACTTCACATGCACCTTACAGTCTAGCTGATCCCACAAAACCTCAATAGAGTTAAGATCCATAACACATTTTTCCAGTTATCTGTAGTCCACTGTCTGTGTTTCTTTGCCCACTCTAACCTTTTCTTTTTTTCTGTTTCAAAAGTGGCTTTTTTTTAACCCTCTGGGGTCTGAGGGTGTTTTAGGCCCTGGAGACATTTTGACTTTTGTGCTTTTTTCAGTTGCTTAAAAACACATTAATGGCTAAAGTCTGTGTGGCAGCGGGGGCGTGGTCAAGCGTCCGTCTGGGGGAGAAAGTGGTAAGGGCACTTGCACCTGAGCCAAATTATGTCTAACACCTGTCTCTGATTTCAGTGAGCATGGGGAGAATGGCATAAAAGTGGCCACAGAACCTCCAGTTGAGAGAGAAAGCAGTACACACACGACAGTCCAGTGTTGTCGTGTGTTGCCTTAAGAGAAGAATCATTGATTGTATGAGAAAGTTTGGATTGTTGTAAGGAGGAAGTTGTGTACGACTCTGTGGCCATTAAAAGTTCTCTTACCTTCAAGCCTACGTCCACGTGCCTCCTTCCACACTGGTGCCCGAAAGCCGAGTTTGAACCAGCCGAAGTACGCCCCATGGAGCCCTCCCAGTTGGCCGAGATCCTCCAGTTCCTTGCCAGCATGTATCAGACGCACCAACATTCCCTGATTGAGCTACACCAAGACCAGGGAGTTCCGACGTCGAGCGAGTGATCGATCAAGTGGTACTGGAGCAGCTAATCCATGCACTGCCGAAGGGGACAGCGGAATGGGTTCAGTGCCACCGCCCGTGGCACTGGAGGCTGTCCAGCTCGCGGAGGACCACTTGGCGGCGTACCCGAGGGCGGAAGAGCCCTGTTCTCTCTCTCTCTCTCTCTCTCTCCCCTCCCTTGTGTGTTCCCCCTCTTCCCCTCACTCTGCTCTCTCCCCAGAGCCCGTTCCTGCCCCACGGAGGCAAGGAGCTCCGCCAACGCGACCAGTTCCCCGCGCCAGGCAGCGGACGAACCTCACCCCTGTTGCTTATCGCCGCTCTCCCCCTCAGGTGGAAGCACCCGCTGACACAGGTGCGGGCATGGCGTCTGGGCCAGCCTGCTGGCGCTGTGGGGATCCAGGGCACTCCCCGGATCAGTGCCCGGTGTTGGAGATGGCGACGGTGGTCCGGATCCCCAAGGCTCCATGGGTTGCCCCCGATCGGGCCGGAGTGTACCGGATTCCGGTAAGAATCCAGGGGGGTACTTACCAAGCATTGGTGGACACGGGTTGTAATCAAACCACCATCCACCAACGCTTGGTTCAACATGGGGCATTGGATATGCACAAATTGGTGAAGGTGAAGTGTGTGCATGGGGATATTCACAAATACCCTGTGGTGACGATTCAATTTCGTGGTACAAAATATAGAGTGGACGCTGCGGTTAGTTCCCGCCTCACCCATCCGCTGATTTTGGGAACTAATTGGCCTGGGTTCAGGAAAATATTAAGGGGAATATGTGCGGATGGGTCCTGCATGACAGCAAAGGGATGTGTTATGTGCGACTCTCTCGCGGGAGAGGCGGAGCCGGGGCCGTCTACGTCTGCTCCATCTCGGGATGACACGAGTGAGGGGGAGGTGACAGCCCCTCCCCTCCTCAGAGCATTTACCGAAGGGGATTTCCCTCTGGAGCAGTCACGAGACGATACCCTCAAGCACGCCTTGGACCAAGTGAGAGTAATTGATGGTCAACAACTCTGCCCGGGTGTCGCACTTTCATATCCCTACTTTGTGATTATAAATGAGCGGTTGTATAGAGTGACGCAGCACGCTCATACAAAAGAGGAAGCAACCCAGCACTTCATTCCACAGAGCCGCCGGGAAATGCTTTTCCAGGCGGCTCATTATAATCCCATGGCAGGTCACCTAGGGGAGAGAAAGACACTACTCCGTCTAATAGCCCGTTTTTATTGGCCGGGCATTGGCGGCGACGTCCACAGGTGGTGTGCGGCGTGCCGCGAATGTCAGCTGGTAAACTCACCGGCCACCACAAAAGCGCCATTGCGCCCCCTTCCACTAAACGAGGTTCCATTTGAGAGGATTGGAATGGACCTCGTCGGGCCATTAGAGTGGACAGCACGCGGACATCGCTTTGTATTAGTCCTGGTGGATTATGCAACACGTTATCCGGAAGCAGTGCCTCTGAGCAACATCTCAGCACGTAGTGTTGCGGGGGCACTCTTCAAAGTAATCTCCCGGGTGGGGATTCCGAAAGAAATCCTCACCAATCAGGGCACAACATTTATGTCACGAACACTTCGCGAACTTTACGAATTGCTGGGCATTAAATCGATTCACACTAGAGTGTACCATCCGCAGACAGATGGCCTAGTGGAGCGATTTAATAAGACCCTAAAGAATATGATTCGTAAATTTGTCCACGAGGATGCTAGAAACTGGGATAACTGGCTCGACCCCCTGTTATTTGCAGTTTGAGAGGTTCCACAAGCCTCCACTGGCTTCTCTCCGTTTGAGCTGCTATATGGCCGGCACCCGCGCAGTGTACTGGATGTTATATGTGAAGCCTGGGAGGAGGGGCCTTCAAACAGTAAGAATGAAATTCAATACGTCCTTGATCTCAGAGCAAAACTCCACACTCTGGGGAAACTAACACAGGAGAATTTGCTCCGAGGTCAAGAACGACAATGCCGGCTGTATGACAGGGGTACTCAGCTCAGGGAATTTGCACCGGGAGATAAAGTGCTTGTATTACTCACAACATCGAGCTCTAAGTTACTCGCCAAGTGGTAAGGACCCTTTGAGGTCACACGGCGATGGGTGATCTCGACTATGAGGTAAAACGAACCGATAGAGGGGGCGCACGGCAGATTTACCATCTCAATCTCCTGAAATTGTAGAGGGAGGTGGCCCCTGTAATGTTGGCTACGGTAGTCCCAGAGAGGGCGGCGCTCGGACCGGAGGTAAACAAAAGCTACGATCATAACACCCCGGTCATTTGCGGAGACCACCTCTCATCGTACCAACTTGTAGAGGTTGCTGAATTGCAAAAAGAATTTGCAGACGTGTTTTCCCCTCTACCAGGTCGTACGAACCTCATCCAACACCATATCGAGACCGAGCCGGGAGTGGTGGTACGTAGCCGACCCAATCGCCTACCCGAACACAAAAAGAAAATAGGTTGGGAGGAATTGGATGCAATGCTTGATATGGGCATAATAGAAGAATCCCACAGTGATTGGTCCAGCCCGGTCGTTCTTGTTCCCAAGAGTGAGGGGTCTGTACGGTTCTGTGTGGATTATAAAAAAGTCAACACGGTGTCTAAATTTGACGCGTACCCGATGCCCCGTGTTGATGAGTTACTCGATCGGTTAGGTTCGGCTCGCTTTTTTTCGACATTGGATTTGACAAAGGGTTATTGGCAGATCCCCTTTACACCAATTTCCCGCGAAAAAACAGCCTTCACCACGCCATTCGGATTGCACTAATTTGTGACACTTCCATTCGGTTTGTTTGGAGCCCCGCCGATGTTTCAACGGCTCATGGACCGAATACTCCGGCCGCATTCGGCACAAACAACATCTGAGGGCGGTCCTGAAGTCGCTGCGGTGGGCGGGGCTCACGGCAAACCCCAAGAAGTGCGCGATTGGGCGTGTGGAGGTACGGTATCTGGGGATCCACTTGGGTCATGGCCGGGTGCGCCCCCAAATTGACAAGACCGCGGCGATTGCGACCTGCCCAAGACCCAAGACCAAAAAGGGGGTGAGGCAGTTCCTGGGGCTGGCTGGCTATTATAGGAGTTTTGTACCTAATTATTCGGACGTCACCAGCCCGCTGACTGACCTCACTAAAAAGGGGGCTCCAGACCCGGTCCAATGGTCGGAGCAGTGGCAACAGGCGTTCAAGCAGATTAAAGCCGCACTTTGTGGGGGGCTGCTTTTATATGCTCCTAACTTCTCTCTCCCCTTTCTATTGCAGACGGACGATTCAGACAGAGGGCTGGGGGCCGTACTCTCGCAGGTGGTGGAGGGGGAGGAGTGCCCGGTGCTGTACATCAGCAGGAAGCTCTCCTTAAGGGAAACAAAGTACAGCACCGTAGAGAAGGATGTCTGGCTATCAAGTGGGTGGTCCTCACCCACTGATACTACCTGCTGGGGCTGGCCTTCACTCTCTGCTCGGATCATGCCCCACTCCAATGGCTCCCCACTCCAATGGCTCAATGAAGGATACTAATGCCCAGATCACCTGTTGGTATCTGGCTCTCCAGCCCTTTAAATTTGAGGTGGTCCACAGACCGGGGGTGCAGATGGGGGGGGGGGGGGGGGTGGTCAGTCCGGTTGGCACCCCGGCCTGAGTTGGGCGGTGGGGGTATGTGGCAGCGGGGGCGTGGTCAAGCGTCCGTCCGGGGGAGAAAGCGGTAAGGGCGCTTGCACCTGAGTCAAATTATGTCTAACACCTGTCTCTGATTTCAGTGAGCATGGGGAGAACGGCATAAAAGTGGCCACAGAACCTCTAGTTGAGAGAGAGAGCAGTACGCACGACAGTCCAGTGTTGTCGTGTGTTGCCTTAAGAGAAGAATCATTGATTGTATGAGAAAGTTTGTATTGTTGTAAGGAGGAAGTTGTGTACGACTCTGTGGCCATTAAAAGTTCTCTTACCTTCAAGCCTACGTCTACGTGCCTCCTTCCACAGTCTGATAACACTGTATTCAGCACAAACTGGGCTACAATAATATGTGAGCAACATGTGTGTACATGTTTGTATGTTTGAGAAAATAACATTTATGTATGGTTTTTGAAAAAACAATTTTTTATGTCATTGAAATAAGGCCATATAACACAAACTAAGTCTTTTGAGAACTGGAACCTGTAACCTAGAGTTTTTGCTACAAAATGATGTGAAAACCATCCTGATCACTCATTCATACAAAACAATATAATAATTTAACTTTTGTAAGACACTTTTAGTGTTAGAAAGGAACTATCATGAATATTGATTATAATTCACACCTGAGGAGACACCTCCTCTGGGCCTATCAATGAGGAATGTGACAGAAAGAGAATGAATGTGAGGAGACTTAATTATCAAAATAAAGTTTTAAGTTAAAAGCATCATTACTGCAGTCTTCAGTGTCACATGATACTTCAGAAATCATTATAATATGCTGATTTTCTAATATGGGCATATTTAAAGTGCATTTTACTCATTTAACCTGAACACATATTTGCACATATTATAATGAGGCAGCATAAACACTAGTTAAAATATAATCTAAACATTCATATTATTTTTATATCATATTACATATCATATTTATATCATACAGCATGCAATTTAAATACCTGATTTAGACGAAACAGCATTTAAATGTAATTAAAACTTGCTTATTAGGACATATTTCAAATTTCAATACTCTGAATCCTGGCTGGCAAGTCTGGAAACAGTTCCACTAGTAAAATATGTACATGTTTATATAAAATAGCATGTCAACTAATTAAAACTAAATTACTTACTCGTCCGAAATTGTATCCTCAGCTGGATCAAGTCTCTCTTCAAAATACAAACTTTCATCGGAGTCCCGATCTTCTTCTGAGGAAAATTGTAACTCTGTGTCACTATCCAGGAGTTTTCTCACTAAGTCAGCAGAAATTGTACATCACTTTGTTTCATACCAATTACATTGCAGGAGAATATTTGTTTTAAATTTGAATTGTTTTATTTAAAACTAGACATTTTAAGCTTTCTTTAGACGTATGTTTCATGTTTGTGTGATAAGTATTCGCAGTTTCAGTTCATTTTTGTGACGTGTATCAGATATTTGCTTGCGAACCCAGAGACTGCTGACAGCTCACCCTTTTTATATTCTTTATTTTACAAAAGCACAAGGTTTTGTTGTTATTGTGAGTGTACACAAATAAAAGTAGACCCTTTATATTCTCTAATGATGTCTTACACTGTATGCCCCAAAATGACAGAGAATTTTATGTTGTTTCCGCTGTAATGATGAAAAAATCCAGCAGGATGCGCCGGTACGTCCGTTGACCCCAGAGGGTTAAGGCCTGCACCTCTGAGTCTTCTCTTTACTGCATTTTTGACCTAATATTAACCTTAAGACCTGCCAGTCTATTGCATACTGTGGCAACTCAAAAACAAACACAAAAACAATGGCTGTGTGTTGTTTGGAAGGCTGCGTCCTCCGGAGGTCGCATTTGTCGGCCGCATATGTCATCAAGGCTGTCTCGTTTCAGAAAAGCGAGTAGGACACTTCGAATGCAGCATGCGCATGTGACCTTCTTTCAAGGGAATTTGGAGGATGCATGAGGTGTATACTTCGTTGGCACTCACAACCCACAATATCTAAAAAAATAACGCCAATATGCTCGTAAATATGATGTTCAAATGCAAGGAATGATAATTCCAAATTTGAAGTACCTCAGTAGATGGGTGTAGAGTATGTAATATGTATTAAAATAAAGTTTTAGACTAAAAATACACCTGTAAAATCTTATTTTCTTTTCTCTTTACATCATTATAACTCTCCTAAAACGTACCTCATACATTCCCTTCCAGAGGGATGTTGTTCCCTTCTCATTCAAAGCGTTCACGCTTGTTAAAGCGTGGAGTGCTGTTTCCGTTTTCGTTTGTCCTACAAGGGCCGTCTTGTTTAAACTAGGCTTGTTTAAATGTGGACACTCAGTATACTGCAGCCTTCAAAATACACATCCTACCTAGCACGCTGCCTTCGAAACAAGACACACAAGCCAATGTTAAGCTTCATTAAATGAACCAAATACATAGCTTTCAGCTGTGTTTGATATAATGGCACGTTATATTCTAGTACCAAATTAGCAATTTAGCGTGATTACTCAAGGAAAATGTGTTGGAGTGATGGCTGTTGAAAATGGGACCTGTCTAGATTTTATCAAAATTTACATTTTTCAAATAGTGATGGTGCATTTTTTTACATCAGTAATGTCCTGACTATACTTTGTGATCAGTTGAATGCCACTTTGGTGAATTATTGTACCTATTTCCTTCTGAAACAGCAAAATCTGTACATTATTTTTAATTTTGGCTGTCTTAAAAACAAATGGTCACAGTGTCACAGTCAACAATTGCTTAGAGCACGGGTCTACAACCATTTTCAGGCCAAGGACCCCTTGGTGGGTAGAGAGATGAAGCTGGGACCCCAATACATATGGTATAAAATTGTGTGTTGCCTTTTATGCCGATAAAAACATGGAATGTAGGCTACCATATTATTGTATGTACACACTTCATGATGTTTACATTGCAAAGCCATTGAAGTAATTAAATGCTGCCCTGTTGAAAAGACCTGCTAAAACCAGCATAAGCTGGTTGGCTGGTCTTAGCTGGCCAGGCTGGTCATGCTGATCTTAGCTGGTCAGGGTGGTCTTCATTTGTCAGGGTGGTCTTAGCTGGTCTCCTAGCCTGACTAGCTAAAAGTGTTCAAGCCACCTCTGAAACCTGCTATCTGGCCAACCTGGCTATGCTGAGCAAACAGATAAAACCAGCCAACCAGCTGGTTTTAGCTGGTCATTTCAGCAGGGATGTACAGCAGGGGTCTGCAAATTTTTTGACATGAAGTGACAATTACTCTGTAATTCCCTGTGCCAAACTTCCTCCAAAAATGAAAGAAAAAGACAGACAGCCAGAAAAAGAGACAGACTCTGTGTAACAATGTTGTCAACAGGTAGAGACGAAGACGATGACGAAGGAGTGAAGAACCCAAGTGCAGTTTATTTTCCAGACGTGTACTATGAAAACCCAAACTAAAAACGTGAACATAAACATGAACTAAACTTGACTTGACTTGACTTGACTTGACTTGACTTGACTTGACTCTATCTTGACTTGACTCTAGCTTGACTTGAACAAAACAACAGAGTTACATAAACAATACCTGACCAAGGACAATGGAAAACATGAAGGCTTAAATGCTTGACATGGGAGAACACATGGATAACCAATCACAAAACTAAACCCTAAACAAGATAACAAGACTAAATAAACTTAAACCAATAAAAAGACAAGACTAATAACAAAGTAATCAAACAATAATTTGCAGACCCCCTGCGGTACCACCGCGGACCCCCTGGGATTCGCGGACCCCCTGTTGAAGACCCTTGGTTTAGAGATTGCTAAATCTGATATTTCCTTTAAAAAAAGAGTTACATAAACAATACCTGACCAAGGACAATGGAAAACATGAAGGCTTAAATGCTTGACATGGGAGAACACATGGATAACCAATCACAAAACTAAACTCTAAACAAGATAACAAGACTAAATAAACTTAAACCAATAAAAAGACAAGACTAATAACAAAGTAATCAACCAATGAACCAATGAAAACAAGACACAGGAACATGGAGTGAAACAAGAAAATCACATGACAAGGAAACAGGAACAAAACGTGACATGAACTTTTCAAAATAAGAGACATGGAAAACAGGAACCAACAGAATAAAAATGACACCCTGTCCATGCAGAATAAAACAACTTTTATATGGTTACTAAAATTGAGTCTTCATCTCATGTGAGTGATCGTTTTATACATATATTTTTAAAATTAATGTTGATTTTATTAAGTAAATATTTGTAATGAGGAAAACAATGACTGAGTGCACCTTTAATTATGTTGATTTGAGAGTCACCATCTTCTGTGTGTGGAACATTATGGACCATGTATTCCATCTTGATAATCTCAGCGGTAACTATTTATTTACAACAGGCAAGTAAGCTACTGTTCTGACAGCAAGCTGTCATCTGCTCAACTGCACAGCCTGACCAACACAAAGCAGACGCAACCCTCCACTGCAGCACTGCTGAACCTGATGTCTGTCACGCATGGAACAGTTCTCATGAGCGGTGGGCATGTGAAGAGTTTGTTCGGGCTGCGCACTTCTAAGATTTGGCATGCAGCAGCGTAGGACTTCAACATGTCGATAATTCAAACTCCTGTCTCTCGCTGTTGCTTGTGTGCAATAGAGTGATCATTACAAATGCCACCAAGGTGGATCAAACAATAATTTGCAGACCCCCTGCGGTACCACCGCGGACCCCCTGGGATTCGCGGACCCCCTGTTGAAGACCCTTGGTTTAGAGATTGCTAAATCTGATATTTCCTTTAAAAAAAGATTTGCCAAAATCAAAAAAGTGATCTTCGTATGATGCTCGACAGATTCATGGGGCGCAAAATTTTGTTCACATACACACTCAGAAATCGGTAGCTGTGCCACTGAGTGCTGGTACTGGTATTTTGGGGGCTCTAAGCAAAACTTTGTGTGGTTCTTGTGGATTTTGTTCTATATTTTTAAGCCATAATGTGACATATTCAACAGCTTGCATGACACACCATAGTGTTTTTCAAATGGTAGTACCGTAATATTGTGATAGTAATATTCCCTGATAGAAGTGATATTTGTCTGAACTCGGTTGTGTGGCGGCATTTGCGACTCATACTCTGAATTTTTTTTTTTTTGCGTATGGGGAGGATTGGCACTGATGGGTATTGTTAGGGCTGTAACCACCCTAGAAATTTGACAGCCCAATGTGTAAGCTGTTCGAGAAGGTAGTCAGCAGGTATCTTAGATGGCCCCCACAGATTTGACTGACATTAATAAGCCTGTGACTCCTCTTTTACTTCCTTTAAAAGAGAGAGAAAAGTGATGAAAGCAGACACAGGAAACACATCACTGCACCCTGAAAAACTGCTCCTCTCTAGCACACTCCTCAATGCCTCTCTCCCATCATTACACTATGAACTTGACCTGCCCTTTGGGATGGTTTTGAAAGGTGGAAAAACTTTTGTTATAGCAGTCAGTGTCACCTAGCCAGAGATTCCATTTTCCCACAGTCACTTTAATAGTACTTCAGTTAACATTGAGGAAGTGGTAACAGAAGCACTCTTTGAAATACAATGGACTCTGGCTCTTCTTGCAATGAGGTAGTGAGTGATTCTATGCACACAGGTTAGAGACGGGCTTAAAAGACAAACACAACTTCGTGTTGGGCTATCTTTGCCATTTGTGGGTTTTGTGAATAGTGAATAATGTATTATTTACAGTCTTCTGATCTAGGGCTGGGTTATATGTAAAATATATTTTTGCGATAATTGCCTTAAAAAATTGCAGCGGGCCGGTGATTATTTTTTCTTTATTGATTTTGCTTAGAAAATGTAATTCATTTATTGAAATAAAAAACAAAACATAAAACACATTTCTAAATTCAAACTGCACTTTAAAAAAACAAAAAAATCAATACAATTATGAAGTGATTATTATTTAACCACCTCCCCAAATCCAAACATTTAGTGTCTCCAACGGCTCCATTTGCCATCACGCAAGCATCCATCAACAGATGGTGTAACGAATGAGGCTGCTATCCCTTAGCATAAATCCCCTCTCCCGAATACTGACACTAACCATTTCCTCTGTGGTGACTTCCAGTTTGTACCATATATAAAGCCATGCTTATCCAATGTCACGTTGTGAAGTATTGGCAGTTTCACTGCCTTATCAAGCGTTTATGCCATTGTTTACTCATTGCCTTTTTGTTATGACCATTCTGCCTGTCTTTTTGGATTACCGATTTCTGGATTACCATTTTGCTCTGTTTGCCTTGTTGGACTGCTTACTTGTGTATCGAATACTTTGCCTTCTTAATCAACTATGACTCTGCCTAACATCTTTGATTTGTTTGCTGTGTTTAATAAACTTTGTGCATAAGGATTCTACCTCAGCCTCCAAGTCGAGTTCCTCACAGAATACTTCAACGCCAATAAATCCAGCGGAAATTACTCAGCTCCAGGCTGCCTTCACTTATCAGAGCGAACTTCTCAAAGGATATCAAGAGCAACTGCACAACCTAAGAGCCACAAATGAGAGCCTCACCAACTACATCCGCTCTCTTTCACTCAAGCTACACCAGTAAATTTGCACTTCCTGATAAGTTTGATGGCTCACCAAAGAAGTGTAAAGTCTTTCCATGTCAATGTAAAGTATTTCAGCCTTGATTCAAAGGAATGTGCATTTTTAATGATGTTACTTACTGCTAGAGCTTTAGACTGGGCCTCTGCTGTTTGGGAAAGTGATCAACAACTCAAATTCGTTTGATTACTTTGCTTCCCAAATCCATGAAGTGTTTGAGTACCTTGAGGGAGGTAAATATGTCTCTGTTCAGCTGCTGCATGTACGACAGGGTTCCATTCTGCTGCTGACTTCGCCATACATTTCAGGACATTAGCGGCTCAAAGTGGATGGAATGATATCGCTCTAAAACTATTTTCAGAGAGCGACTGAACTATAGTCTACAGGCCGAACTCGCATGCATGGGTGAGAACTCAACTCTTCCTGAATTAATTTCATTGGCTGTAAAGATTGATTATCTACCACGCAACTCACCATGTTCAAGGTCAAGCTTCAAGTCACTACCTTCAGTCCTTAGTCAAGTCCAGGAATGTCCCGAAGCTCCAGAACCCATGCAAAGTGCCTATGCTAGACTTTCTCATGGATAACGGGATAGTCGTCTCAAAGAGGGACTTTGTTACTACTGTGGTGAAGGGAGTCATAAAAACTCTGCATGCCCTTACAATGGTAAGACAATTCACTACACAAGAACAAATGTGAGTACCAAGAATCTTTAATCTCCCAGTTCATCACAGTTTTTCTCTTCCTATTGAACTGCCTTTTGATGAAAAGATAAAACATGTGCCTGCATTAGTTAATCCAGGGGCTGCAGTGAATCTGATTCATCAAGATCTCATTAATGAGCTTCATATCCCTACAATACTGTGCATACCTACCATTAACATCACTGCTGTAAATGATTCACACATTGGCACAGGCATCACTTTTCCAGTGACACTACGAATTGGACTATTTCACACTGAAATAATATCCTTCTATGTGATCAACTCACCAAAGCATCTTCTCATTCTGGGCTATCCATGGCTGGCTATCCATGATCCCATCATTTCCTGGAAAAGGGGTGAATTAAAACAATGGTCAGAATATAGCCACTCAAATTGCCTTCATGTCACCATGCCATGTTTAATTACAAGTATTGAAAATCCAGGTTAAAACGGTAATTCCCAAGGAACATTCAGGATTTTCTGAGGTTTTCAGCAAAGCCAAGGCCCCTCAACTAACCCCCCCCCCCCCCCACCCCAAATCGACCATGGGACTGTGCCACTGGGAACCACCCAGGAGCAAAGCTTATCCATTGTCAAGGCCTGAAACCATGGCCATGGAAACTTACATCAAGGAAGCCCTAGCTTCTGGTTTCATTCGGCCTTCCACTTCACCAGCTGCTGCAGGCTTCTTCTTCATTGAAAAGAAGGATGGAGGACTCCGACCATGTATTGACTGCAGAGGTTTGAATACTGTAATGACCAAATACAGATATCCACTCCCTCTGGTTCCATCAGCATTAGAGCAACTACGTGAAGCATGCATCTATACAAAGCTTGACTTAAGAAATGCTTTCACCATCATATGTATTAGAGAAGGTGATGAGTGGAAAACTGCATTTATCACCACTAGCGGGCACTATGAATACCAGGTGATGCCTTATGGCCTGGCCAACACACCTGCACCTCTCAACACCACGGTAATCCAGGTAAACTTTATCTTTGTGCATTCTTCTTATGAAAATTGAACTCTGCAGAGAGGAACTATGATGTGGGGAATAAAGAGTTACACTCTATGAAGGCTGCGCTAGAAGAGTGGCACCACTGGCTTGAAGGTTCGGTCCATCCATTCCAAGCGATCACCGACCATAAGAACCTCGAATATATCAAGGGAGCAAAAAGACTCAATCCACGACAAGCCTGATGGTCCCTCTTCTTCACAAGATTCCAATTCACAGTCACCTACTTCCCTGGGAGCAAGAACAGCAAAGCTGATGCTCTTTTCTGTCGTCACGATCCTCCTTACAGATTACTTCAAGATTAATCCATCCTACCACCTTTTGTCATTATTGCACCTATAAATTGTGATATCATGGAAGAAATTCAAAGAGCCCAACAAACAGACACTGCACCACCTGAATGCCCTCATACCAAGCATTATGTACTCATTCTGGTGGCCTACACTCAATAATGTTGTAACCATCTATGTTAAGGCATGTCAAGTATGTCAAAGACCCCCAGAGAACTGCCAGCCGGCCTCTTGCAACCACTGCCTATCCCTGAGAGACCCTGGTCTCACCTGTCTGTTGACTTCATCACTGATCTGTCAAATTCCAATGGATATAGTACAATCTTTATAATAATTTACAGATTTTCAAAGTCCTGCAAATTAAACTGCATGAAAGGTCTACCCACTGCCATGGAGACCGCTATCTCTCTTTTCCATCAACTATTCAGGAACTATGGCCTACCAGAGGACATCTGTGCCACAGTTAACCTCTAGAGTCTGGCAGGCCTTCTGCAAGCAGCTTGACATCAACATCAGCCTCACGTCAGGATATCATTCTCAGGCAAATGGACCGGTGGAGAGGCTGAACCAAGAGATATCTCAGATCCTATTGCAGCCGAGAGCAGCAGAATTTGAGTTTCTTCCCATGGGCAGAATATACCCAGAATTCCCTCACACACTCCTCTATGGGACTAAATCATTTTCAATGTGTGCTGGGATACCAACCTCCTATGTTCCCTTGGCTGGATCAGGCGGAGCGAGCAGGTCTGGGTCAGCATGCACGTCAGATTGCAGTGGGCTCTTCAGGCCCAACAGATCCAAGCTAACGACTCTACAGATGCAATATTGCTAATAGCCTACAGATTAAGAACTAAAGACAATTATGTAGGGCCTTGCCCCACTCAAAATGGCAGCGGAGACAGCATGGCCCATTGTTCTATGATCAAAGGTGAGACATTGAACTCGGTTTCCCAGAATGCTTCACAGCCGGATGGGAAGTCCCACCCATGGACCCAATCTCAAACGTCATTGGTCAAAAGCGGCCTATGACCGATGACATCATCTTCTCCACAAAACTAGAGGACAGATTTGATTTCACTCTCTCTGCCTACAGCTGCACAAGCCTGCGGTCTAAAGAGATGCGTATCTACACATACAAAGGAATTTCCCTCCTTCTGGACAAAGGGAGACCACGTTTTTCAAACCTCACCATTTGGAGAGTAAGATTAACTTAGCTTTGTTCCAGTCATGTAGTATACTTATTACAACCGGTTCATTTCATTTTCACTGCAAGACAACAGTGAATTTATTTAGAAAACGGAAAAGGCGACCAGCGGTTGACTACTTCCTGCATTTCTCTTCATCACCGGACCCGAGAAATAATGCAGAGACGTGTCTTATTGCTGACAAGCGTAAGACAAAGGACCGAATCCAGATTGTTTTCTCCTGACCGGTAAATGCAATAGGAATTCAAACGGACAACCCTGCTGAAAACGCACAGGATTTCCCAAGTAAGGCTTGATATCTGGGCAGATTTAGGTTAGAAACTGTGACTTTTCTTATAACCTAAATCATATATTTGATGCTGAATGTTTGATGTTTTGTTTACAATTGTATGTTAACTACGATCGCTGATTGCTGTTTTGATTTGTGAGATCGTCATTTTTGGGGAAATTGTATTTTATTAAGTGATCTGAACTAACGATTCAATCGCGTTATTACCAGCGTTTATCCTCCGTTAAATTGTATGAACCCCTGTTTGTTTGGTCTCTCTCTCACACACACTGAAATTCGCGGAGCGAGCAGCACCGCGGTTTATGTCCGAACCAGGCTGGTGTTTTCAAATTCTCCCACCTGTTTCGTTCAATTCATTTGTGTGTCTGCTCATTACCACCCACATGTGGTATTAGCTCCGTTGCTCAGGATCTGATCCAGCCATCTTTCTTTCCCTACACATTCAAATAATCGTTGGCTCCGCCCTTTACGATCTAATCCTCCATTTTTAAACTAGTTTCCATTTTGAATTCAGTTCACCATTTTGAACCTAGTTCTCAATGTTGAAACCGATCTTCCATTTTGAAACTGGTTCCACACGTGGAGTTTGCCATTTTGTGTCTTTTTTACCGAATCTAGACACACACCCACACCCACACATACATACACTAGCATATAGCTCCACAATTTAGTTAGGATTTCCATTTTATGTTTCAAAGTGGAAATCCAATGGAAATCAAATGTTTGTTTGAATATTTGTGTTGAAGCCAGACTCTGCCACATCAAGAACTCCAGTATTACTTCAGTATTGTTAAATTGTTATTGTTAGAAGCCAACTGTAACCAGATTACTGTTGGATTCATATGGCAATAATTTGACTAGCTTCTTCCCGTTTTGATTATTTTGATTATTAATCAAAATACTCAATTTTATGAGACTTGATCAGTCACTTACTATAATTTTTCTCTATCAAAGAGTGGTGCCCGAGGATAGAATTTAATGAGTTAAATTCTATTATTTAATTTAATTATTAGTTAATAATTAATAAACATTAATTATTAGTTATATCTGATAGTAAAACTGATCTAAACAACCAGTGGCACCCTACAATTATAAATGTATACAATGATAATCAAAATTAATAAGGTTAAAAAAGTCCATTGTGTTCCCAAAAAAATGCTGCCAAATTTGTGTTCTTAACAGTTAATGCTGCCTAAAGAAAAGAAAATAATAAAAAATTTTAGGTTCAAGGTGAAAGTGTCTTACATTACTTTATGATTTAATCACTTTCGTCTTTGTTTATTTAATATAAAGATATATATTACTGAACCTGCAGAGTTACATTCACAATGCATGAAAACAGAGTGGAAATAAAGCGCATTAAACTCACAGCACCTCCTGAGATGATTGAAGATCATTTTCAGCATTCTCACTGACAACATTATTCTTACAAACAGTTTTCAGACAAATGAAACTCTTTACAGCCGCTTGTTCCAGGTGCTGCATGCCTCTGAACAAACAGCAAATCATGAGCATTGACAGCTATTCTTTTGTCTGTTCTTAAAAATATAATAAAGTGTGCGTTTCTTCAAGCGCACATCTTAGTGACTAACAGCATTTCTTGTCTTGTGTCACTCCGAGAAGTCTTACAAGTCATTCACATTTGAACTTGTGAACCGGATTCAGCCTCTTCACATTTGTCGGGTGCTAGTTTCAAACCCTGGCCACTGTTTAATATATTTGGCGACTTCCCAGACTTTTGGCGACTTTCCATGGTTTTGCCATTTCCTGATACAGTCAATCATCATCTGTTCACAATCGGCATCAGAATCTTTGTAAGACATTGTTGAAATTCCGATTACATCATACTATCGCCCAGCCCTATTCTGATATCTCTCTCTACACACTCTCATCTTCAAATCTCTTAAATGCTGATATGCTTTTGTATGATCTTTTACACTTCATTCCCCGTCTGTCACTCTAGAGAGCCTTTCGCATCTCTGAACTTTGAGAAAAGGCCAATGAGAAATTGGCAGACAGAATTTGCATGTCCCGCCCCCCGGACATACGGGTATAAAGGGAGGGAAATTTGTCTGTTTCATTCAGAAATTTTCTTCAGAGACGACCGGTTGTGTGAGCAGCGAGCTGCGAGTCCCAATTGGCTTCCTCTCTCTGGCATCAGCGTATGCTGTTGGATCTACGGTGCATATCAGCAGCTTTCTCCTTCTCCTTTCCTTCCTTAAAAGGAACGCCACTCCAGCCACCTCCCGCGTCGCTCCTTCTTCCCACGGGATTGAGGATGATTTGGGGGATTAAGGCGATTTGGGGATGGCAGCGGGCTCAGTTTCGCCGAGTACGTCCCCACAAACCACATGCCACCCGGCATGCTCGTTGACTTTCGTCCGGACTCGAGGCAACAGCGGCTCACCTCATGGCCAGCCTGCCTATCCTTTTGAGCCCCCTGAGCTGGATGAGCTTGCCACTACATCGGAGAGTGGTCCGGTGTCTGCGCCCCAAAGAAGCGCACGCCCCCCCCATCTCACGAACCCCTTCGAGGACCCGGAAGGCTCCCAAGTGTTCCTGAGACGGACGACCCAGGGACTAAGACGTTTGTTCCGGAGCTGACAGACCACTCCATCCTCTGGTGGAGGGCCGGGAGGAGAATCCTCAGTTAAGTTTATTTACTTTGCTGCACCCCCTTCGGGCTGCGGCACCCACATTCTCAATAAAAGAGCAATTTCCTTTGTCTCTGGGTCACCTGGCCCACAAATGCCATTCTCACGGCACTCTGCCGCCATACCTCAACAGTCCCGGCACATTGGACGCAGACCTCTCACCTCCAGCTCCACGACTGTTGTCCCCCAGCCAGCAGGTTCTGATGAGTCTAGAGGACGCCTCCACGTGACCTCCTCCTCATTTACTAACCCGCCCCCTGCCGGGTGTGTGGAGGGAGGTAAGTGCTTCAAGTCTTCTCTCAGCACCAGAGCCTCGGTATGTGTTTTTGCCTCCTGATGCTGCATTACCCACTCCAACGCTGGGTACATCAAAACCAATCGTCCCCTTAGTGCCCCTAGCACGGAGCTTGGACGTGTGTCTCTCACTTACCAATCTGTCATGCTGGCTGGCCTGGACCATTCGAATCGGTTATGCAAATTATTTTGCCCTTCGGGGCATCCGCTTTACCGCAGTACACGGCGAAGATGCCAAATCCCTGCGCGTGGAAATCGCGACTCTCTTACTCAAAGACACGATGGAGCCTGTCCCTCCAGCCAAGATGAAGAAGGGTTTCTACAGCCCTTACTTCATCGTACCCAAGAAAGGCGGCGGCTTATGACCGATCTTGGACTTGCGAGTTTTCAACCGGGCCTTGCACAAACTCTTGTTCAAAATGCTCACACAAAGACACATACTAACTTGCGTCCATCTAGATTGGTTCGCAGCAGTAGACCTGAAGGACACGTACTTCCACGTCTCAATATTGCCTCGACATCGACCCTTTCTATGGTTCACGTTCGACGGCCAGGTGTATCAGTACAAGGTCCTCCCCTTCGGCATGTCCCTGTCCCCTCGCGTCTTCAAAAAGGTCGCAGAGTCAGCCCTTGCCCCGCTTCGGGAAGAAGGCATCCGCATTCTCAACTACCTCGACGACTGGCTCATCCTGGCCCACTCCCGAGAGTTACTATGCACCCACAGGTACCAGGTGCTCAGGCACCTCAGCCGTTTAGGGCTTCAGGTCAACTGGGAAAAGAGCAAGCTCACCCCGGTTCAGAGCATTTCTTTTCTCGGCATGGAGTTAGACGAGTGCGCAGTCAGTGCTAAAATGCCTCACCGCATTCAGGCCGGGCACGGCGGGCCCCTTAAATCATTTCCAGAGGCTCCTGGGGCATATGGCATGTCCATTTGCAGGACTTTCCTGAAAGAAGGCTCCCCTCAGGACAGATGCGCTGGCACACAGCTGGCCCACAGGGCTGCGCAAGTATGCATTTCCCCACGTGAGACTTCTTGCACAGGTGCTGTGCAAGGTCATTGAGGACTAGGAACATGTCACTCTGGTGGCCCCTTACTGGCCCTCTCGGACTTTGTTCTTGGATCTCATGCTCCTCACGACAGCCCCTCCCTGGCGAATTCTCCTGAGGACAGACCTTCTTTCTCAGGGACGAGGCATGCTGTGGCATCCACGCCCAGACCTCTGGAACCTCCACGTCTGGCCCTTGGACGGGATGCGGAAGATCTAGCTGGCTTACCACCTACTGTTGTAGACACGATCAACCAAGCCAGAGCTGTCTCTACCAGGCAACTTTACGCCCTAAAGTGGCACTTTTTCTCGAATTGGTGTTCTTCCCGTGCTGAAGACCCACAGAGGTGCGCAGTCAGGTCAGTGCTCTCATTCCTGCAGGAGAGGTTGGAGGGGAGGCTGTCCCCCTCCACCTTGAAGGTGTATGTAGCCGCTATTGCGGCCCACCATGATGCAGTAGACGGCAAGTCTTTGGGTAAGCATGACTTAGTTATCAGGTTCCTAAGAGGCGCCCGGAGATTGAATCCCTCCCGGCCAAGCCTGTTCCCCTCCTGGGATCTCTCAGTGGTCCTCTCGGGCCTTCAAAGATCCCCCTTCGAGTCGCTAGAATCAGTTGAACTCAAGGCCCTCTCCCTGAAGACGGCCCTCCTGATCGTGTTTGCCTCCATCAAGAGGGTCGGGGACCTGCAAGCGTTCTCTGTCAGCGACACTTGCCTAGAGTTCGGTCCGGCAGACACTCATGTGATCGTAAGAACATGACCGGGCTACGTGCCCAACGTTCCTACAATTCCCTTCAGAGACCAGGTAGTGAACCTGTAAGCGCTGCCCCGGGAGGAGGCAGACCCAGCCACTTCGTTGCTGTGTCTGGTATGTGCTTTGCATATCTATTTGGAGCGCACGCAGAGCTTTAGACATTCTGAGCAGCTCTTTGTCTGCTTTGGTGGACAGCGGAAAGGGAGCGCTGTCTCCAAACAGAGGCTTTCCCACTGGGTGGTTGATGCCATAGCATGGGCCTATCACACCCAGGCCGTGCCCGCCCCCTTGCAGGTTCGAGCACACTCGACGAGAAGTGTGGCATCCTCGTGGGCACTGGCCAAAGGTGCCTCCCTAGCAGACATATGCAAAGCAGCGTGTTGGGCAACACCCAATACCTTTACAAGATTTTACAATCTAAGGGTTGAGTTGGTTCGTCTTGTGTTTTCTCAGGTCTGAGCCGGTAGAACTCGGTAATGCGGTGACAACTGACCGGGTGGACCGCTTGCACCTAGCATCTTTTCCCTCCGCTGAGGTAATACCTTGTGCTCTTACCCCTGAAGATCACACTAACTTGGCTCCCTGGATGACTCCTCCCTAGCCGTCTGGTCCACAAATCCGACCAAGACCAATGCGGGTACTCAATTTACCCTGTACTGGAGTAGGTGCTCCACAGGACGGGTTCCTACATGGACTTATCCCCCTGTGTGTATTTTCCGCAGTACAGTCCCCTTGTGAGCGGACCCGTGTCTCCCTTGGGCAGTCATCACGGACCCCCGGTCGCCGTGTTTGTAGCAACTCCTCACTCCCAATGAGGTAGGATCTACCACCGCACCATTCTCCACATGTGACCTAAAAGCCCATGTGATGTATTTCACCACCCTTTACCTCCCCCAGTCTAGGCAGATGGGGTCTCCGTAGGATCTTTCCCCCCTGAAAGAATAGAAAAACTGTGCAAATTTGTGGGACATGCAAATTTGTCTGCCACTTTCTTATTGGCCTTTTTTTCAAAGTTCAGAGATGCGAAAGGCTCTCAAGAGAGACCCCTAGTGTCGCTTCTTCGACACAACGTCTCGTTCCCTCCATCAGGGAACGGAGGTTACAACAGTAACCTAGATGTTACATATTTTGTATTTGCCAAGTGCTCTCTGAAGTACTACTCACATTAGCAATTCTTGGAATCCCACTGGGAGTGGGAAATACACAGACAGATAGAGTTGGGTCAGAGAAAGAAAATGAAAGTCTAATGAGATTTATAAGCACATCTGTAGTTTTTTTTTTACAGTTGGGGGTTTGTGTAAAGTTGCTTTGAACTGTGAACGGTGAAAGGATATTTGTGTGTGTGCAGAACTGTACTACTTATACTGTTTTTGCTGTATGAAGTATGTATGCTACACTGTGGACAGTATGCAAATTTTCTGTATGGGCGAATCTCACGAAAATATGCCTGGATCATATTTCACCCCTTGTGAAAATACTGTAATGACAAAAAAACACATTTCCCCCAAAATGTGTTACCACCCAATTATTACCATAATGCACCCAAACATTTTATGTATTCTTGATGTTGATTTTCACAACATTCGCATTACTATATTATAGTAATTTTAAATTAATCAGTTTGAATCAGCATAAATCAAAGGCAGTTTCACAATGTAATGATTATGTAAGTTCACTAGTTCGAATCCCAGGCCGAGCTGAGTGACTCCAGTCGGGGCTCCTAAGCAACCAAATTGGCCCAGACGCAAGAGAAGGTAGAGTCACATGGGGTAATCTCCTCGTGATCGCTATGTGATTCACTCTCGGTGAAGCCTCCACACGTGCTATATCTATGTGGTTATCGCTCAATAACCGTGATAAGATGTGCGGGTTGACGGTCTCAGATGCGGAGGCAGCTTCGATTTGTCCTCTGCCACCTGGATTGTCACTACGCCACCATGAGGACGTAGAGCACATTGGGAATTTGGCATTCCAAATTGGAGTAAAAGGGGAGAAATCCGACCCCCCAAAAATAAAAAATAAAAATAACATAGCTAGCTAGCTAGCTAGATAGATAGATAGATAGATAGATAGATAGATAGATAGATAGATGGTAATCATTTTTACATAAAAGTACACAGTGGAAGAAAATTTATTCCTTTATTTATTACAAAAAGAAACTCATGACATTTTTAAAAAGTGCATTAAACATTACAAGAATTAAATAATCCATTCATCACCTATACCAAAGCTGAGGTGCACGATATTGTCTTTTGAGCAGCAAGAATACTCTAAAAGAGCAGAACATTTTAAAACAGCAGATATCTACTGAGTCACACAAGGAACAATTGTGTCAAGTTTTATGTCATGTTTCATACAGTTTACTCCACTGCATCAGCATCAATAGTAGAGCGATGGGCTTTGTTCCTGTAATGTTCAGCAGGCTGACTGAAGACAGGACGAGGCAAAGATGCAAACACAACTGCAGTTTTATTTACTGTGCTGGTATCTAAAGAGGCATTCAAAACAAAACAAATTACTTGTCTATAATATTACAAACAACAATACGACATTACATCTACAATACTTCACAAAGGACTAGGGAAAATACACTGAGGGCTTACATACACACTGACAAGGTAAACACATGATAAAGACAACCAATAACAAGACTAAACCTTAAACAAGATAATGATAAAGACTACTAAAACATGAACCAATGAAAAGACTGATAACAAGTTAACCAGACAATACACAAATGAGAACAAGACACATGAACTTGAGGGAAACATGATATCACATGACTAGATAAGGAAGTTAACTCATTTCAAAATAAAAGACTTGAAAACATGAACATGAATCTAAACATGAAACAAGAACACACAAATACATTACAGTTCCTTATTGCTGCACATTTTGCAGTTGAACTATTGTATACACTGTGGGCAGGACCCTTCTGAAGCAATTAATTTCAATGTGTGAGCTGCAAACTATTGGTCAGATAGTAAGAAATAATAAACATTTCAAAAGCAATGACATTTGCTGAAAGCTAACAGCTCAACATTCTGACACATTTGCTTTTAACCCTTACTACTTAATAATAGTCCAACACCTATTCCTTACTGGTGCATATTTTACTGTTGTAATCTTAAAGGAGCACATGCTCAAAATGTTCATCTGTGAGACTATTGCGCTTGGGGGTAAGAATATTATGATATTGGTATGAAAATGCCTTGTATAAGTAATCATGAAATCTGCAAAAAAGTAACTATAGCCAGAATTTGAGTATTTAAAAATGTTATGTAATCAAATTACAAGTACTTGAGATTTGTAATTTTTTAAAGATTTGTTTTAATTATAATTTGTTTACATAATCCAGATTACTTGTAATCTGTTACTACCCAGCACTATAAATACTGTATATATAGTACTGTGCAAAAGTTTAAGGCATTTCTTCAAAATGAATGCAATAAATAGTTTGATCAATTAATGTCATACAAAGTCCAGTAAACATTTTGCGTTCAAAATAGCACCAATTACCCTACGTACACCTAGACACCGTTTTTCTTGTTTTTTGGCGGATATGATGTTCCAAGCTTATTGGACAATATGCCACATCTATTTAGGCTGTCTCAATTACTTCTGTCACTTCATATAATCCCAGACTGACTCAAAGTTCAATGGTGAGGCCCACCTGTTGCAGGGCTCCCTGTTCTTCTATTTTATTTTAATCTATTTGCAAAAGGAATGTTTGTCTAAAATGTATATTTCCCATTGACACACTAAAACTGAAGAAATAAATAACCATCTTAAGACAAATGTTTTTGTGAAACATATTATGTGCCTAATAATTTAGCAGAGTACTGTATATACTTATATTTATTTATTTGACAGATGCTTTTATCCAAAACGACTTACAAAAGAGGAATACATTATAAGCTAATCATCTTAAGGAGACAGCGGTCGAAAATTGCTGTATTACAAAGATTCACTAGCATCAGAATAGATATAAAATAAATAAAAAATACAAAAATATATATTTAGTGACTGGTTAAGTGCTCATGGAAAAGATGTGTTTTTAGACATTTTTTGAAGACAGAAAGTGAGTCAGCTTCACAGATGGAGTTGGGAAGGTCATTCCACCAACGTGGTACGATGAAACCGAAAGTCCGAGAAAGTGTTTTGGTGCCTCTTTGTGTTGGTACAACAAGGTACCGTTCCTTAGACAACTGCAAGTTTCTGGTAGGAACGTAGCTCTGCAGAAATGATTTTAGGGATGCTGGAGCAGACCCAGTGACTGTTCCGTATGCCAGCATCAGAGCCTTGAATTTGATATTTGCATAAACCAGCAGCCAGTGAAGACAGACAAAGAGGGGTGTATGCGCTCTCTTTGGTTCATTAAAGACCAGACCTGCTGCTGCATTCTGGATCATTTGCAGGGGTCTAATTGCGCATGCAGGGAGGCCTACAGTGAGAGCATTACAGGAGTCCAGTATAGTTATAACAAGTGACTGAACAAAAAGTTGTGTGGCATGTTCAAAGAGGAAGGGTCTTATCTTCCTGATATTGTAGAGTGTAAATATACTTGATCGTGCTGTCTTTGAGATGTGGTCTATGAAAGTTAGTTGGTTATCGATAGTTACCCTAGATTTCTGACCGTTTTGAAAGGTGTTACTGTAGTTGAACCCAGCTGCACGGTTGGCTGGAAAGACAAGGTGTTCAGTCTTTGCTGGGTTAAGTTGCAGGTGGTGTTCCTTCATCCAGGCAGAGATGTCTGTCAAACAGGCAGAGATTCAAGGAGTCACCGTAGGGTTGTTGGGCTGGAAAGACAAATAGATCTGTGTGTCATCAGTGTGGCAGTGGTAAGAAAAACCATGTGCCTAAATGATGGATCCCAGTGATGTTGTATATATAGGGAAGAGGAGTTGCCCAAGCACTGAGCCCTGAAGTACCCCAGTAAGTAGCTGATGTGACTTGGACACCTCCCCACTCCAGGCTACCTTGAAGGACCTACCTGAGAGATAGGAATTAAACCAGTCAAGTGTGGAGAGTAGGATCTGATGATGGACTGTGTCAAAGGCTGCAGAAAGGTCCAGTAGAATATGGATGATCTGGATCCAGCTTTCGCCTGTTTCAGCACCCTTTTTTAGCGACAGACAGCAGAGCAGTCTCAGTGGAGTGTCCACTTTTGAAGCCTGACTGATTGTCATCCAGCAGATTTTTCTGTGAGAGATAGGCAGAAATCTGATTGAAAACTGCCCTTTCAAGTGTTTTCACCATGAATGGGATGAGAGAGACTGGTCTGTAGTGTTCTAATTGTGTGGGGTTAAGTGCAGGTTTTTTCAGCAGCGGGATTACTCGTGCCTGCTTAAAAGTAGTGGGAAAAATGCTTGTAAGTAGAGATGTGTTAATTATGTGTATGAGTGCAGGTAGGATTGATAGAGTGATGGCTTGGAGAAGGTGGGATGGAATGGGTTCAAGGGAACAGGTGTTGGGATGGTAGGAGAGGAGGAGACCTCCGTGTCAGTCAGAGGAGAGAACATAGAGACAGAGGAGTTGCATACAGAAGATGGGTGTTTGACAGGGTTTGGTGCTGAAAATGTATTGCTGATGTCTGTATCCTTATTAGTGAAAAATGTGGCAAAGACATCTGCTGACAGTGATGTGTCAGGCGGTGGAGGGGGAGGACAAAGAAGTGTGTTGAATATATACTATACAATATATACTGTACAATGAGAACTGTGGGAAAAAATATATATATATTTTTTTTAGTTTCATTGTTTGGTCTTTTATACATGTAAAGTGTTACAATAATTAAAGTTTGTTGGGTAAATTGTTTTTTTAATTATCATGATAATAATCTGACAATTCATGTACTGAATGTTTGTAACAGAGCACACTGCATGGAATACTGTATCTGAAAATGTAATGCGCTAAGCTTGACCTTCCATTTCCAGAGTAGTGAATGAACGGTAAGAAGTAACAGTAATTTGATATTATTTGAATGACAAGAGTTATTTGAATGCCACTCACTGCAAATATGCACATAATGAGGTCATGTGACATCAGTGAAGCGTTCTGTAATTTGAAATGCTTATTGTTGCATTACGCATACTGTGCCATATTCTATTTTTCAAAACCGTAACCAGTATACAGTGTATACACTTTAGGATTCCATTCCGAATAACACCTCAGTTAGTGTGTGAAACACAAACTTACTGAAGGTTTTTTAGGTTAAAAAGTAATTTGATATCAGTGGATACTTTGCATGCATGGACGGATGTAATTATGGTGTTGGATCAGACACAGACTCTGACACACACATTTACATTTTCGTGCAAACACACACTCAAAAGGTTTCTGCCTCATCCACCACCTTACCTCCCATATGCACTGCTGGTGGAGTTGAATATTGCCCTTCATTTACACCATTTTTGTATGTGCCCTAAAATGTTTCCCTTACATATGACAGAGCTTTGTTTTGAATGACAGTTAGAACAGCAAAAATCCCATTCAATATAACATTTTCAATTTCCACTTTCATATTTTATAAAATATTACCAGATTTTTAGATCAATCTAGCTCAGGACTCATCATAATTTCATCCTTAATTTAGTCTTTTTTTAATTTTTTTTTTTTATCCCCTTTTCCCCCCAAGTTGGAATGTCCAATTCCCACAACTATGTCCTTGAGGTGGCGCGGTTACTCACCTCAATCCGGGTGGCAGAGGACAAGTAAGGCATTAAGCTGGTTTAGATCGTACTTATTAGACCGTTACCATTTTGTCTGTTTAAATGGGGAAAAGGGAAGATAACGTCAGTAGACTATGGAGTGCCACAAGGATCTGTGTTAGGCCCTCTATTATTCTCAATATATATGCTGCCACTTGGTAAAATTATAAGAAAACATGGAATTAATTTCCACTGTTATGCTGATGACACTCAATTATATATCTCATCACGACCAGATGAAAACACTAACTTATCTAACTTGACAGAGTGTCTTAAAGATATAAAATGCTGGATGACGCGTAATTTCCTGTTGGAGGTATTACTTATTGGTCCAAAAAACTACCCACAAAATCCCTTACAATACAACTTTAATTTAGAAGGATGTCCTGTTACATTATCCACTACAGTAAAAGACCTGGGTGTTATACTAGACCGCAACTTGACTTTCGAAAATCATATTTCATCTGTTACGAGAACAGCCTTTTTCCACCTTAGAAACATTGCTAAGCTACGTAACATGCTATCTGTTTCTGATGCAGAAAAGTTAGTTCATGCATTCATGACCTCGAGACTAGATTACTGTAATGCTTTATTAGCTGGTTGCCCTGCATCCTCAACAAACAAGCTACAGTTAGTCCAAAATGCAGCCGCTAGAGTTCTTACTAGGTCAAGAAAATATGATCATATAACACCGATTTTAACATCTCTACACTGGCTACCAATTAAGTACCGAATCAATTACAAAGTATTACTACTGACCTATAAAGCCCTAAATGGTTTAGCTCCGGTGTATTTGACGGATCTTCTATCGCCATACAATCCATCGCGCTCTTTAAGATCACTAAATTCGAGGCTTCTGGTCATACCTAGGATATCTAAGTCCACTAATGGAGGGAGGGCGTTCTCACATTTAGCTCCTAAACTCTGGAATAGCCTTCCTGATATTGTTCGAGGCTCAGACTCGCTGTCCCAGTTTAAAACTAGATTAAAGACACATCTCTTTAACCAAGCATTCACATAATGCTTACTTTTTATAATACTGCTGAATCAGTTATAATGCATTAATATTATGAACATCAGCTATGCTAATTATTTCCCATCTGCTTTTCTGCTGTTATCTCGGGACGCCAGTCCCGAGGTAAATAGCGTTCGTCAGCTCCAGTTTGTATCCAGCCTCTCACGGAGACTTCAGATGCCCCATCACCATGGACTACGATCTTGAAATGGGATACATAGACTAATTATTGCCAACAAAAGCCTTTATCAGCCAAACAAGGACAATTGCATCTAAGTGAACTTCTGGAATTTAATCAAGGATGGACTTCAAAGACACTGGTCACTAATCTTGCAGTTCAAACACAATCACTGTCTAAATACTGACCCTTAGCACTTAATAAGTTTAATAATTTTTTAAATCATGTTTTTTAACTATAAATAATTCTTATTTACATTATTCATGATGTAAGCCAGAGGGGAACTGGCCCCCCACAGTGAGTCTGGTTTCTCCCAAGGTTATTTTTCTCCATTAACTATCATCTTATGGAGTTTTGTGTTCCTTGCCACAGTTGCCTTCGGCTTGCTCACTGGGGTTATTAATACAATTATTATTTAATTATTTTTAAACACTATAAAGAATCATATCTTATCTAATTCCACAACAAGGCTCCAAACAAAAAAATCAATTAAGGAGCCACTGGCTCCTATAGGGGGAAAAACAGGCGCCAAATATTTTCATTTTTAACTCCTTCCATTCCTTTTCGTCCCGCAGCTCGCATGCAAGAAAAACTGCACGTGCTAACAGTGTAGTCTGTGGAGCATTCTTCGCAATTATGTGATCACGTGCATTTTTTATGCTCGTTACTGTCACCGTGTTTTCTCACAGTCTCTTTTTTTTGAAATGGTTAGTTCCTGCAATGAACTCCGTTTTCCCCGCTATTTCTTTTGATATAAACTTTTGTAATGTATTTCGGGAAATGTAATGCAAATTTTAAAATCAAAGGGAGTAAATTTTTACTGTCGCCAATGGCGACCTTGACAGAAATTACACTCGCAAATAAATTTATTTGGTCATAAATGCGACCATTTTTAGTCGCAGTTTGGAGCCCTGCACAAGGATGATGATTTATCGACTTTATAGACATTACATTTTTATCATCTGTTAATGCTGAACTTCTGTAAAGCTGCTTTGAAACGATGTGTGTTGTGAAAGGCGCTATACAAATAAAATTGACTTGACTTGACTTGACAAGTCTCTGTTGCCTCTGCTTCTGAGACAATCAATCCGCATATCATATCACGTGGCTCATTGTGCAAGACACCGTGGAGACTCCCAACATGTGAAGGTTCATGCTGCTCCCCGCAATCCATGCACAACTTACCACATGCCCCATTGAGAGCGAGAACCACTAATCATGACCACAAGGAGGTTACCCCATGTGACTCTACCCTCTCTAGCAACCGGGCCAATTTGGTTGCCTAGGAGACCTGGCAGAATCCAAATCCAAATCAGAATGTGCTTTATTGCCAAGTATGCTTACACATACATTACAAGGAATTTGTCTTCCATTGCAGCAACAAGATGGAGATAATAAATAATAATAAAATAATAATAAAAATTTAATAAAAAAAGTGAATAGAAAATATAGTATACAGAAATACACAATAAGACAATATAATCCCACGTTGACTGCATCATCCACAGACCAGTTTGCTCGATAAACAAATTGAAGGGGATCTAGAAAGGGTCCATTGATCTCCTTCAGGTGGGCCATCACCAGTCTCTCAAATGACTACATGACCACAGATGTCAGAGCAACTGGTCTGTAGTCATTAAGGCCTGTGATTTTGGGTTTCTTTGGGGCAGGAATGATGGTGGAGCATTTGAAGCAGCAGGGAACTTCACACTGCTCCAGTGATCTGTTGAAGATCTGTGTGAAGATAGGGGCCAGCTGGTCAGCACAGGGTTTTAAACAAGTGGGTGAAAAACTGTCTGGACCCTGTGCTTTCCTTGTCTTTTTTTTCCTGGAAGACACTGAACACCTCCTCTTCACAGATCTTAAGTGCAGATTGAGTAGCAAGAGGAGGGGGTTGGAGGAGGTGTTGATGTTTATGTGAAGTGAAGGTCAGAGTGGGTGTGAAGTGTGAAACTGGGCTTTTCAAGGCTACAGTAAAACATATTCAAGTCATCAGCCAGTTGTTGGTTCCCTACAGAGTTGGGGGATGGTGTCTTGAAGTTAGCATAGTCTTTCAGGCCTCTCCAATGCAGGGTCGTTTGCTGAAAATGTGTTTTTCAGTTTATCAGAATAGCTACTTTTAGCCACTCTGATTTCTTTCTTCAGTGTGTTCCTGGTCTGATTGTACAAGATTTTATCTGCACTTCTGTAAGCATCCTCTTTGGCCTGATGAAGCTGCCTGAGTTTGGCTGTAATCCATGGTTTGTAATTGTTTTATGTTAAATAAGTCCTAGTAGGAATGCACATATCCTGACTGAAACTGATATATGATGTCACAGTATCTCTGAGCTTGTCCAGATTGGTGTCTGTAGCCTCAAATACAATCAGTGCAGTCAAATCAGGCTTGTAGTTTCAGCTCTGCCTCATTGGTCTTTACAGTCTTTACTACGTGTTTATCTGATTTTAGTTTCTGCCAGTAGGTTGGAAGAAGATGAACCAGACAGTGATCCGAGAGTCCCAAAGCTGCTCCAGGGACAGAGTGATATACATCCTTTATTGTTGTGTCTCTTCTGTGTATTTCTGTCTCTGGTGGGGCATGTATTGTGCTGTCTGTATTTTGGCAGTTCCAACACATTCTCACACCCAACTCGTCATATATTGACGCTTTTGACAGGACCCCTTGGCGTCACATTTTAACGCCCTGGGTATACCTTTGGCGTCATTTTTCGACGCGTTAGGTAGTCCGATAGATTTCTATAGAGGATTTTAAAAATAAAAATATAAAAAACTTTGATTAATTGAACAAAATTATAAAAATAAAAATATACAAAACTTTGATTAATTGAACACAATCGTAGCATATTATATATATTTATTAACATCAACAAACCTCCGATAAAAATACGTTATCCAGCATGCTCTAGTTACCAGTACCTAAAAAAACGCTTAAACTGCTTACTTGCACATGCCGTGGAGAGTTGTTAAACTCACCTTTGAATGCGGTTTTGGTTAAGACTACCCAACGCGTCGAAAAATGACGCCAAAGGTATACCCAGGGCGTTAAAATGTGACACCAAGGGGTCCTGTCAAAAGCGTCAATATGTGACGAGTTGGGTGTGAGAATGTGTTGGCAGTTCACGTGTGAGGTTGGCTTTGTTAAAATCACAGAGAATAATAATAAGTGAGTCCGGGTAATGTTGCTCTATGTCTATGATCCGATCAGCCAGCTGTTACAGCGCTGCATTCACGCACGCGTGTGGAGGAATATAAAAACTCACCAGAATAAACAAGAAAAGCCCAGTAGATGTAATGCGCTGTCCGTAATGGCTTGACTCAGCAAGGTTTCTGTAAAGCACAAGGCAGCAGAGTTTTAAAAGTCCTTGTTTGTGTGGGTGAGGAGATGTAGTTCATCTGTTTCGTAATGGAGAGTGTGGAGATTCGCTAGATGATTGCTCGACAGTGCTGTTCGAAATTCGCACTGTAAGAGCTTGACCAGCACGCTGGCTCGCTTCCCTTGCCTGTGTCTCATGGTGCGCTCAAACAACACAGCTATGTATCCGACTAAAATGTCCAGCAAAATGTCTGAATTCTCCAAAACTGGATTGCAAAAAAGATTGACTGGTATGTGCTGCAGAACGTTCAGCAGTTCGTCCCTGGTAAAACTGATTGGAAAAAAATGGCTAAACACATGACAAACAAATAAAACCAACAAAAGAATTGGAGAGCTCCACACCGAGGCTGCCATCCGCGGTGCCATCTTGTGGAATCTGATTAACACAATGTAATGAAACGATTTAGAAGTCATGAATATTCTTGATGATTTTGATGTAACGATGAAAATATTCCTTTGTAATAAATTCTGCGATCTATTACAGTCTTCAACATGTCTCTCTATTATCTGTGTTGTCCACAGCTGCATCCAGTTTCAGCTTCTGTCGGGCTGCACTGGAGCACACAGTCTCAGCAGGAGAGTTAAACTATCAGCTGCCACGGATGGCTGGGGGAAACTTTACCTGGTATGAGGGCAGAGGACAGAGAGTGACAAGGAGGACTGTCAAACTGCTACAGCAACCGGGCACAGAGGGAATACAGGTACATGACCAGAGCAACACTTATGAACTATACAATAAAGAACAATACTCTCGGTTTTAACAATACACAGGAATCTCAGTGCATAAAAGAGTCTTGTTGTAAAGCCCTGTTAGCACTGAAAAATATTTATGAAAATAGTTCTGCTGGTGAAAATGTTCTTTTATTACTGAAATTCATTCAACTGCCCCCAACAGCAGTTTTGAGGTAAAACAATCCTCTACAAACATGTTGGAGAAAGAATCCCCATTGGCTAGTAAATTTTAGTTTTTACTCACCAGTCTTTTGACTAAATGTAATGTAACTGAAAAATATATTAAACAAACCAAAGAAGGGGTATCTTCACATACAGTGTATGTACTGTATAGTATTCATATATGTAACTTCACACAATATAGTATGCAGGATTGTACATTTGTTTTGTATTTCACTTTTCATCATGTTAATCACATTTTAGCTTTTTTTCTAAATTTACAAATTTCACATTCTTTCAATTCATATGATGTCATGAAATTGCATTTTTAATAATGGTACAAGACCTGCGTGAAGTTGGCCCCCCACCCAACGCAAAACGTCGGCAAAATAGTCTCAATCGTTTGTGCTCCGTTCGTGCTGCTTCGGTTTTTTAGATATTAAAAGAATGTTATAGGTCATTCTGAGGTCAGTCAGCCCCCCACATGCTCCAAATTCATCCCAAATAGTCTCTTTTGTTTGTGCTTCATTTGTTGGTTTGTGCCGGTAAAAGTTTTATTTGTGCTGCTTTGGTTTTTAAAATATTAGACATTGAATTAAAGGCGATGACGTCACCAGCACCCCCACATGCTCTAAATTCACCCAAAATAAGCTCAATCTTTTGTGCTTCTTTGTGCTGGTTTGTGCCGGTAAAAGTTTTGTTTGCGCTGCTTCGGATTTTTAAATATTAGACATTTAATTACAGGCGAATTATAAATGCTGATATTTATTGAATACAATACTGACAGAATAAAATAGATCACTCAATGGTCACAAAAATCAAATATAGTTTAGTAGCAGTCTCGGCCATTCTGATTGCTATATATTAGACTACTATATTATATATTTCTAAAATAGGTCTATCTTGTTTTGTGTGTAGACAGTACGATTTATGAGCAGTGAGCATTTTATTTTGGGTTTGTCATTTAAATCTCTTGCCAAAATGTTGGATGAAGATATTTTAATACAACAACAACTTCTTATCAATGTTTTTGGTCACTATGGTGTTTATTAAAAATGTATTAGTGTTCAGACAGCAGCAGCTCAATATTCATCTGATGTCTGTCGGACTCTTTTTCTGTCACTCACTTTCACCCAGCTCTGGGCACAAGAACAAAAGCTCAAATCTCCTCGATGTGAACACACTTTTAGAGTTGAATTGTTGAAGAATTTCTGTCAAGACTAATCATCACATAATTTGTTCAATAAACAATTATCTTTGCTTCATTCACTGGTGTTTCCTGATTTAACTTATGATTTATTTACATGGAGTATCATCTGCTACACTTCACTGCCACCACTAGGGTCAAGTGACACTTCTGATCAAGATACTCTTGTGGAAATTAGTGTAGAGTTAGTAGGGAAGGGGCTCTCGTATGGATCTGGCTGAGGAGTTTCATCCCTTTCACTCTCTCTCTCCCCAGATCCAGCTGTTCCTCGTAAGCCTGAAGCACGCCTCGGTGCCTCTTCGGTTCACGAGGGCACTGAACCTCTGTAAATCCCGCGCATAATAATAAAGCAGCTGTGGAATTAAGAGACAAATGCGAGCATTGCGATCTGCTTTCGGGCAAAATGCTTCACGCTCGCCCGCTTACTTCCGGGAGTCAGCACCCACATTTCATTCGTGCTCTCGCATGGATCTGGTTGAGGAGCGAGAGACAGGTTCGTCCCTTTCCCTCGCTCTCTCCCCAGACCCAGCTGGTCCTTCCCGTGATCTCAAAGCGCGCTTCGGCGCCTCTTCGGTTTACGAGGGGGGCGGGGCGCTGAACCTCTGTACATTTCAAGCACAATAATAAAGGGGCTGAGAAATTACTCAAGGTTGTTGTGGCTAAAATTCATTAAAACAGCATCGCTGCATAAGAGACACTCAGAGTCAAATTAATAAAAAAAAGTATTTATTCTTGCAAGAATAGGTTCAGTCTAATCCACAGTAATTGCGCTGTGCAAGAGAGTGACACACCCAGGAAGAGATGAACAGCCCTTTTATCTTGTATTTTCAAGGTTCCTTCCCAGCAGCTGTACCATTGGCCTTTTCCAGATAAGGTGTCCACTGTCAGTTTAAATTCTACTTAAAGCACTGCTAAGGTTTAAGTTCATAGGTCCCGAAACAGTCAGTTTCTACTTAAAGCCACAGCTGCCCACCTAAGGTCAAGAAGGTCCTGTCACATATGTTCCTGAAGTGTCACACTTCCCGCACGTACACACATAGACAGTCAAAAAGGAACATTCCATTATTCGATCAATGTAAAATTTCCACAACAATCCATCCTGTTTATCATTCTCTGATAATTGACTAGTCTAGCATAGTAATACTAACACTAATGGTAATATAATAATGCAAGTTTAAGTCATCACATCACACCTATGCTCTTCATTTTTGATTTTTGCATAAACGATCACCCTCTTTAACTTGTGAAATAAGGTTTTTTTTTTTTTTTTAAAAGAAGAAAGCTTAGGCTGTTTATTAGAATAATCCCTTCCAATTTAGCAAGCAAGTAAACGACTTTATCTGAAGCCGGGCTAAATGAATAAACACTGTTATTGCACTCCTGGCATAAAATCAGACCCGCAGTCACCTCAGTATAAACAAGAAATAGTGTACAGATTAAGTAGGAAAAAACACATCAATTTAACATTTTGGGTTATGTCAGCAGGTTATAAAAATCCAAAGAATAAAAGTAAAATAAACCCTCATTTCAAACCCTCCCCCTGTACATCATCTCGTGACACGGATGACCGCTGCTTTTGACCCTTATTTCTTATCATTGCTCTCTTCAGAAAGAAAAAGGAAAGGGAATAAAAACATACGTTAACATACTCAATACATACTGTAGCTGCCACTACTTGTGTCACCATCATCATATTTTTTATCATTGTCATCATTAGTTGAATAGACTGTCATTTTCACCAGTTGAGCAGATGTTCCTGCTTGAACCAGTCTCTGTACTGAGCTGGAAATGCACTTCATAATGCATGGCAAACAAACCAGTATCAACAACCCTATTGCTCCAATTGGCAGTATTGTTTGAAGTATCCAATAAACCCAACCTCCCCACATATTCATGAACCATCCAACCCACGTATCATTGGCCTGTTCAGGCTCCCGTACAGCCTTTCTCATGTGTTCAATTACATTTGTGATGTTGGCACTATAATCTGGAATATTGAAACAACAAGACATTCCTAACATTTTGCAAACTCCCCCTTTCTCTGCAGTTAACATATCAAGAACCAACCTGTTTTGAATGACCGCATCTCTTAACTGTTTCATCTCATCATTTATCATTGTCAAAGCATTTTCTGTGTTTTTCGCTATTGCTAGTACAGTCCATGCTAACCCATTTATCTTATTAATCGTTACCGTTGTACCCACCCCTAAGAACAATGACCACCCCACATTCGCTCCGGGCGTGGTCCATGGATCAGATAATGTGTACCCTGCATAATGTTTTGGCAAAACCCCTGGCAAAATTTCAACATTTCTTTTCTGTCTACTTCTCCCCCCCCCAGGCATGTGATTTGGCAAATACACAGAAGTTCCCACATTCATCAAAGCTGGATAACAACACCCTGACCACCTCTGTGGCATTCAATGGAATGCCCTGTCACCGCACACCCATACTGCAGCTGGTGACGTCTTGTTCGGCCTGTTGAAAGGGCATTTGAAATTAATTTCTTTGTCGTTGATCACTGTTGTACAATTCACTCCGTCCTTGATGTCGATTCTGACCCTACAGTCAGACCATCCTGTTTTCAACAGTCTCGGTCTGTTCAAACAAATGCACACATCTCCTTGTTCGTGCATCACCCTGAGAGGTGAAATGGCCATATCAGCGTGGTTGTATTTCTGCACGTGGTCACAGCTGTCTGCAGGCTGTTTCATTGGTGTCTTTCCTTTCTCCAGATCAGCCACAGCCCTAAGTACGTCAGTCATTTGCTGTGGAATCAGACACTTTGTTTCTTTCACTGTCGCTACGGTCAATGGGACAGCTTTCCAAGCGTGAGACATTTGCAGACAAAGCCAGCAGCTTGTTGATATCTCTAGTTCCTTTTGCAGCATCGCCAGTGCACAGGCCTTGTTCCCCTGGCACTTCAACATGGCTTCCTGTACCTCAGGGTTAATCGGACCTTTCCTTGAGTCTCCGTTTTCCATCCACTCTAACTCCTCCTTTTCTTCTTGTTCGAGCTCAGGTGTCACGGAAGGGTTTGTCGTTGTCATCCGTGATGAGGCTGCCTTAATTACAACAATGTCTATTGTCTCATACCAGTCAGTTCCCCCCAGGTCCAGGCCACAGTAGTACCTGCCTTGGTCAGAAAGTTTTACATTTGTCAGTTCTACTACCATTCCGTACCTGTTGTTGCTGTACATGTTGTTCGAGTGCACCCTGAATCTGTCGTCATGTCCCTTCTTGTGGTCGTAGTAATACGCTTTCACGTTGGCCCACTTGCATGGTTTTTCACAGATGTAAAAACCTGCATATTCTTCAGGGCGTTCCTCGCAGTCCGGACAGTTCGCTTGAAATGGGTTGCAGCCGAAAGTCACACTCGATCCCTCCTTGACCGTGATGATGTCCCCCTCTAGACCTTTCATTGGATACACTTTTGTAAACGTTTCTCTCTTGTCACGTCGTCTGATGGTGCCATTCAGTACAGATGTCTTGGTCCAGTTAGTGGAGTCCCCCGTCAGCAGTGCTCTCAGGCCCTCGGTGAAGTACATTATTATATACAAATTGTCACTGAAAGCAAAGTCAATATGCACATACTTTTACACAGGCCGCACATACCTGGCACTCTGAATGGGTGCCACGGTCTCGGACGCTCCATTTCTCCGGTTAGCTTGATCAGTACTGCAGCTGTATGGCCAGAAATGTGTGAAGGAGTTCAGTCCTTGAAGCACTGAGAGTCTTATCTGCTTTGTTGACTAATAATATCCAGCCGGATATTGGTTGCGCAACTAAGGTTGCCTGCCTCTTCCAGTCTCTTCCTTGTAGTCTTTATCTCGCCCACTCGAACACACAGCTCAAATACAGGGTTTCTGTAGATTTTATTTCTTCAATCCTTTTTAACTCGTACCCTTTCACGACGATGACTCCTTGTGGCCACATGGTGGAGCTCGCTCTGCGCACAGGCCATGTCAGTTCTGTTGAATGTCCTTATGCCTGCACTGATAAAGGTACTTGGTGTTCAGCCTTGATCTTGGCGCTTATTGATGCTCAGTCTGAGTCTCCTCCTGTGATGTAGGCGGGACCTTCCTACAGTGGTTGGCATGCACCCACGTGGCCCTCTCTGCGACCTTCACAGCTGTGTGTGTCGTCAGTATCACTTGGAATGGTCCTAGCCACCTTTTTGCTCTCCAGCTTTTCCTCCTCAGATCTCGAATCACCACGAAATCACCAGGCCTGATGTTATGCAGAAATGTTTCAGCAACTTTCCCCTGAGCAGCCTTCACCTGCACAGAAACATTGGACAACAGAGAAGACATTTCTTTGCAGTAATTCAACATGTCATCCTCACACACATCTGTTGACGGCAGTCTTCGTTTCCCCTCGCCCATTCCCAGGAATGGTGGTCTACCAAAAAGTATCTCAAATGGGCTCAAATTTGGTTTGTTAACACAATTGGGAGTGCTTTAACCCATGTGAGCCCAGTTTCCTCACAGCACTTAGCCAATTTGTTCTTAATTGTCTGGTTCTGTCTCTCAACAGTGCCTCCACTAGCAGCGTGGTAACTGCAGTGTGTTCTCATGTCAATTCCCCAAAACTGACCCACCTGCTTTATTGCCTCATTGACAAAGTGTGTCCCGTTGTCCGAGCTGATTTTTCTTGGAATCCCCCATCTCGGAACAATCTCGGTTAAAAGAGCTTTCGCTACTGCTGCCAAGTCTTGTTTCGAGGTTGGGAAGGCCTCAACCCATTTGGACCACATGTCAACCATCACCAGACAGTGTTTCTGTTTTCCACAAGGGGTTAACTCTATGAAATCAATCATCAGGTACTCAAAGGGTCCCCCTGGGGGTGGCTGGGATGCCATGTCTGTCTTGATTCCCCTTGCTACATTGTGTGTGCTACAAATGACACATCTTTTGCAAAAATTTTCAGCACATATTGTGAAGCCCTTGGTAAACCACAGTTCTTTCATCATTGACACCATCCCTCCCTTTGACACATGATCTTACCCATGAGTCAACTTAGCATAATGTTGAAAGAAGTGTTTGGGTAAACAAGGCATGCAGTCCACACTCATCCACACATTATCTACAAGGCTGCAGCCAGACGCCCTCCATTTGTGTTTTTCAGCCTCTGTTGAAAAGGTCTGCATGCCCTGTAAACAAGAAGGAATGTCAAGATTAGGGTTAGATATTATGGCACATGACGCTTCTTTTGTCTGCTCTGGCGTTTCCTGTTGATACAGAACTGTTATCCTTAGAATGCGCTGTGCACTTACAAATTGCCACCTTGTCTGGTAGCAGAATGGCCTCCAAAAGCTCAGACACAAGAGATGCATTCAATATTGGACGACCGTCTGACTTCAAAAATTTCCTGTGCTTCCATAAAGCACCAAAATCGTGTGTGACTCCAAAAGCATAACGCGAATCTGTGTAAATCGTTACACACTGGTCAGTCATAATTTTACATGCTTCTGTCAGAGCGACTAGTTCAGCTGCTTGAGCCGAGTAATTTGATGGCAATTTGCCAGATGTTACGACTTCAAATTCAGTGGTTATCGCGTAACCAACCTTATTCCTTCCTGTTTGTGGATCTTTTGAAGCCGATCCATCCACAAAGAGGACATTGTCACAATTGTCCAATGGCATGTCTAAAAGGTCTGGATGTGGTGTGCACACCTGTTCAGGCGCTGATAGACAACAATGATGCTCCTCTCCATCCTTCTCTGTGGGGAGAAGTGTGGCAGGGTTCAAAGTTGTGCATCTTTTAACAGTAATGTTTGGCATGTCCAATAAAATTGTGTGGTATCTCAGCCATCGGGCTGTGGATAAATGTGATGTTTTCTGCTCTTGCAAAATCGTGGAGACTGCATGTGGGACCATTAGAATCAAATCAGAATACCCCACAAATTCCCTGGATGCCAGTACTGCCATTTCAGCAGCTGCCACCGCCCTCAAACAGTGTGGTAGACCTGCTGCTACTGCATCAAGTTTGGTTGAAAAATATGCCACAGGTCGCAGTCTTGTCTCCATGAGTCTGCAAAAGAACAGAAGTCATAAACCCACTTTTCTCATCCACCATCTGAACAAACGGTCTATCTGTGATGGGTAGGCCCAACGTGGGGGCCATGGCCAGTTGTATTTTCAAGTTCCCAAATGCCTCCCCCGCCTCGCTTGTCCAAACAAGCCTATCACATGACCTCAACCCTTTCCCTGTTGTCAGGGCTCGTAAGGGCTGTTCAAGAATTGCATAATTAGGAATAAATGTACGACAGTAAGCACACATTCCCAAAAATGACAATAATTGTTTTTTTGTAACTGGTTTTGGCACATCTTTTATGGCCCTCACTCGTTTTTCAGAGATGGATTTGCTGTTTGGTTTAATAACATGCCCCAAAAACATAATTTCCTGTTTTACAAACTGTAATTTTGAAAGACTGACCTTGTGGCCCACTCTTGCCAGATGCTTCAAGAGAGTCACAGAGTCAGCCACACATGTGGCTTCATCACATGCACAAATTAGCAAATCATCCACATATTGCAACAGAGCCGTCCCAGCTGTCAGTGTTAGGGTCTGTAGACTCCTTCGGAGAGCCTCATTATATATTGTTGGGGATTCACAAAAACCTTGGCAAAGCCGAGTAAAGGTGTACCCCTCGTTATTGAAATCAAACGCAAACCAAAATTGACTTTCCTCGTCCACTGGGACGCTAAAGAAAGCATTAGCCAAATCCACCACAGTGAAATACATTGCATTTTGTGGGATTTGTGACAAAATTGTATACGGGTTTGGAACACGAGCAGCCCTTGCAATGACAGCTGAATTCACGGCCTGAAGATCTTGCACAAATCGCCACTCAGTCTGTGAATTCTTGTCTCTTATTTTCTTCACAGGGAAAATTGGAGTGCGAACTGGAGAATCATTGCATTTTATTATAATGCCCTCTTTCAATAAAGAGTCAAAAACTGGCATAATTCCCTCCAGCGCTTCCCTCTTAAGGGTGTATTGCGCTTGACATGTAATCTTGTTGCCACGGGTTCGTTTTCATTTGATTCCAGTGGAGTTTCTCCTGGCCCTGATGCGGTCGGTCTCTCTCTCTAAAGTTTACGAGGTAGAGCTGGAACTTCTCAGTCCAGGTGGCCAAACACCATCCGCTCTCAGGGTCCAGAAGGCACTTCCAAGGAATCCCACTTCTGACACCAAATTGTTGTGGCTAAAATTCATTAAAACAGCATTGCTGCATAAGAGACACTTAGAGTCAAATTAATAAAAAAAAGTATTTATTCTTGCAAGAATAGGTTCAGTCTAATCCACAGTAATTGCGCTGTGCAAGAGAGTGACACCCCCAGGAAGAGATAAACAGCCCTTTTATCTTGTATTTTCAAGGTTCCTTCCCGGCAGCTGTACCATTGTCCTTTTCCAGATAAGGTGTCCACTGTCAGTTTAAATTCTACTTAAAGCACTGCTAAGGTCTAAGTTCATAGGTCCCGAAACAGTCAGTTTCTACTTAAAGCCACAGCTGCCCACCTAAGGTCAAAAAGGTCCTGTCACATATGTTCCTGAAGTGTCACACTTCCCGCACGTACACACATAGACAGTCAAAAAGGAACATTTCATTATTCGATCAAGGTAAAATTTCCACAACAAGGTGATTATGCGGGCTGTGGCCAGACTACAGCTAGACTGGCCACGCGAACAAGAGACCCTCCCCTAAACGCTCCAAACTAGAAGACAAATTTCTGTCTGGTGGCCAAAATAATTAAATAAATAAAATAGGGAATGGAACTCTATATCAGTCCCTTCCTTTCTTCTATGACCTCCATAACAAGTATTTTCTTTATGGTGGAAATTTATACTTCCTGTGTCTTCGTGCCCTCGACGTTGGTGTATTCAACTATCGTGGGTGCTGAAGCTCGGGGGTATTCGTTGAGCTGCCGGTAGAAGAGACACCTGTGGGTTTATTCTCGCCTGGCTCGGCATCATCGCTAAAGAGACCTACTCTCCCCCCTTGTGGGGGTAGTTCCCCTCGGGATGGGGCGCGTGTATCATCCACTTCGGCCCTCCCGATACCCTCGCTTCACTCCCACCACCTTTGGTGTTTCGGGTGATAGAGGCTTCCAACAAAGAGTTGGGTGTACCGTTGCTTCCTGCCTTGATCCAGGACGTGGAAACTTCTGCCAGGTATTTCTATGTGGGTTCTAGAAACAGTAGAAAGAGGCTACAGAATTCAATTTGCTCGCTGTCCTCCCAGTTTCAACGGTGTGGTTCCCACTACCATGAAACTGGGACAGGCATGTCTACTGTGGAAAGAACTGCAAAATCTCTTGGTCAAAGGGGCCATAGAACATGTTCCCCTTCCAGAGAAAGAGTCAGGCTATTACAGCAGATACTTCCTGGTTCCCAAGAAGGGTGGGGGGTTGCGTCCGATTCTAGATCTTCGAGGCTTGAACCGCTCGGTGACTATCAAGACGATTGTGTCACAAGCCCAACATCAGGTTTGGCTGGTCACCATCGATCTCATCGACGCACATCTTCATATAGAGCCACAGCACAGGAAGTTCCTGAGGTTCGCTTTCAGGGGTGAAGCCTTCCAGAATCGGGTTCTTCCATTTGGCCTAGCCCTATTAACCCGCACATTCAGGAAATGCATGGATGCAGCACTGGCTCCTCTGCGACTCCAGGGCATCCGCATTCTGAATTATATAGACGACTGGCTGATTCTAGCGCAGTTCCAAGAACTGACAGTTCAGCACAGGGATATCGTCTTGACTCATCTGGGGGTTATATGGAATTCGGTCATGATGCAGGCACAATCGTCTCCCGCACGAATCGTTTCCATTCAGAACACCCTGAGCAAGGTCAGGCTAGGTCGAGGTTGCACTGCTCGTCAGTATCATTGAATACTAGGTCTCATAGCGTTGGTGTCCGCGGTGATCCCTTCGGACCTTCTGCACATGAGACTGCATCAGCTGTGGCTAGAAGCCAGGGGGTTTTATCCGAGGGCCGGTCCCCTAAGGCAAATAAGGGTTACGCGCCACATGCTTCATTCCTTTTCTATGTTGTTCAGACCCCGGTTCTTACCTTGGGTCCCACTCTAGGTGCGTCTTGTCGTCGCAGGCTGCTAACGACAGAGGCCTCCCTGACGGGCTGGGTAGTGGCCTTAAGTGGTCGTCTGGCTTAAAGGGATAGGCGGGTCATCAGTTCGGTTGTCACAGTAACTGTCTCGAGCTGATGGCCGTATTTCTGGCCCTGAAATATTTCCTCCTGAGGCTGCCACGTCTTGGTGCGGGTGGGCAATACAGCGGTAGCCTCTTACGTAATCCATCGGGGGGATCCACGTTCCCATCAGCTGAATTTATGGCATGTTGGATCCTCCTTGGGGCCCAGGGCAGCTCCTGTCACTCAGGACAGTCTCATCCCTGGATGCCCGTGTGTGTGGGAGCAGATTTATTCTGAGTTAGTGAACAAATCTGGGTGAGATTTCACAGGGCAGAAGAGGACCTCTTCGCCTCTATGATAGCGCAATGTCTCCTCTACTTCTCCCTAAGTCCCCCAGCCCCCTTGGGTCTGGACTTAAAGGCACATACATGACCCTGTATGCGTTTTTGTCCCCCGGTTTTTCTGCTCCCGGGAGTCTTGGCAAGGTTCGCCAGTAAGGGTCTTGCCTCCTACTAATGGCGCTGCGCTGGCCGAACAGGATATGTTTCTCGAATACCTCTCCTCGACGGCTCGCCTTGCGCGATTCCGAACAGGGAGGACCTTCTCATCCCTGGCCCGAATTGTGAAACCTTTCACACTTGGCCCCTAAGGGTACCAACTGAGGTTCACAGGGCTTTCTCTTGAGGTTATCGAGACCATTTCAAGTGCTAGGGCTCCCTCCACTTGGAACTGATCTGGGTAGATTTTACAGGGCAGAAGAGGACCTCTTCGCCTCTGTTGATAGCGCAATATCTCACATAATATCTTCTCCCCGAGTCGCCCAGTCCCCCCCCCGCCCCAAGTTCATATTACAGAACCAGCTAACTGCCAGTTTACTTCAGTTCTGGATTTTCTGTAGAAAGAACTGTCAGCGGGCACTTGCCTCGCCACTGCCAGGTTCTATGTGGCCTCCACTGCGGTTTGCCACGCCTTGGTGGGCGGGGTGCCCCCTAAGAGGCATCCTTGCTCGGACCTCTTCATAGGGTAAGACCCCCTTTTTAGACCTCTAGAGTCAGCGTTTGGTAGACTTCTGACTCTCAAGATGGTTTTTCTTATGGCAATTACGTCTCTAAGGAGACTTGGGTACCTACAGGCTCTGTCTCTTTTGCCGGCCTGTTTAGAGTTTGCCCCAGCTATGACCAAAAGCATTCTTTGCACCCTCACCCTAACTACCTGCGACCCTTGGCCGGTTATTTTCTAAGCCTTCTGCTCCCTGCCGTTTGTAATGCCGGAGCAGCTAAGACTTCTCAGACTTTGTCCAGTCTGTACCCTTTAGACTTATGTCCACCGCTTTTGCTAGTGGCGTAAAGTCAGGGCAGCAATTCTTCACTTGGAAGCCATGACCGGGGGCGGTCACCTCCTGGCAGACTATGTCACTGTGGGTGAGGGACATTATTGCCCGGGCCTATGCGGTGCGCGGTCAAGCTTCGCCAGTAGGTTTTAGGGCGCACTCTACCAGAGGGCTCTCCTTCTCTAAAGCCTTGGCTAGAGGTCTCCCTCTGCAGCAAGTTTGTGATGCGGCAGGTTGGTCCTCTCCGCACACATTCATCAAATTTTGTGGTTTAGATGTTTGTTACTCCGGGCTCTTATGCCCTTGAGTCGACATCTCAATCTCATGTCTCTACAAGTTTGTGATGCGGCAGGCTGGTCCTCTCTGCACACATTCATCAAATTTTATGGTTTAGATTTTTGTTACTCTGGGCTCTTATGCCCTTGAGTCGACATCTCAATCTCATGTCTCTACAAGTTTGTGATACGGCAGGCTGGTCCTCTCCGCACACATTCATCTGGTTTTATGGTCATGTTACTAGATGTTCATGCTACCCCCTGGGCTCTTACGCCCTTGGGTCGACATCTACACTTATGTCTAAGCAAGTTTGTGATGTGGCAGGCTGGTCCTCTCTGCACACATTCTTCAGGCTCTATGGTTTGGATGTTCATGCTAATCCGGGCTCTTACACCCCTGAGTCGACATCTGAAGCTCATGTATAAGAAAGTCTGTGATGCGGCAGGTTGGTCCTCTCCGCACACATTCATTAGACTTTTATAGTTTGGATGTTTTTGCCACCTGGTCAAGTTTGTGACGTGGCGGGCTGGTCCTCACATTCAGCAAATTTTATGGGTTTGATGTTTTGCTATTCCGGACTCTTACGTCCTTGAGCCGACATCTCAGCTCATGCCTGAACAAGTTTGTGATGCGGCAGGCTGGTCCTCTCTGCACACATTCATCAAATTTTATGGTTTAGATGTTTGTTACGCCGGGCTATTATGCCCTTGAGTCGACATTTCAAGCTCATGTCTGAGACCTCTCGCGTTATTGTGAGCACACTTCACAACCGTAGGGGTCCGGACAGCCCCAGTGCGGCGACGTGGGTATTGCGTTCCCATAGCGCTTAGCAAAGCACAGCATCATAGTGAAGCTTTTTGTAAAGGGAACGTCTCGGGTTACATGTGTAACCCTTGTTCCCTGAAAAAAGATTCATGCCTGAAATGGTTAAATACAAGTTCTCTAAAACATCAAAAAGGGAATACACAATTTTGAAGCCTGGCATCTGGACACATGTGATAAATAATCACATATTGCAAGAAGTGAAATGCCTCTGCACATTTGCCTTTAAAAGAGCCAAGGTCTATCCATCAGCCACAGAGAAATACATAGAAATCAGAGGCAACTCTAAGGAGTGTCATGGCCACATTCATAGAAAATGTGACAGAGCGCCTGAAATGAACAGCCCAATGGTGCTCAAGTGTTTAATTAAAAACACTGATGACTCCCTGCACACTGGCTGTTCCAAGCGTGCAATGTCTGGTAACTTGCGTGTGCAGATAGCCAAAGATCTGTGTGAGGGTAGAATGGAACCCCATGTATGGAACCCCAGAGGCAACAAAGCTGATGGATTTTGGAGATCCTGAGCCAAGTCATCTGCCTAATTTGGCCACCCTGCACAAAGCAAAGCAAGAGAGAAATTATTTAGAATTAGGTGACAAGGATCCCATTGTTTCACTGCAGATGTTAAAATACAGTGCACTGCACAGTGGTCGCATTAAAGACATTGGACTGGACAAGTTTTTCTGTCACTATTGGAGTCAAACACAAATGTATATGTACAAGTCATTCTCAAAGACATCTACTAACTCCACTGTGAAACTACAGCGACCAGATGGCAAGTCTGGCCATATATTCTTATATCAGGGCATTCTGGCAGAGGATGAGAGCTCAAGTGTCCCAGAGGTGCAAATGCTGTCAGAGAGACACAATGTTAATGCAATAACACATTGGCTGACAGAATGGATACGCGCAGGGGCACCAACTCCAAAAGAGGTTGTGAGTGACTTTTCTCTGGCTTTGCTCGGCGCTCTGGTCAAGGCTTTTACTCCTCATCCTGATCTAAATACCTACATCAATGAGTGTTGTGGTGTCTTACTCGGTAAACAGTCAGCAAAAGTACCACCTTGTTTGATCTGCCAGTGGGACTGCTTGAAGAATAGGGCAATGTCAGTTCTGGAACCCCCCTCATATCAGAAAGGTGCAAGAAATACCTGAAAGCCAGAATTGCAGAAGAGTCCAGTCATCATTCCAGATGTAGAGGGTGAGGACCTGGAAGTGGATGCATGTGACCAAACACAGACAGACCTACGACAGTGGATAACAGACATATTTGAGGAGAGCAGGTCACTTGCCATTGGTAATGGGGATCATGATAATATGCACTTCCTCCCTGAGATTATTCCCAATATAATCTGGCTTGCAAATTACATACCACTCTGGACAAGGGTAATGATCCCTCACTTTCGAAGCACCAAAATCACCGCAAGTTCAGCCAATGTTGAAGCAGAGATCAAAAACATCAAACATGGCCTTTTCGAAGCATGAAAACTTGCCTATTCTGGTGGATGGATTCATTGCAACATGCAAATTTGTTCTGCAAAACAAAAAGATGAGGAAAAAGTTGAAGAGGATGCAGCTGTTGCAACAGTGATCATCACAGGAGCCAATCCACTACCCACCACAACTTGCAGTGTAGATGGAAATACATAAAAGGATGCTTCCTGTTCTGGGAAATCTGACAATGTCACAAACATCCATCCAACATATGAAGACGCTGTTGAAAACTGGAGAGACCTAGCGGTTCCACCCAAAAAGAGGAAGAGGAATTCATACCTCTCTACTTGTCCTGAATGTCTCCATGCAGATCCATCTGAAAAGAAAAGAATGAAAGTGGACCTATTGAAAAACGTTCATGTGTTTCCCAGTATTGTGGTCTCAGCACACAAGTCACCCGGGAGGTTCCATTTGTTTGTACTTCTGTTGCTGTACTGCAGGCTTCTGGCATGGCTCATCTTCAGGCCGCAGTGGAAGAAGGCCTTACCCTTCTGGAGTCCCCCTACCTCAGGCCAATACAAAGTCTGTCACAGTGTCACTCTGCATTCAAGACAGATACCTCAGGAAAAGTGCTCAGTTACAGTCTGGGATAACTGCTGCGGATTGACACTGACCTGGGAAGCAACTCCACAGAATTTCCTTTGTGTGAATTTCCCTCCAATCTGATGCTCCAAGGAGAGAGATTTGCTTTAAGGACAATCATTGCTTTCAAAAGAGGCTTAACCCAGGATGCTCTTGGACATTATGTGGCCTACTGCAGGAGGTCTCCATGTGTCTGGGAGATGTATGATGACCTGAGAAGTGGAGTGACAGGAGCGTCAGAAAAACACAAATTATGCCCACATGCTGTATTATACACAAAAGACTGATTGAATTGTTTCAATTTAATTTCACAAATACAAGTATTTTTGTTATATGCCACACACCCTTGTTTTCCTACTCCTGTTTGGAGAAGTAGTATCTGCTTTTCTGGAAATCGGGCTTCTCAAGTCTATTATTCTGTGTGGTACATTATTTGTGTTAATGGATGTTCGATACTACACAGTAATTAAATTGCAAAAGTAAAATAATTTTGGCTTCTTAATTCATTGAGTCACGAGTTTCCACACACACGCACACATACACACACACACACACACACACACACACACACACACACACACACACACACATATGTACTAGTCAAAAGTTTGAAAACATTAAGATTTTTTTATGTTTCTGAAAGAAGTCTCTTCTGCTCACCAAGGCTGCATTTATTTGATTAAAAATTCAGAAAAACAGTAATAGTGTGAAATATTATTCCAATGTAAAACAGTTGTTTTCTATCTGAATATATTGTAAACTGTAATTTATTCCTGTGATCAAAGCTGAATTTTCAGCATCATTACTTCAGTCTTCAGTGTCACATGATCCTTCAGAAATCATTCTAATATGCTGCTCAAGAAAAATGCATTATTATTATCAGTTGAAAACAGTTGTGCTGCTTTATGTAAAGTGTTATATATAATACTTTTATTTAGCAAGGACAAATTAATTTGATCAAAAGAAAAAGTAAGAGACATTTATATGGTATTATATGGTATATTCTATTTCAAATAAATGCTGTTCTTTTTACCTTTCTATTCGCCAATGATTCCACACAAATATTAAACATGAAAAAATGGTTTTAAACATTGATAAAAAATAAGAACCATTCTTAATAATTGTGCACCAATAATAATGATAATAGTTGAGCACAAAATCAACATTTTACTATGATTTCTGAAGGATCATGTGACATTGAAGACTGGAGTTTTTTTTATTTTATTATGCCAGTCAAATTGACAATTGTCATTCCAACACATAATATAAAATAGAGCATATATAGACTACAAATAGGAAAGACAAAACAAAAATTTAAAAAAAAAATTAAAATTAAAAACAAACAAACAAACCATTGAAGACTGGAGTAAGGATGCTGAAAATTCAGCTTTGACATCACAGAAATACATCATCGCCTTTAATTCAATGTCTAATATTTTAAATACCAAAGCAGCACAAACAAAACTTTTACCAGCACAAACCAGCACAAAAGAAGCACAAACAAACTAGACTATTTGGGGTGAATTTGGAGCATGTGGGGGGCAGAGACCCAGAATGACCTACAAATATTCTTTTAATATCTAAAAAACCGAAGCAGCACAAACAAAAAATTTTACAGCACAAACGAAGCACAAACGATTGAGACTATTTTGCCGATGTTTTGCGTTGGGTGGGGGGCCAACTTCACGCAGGTTGATACAAGCTGTTGCCTCTATTTTAAATTTCATACACATTTTTGGTTACCCAAGAAGTAATGTTAGGTAACTACATGTACTGTACTTAATATGGGTTAAATTTAGGGTTGGGGTTATGTTTAGGGTTAGTACCTAATAATTACTGTAGTTGTTGCAATTATATAGTATGTAAATGTAGAACAGTACTGTAAAATAAAGTGCTACCACATTTTTTAACAAAATATTTACAAGATTGGAACCTAATATTTAACATAGAATTACTTGCATAACAATTAGGCTATAATTTTATAATTACAATTTATAATTACATTGTAAAAGTGATAATTTTAGTGCTACTATATCAACAAAACAATGAAAAAAAATGACCAAACCCCTTCATAGATGCAGCATCAGCCTATTTGTTAAATTATTTATTATTTATTTTCTGAAGTTAAAATATTTCATAATGTATGATTGTGCATTTAAATATTTATGTATTTACACAATGTTTTGTATGAACTTGTTTGATTTACATAGAGTTTACATTGACATGCATAACAACCACTAAATCGATACTGTCTCTTTAAGAGAACTGCTCCACAAGCAAGTGTTTATGGTTGAATGAGCGGAGCGCACATTAACAAGAGAGAAGTTGCAGTTGTTTATACCTCATCCATAAAATGTGTTATTAGTATGTTTATTTTTTCCTTTTTGATCACCAACTGTCTGTAGATAACCAAAGGGATATAAAAGACACATAAAATGAAAATGTGTTGCGTGGATCTCATCTTTGGTCATAAAATACACGGACCGAGCCAAAAGAAAATGTTTACGTGCATAATAAGTATTGACTTGCTTTTACAAATATTCATTGTGCAAGTTCTCAAATTTAAATCTACAAGCTCTTGAGTTTTGCAACACTTTTAACTTCCAACAGCCATTCAACAGGGCAGGCACAGGTGGAAGTGTGCAGAAAATAAGGTCAATTTCATTCAGAATGCACGCTCACGAGTCACAACACGCTGTAAAAGACGAGGCTGAATCCAGCTTCATAATCGCCATTTTCTTATTCAGTATATTTGAAAGATTTCGGTGCTTCGCCATTACACAACTCAATAACTGGTGAGTGAAATCTTAATATTTACTCCCCATTGGCTAATAACAGATATTTTTGTCACATAGCATGAAATTTAACTCGCATATGCGAGTGAATCATACAGATATATTATGTAGAGGGCTGCAAAATGTCCACATTGTGGCGCCAAAGCGAGTTGTATTTTTAGTTGTAAATGATGTAATAAAGTCAAGAGGAATGCATTTTTTTAACCATTCACCCTAACCCAAGCCTCAACCCTAAACCTAACCATCAGTGGAGTAAAACTGTAGTTTCAGAGCGAAAATGTAACCTCTGAAACATGCTCACCATTGTTTATGTGAACGTGATTACTTCCTGGTTTCCACTGGACCAGAACCTGTCTTAAAGAATGCTCATGCAACATGCTATAAGTGGCGCCACATTGAAAGGCGAACATGTTTGCATTGATGCAAAAACATCTGTTGGGGTTGACACTGGTCAGTAATTCGGCAGAACTTGGTAGATTTTTGGGTATAAGGACAATCGTAAGCAGCATGTTGATTTATCACATCGTCATCCCATTGTGTTTGGATAATTTGTGCAAATTATTGCAAAGAAAAAAGGTTTGTCTTTAATCAAAATGAAATTACTTTGAAATCAGCCTTGAAAACAACTTTCCTTACCCCTCCAAATACCCAGCTCCATTGTGGTGTGTAAAGCCCACTTTTCATGATCTAAAGAATTCATGATGGTTAAAACTAAGCCCTGCGTTTGTTTTATCATTGAAAATGCTTTTTGACTCAAATAGGTTGTCATGTTGACTTTAAGACATCTAACATTCCTCTTAACATACATCCTAATACATTTATGTCCTCCTTTCCCAGCTCAAAAGGACATGTAGAGGTTTATTTGTTTATTTACAGCATTAACGTCATGATATTTCACATGTCCAGCTGCAACTTAAACTTCTCTTCTGCACTATCTTTCAGTGTTAGCCCTTACTAGATGCCTTTTTTCACTGTCCTATCAGTCTCTTATTCCACTTTCTTTGATAAGAAAAAAAAAACTGCTCTTGATATCTGATTATACGGAGGATAGAAAAAGTCTGCACACCCCTGTTAAAATGCTAGGTTTTTGTGATGTAAAAGAATGAGACAAAGATAAATCATGTCAGACATTTTTCCACTTTTAATGTGACCTATAATGTGAACAATTGAAAAACAAACTGAAATGTTTGTGGGGGAAAAAAATAAAATGAAAAACCTTACAATAACCTGGTTGCATAAGTGTGCACACCCTCTTATAACTGGAGATGTGGCTGTGTTCAGAATTAACCAATCACATTCAAACTCATGATAAATAGAAGTCATTACACACCTGCCATCATTTAAAGTGACTCACAAATAAAGTTCAGCTGTTATAGTAGGATTTTCCTGACATTTTAATTGTTCTCAGAGCAAAAGCTATGGTCCGCAGAGAGATTCCAAAGCATCAGAGGGATCTCATTGTTGAAATATATCAGCCAGTAGAAGGGTACAAAAGAATTTCCAAAGCATTAGATATACCATGGAACACAGTGAAGACATCATCAAGTGGAGAAAATATGGCACAACAGAGACATTACCAAGAACTGGACATCCTCCAAAATTGATGAAAAGATGAGAAGAAAACTGATCAGGGAGGCTACCAAGAGGCCTACAGCAACATTAAAGGAACTGCAGGAATTTCTGGCAAGTACTGGCTGTGTGCTACATGTGACAACAATCGTCTAGGTTACGGATGTAACCTCCATTCCCTGATGGAGGGAACAAGACATTGTGTCGAAGAAGCAACACTAGGGGTCTCTCTCTTGAGAGCCTTTTGCATCTCTGATCTATGAGAAAAGGCCAATGAGAAATTGGCAGACAGAATTTGCATGTCGCGCCCCCGGACATACGGGTATAAAGGGAGGGAAATGCGTCTGTTTCATTCAGGATTTTTCTGAGGAGTCATCCAGGGAGCCAAGTTAGTGGGATCTCCTTGGGTAAAAGCACACAGTATTACCTCAGCAGAGGGAAAAGGCGCTAGGTGCAAGTGGTCCACCCGGTCAGTTGTCACCGCATTACCAAGTTTTTACCGGCTCGGACTTGAAAAAACATGGGACGAAACCAACTCAACCCTGAGATTGTAAAATCTCATAAAGGTATTGAGTGTTGCCCAACCCGCTGCTCTGCGTAAGTCTGCTAGGGAGGCGCCTTTGGCCAGTGTCCATGAGGATGCCACACTTCTTGTCGAGTGTGCTCGGACCCGCGAGGGGGCGGGCACGGCCTGGGTGTGATAGGCCAATGATATGGAGTCAACTACCCAGTGGGAAAGCCTCTGTTTAGAGACAGCGTTCCCTTTCCGCTGTCCGCCAAAGCAGACAAAGAACTGCTCAGAATGTCTAGAGCTCTGCGTGCGGTCCAATAAGATACGCAAAGCACGTATCGGACACAGCAAAGAAGGGGCTGGGTCTGCCTCCTCCCAGGGCAGCTTCGCTTGCAGGTTCACTACCTGGTCTCTGAAGGGAGTCATAGGAACCTTGGGCACGTAGCCCTGTCACGGTCTTAGGATCACATGAGTGTCTGCCGGACCGAACTCCAGGCAGGTGTCACTGACAGAGAACGCTTGCAGGTCCTCGACCCTCTTGATGGAGGCGAGCACAATCAGGAGGGCCGTCTTCAGGGAGAGAGCCTTGAGTTCAGTTGATTCTAGCAGCTCGAAAGGGGGTCTCTGAAGGCCCGAGAGGACCACTGAGAGATCCCAGAAGGGGAACAGGCTTGGCCGGGAGGGATTCAATCTTCGGGCACCTCTTAGGAACCTGATAATCAAGTTGCACTTACCCTAAGACTTGCTGTCTACTGCGTCGTGGTGCCAATTCGGGGTGTAAAGTTGCCTGGTAGAGGGAGCTCTGGCTTGGTTGATTGTGTCAACGACAGCAGGTGGTAGGCAGCTAGATCTTCCGCGCCCCATCAGGGGCCAGTCGTGGAGGTTCCAGAGGTCTGGGTGCGGATGCCAAAGGGTGCCCCGTCCCTGAGAAAGAAGGTCCTTCGCCAGGGAGGGGCTGTCGCGAGGAGCACGAGATCCAAGAACCAAGTACAAGAGGGCCAATAGGGGCCACCAGAGTCACTTGTTCCTCGTCCTCCCTGAACTTGCATAGCACCTGTGCAAGAAGGCTCACTGGGGGAAATGCATACTTGCACTGCCCCGTGGGCCAGCTGTGTGCCAGTGCGTCTGACGTCCTTTCCCCGAACTAGCGGGAGAAACCTCCGCAGGGTACAGCTAACAACTCTAGGCAATTGATGTGCCAGCGCAGCAGGGGCCCTTTCCAATGGCCCGCGGCTGCATGCCCGTTGCACACGGTGCCCCAACTCAGTTTGGAGGCGTCTGTGGTGACCAGGACGTGTGGGGACACCTGCTGCAAAGTGACTCCTGTCTGTAGAAAGCAGAGTCTGTCCAGGGTTTGAAAGTTTGGCGGCAGGCGAGGGTGATAACACGCGGTGCATGCCACAGCACCATGCTCATCTCGGAACTCGAGTCTGGAGCCAGTGCTGAAGCGGTGTCATATGCATCAACCCCAGTGGTGCGACCGCCGCGGAGGACGCCATATGCCCCAGGAGCTTCTGGAAATGTTTTGGAGGGACCGTCGTGCCCAACCTGTAACGAGGTGAGGCATTTCAGCACTGACTGCACGCGCTCGTTGGTGAGGCACGCTGACATTGAGACTGAGTCTAACTACATGCCAAGAAAAGAGATGCTCTGAACCGGAGCGAGCTTGCTCTTTTCCCAGTTGACCTGAAGCCCTAAACGGCTGAGGTGCCTAAGCACCTGATCCCTGTTGGCGCATAGTAACTCTCGGGAGTGGTCCAGGATGAGCCAGTCGGTAAGGTAGTTGAGTATGCGAATGCCTGCTTCCCGAAGCGGGGCAAGGGTTGCCTCTGCAACCTTCGAAAAGACGCGAGGGGACAAGGACATGCCAAAGGGGAGGACCTTGTACTGATTGTACTGTTGCGAACCATAAAAAGGGCTGATGTCTAGGCAAGTTTGAGACATGGAAGTACGTGTCCTTCAGGTCGACCACTGTGAACAAATCTAGATGCCGGACGCAGGTTATGTTTTTGCGTGATCATTTTGAACGGGAGTTTGTGCAAGGCCCTGTTTAAAACTCGCAAGTCCAAGATCGGTCATAAGCCGCCGCCTTTCTTGGGTACGATGAAGTAAGGGCTGTAGAAACCCTTCTTCATCTCGGCTGGAGGGAAAGGCTCTATTGCGTTTTTGAGTAAGAGGGTCGCGATTTCTGTGCGCAAGGATTTGGTATCTTCGCCATGTACTGTGGTAAAGTAGACACTCCCGAAGGGGAAGGGGGGGCCTGGCAAACTGAATTGCATAACCGAGTCGAATGGTTCTGTAAAATCATCTCCACTCCGGCGGGGCTTCGCAGCGGAGTGGAGCTGGTAATGTGGCGTCGGAAGGCAGAGGTGACCCAGAGAAAGAGGAAATTGCTCTGTTATTGAAAATGTGCAGCAAATACCTTTAACTGAAGGTTCTCTTCCTGGCCCTCCACTGGGGGACGGAGTGGTCTGCTTACCAGCTCTGGAACAAACGTCTCGATCTCTGGGTCGTCCGTCTCAGGAACGCTTGAGGAACAAATCAAGTAGCCGTGAGGGGGGATGGTTCTCTAGTCCAGTCTCACGCTCGCGGTGGCCCGGGAAAGCATAGTGGACATCTGCGCGTCAGCCTCTGACTGGGCGAGCAGACCCAAAGGTGGCGGCCCGGGCGAGTCATCAGAACCAGACGCCACTGTGACACTCTCCGATACAGCGGTGATGTCGTCATCCAATTCCGGGGGCTCAAGGGAGAATGCTAGCTGGCCGTGAGGCAAGCCGCACTCATCCTGAGCTCGGACAGAAGCAAGCAAGCGTGCCGGGGGGGCGGGTGGTTCGAGGGGATTTACCCGGCGAAACCGAATCCGTCATTATCCCCAAATCGCATTCATCGCCAGCGGCGCCGGCCCCAATCCCGTAGGAAGGAGGCGAGAAGTGGCTTTCTATCGTTGAAGAAAGAAAGCCGCGACCGCAATGCTGCCATGGCTATGTTCTCATACTGAGAACATGAACCATTCTTAAAACACTGCCTGCGTGTCATCGTAGCCCAGGTGCGCGAGGCAGCTTTTATGACCGTCAGAAGTGGAGAGAAATGAACCATATCCAGAAACTCGAAAGCAGATCGCTGCTCACACAACCGGTCGGCTACGAAGAAAATTTCTGAATGAAACAGATGCGTTTTCCTCCCATTATACCCGTATGTCTGGGCGCGGGACATGCAAATTCTGTCTGCCAATTTCTCATTGCCCTTTTCTCATAGATCAGAGATGCAAAAGGCTCTCAAGCGAGACCCCTAGTGTCGCTTCTTCGACACAACATTCAAATGTGTTATGGTCTGCCATAATTCCAAAAGGTATGTTCTTTACGCTCTGTTATGTTGTTAATAATTGATTTGAAATGAGTGATTAAAAAATACTCTTTTATAATGTGTCCTCATAAAATAAAGGTGTAGTAGAGTGGCGGGCGATAGTGTGATTTATTTATTTTTATGTTTAATATCTTAGTTCTGGATAACTGTTAACAATGATAAAATGGTTTTGTTGTGTTTTGAGAATCACTTTATATAGAACGGATTTTATGCCTCTTTTCTTATCTGAGGATTGGCTCAGAATTGCATGAGAGCTCTCTCTCTCTCCCTCTCTCTCTCTCTCTCTCTCTCTCTCTTTCTCTCCACACCGCCCTCCCCCCATCCCACCAACCCCCCCCCACACACACAACACCACCGGTAAGTCTAAATGGAGATACATACCACACATTGGTGGATTCAGGATGTTCTCAAACCTCCATTCACCAATGCTTGGTGCAAGACATGGCATGGGGCACAGATAAAAGGGTAAGGATGCAGTGTGTGCACAGGGATATTCATAGGTAGCCAGTGGTTACCATTGAGATACTATTCAGGGGGAAAATGCATAGAGTAGAGGCCATGATTAATTCCCGTCTCACCCATTCATGGGAACAAATTGGCCTGATTTTAAGAATCTATTAAGGGAAATATGTGTGGAAGATCCTGTAGTATGTTGTCTCAGTCTGTGACATGCGATGCTATGGCTGGAGAGACAGTGCCAAGGCCGTCTATGTATGCTCCATAACATGATGATGTAGGGGAGAGAGTTCCTGTCCTCAGGGAATTCCCTGAGGAGGATTTCCTTCTAGAGCAGTTTCGGGACAAGTCTCTGAAGCATGCGTTTGACCAAGTGAGAGTAATCGATGGTCAACAACTCCGGCTTGATGTAGCACCCATACCCATATTTTTCTATTATCAAATATAGGTTGTATCGAGTGATGCAGGACACTCAAACGGAAGAAAATACAACCCAAATGTTATTACCAGAGGGCCGTCGGGAAACCCTTTTCCAGGCGGCTCACCATAATCCAATGGCTGGCCTTCTAGGGCACGAGAGAACACTTAACCGAATAATGGCCTGTTTGTTTTGGCTGGAGATTCACAGGCTGGTGTGCATGTCATGAATATCAGTTGGTGAATCCACCAGCCACCCCAGTAGCGACATTGCGCCCTCACACAAAATTAAAAATAAGAAGAAACATAACTAGTCACAGAAAATATAATGAAATGTATTGGGTCACACAGGGAATTCTACCCGATTACAATTTTTTTTTTACCATAGTTTTAACAATAAGTTACTCTTACATGTACTCTCTTGATAAACATAATATACATTTTATCCATTAATTATACTGGAAAATCATACTGTTTACATCTAAAATTGTATTTATTTTTTTACACCATTTTACAGTAAAACTACATGTATTGTCTTTTTCAATGTATTACAATTTTTAACGTATATTTTACGGTAACTACTCATTGACCAATTTACGTATTTTTACTGTAGCATTTTTAGTCTTTTACTGTTAAAATTACAGTGGTTATGATTTCAAACATATGTTTCAATATTACAATTAATTTATTTTGGAGTAAAACTTTTTTAATTAGAAAATAACATTAGTGAGTGCACCTTTGAAGATTTGTACCCCCTACTACTTCAGTCATTTCAGCCAGTCAGAACCACATAGAATAAATTATCAGTACTAAATATGAGTCATAAAAATGTTTCCCTTATTTCCCATTTGTAATTACACCAGTTTGAAGACAATTAACACTCGAATTTAATGAGCTCTCACTGCCAAAATATTTCTTCTTTGAGGTGCTAACTTCATTATATTCAGTTAGAAATCATACATGCATATTATATCATATCACTGATGGCCATTTGAGAAATAATCTATTATTATGTACTGTAGAATGTTGTGTAATTGTGTTGCCCAGTTAAGCAGTTATTGATGCAGCCAGCCCTTCTGTCTAATTGACTGTCCCACAAGCCCAATATGTAATTAAATTACGACATAATAATGGAACTATTTGGTGGTCATCAATCCATCATTACCAGATCTGAGATTAAACTTCCATTTCACATGATTGCAATTGGCAGGGAATATGGATAGAGTCCAGTGTGACAAAATTATGTCCTTTCGAATATGTTATGTTATACCCGATCAAACAAGGCTTATCTCACAGGGCCAGTCCTAGCATGAAAATGAGTTTTGCTGATGGGATTTGTGTGAAATATAATATGAATTTATTGCATTTGGATGAAGACCAGTGAGGGTATGATTAGGGATGAACTTTTGTTAGATCAACATGAGTATGAGTGTCATTTTGCTGTTGGCAAGATTGTCAAGGATAGAAATAATTATGAAAACTATGACCATGACTAATGAATGATATACGAAAATGATCTCGCAAGCAGCTTATTTAATTGCCTACAACATGTTGTCTTTTGTAATTTTGCATCTCATTATGGTCTAAAACACATTTTTCAAGTCACTCAGGACTTCAAAAATCACAGGACATTTAGAGTGACTTTTTATCATCACAGCTGATTAAAGCAATCTTGTGTGGATAAGGAAACTGAGGGGCGAAAACATGTGGTACAGTCTTTTGGTGAAAAACCCTGTCTTTTACAACAACCTGTCTACACCAGGCATATCTGATGACATGCCACGAGGCGCAGCAATAGGAAAAGTCTGTCTACACTGGAAGCATCACAGTAAACATCCTAAATGACATGCAGAGATATACATGAACCAGTCAGCTGTGAGACTTGAAAATAGACTTGAGCAATGGTTAAATAGGTGAATAACCTGTATCATACTTTATTTTTTATGGTAATCCACTGCTATATACATTTACTAATCATTATATAATTATTGTTACTATGATGTTTTTGTTGCTAAAACTGTGTTTACGTGTGGTTTAAAACCAAAGCCAACTAACTCAAACCAAATTCAGTTAGTAGACCAGAGATCAGAAACATGTAACATTTTTTTTTAAATTCATAACAAATAAAGTTCATGACACAAAGATTCACATGTATGATATTTGTAAAATAAGTGCAATAATTTTAGACTGACGGGTTAATAAAGGAACACAGAGTTGCTCTGCAATGTGTCAGAAGTAGAACGGGGCATCTACTGTTGGCAAAATGTAGCACAACACATCCAGTGTAGACAGCATCATTGATTATAATGGGATTATTTGACGTGACGCTCACATACGATGTGGACAGGATGTCATTCACAAAGCAGTTTCTGTTCAACTTTATATTATATAACACCAATTACACAACGGTTAGTTCTGGATGTCGAATCTAACTGGAAGAACGATGTTCCAAGAGTGCTAGTCCCACAGCACTGGGACGCTTCACTATACTGTAAAAAAATTTTTGTGAGGTAACATAAAAAATTCTGTTTGTTTGATAATATATTGACAGGTTTTATTCTATTTAAAAATATAATTTAATCTGACTTAATTCACCTAAAAAATTGGTTTACACCTACAAAAGTTTGAGGAAACAATTGCAGATTGCAAAAAGAAACATTGTTCTGATTTTTCTTTTTTTAAAGTTACACGAGAACATGTGGAAGTGAATGAGCTAAGTGAGTATTGACGATGGCAATCACCCCTGGAGTTGCGAGTTTGAATCAGGGCGTGCTGAGTGACTCCAGCCAGGTCTCCTAAGCAACCAAAATGGCCCTGTTAATAGGGAGGGAAGAGTCACATGGGGTAGCCTCCTCATGGTCGCAATTAAGGGGTTCTCACTCTCAGTGGGGCACGTGGTAAGTTGTTCATTGATCGCAGAGAGTAGCATGACTCTCTGCATGCTGTGAGTCTCTGCGGTGTCATGCACAGCAAGCCACGTGATAAAATTTGCGGATTGACTGTCTCAGAAGCGGAGGCAACTAAGACTTGTCCTTTGCCACCCGAATTGGGCTGAGTAACCGCGCCAAGGGGATAAAAAAAAAAACACTGATTCGTCTATGAACGAAACACCACTAGTTTCAATCCAGAGAATGAGAGCAGAGTCGTGCTTGATGCTATGTCATTTTTTGGGAATATATTCCAAATATGCGTAAATGAACTGGCTAATTTTTTGCCTAAAATGCAAGTTATGTATTAAATATTTTGTATTATTTACTTGCTCACAACTGTGCTGTTTTTGTTTGTGTCACACTAACAACATCACTCTTGATTGTGTGATATTGCTTAATTAAAGATTGTGCCAGATTAACAAGTGTCAACTCCTGCAACATTGAACATTGTGTTTGCGTATTTTCAAATCATCATGGAAGAAGTCATTTTCAAATGTGATAGAGAAGAGCAGTATAACCAGCCACATATCCTGACACATGGTTTCATGGTATTGCATAATTTCTTTACTTAATTGGGTGCTAAATAAAATGCAGACAGTGCATGCAGATATGCTATCAATGCTATAAGTTGTCATTTTTATTTGTCTAGCACTTTTCACAACACACATCGTTTCAAAGCAGATTTACACAAAATCATGCTTTAACAGAAAATTAAGCTGTAGTATCTATAAAGTCTTAGATTGATCATTGTGCAGTTTGATAAAATATAATTGCAAATTGTGTCTAAAAATAAATAAATAAGTAAATAATAATTATATTTAGAAACACAGTGAGCAAGACGAAGGCAACTGTGACAAGGAACACAAAGCGTCTCGGTTACGTATGTAACCTCCGTTCCCTGATGGAGGGAACGAGACGTCGTGTCGAAGAAGCGACACTAGGAGTCTCTTTTGAGCGCCGAATATGCCTCTGATCTATGAGAAAAGGCCAATGAGAGTTGGCGAACAGTATTTGTATACCCCGCCCCCAGATACGGATATAAAGGCAAGGGAAATACGCTCGTTCATTCAGGATTTTTCTGAGGAGCCGGGAGTGTTCCGGCCACCTCAGCGGCTCGGCTCAGCGACGTGGCTGGGAAGACACAACGTCTCGTTCCCTCCATCAGGGAATGGAGTTTACATACGTAACCGAGACGTTCTCCGTCTGTCGCTCATTTCGACGTTGTGTTGAAGAAGCGACACTAGGGGTCCACTTCAAATCACGGCACGCGTTGAGCCATGTACGTGTGCTGCTGTCACAGAAGTGGGCAGGTATTTCACGTGCACAAGCAACCAACAGTGTTCAGACTGCACGTACTCTTCCCCAATGCCCCAAAAAAGTCGGCGGAATCCTTTTGGTTACCCTAGAGGGGGACAAGGCGACGCTTCCAACTAGGGAACGGGCCAAGCCTGGCCAGGCCTCTTTAATCTCTATGTTTTCTTGGCATAGAGCAAGAGCAGTCGGGGCCCTTACTGCATCGTGGGAAGGGGGTCTTACCCGAATTCCTATTCTATCAGGGGGAAAAGACCCTGCGGAGGCCACACCCGCCCGAAAGGGGAGGCAGACGTGGCAAAAAACATCACATGGCCTCTTCGGTCACATGTGGGAAGAATGGCGCGGTGGTAGATCCAGCCTCGAGGAGGGGGGAGTTGCTACATCATGGCGACCGGAGGGCAGCGAAGGACTGCCTAAGGGAGACGCGGGTCAGCTCGTAAGGTGGCCGTACCGCGGAAGTACACACAGGAGGAGTCCGCATTGGAGGGCTGATATGTGGAGCATCTATTCCAGTAGGGGTAGCCTGGGGTACCCATAGTGGACTGGGTCGGCGAGTTCCTCCGGTGAACTGCAGACCCAAGAGGGCTAGGGAGGAATCGACCAGGAACCTAAAAGGGGTCTCCTGGGAAGAAGGCGCACTGTTTTACCTCGGCAGAGGGAAAGGGCGCTGGACGCAAGCGATTCACCCGGTCAGACCGTCGACGTGTACCGAGTTTTACGGGCTCGGACCTGAGAAAACACGGGACGAGGCTGACTCAACCCTGAGATTGTAAAATCTCACAAAGGTGTTAGGTGTTGCCCAGCCCGCAGCTCTGCATATGTCTGCTAGGGAGGTGCCCCTAGCCAGTGCCCATGAGGATGCCACACTCCTGGTAGAGTGGGCTCGAACCCGTAGGGGGGGTGGCACGGCCTAGGTGTGATAGGCGAACAGAATGGCATCCACCACCCAGTGGGACAGCCTCTGTTTGGAGACAGCGTTCCCTTTCTGCTGTCCCCCAAAGCAGACAAAGAGCTGCTCAGAGCATCTGAGGCTCTGCATGTGTTCCAGGTAGGCACGCAAAGCACGTACCGGACACAGCAGTGAGGGGGCTGGGTCTGCCTCCTCCCGGGGCAGCGCTTGCAAGTTCACTACCTGATCTCTGAAGGGCGTGGTAGGAACCTTGGGCACATAGCCCGGTCGAGGTCTTAGGATCACATATGTTTCTGCCGGACAGAACTCCAGGCAAGTGTCATTAGTAGAGAAAGCTTGCAGGTCCCCGACCCTCTTGATGGAGGCAAGCGTGATCAGCAGGGCCGTCTTTAGGGAGAGGGCCCTGAGTCCAGCTGATTCTAGCGGCTCAAAGGGGGATCTCTGAAGAACGGCGAGGACCACCGAGAGATCCCAGGAGGGGAATAGGTTTGGCCGGGAGGGATTTAGCCTCCGGGCACCTCTTAGGAACCTGACGATTAAGTCGTGCTTACCCAGGGACTTGCCGTCTACTGCGTCATGGTGAGCTGCGATAGCGGCAACATACACCTTCAAGGTGGAAGGGGACAGCCTTCCCTCCAACCTCTCCTGTAGGAACAGGAGCATTGACCTAACTGCGCACCTCTCTAGGTCTTCTGCCCGGGAAGAACACCAATTCACGAACAGACGCCATTTCAGGGCATAGAGTTGCCTGGTAGAAGGGGCTCTGGCTTGGTTGATCGTGGCTACAACCGTGGGTGGTAGACCAGCTAGATCTTCCGCGTCCCGTCCAGGGACCAGACGTGGAGGTTCCAAAGGTCTGGTTGCAGATGCCAGAGCATGCCCCGTCCATGAGAAAGAAGGTCTTTCCTCAGGGGAATTCGCCAGGGAGGGGCTGTCGTGAGGAGTACAAGGTCCGAGAACCAGGCCCGGGTGGGCAAGTAAGGAGTCACAAGAGTGACTTATTCCTCGTCCTCCCTGACCTTGCACAGCACCTGTGCAAGAAGGCTCACTGGGGGGAATGCGTACTTGCGCAGCCCCACTTGCCAGCTGTGTGCCAGTTCATCTGGCCCGAGGGGCATACCAGAGCGGGCAGTGGGAGGTCTCTCGGGAGGAAAACAGGTCTACCTGGGCCTTGCCGAACCGTCCCCAGATAAGCTGAACCGAGTGGGGGTGAAGCCTCCACTCTCCGCCAGGCAAGCGTTGTCATGACAGTGTGTCCGCTATCACATTGAGGTTGCTGGGGATGTGAATGGCATGCAGCTCGGCCATTTATGTACGCCACCGCAGTGGTGCTGTCCGACCTGACCAGGATATGTTTGTCTCGAACTAATGGGAGAAACTTTCGCAGGGCCAAAAGGACAGTCAACAACTCGAGGCAGTTGATGTGCCAACGCAGCTGGGCCCCTTTCCAACGGCCTGCTGCTGCGTACCCATTGCAAATGGCACCCCAACCCGATCTGGAGGCGTTGGTCGTGAGCAGGACGCGTCGGGACACCTGCTGTAAGGGTACTGTCCAGGGTTTGAATGTTTGGCAGCAGGCGGAGGTGACTGTCACACGGTGCATGCCGCGGCGCCATGTTCGTCTCGGGACTCGGGTCTGAAGCCAGTATTGAAGCTGTCTCATATGTATCAACCCCAGCGGCGCAACTGCCACAGAGGACGCCATATGCCCCAGGAGCCTCTGGAAAAGTTTTAAAGGGACCGTTGTGCCTAGCCTGAAGGCAACGAGGCACCTCAACACTGACTGGGCATGCTCGTTGGTGAGACGTGCTGACATTGAGATTGAGTCTAACTCCATACCGAGAAAAGAGATGCTCTGGACTGGAATAAGCTTACTCTTTTCCCATTTGACCTGAAGCCCCAAACGGCTGAGGTGCCTGAGCACCTGGTCTCTGTGAGTGCATAATAACTCTCACGATTGGGCCAGAATAAGCCAGTCGTCGAGGTAATTGAGTATGCGGATGCTGGCTTCTCGGAGCGGGGCAAGAGCTGCCTCTGAAACTTTCGTGAAGACGCGAGGGGACAGAGACAGGCCAAAGGGGAGGACTTTGTACTGATACGCCTGTCATCGAACGCAAACCGGTGTTGAGGCAGAATGGAGACGTGGAAGTATGCGTTCTTCAGGTCTACCACTGCGAACCAATCTAGATGCCGGACGCAGGTTAAGATGTGTCTCTGCGTGAGCATTTTGAACGGGAGTTTGTGCAATGCTTGGTTGAGAACTCGCAGGTCCAAGATTGGTCGTAAGCCACCGCCTTTCTTGGGTATGATGAAGTAAGGGCTGTAGAAACCCTTCTTCATCTCGGTTGGAGGGGCAGGCTCTATCGCGTCTTTGAACAAAAGAGTAGCGATTTCCGCGTGCAGGGACTGGGCATGTTCGCCGTGTACTGTGGAAAAGTGGACGCCCATGAGGTTGGGAAGTGAAAGCCACGCGTCCAACCTCTGCGCTAGAGGCACCAAAGGGACGTTTAATTTTGACATACCCGGTGGAGCTTCGCAGCGGGGTGGAGCAGGTAGGGCAGCGTCGGGCGGCTACAGGGCGTCCCGAGGCTGGGGTGCCGAGAAAAGTCTCAAAGCACTTACCTTGCTCTGCACACCCAGCAGGGGGCAGGTTGGCGACTGAGGAGGAGGTCCAGAGTAGGCGTCTTCTAGACTCGTCGGAACCGGCCGGCCGGGGAACAGTCGTGGGGCTGGAGACGGGTGGTCCGTGTCCAGGAAGCCGGGACTGTTGAGATCTGGGGGCAAAGTGCCATGAGAACGGCATTTGCGGGCCAGGTGACCCAGAGACATAGGAAATAGCTCTTTTATTGAGAATGTGGGTACTTCAACCCTATCAAAGGGGGGCGGCAAATTAAAATTTGTTTAAAAACAAAAGTTTCTCCTCCCGGCCTTCCACTGGGGGATGGAGCGGTCTTACCACCTCCGGAGCTAACATCTCTGTCGCTGGGTCGTCCGTCTCAGGAGTGCCTGGGAGCCTTACGGGTCCTCGAGGGGGTCTGAGAGACGGGGGGCGTCTGCTTCCTGCGGTGTGCTCGACGCTGGGGCTGAGAGCTGGGCCCGGGTTGAGGCGGAGCAGATTTGTTGGGCAGTAGCCGTGGCGGCAGGTTTGCGGTGCGTAGTTGCAGGATATGTGAGATGGCCTCCGTCTGCTTTTTCACCGCAGAGAACTGCTGGGCGAAGTCCTCGACGGTGTCGCCAAAGAGGCCAAACAGGGAGACAGGGGCGTCGAGGAAGCTAGCTTTGTCGGCCTCACGCATCTCGATCAGGTTGAGCCATAGATGATGTTCCTGGACCACAAGGGTGGCCATCACCTGCCCGAGTGCCTGCGTGGTGACCACATCCCTCTTCCTTCCCGGGTTTCGGCACCAATGTAACGCAGATCATATCCATGGGCAAGGAAGAGGCGAGAAACCGGCTTAACATATAAACTAAAGGTTTAATGGAGAACTCAAAAGACAAACACATAAGAGGACGGACATGTCCGTGATTAAGCTCTCTCTTTTTATGCTGGTCTCCCCATGCTTACTGAAATTAGAGACAGGTGTTAGACATAATTTAGCTCAGGTGCAAGCGCCCTTACCGTTTTCCCTCTCCGGACGGGCGCTTGACCACGCCCCCGCTGCCACACATACGTTTTATTTTATTTATTCTTTAACTAAATGGCTAATTATAGTTTGGGGAAATGCACATAACAAATAACGAACGTTTGTACAATCACTCATAGAAAACACTCTTAACTGCTAAGATCAATTGTTATTGGGAAATGAGGACTAAACCCTGGACTAAACTTAATTGAATTCTACTGAACTAAACTGAATTGAATTAAACTGAATTTATATTATTTAAATGCAGGCAGGTTAACATCAGGCAGAAATTAATGGAATTATAGAACTGATGTCAAAAAAATCAAGCTAAATAGAACGAACTGATAGTAACTAAATTAAGTTGACTTGAACTGAACTGAATTGAACAAACTGAAGTAAATCAGTTTACTTAAATTCATCTAAATTAGACTAAACTGAATTTAATTAAACTGAATTTAATTGAGATTGGCAGGTTAACATCAGTTAGAAATTAATGCAATTATAAGTCAATTGAATCAATCTAAACTTAACTGATCTGAAGTAAATTGAGTTTACTTGAACTGAACTAAACTCAATTGAACTGTATTAAACTGAATTGATTTGAGATAGGCAGGCAGACATCAGGCAAAAATTAATACAATACTAAACTGAAGTCTGTTGAATCAAACTAAATTGAACATCATGGCTACTGTTGTAACCTCTGTTCCCCGATGGAGGGAACAAGAGGTTGTGTCGATTGTAGGTCTTTCTTGAGAGCCTCGCATACCTCTGGATTTGAGAAAAGGCCAAAGAGAAATTGGCACACAGAATTAGCATCACGCCCCCGGACATACGGGTAAAAAGGGAAGCGGACGTCTATCAGTCAGGTTTTTGCACTGAGGAGCCGAGAGTAAGGTTTGGCCGTTTACAGTGGTAGGTCTAGTGTCATGGCAATGGTACACAATGTGTCGTTCCCTCCATCAGGGAATGGAGGTTACAACAGTAACCATGACATTCCCCTTCTATCACTCACTTAACGTAGTGTCGATTGTAGTGACACAAGGGGTCCCATTTAAAAACACCGTTCACTAAACCGTGTTACGTGAACTGCTGACACAGGTGCAAGCAAGCTACTGCGTGCTAGAAGCAACTGTATCGGCCGCATGTCAAATCAAATCAAAATCAAATCACTTTATTTTCACTCTACTATGTACACAAGTGCAACAGTAGGTGAAAAGACAGTGACAGTGGCGAGACATATACCAATTTACAATAAGCAACATATTTACGCAACACAATTTACATATCAAATGCACATATACTTACACAACACAATACTAATATATAATGTACAGTAAACAATACACACAATATCATACAATAAAAATAAAAAATAAGAGTAAATAAAAATATATATGCAGTAGTTATATTTTGGAGAATATATTTGACAGTCCAGTGTGAAATAATAAGATGAAGATTAATAAAGTGCAGTGCTGATTGTTGATCGTGAGAGATTAAGTGTTCAAAAGTCTGATTGCTTGGGGGAAGAAGCTGTCATGTTGTCGGCTGGTGCGGGTCCTGATGCTGCGATACCGCCTGCCTGATGGAAGCAGGGCCATGGAAGCAGGACCATGACTCGGGTGGCTGGAGTCTCTGATGATCCTCCGAGCTTTTTTCACACACCGCCTGTTATATATGTCCTGGAGGGAGGGAAGCTCACCTCTGATGATGTTTCTGGCAGTTCGCACTACCCTTTGCAGGTCTTTGCGGTTGTGGGCGGTGCTATTGCCGTACCAGGCAGTGATCCAGCCAGTCAGGATGCTCTCTACAGTGCTGGTATAGAACCGTGTGAGGATGTGGTGGTTCATTCCAAACTTCCTCAGTTGTCTCAGGAAGAAGAGGCGCTGGTGAGCCTTCTTCATAATGGCCTAGTGTGGACGGACCATGTGAGTTCCTCAGTAATGTGGACACAGAAGAACTTGAAACTGCTGACTCTATCCACCGGTGCTCCATTAATGGTGATGGGGTCTTTCTTGCTGAAGTCCACTACAAGCTCCTTGGTCTTAATGACATTGAGGGAGAGGTTGTGCTCCTGACACCAGCGTGTCAGAGTGTGCACCTCCTCTCTGTAGGCTGTTTCATCATTGTCAGTGATCAGACCTACCACCTTCGTATCGCCAGCAAACTTAATGATGGCATTGGAGCTATGTGTTGCCACACAGTCATGTGTATACAGGGAATACAGGAGTGGGCTGAGAACAAAGCCCTGCAGGGCTCCAGTGTTGGAGGTCAGTCAGTAACCCTCCCCAATGCCCCAAAAAAGTGTCATATAGAGTTCTTAGTTTCCCAGCACCCCTGAGCGGGGAACAAGCGACATGACTATCATGGGAGCAAGCTGGCCAGCAGCAGCCTTTTCTCTCTCTATGTTTCACGTCATAGGGCATAAAGCGGCTGGGGCTATCTTAGAATATAAAACGCATGTGGGAAGGTGTTCTTTTCCATTCCTTTTCTTTCAGGGGGAAAAGACTCTGTGGATGCCACATCCTGCCCAGGCTGGGTGGAGGTAACATGTGGCCAATACGTCACATGCATTGTCAAGCCACACGTGGAAGTGGCGTGGTTGTAGGTCCTTCCTAGTTAGGGAGGAGCTCTACAAACACAGTGACTGGGGGCAGAGAGACTGCCTAAGGGAGACGCAGGTCCGCCAACAGGGGGACCGTACCGTGGAAAATACATCACAGGGAGTTGCCTGAAAAGGGAATTAGGCCTGTGGAGCCCTAACCCAGTACAGAGCACTTAAGCTCGTTGTAGGTCTGGTCGCAAATTCCACTGTGAATTCGCAGGCCAGAGGGCTAGGGAGGAAGAACATCCAGGGAACGCGAGCTTAGTGGCTAACCTGGGAGAAAGAGCGCACTGGATCACTTTGATGAAGTGTGCTAGGTGCAAGCAGAACACCCGGTCAGTTGTTCAGCGTTACCGAGTTCTATGTGCTCGGACCTGACAAAACACGGGACGCGACCGACTTAACCCTAATATTACAGAATCTCACCTTTAGCTATTGGGTGTCTGCTTAGGGAGGTGCCATTGGCTAGTGACCACGAGGATGCCACACTTCTTGCCGAGTGTGCTCGAAACCGCAAGGGGACGGGCACGGCCTGGGTATGGAAGGACAAGTAAATGGCATCAACGACCAAGCAGGCAGCCTCAGTTTGGAGAAAACGTTCCCTTTTTGCTGTCCACCAAAGCAGACAAGAGCCACTCTTGAGCTCTGCGTGAGGTCCAAGTAGATACGCAAAGCATGTACCGGACACAGCAATGAAGGCTGGGTCTGCATAATCCCAGGGCAGCTTGCATGCAGGTTCATAACCTGTTCCCTGAAATGGGTCGCAAGAACCTTGGGCACGTAGCCCGGTAGTGGCCATAGGATGACATGAGTATCTGCCGGACCGAACTCCAGGCAAGTGTCACTGACAGAGAACGCTTGCAGGTCCCCAACCCTCTTGATGGAAGCTAGTGCTATCAAGAGGGTCGTCCTTGAAGAGAAGCGGCTCGAAGTGGGTTCTTTGAAGGCCCGAGAGGGGTACTGAGAGATCCCAGGAGGGGAACACGCCTCTAAGGAACCTGATAATTAGGTTGTGCTTACCCAAGGACTTATGCAGGTCCACTGCATCGTGCTGGGCTGAAATAGTGGCTATAGACACCTTCAAGGTGGAGGGGGTCAGACTCCCCTCCAACATTCTCTCGCAGGAATGAAAGCACTAAACGAACTGCGCATACCTGTGGGTCTTAAGACCGGGAAGAACACAAATTTGCAAACAAGTGCCACTTTATGGCATAAAGCTGCCTGGTAGAGGGAGCTCTGGCTTGGTTGATCGTCTACAACCGCCGGTGGTATGTCACACAGATCTTCCGCATCCCATCCAAGGGCCAGATGTGGAGGTTCCAGAGGTCTGGATGCCAGAGGGTGCCCCATCTCTGGGAAAAAAGGTCCTTTCTCAGGGAAATTTGCCAGGGAGGTGCTGTCAGGAAATGCATACTTGCGCAGTCCCCAGGGCCATCTGTGTGCCAGTGCGTCTGTCTCCAAAGTGGCCTCCACCATAGCGGGCTGTGGGAATTGTCTTGGGAGGCAAAGAGCCGCCATGTTCAGGTTGCCCGGGATATGGGTGGCGTGCAGCGACCTAAGTTCCAAAGGAAGATATGTTGAAGTTATGACATATGACGAGAGCACATGCCGCCTTGGCGATTTATGTACGCTACCGGCGCGGTGCTGTCGGAATGGATCAAGATGTGCTTACCCCGAATCAGTGGGTAAAACCTCCGCAGGGCAAGAAATACAGCCAGCAACTCTAGGCAGTTGATGTGCCAACGCAGTGGGGGCCCTCTCCAGGAGTCAGCGGCTGCGTGCCCGTTGCACACGGTGCCCAAACCCAGTTGAGAGGCGTCTGTGGTGAACATGACACATCTGAGCACCTGCTGTAGGGGGACTCCTGTCTGCAGAAAACAGAGGTCTGTCTAAGGTTTGAAAGTCTGATGGTAGGAAAGGGTGATTAACACACAGTACGTGCCATGGTGCTATGCCCATCTCGGGACTCGAGTCTGAAGCCAGTGCTGAAACGGTCTCATAGCATTAACCCAAGTGGCGCGACCACAGCCGAGGATGCCATATGCCCCAGGAGCCTCTTGAACTGTTTTAGAGGAACCGCTGTGCCGGGCTCAAAGAGAGCGAGGCACTTTAGCACTGACTGCACGCGCTTGTTTGTGAGGCACGCTGTCATTGAGACTGAGTCTAACTCATTGCTGAGAAAAGAGATGCTCTGAACCGGGGCGAGCTTGCTCTTTTCTCTGTTGACCTGAAGCCCTAGACAGCTGAGGTGCCTGGTCCCTGTGAGTGCATAGTAACTCTCAAGAATGAGCTAGAATGAGCCAGTCGTCGAGGTAATTGAGCATATGGAAGCCCACTTCCCATAGTGGGGCAAGGGCTGCATCTACGACCTTGGTGAAGACGTGAGGGGACAGGGACAGGCCGAAGGGGATGACCTTGCACTGATATGCCTGGCCGTCAAACACAAACCACAGGAAGAGTTGGTTTCGAGGTAAAATGTAGACGTGGAAGCACGCGTCCTTCAAGTCTACCGCTGCAAACCAATCTTGATGCCGAACGCAGGGTAGAATCTGTTTCTGTGTGAGCATTTTGAACTGGAGTTTTTGTAAAGCCTGGTTATAAACTCGCAAGTCCAAGATTGGCCGCAACCCACCGCCTTTTTCGGGTACGATGAAGTAAGGGCTGTAGAAACCCTTCTTCATCTCAGCTGGAGGGACAGGCTCGATTGCATCCTTGAGTAGCAGAGTTGTAATCTCTGCATGTAGGGTGCTAGCATTTTTGCCGCGCATCGAAGTGGAGTGAATTCCACTGAAACGAGGCAGGAGCCTGGCGAATTGAATAGCTTAGCTGAGTCGGATGGTCCTGGCTAACCAGCGCGATGGGTTGGGCAGCAAAAGCCATGCATCCAAGCTCTGTGCAAGGGGAACTTTGATGTACCGGGTGGGGCTTTGCTGGGAGGGAACAGGTAATAATGCGTCGGGAGGCAAAAACATGTCCCAAGGCTGGGGTACTGAGAAAAGACTCAAAGCACTTACCTCGAGTTAAAGACTGCAAAGGATGGACATTCGTGGGTCCGGAGGCGAGGTAACTGCGTCCGGGAAACCGGGACTGTAGGACATTAATGCCGGGGTGCCGTGAGAACGGCACACACCGGCTAGATGACCCAGGAAGTGAGGAAACTGCTCTTTTATTGACAATGGCAAAAGAAAATAAGGAAAACAAGGAATTTCCTCCCGGCCCTCCACCAGGGGACAGAGTGGTCTTGGTACCAACTCTGGAGTGAACATCTGACTGCCGGGATCTCATGAGCACTTAGGAGCACTTAGGAGCCTTCCCGGTCCTAGAGGGTGTCCTGGAGTTGGGGGCATATGCCGCCTGTGGAGCACTTTACGCTGAGACTGAGAGCTGGGCCTGGGTTGAGGAGGAGCTGCCTGTTGTTTGTTTGAAGATGTAGGGGGATGCCCTTCGGTGGGCAGACTGGCGCGGGTTGCGCTGGGGTGGCACTGCAGCGTGATGTGAAAGATCGCTTCCATCTGCCTCTTCACTGCCGAAAACTACTAGCTAAAGTTGTTGATGGTGACGCTGAAGAGACCAAACTGGGAGATGGGGCGTTGAGAAAGTGGGCTTTGTCAACGTTGCGCATCTCAACCAGGTTTAGGCACAGGTTACATTCCTAGACCACGAGGGTGGCCATCGCCTGCCTGAGTGCCCACACTGTGACCTTTGTGGCTCTGAGAGCGAGGTCGGTGGCAAAGCGCAGTTCCTGCAGCATGTCAGGGTCAGGGCTACCCAATTGCAGATCTTTAAGTGCCTTGGCTTGGTGAACTTGCAAGAGCGCCATGGCATGCAGGGTGGAGGCGGCCTGATCATTGGCGCTTTAGACTTTCAAGGTCAGCAATGACGTCATCCTACAGGCCTTGGTGGGGAGTACCGGACAATCCCACCAGGTGGCACCGTTCTCGGGGCACAGGTGGATCACAACCGCTCGATCCACCTGGGGGATCGCAACCGCTCTATCCACCTGGGGGACCTCTGTGTACACATAGGCCACCCCACCGTCAATGGTAGTGAGAGTGGATGAGTGAGGAGGTTGGTTCTGGGTAGTAAAAGGTGCCCTCCACGACATCGTCAGCTCGTAATGAACCTCCAGGAAGAAAGGTAGCGGGGGGAGCATGCCTGAGAGCGGCCTCTGACCCGAGGTGGGGAGGATGGAGGGTTCCAGTCCAACCCGATGCTCACGGCAGCCCGAAAAATGCATGTCGGCCATCTGCGGATACGCCTCAGACTGGGTGGGCTGACCCGAAGGTGGCAGCCCAGTTGAGTCTTTTGCATCAGACGCCTGGACGCTCTCCGATGCAGCGGCGACATCATCCTCCAACTCAGGGGGCTAGAGGAAGAACGCGAACTGGCCGTGAGGCGAGCCGCCCTCACCTCTAACCCGGACGGAAGCAAGCGAGCATGCTGGGGGGTGGGTGGTTCGTGGGGACATACCTGGTGAAACCGAGCACACTGCCAGCCCCAAATCACCTCATTGCCAAATGGGTAGTCCTCAATCCCATGGGAAGACGCTGGGGGCGGCTGGAGTGGCATTCACTTTCAGAAAGCCGCGACCATAATGTTGCCATGGTCATATTCTCGTAGTGAGTACATGTACCATCCACAAACGCTGCCTCGTGTGATCATGGCCCAGAAACATTTGAGGCAGTGCCTATGACTGTTGGACATGGAGAGATATTTGACCGAATCCAGGAGCTACACAGAGGTGGAAGGGCATCTTTATAAAGATGCATCCTGAAAAGGACGTTCAATGCCTCAAAAATACTCTCTTTTAGAGGGAAAAATACTTCTCTTTTAGAGGGTATATGCTTTTTACAAAAGCGCTGTCGAAGCGCCCAGGGGCGTGGACTGCACTGCATGCAGGAAGGAGAAAGCCACTGGCAATGCGCCGTAGATCAAACAGCAATGCTCTGATAGAGGTGAGTGGGGCAGTAGTGAAACTCAGCTTGCTGCTGCACAACCGCTCGGCTCCGAAGAAAAAATCTGACTGACAGAAGAACGTCAGCTTCCGGGACATGCAAATTCTGCCTTTTCTCAAATCTAAAGGTACACGAGGCTCTCAAGAAAGACCAGAACAGCGAGTGAGTGAGAGAAGGGGAACTGAACTGGTCTGAATTAAATCGAATTGATTTGATGAACTAAACTGAATTAAACCAACTGAATATATCAGTTGATTTAAACTCAACTCAACTGAACTGGACTAAACTGAATTGAATTCTACTGAACTAAACTGAATTGAACTGAACTGGATGGAATTGAGACTGAAAGCAGAATACCATGTTTGAAACAAGCAGCAAAACAAGGTAATTTTGACATCACCCATTTACACGTAAAAAAAACTCATAATGATTCAGATTGAGGTGGTTAACTCATTCTGACATCTTATGGGTATCTGAGGTTGTAAACCACAGAGGCAGCAGACTGGAGACTGGCTGGAATTTTAAAGAGATATCCCCCGTCTAGGCCTTAAAGTTTAATCCCTGATTCAGCTCAGATGGCTGGAACCAGACATGCAAAACAAGGACATGAGCAAAAGATGCCAGCTAAAGAATAAAGGATGAAGAGAAAGAACAATAGAAAGAACCAGACAGACAGAGATGATTGGACAGGGAGGTAGATTTAGAGAAAAATGGTGAAGAGAGGAGTGTGGTATCAGGGGAGAGAGGGATTTAGATGAATGAATGAAGGAGAGTTAGAGGACAACTAGAAAATGTTGACAACAAAAGGAGGGACAAAAGGATTGAGGAAACAGATGGATAATCACAGACAGAGCAGAAATTTAAGAGGAGAATGAATAAACATACGGATAAAACCAAGAGCCAACTGGGAAATTTTGACGAAACACAAACTTGAGAATCACATGATACATTAATAAACTATACAGGTAAATCTCACTGATTAAGAATTGATGGCAGAGGCTCAGAACATGATTGAGAGCACTAGAGAAAATATGAACTTATGAAGACTTAATAGACTCAGTAGAGCTCAGCTGTCTCATCTGGTCAGATTGCTCTCCATAATCTCCCTGACTAGAATTGTCTTTTTATGTAAAAGCTAAGCTTTTCCACCAAAATGCTGCTGCTGCTGCTGCTGCTGGTGCCAGTACCAATGGTCTACTTGTGTTTGGATGGCTTTCAAACAAGGCAAGTAGTGTTCTTGTATTTTCACTAACTGGAAAGCCAAACAATGATGCAACTGATTTCTTTACTGCATGATCTGCCTACAAACAAACATGGTGCATTTTGCAGTCTTTGTTTTCAAGTCTTGTTTAATATTTTTTTGAATATATTTTAACATTTGGTCATTTAAATCAGCATTTTTAGCATGGCTGTAACTAGACCTGGACCAGCACTAACCTGTAAATACCAGTCTGTACCAGCATAGAAATTCATCAGGGAAATTTTACAAAAATGTATTTGTTTTTGTGTCCTTCTTGAAAAATTATTTGTGAAGTCCAAATCATATGCTTAGTGCTTCACTGATGATAGAGTTTACACCAGAGTTGTAAAGACATAATCAGCATACATGATAACCCCACACTTCCTTTAGTGAATGAGAACAGAGCTGTTCTTCTAATCATGCATCAACTAAATGGATTCAGACTCATTTTACAAAATGGCCGCCCAGATTGGTGTGCCCCTCTCCCCACAGATTCAGACCTATGTGTATTAATTAATGACTGTCTGTTTCAGGCTGGGCAGAATCAGGTCACATGGGTTCAAGGGGCAATGTTTATTACACACAGGCTGATTTTTAGGAGAGATAGAGATTGATGAATGACTGGTAAAAAGGGAGTGAGGGATGGAGGAGAGGTTGGTGGTGATGGCAAGGGCAGCAAGCACCGCTCACTATATCCTGTTTGCTGTCTATCTCATATCTTATGTCTCATTTACATTTCCCAGCCAAAATATGACTTCCATTACTCAGAGTATGAACAGCAGTTAAAATAAATTTATATTTATCTTTGTCTCTTGTTTATGTGCCATCCTTTGAATCCCTGCCATGTTCTTTCATGTGTTACTCTGTTCCTTTTTTTAACCATGCTACCTTCTAAGATACCTCAATTTATCAATATTCTACACTGTTAGATGTGGTAATCTACAAATGTTTCTATACGAGCGTATGGGACGCTCAGAGGGTTCGGTTAAGCACTAGTAGAAATGATGATGGGAGTTTCCGGTTAGAGAAACTGGAGCAAGAGAGAGAGTGTCCCAGTAGAAGGGTTTTATTCGGATTATTTCTGCATATGTATCAAACTAATTTCAATTTGAGTTTACATGGACTTGGGTAGCATACAATTCACACAGAAATATAATTATTCAAATTACTATTTGAACTAGTACATTTCACGGATGACAGTAACTGAATACACAGAATATTAAAGTTTGAACAGCATAGAATGTAAAACAGATAACTTACTTCTTAATCATTCACTCACGGGAACAACAAACATGCAGCAGTCCACTTTGTGTAAGAAAGCAAGTCAGTCTATCCACCTATGTATGGACTGCCCTCTGATACTAGTTCAGACATGCCCCAACTTGTCCCTGCCTATGCAAGCACCAACAAAGTCACATACATAAAGATACCTCCAGGGGGCGTTGTTGGGCTTTCGTACATAGCCGCCCCAAAATGTTGCTTGCGACATTTGAACCTGATAGAAAGCCCATCCTAAGTGGCAGGATTGGTGTTGTCATCATCCATGAGTTTGGGAAGTGGAATTAACCGAGCCACAGGTCTAACATAAGACCGTTCTTGAACCTGAACTGCAACTGTCCTTATACGTCCATCAGGTCCAGGGAAGGTACTGGTCACCTTGCCCACTGGCCACAGGGCTCGTGGAAGTTGTGGGTCAATGATAAGTACTACCTGGTCAACCCTGAGCTGGTCAGTATCCTTTAGCCATTTTTGTCTTTCCTGGAGACTTGGCAGATATTGATTAATAAATCTAACCCAGAATTGGTCTGCAAGTATTTGGCTATGCCTCCATCTCCTGCTTCCCAAAAGATTGCTGGAGTCATACATTACTTGTGGGAGAGAGGAGTCATGGCGACCCATGAGCAAAATGCTGGGTGTGATTGGGTCTGGGTCTGCGATATCCGATGATACGTAGCCTAATGGCTTTGCATTCATGATGCCCTCTACCTCAATCAGAACAGTGCGGAGGATGGTTTCAGGGACTGTCTGTTCCTTTAGAATGACTTTCAGGGCTTGTTTCACTGATTTTACTTTTCTCTCCCAAATACCACCAAAATGCGGAGCACTGGGAGGATTAAATCTGCAAGAAATTTTCTGTTCGGCTAATTGCTCCTTTAATCGGGGTGCCATAGCCTCATAGGCCTCTTTAATCTCTCTGTTGCCACCAACAAAGTTGGTGCCATTATCAGAGAAGAGCTCGAAGGGCTTGCCTCTTCTTGCTATAAATCTCCGTAGAGACATCAAGAAGGCATCAGTGTCGAGACTCTCAAGTAGATCCTGATGGAGACATCGGGTGGTCATACATTTGAAGACTATTCCCCATCTCTTTTCAGTTTGCCGTCCAATTTTTACTGTGAATGGGCCAAAACAGTCCATTCCAGTCGAATAGAAGGGGGGCTTGTAAAGCCTAAGATGAGCTGATGGGAGATCTGCCATCATGGGGATGCTAGGTTGGGCACGCCACTTCTGACATTCAATACAGCTGAGTTGATGTTTCTTGATGGCTGCTCTGCCTCTCAAAATCCAATAGTGACGTCTGAGCTCTGCAAGGACTCTTTCTGGCCCAGGATGAAGGAGATTGGCATCATATTCCTAATAAGGAGTTTTGTTATTTGTTGATTAGGATCGAGAACTATGGGATGAAGGGCATTCATATCTATATGTTCAGCATGACGCAGTCTCCCTCCAACCCTAATTAGTCCAGTATCTTTATCATATTCAGGAGACAAAGACACTAGCCGGCTATTGGAGGGTAAGGGTCGGTTTGATGAGAGAGCCTCCTCTGGAAATGAATCTATATGGGCTTGTTGGAGAAGGAGCCTTTCTGCAGTAACATAATGTTCAGCTACGTCTGCTTGCAATGTGGAAGATTGAGCCGCCCCGTGTCCGTACGCCACCATGGCCTTTACCAAGTCTGTCCAGGTGTTATGCTGCTTAGCGTCTGGGAGTTGTACATCAGGACTAGTGCGTAGGTGCAGGCAGAGTGCTGACTTCTTTAATTCAGTGTCTGGTTCAGGGTCGGCAACTAGCATGATTGGCCAGCTTGCTTCTGATTGATACAAGAAGTTAGGTCCCTTAGCCCAACGGTATGATTGTGTCAACTCCTTTAAGGACTTTCCACGGGTAATGTCGTCCGCTGGGTTATTGCCAGAATCCACATACCTCCAGGAATTAACATCTGTGAGGGACTGAATTTCAGCAACTCAAGTTCCCACAAAGACCTTATACCTGCAGGAGTCAGCCAACAGCCAGCGAAGGACAGTGGTGGAATCTGACCAGAGAATGACTTGCCTGATGGTTACTGTGAGTTCTGTTTGAAGGACTTTAACTACTTGTGCTCCAGTGAGTGCTGCACTCAATTCAAGTCGTGGCATTGACATTTGTTTCCTGGGGGCTACACGTGAATGGGCCAGCACAAATGAAATGTGTACATGACCATCTTTGTCTTCTGTGCGCATATATGATACTGAGCCGTATGCTCTCTCTGAGGCATCGCAGAAGATGTGTAGGTCTCTGGTGGATGTTTCATCATGTACTTGAAATGGAGTGTAGCATCTGGGAATCTCTTGTTGCTCCAAATCAGGTAGTTCCTGTACCCAGATTTGCCATCTATTCCGTAAACTGTCAGACTCAATAAGGTCATCCCATCCCACATGAATTTTCCACAGATCCTCAATGAGTATCTTGGCTTGGGTGGTGAATGGAATCAGGTACCCGAGAGGGTCATACTGCGATGCCAATACCTTGTAGATATTTCTCAAGGTAGGTTTGAGACAGTCCACTTGGCGAGGCTTGTATCCTAAGGAATCACTGAGACAGTTCCATCGCAATCCAAGTGTGCCCTCTAAAAGATCTGGACTCTTTTGGGATAACCATAGTTCACTGATTTGTGACCTTGCTTCTGATGGAAGGTGTTCAATGACTTCTAGTTTGTTGCTGGCCCATTGGCGGATATCAAACCCTCCAGTAAGCAGCAGTTGCCTTAGTCCATCTACAAAAGCTCTAGCCTTTTCTGCTGATTCCATACTTTGAAGACAATTGTCTACATAGAATGACTGGGTAACTGATTCTACGAGAATGGGATCAGTTTCACTGTTGTCATGGGCTATCTGTTGTAATGCATATATAGCACAACAAGGACTGCACGTTGTGCCAAAAGGTAGGACTTGCCACTCATATATCTTTGGCTGCTCAGTCCTTTGCATGTTTCTCCAGAGGAAGCGCAGGATCGCCTTGTCATCTGGCAGTAGGCGAACTTGGTGAAACATACCTTTCACATCCCCGCTCACAGCCACAATGTGTTGTCTGAACCGAAGCAGAACTCCAAGCAAAGATGGACAAGTATGGGACCAGGAATGAGGAGCTCATTCAACGATTGACCCTAATACGGGAAAGAACAGTTAAACACAATCCTGTTTTTGCCACTGTGATTCACCATATGGTGTGGAATGTACCAGGATTCAGTGGACTTCTCAGCTTCCTGAGTGGAGATTTCTGCCACATAACCAGCTTGCTCTAATTTGTTCATCTCAGTGCAGTATGCTTTAGAGAGGTTTGGATCTTTGGCGAGTCTCTGTTCAGTGCTGCGAAGACTTGCCAGCACTGCTTCCTTTGGGGCTTTCAGTTTGACAGCATTTGATCGTCTGAGCAAAGGAGTGGCATATCGGAGAAAGCCGTCCACCTCTATCCTAGAAGTGTATGTGTGGAGTACTGTCAGAGCATGCTGGTCCTGTTTAGAACGGGTGGCTGCTGTTTCATTAATGTAGGACAGGGTGTCAGTCTGCCAAAGATGCTCAACGTTCTTGAGTAACTTAGCATTCTGAGCATCTATAGAGATGTTCAGACATTGTTGATCACAGGGAGCAGTTATGCTGTACCCCACAGGGCCTTGAAGAGTCCAACCAAGTCTGGTGTGAACAGCTATTGGTGCATTAGGAGGTCCCATTCGTATTGGTTTGACTGGTACAAGTAGGTGAGGCATGTCCGACCCAATGAGTAGCAAGGGTTGTGCTCGCTCAATCTGTGGCAATGGTAAGGACCGGATATGGGCATATTTTCGTTGGAGATCAGCTACTGGATAAGAGTGTTCCGAAAGTCTCAGATTCGCTGCAGTGAAGGCATGATTAATCTGGAACTTCTTAGTTGGTCTGTTTAGAGGTGACACAGAGAGGGAAACAGAGGCTCCATTTAATTGAGGTACATCCTGACGTATTGTACGTAATGTGATAGTTTCAGACACTGTGGTGAGGTTTAACTGTTCCACGGCTTGTGGCAGTACAATGCTACGCTCAGAGCCATCGTCTAACACTGCATATGTCTCCATGGCTTTATCTCCATTATGAAGTAAGAGCTTAACTACCTTAAGCATCACCTTTGGAGATCAGTTCGGACGATCTAAGTATACCTGGGAATTGGGAACATTGACTAGAAGAACACTCTTTTGTCTCTGGAGGACTGCTTCATGGAGAATGGTTATGTGCAGCTCTTTGCAGGTCTTGCACCCTCGCTTCAGAGTGCAGTTGTCGGAAGTATGTGTTCTTCCACATTTCCAACAGCGCTTTCCATCCTTTATCCACTTCAGTATTTGCTCTGTGGTTAGTAGCTTAAATTTAGAGCAAGAGTTCAGGAAATGGTCCTTATTGTTGCAATATGGACAGTACGGTTGAAACTTGCGTGTCTTAATTCCTGCTTGTCCCTGAAAAGGTGAGGTACTGTTAGTGGAGTAAAGGATTGAGGTGGATCTGTCCTTAGGATGATAAGGCGTGCGTGGATCCTTCTTAGTGGTCCTAGTTACCTCACTTTGATAAAGCGCTGCTGCTCTGTTTGAAATGCGCTTAGCCTGAGACTTTAGCTGTAGCCATGCAGAGAAATCAGATAGGGTGTAGGTGCGGTCTGTGCCAGTCTGGAGAATGCCATGGCTAAAGCAGTACTCCACAAAACTGTCACGGTATGACGGTGGCATTTTGCTCAAAAGGCGATCAACATGAGATCCACATCTTAACTCATAGCCATTTGGGCCTTCTAGAGTCCTGAGCATCCCTACAAACGAATGGATGGATCATGCAAAGTCATCAAAAGCTTCAGCATCTTCAAACTTTACAGCAGGAGCATTCAGAATGGCACCTAGCTCACACTGGACTAGTTGGCGTGGTTGACCATATTTATCTTGCAGTGCTTGTAATGCAGCTGTGTATGGCCGGGGATCGTGCATGTATGCCTTTGCAAGCTGGAGAGCACTGGGAAGCTTTAATTGACCCAGAAGCATTTGATACTTGTACTGTTCACTTAAGTGTTGTTGGTGGTTCATTAGATTGTCCAGTGCCATTTTGAGCAGTGCAAAGTCACTTTCACGTCCAGATTCAAAAGTCGGCATGACAGGTTTTGGGACACCATAGGCAGAAGCAGCTAACATCTCTATTCCTGGTGGCTGGGCTTGAGGGATATACATTGTTGTCTGAGCTGGAAAGCCATGAGATGGAACTGCATGAGTGGCTGAGAATGCCATTTGAGTGTGAGGATACAGTACTTGGTATGGTTGAGGATGTACTGAACCCCTTAAGATTACAGGGTCAGGAGGTGAAGCTATTGAGGGAGGAACACTGACAGCTGGTATCTGATGGTGAGTTACAGTGGTGACAGGAGGGGTTGGCTGCACTGTAACTGTAGCTGGGTAAATGGGTGCAGGATAAGTGAGAGCAGTTCTAGCCTCTGAAATGGGCTGGGCTGCTGCAAGAGGGGGTGATGGCCATGTCACTACATTAGGATGGCGCACCTCAGGAGTAAAATCTGGAGCACTGATGGAAGCTTTAGTTGCTAAGGGTTGTTACTAGTAATGTTAAATTGTATTCCAGATTTGCTAACATCATGGGTGTCCTGTTTAAGGAGTGAGGTGACTAGCTTGGCAACCTCAAGCTCATTTTGCACTTTCTTGAGACGCCGTCGTGTATTGATTTGTTTAGCCAAGACTTCTCTGGCTTTTAGTGATTCTCTGGCTTGGTCATCAAGTCTCTGACATTCTTCATCTGCTGTAGTATCCTCTGCGATCTGGCGTTGTAGTTCCTCTAGTTCAAGAGCCTTTAATCTCTCCTCTAGCATTGCAGCTTGGATGTCAGAGAGGGCGTGTCTTGGAGCTCTACTTGATGCACTGCGGCATGATCTGGATGTAGTGTTGGAGGCTGTACCAGAGGAAATGGACTTAGAGGAATATCTAGAATGTCTCTGTGATGAGGCGTCAGCTGGTGGTGGAGCTGAGTGCAGGTGTGCAGGGTGCTGGACTTCATAATCCTCAAGATGGGCTGGGAGATGTCGCTCTCTTTGTATGCGGGGTCGGGCCGCGGGATCTGCTGTACTGGCAGTATCAGGATCCATCTCTACTGAAGTACATCCGGCTCGAAGGACCATATACGAGCGTATGGGACGCTCAGTGGGTTCGGTTAAGCACTAGTAGAAATGGTGATGGGAGTTTCCGGTTAGAGAAACTGGAGCAAGAGAGAGAGTGTCCCAGTAGAAGGGTTTTATTCAGCACCGCTCACTATATCCTGTTTGCTGTCTATCTCATATCTTATGTCTCATTTACATTTCCCAGCCAAAATATGACTTCCATTACTCAGAGAATGAACAGCAGTTAAAATAAATTTATATTTATCTTTGTCTCTTGTTTATGTGCCATCCTTTGAATCCCTGCCATGTTCTTTCATGTGTTACTCTGTTCCTTTTTTAACCATGCTACCTTCTATGATACCTCAATTTATCAATATTCTACACTGTTAGATGTGGTAATCTACAAATGTTTCTATACGAGCGTATGGGACGCTCAGAGGGTTCGGTTAAGCACTAGTAGAAATGATGATGGGAGTTTCCGGTTAGAGAAACTGGAGCAAGAGAGAGAGTGTCCCAGTAGAAGGGTTTTATTCAGATTATTTCTGCATATATGAAGTATTACAGGCTTTAACCCATAGGTATGTGTGGTCAACAATGAACAGAGAAAACAAAATACAATATAAATTGGCTAGTATAAACAGAATACAAGTAGCATAAATTATTTAGCTTACATATCTGAATAATACTGCAAAACATTAACAACTGAACAGTATCAAACTAATTTCAATTTGAGTTTACATGGACTTGGGTAGCATACAATTCACACAGAAATATAATTATTCAAATTACTATTTGAACTAGTACATTTCACGGATGACAGTAACTGAATACACAGAATATTAAAGTTTGAACAGCATAGAATGTAAAACAGATAACTTACTTCTTAATCATTCACTCACGGGAACAACAAACATGCAGCAGTCCACTTTGTGTAAGAAAGCAAGTCAGTCTATCCACCTATGTATGGACTGCCCTCTGATACTAGTTCAGACATGCCCCAACTTGTCCCTGCCTATGCAAGCACCAACAAAGTCACATACATAAAGATACCTCCAGGGGGCATTGTTGGGCTTTCGTACAGTTTCCTTAATGAGCTATTTATAACAGATCCCTACCTGGTGTACCCTAATGTATTGAGGTTGATTCAGTGATGCTAAATAAAAAAAAATTCAGTGTTACACATCATCATATGTACCTTCATGGGGAAAAAATATAAAAATATTTTCAGTATAATTTAAATGTACTATTTTACGCAATATTAGTTCATGCTATGATATTTTGAAGCTTAATACTGTATCATGCTTTTAGCTTAGCAAGAAGCTAACTTTAAACTCTGTTGATGTTAATTGATTTGAGTCACTCATGCAGAGATATTTTTGTTGGATTCCGAGTTGCTGCCTATGCAGAGCATTCCAAATGGGTTATTTATGGGTTTCCATGATGGTTGAGTCTCGGGTATACTTGTTTTTCCATGTTCTGGGTTGTCTCGCATGTAGGCGAGTGCTCTCTGCCGTTGAAAGTATTCTCTGTTGATCGTGAGTGAATACGAATATATTCAACGCATTCACACTATGACTGCTTTGTGATACTCTTTTAATACAGGCAATGTCAAGCGCATGCGGCAAAGGTGCCCTCGGACAAGGACTGTCCATGTGTCGAGACAATCTGAGTGTCACAGATTCCCTGTTGACTTTTGTTTTGTGCTTTTATGTTGAAATTCCTGTTTAGTTCCTGTTTCCTGTTTGGTTTTTGTAGTCCTTTGTAGTTCAATTTTTTGATTGATTTTCCTCTGATTGTCTCCCATTCCCTGATTGTTTCCCCATGTGTTCCTTGTTTTCCCTTGTATATTTAAACCCTTGTTTCCCCCTGTCTACTTGTCTGTTATTACATATTACGCCCACACCTGCCACGGCCAGCGAGCCAACGCCCACGCCTACCACGGCCAATGAGCCAACGCCAGCGCCTGCCATGGCCAACGAGTCAACACCCGTCCCTGCCATGGCCAATGAGCCAATGCCCACACCTGCCACGGCCAATGAGCCAACGCCCGCCACGGCCAACGAGCTGGAAGCCTCGTCCGTCCCAGAGCCAGCGTTGCCAGCCTCGTCCGTCCCAGAGCCAGCGTTGCCAGCATTGCCAGCCTCGTCCATCCGGAGGAGGAGAAGAAGAAGGGCTTCTGCTTCTCAGTCTCTGCCCTCCACGGCTCCACCTCACGAGCCTCCCACGGCTCCGCCTTCCAGGGCTCCACCTCCCAGGGCTCCTCCTCCCGAGCCTCCCAGGGCTCCACCTCCCAAGTCTTCCAGGGCTCCGCCTCCCAGGGCTCTGCCTCCCGAGCCTTCCAGGGCTACGCCCCCTGTGGCCTCCTCCCAGGCCTCCTGACCCAGTTCCTGTCCTGTGGCCTCCTCCCAGGCCTCCTGACCTGGTCCCTGTCCCGTGGCCACCTCCCAGGCCCCCTTACCTTCTCTCGTCCCTGTGGCCCCCTATTGACCCAGTCCCTGTCCTACGGCCACTTCCCAGACTCCCTGACCCAGTCTCGGCCCTGCGGCCACCTCCCAAACCTCCTGACTTGGTCCCCACCTTGAGGTTATCCCCTTGTTCTCCTGGTCATCCGCCTGATCTTCCTTGGTCTCCTAGCCGCCCGCCTGATCTGCTATGGTCTCCCTGACCTTACCTTGTTCCTCTGCTCCCCTGGTGCCCCTTGAACTACCTGTTTGCCCCTGTGCTCCATGGACAATGTTTTTTTTTTGTTTGTTTTTTGTTTTGTGTTTGGAGCATCTGGAATCCACTTCTTAAAGGGGGGGACTCTGTCACAGATTCCCTGTTGACTTTTGTTTTGTGCTTTTATGTTGAAATTCCTGTTTAGTTCCTGTTTGGTTTTTGTAGTCCTTTGTAGTTCAATTTTTTTGATTGTTTTTTTCCCCTGATTGTCTCCTATTCCCTGATTGTTTCCCCAGGTGTTCCTTGTTTTCCCTTGTATATTTAAGCCCTTGTTTCCCTGTCTATTTGTCTGTTATTGCATGTTTGTGTTAAGTTCTCCGTGGATTTTGTTATTCCAAGTTTTCTGTTTTTTTGTTATTAAAAAGCTGCACTTAGATCTCCTCTCTTTGCCTGCCTCATACACTGAGCCGCACTTCTAATTTACTTCTGCTTTATACTGTCAACATGATCACACAGGACATCAAAATGCTGCTTCCAAATGTTCATGTACTGTACACTGGAATCGGACCCTGATCTCACAGTGAAATCGGAAACAGTAGGTTGACTTATTTTTAACTAAAATTTGTATGTGCTTACAGAAATTCGAAACATTGCCCCCAATAGCCATAGCAGTAAGTGTGGTTTGGTGTATATGCACGTGTGAGCTCCATTTTCCAGATTAAATGTCCACGGTGCAAAAAGCAAGTTATGAAGCTAGTTGTTTTCAGTTGTGCAGGCTGTAATACAGTGAAAAGGAATGCATATTTTATAAACTAAACTCCCCATCCCAAACCCCAATAATAAACCTAGCCATCAGTAGAGTAAAAATGTAATGTTAGGGGGAAAAATACTGCCTCTATACTACGCTTGTCACTGATTATGCAAATACAATTAATTCCTTGTTTCAACGCAGGTTCTAACCTGATAGGAGATGACACTTCTCAGTAATTCTGCATAATGTGGTAGATCCTAGGGTACTGGAACTCTTGGAAAAAGCCTTTTGTAGGCTGCTGTGGTTGCAGCGCCATTGCGGAAGAAAAGGCTTGAATATAGGTTTGCTGAGATGCTGGATTTGAGCAGGATGGATTTGAGAAAACAATACAAAAATTATCATCAAGAATCTGATTATTGCCCTGATATCAAAAAATAAATTATGATCCAACAGGAATTCTTTTCATGCCTGGTAACATGTGCATGTAAAATGGCTAGAAATAGCATTTTAGCTTAGCATAAGGCTGACAATTTACACAAGGTTAATTTCTATTTCTTCTGCTCCAAACTTAATTCAAACGTACTTCTCTATCTGCTCGTATGAATGTAACACATCATAAGAAAGTGCATCATTTATATGTATATATTTTTCCATCTGAAAGGTCTAAATATTAAATGAAATAAATGAAAATAAAATGCCAAGTCATCTCTTCAGTAATAAAAAACATTTTAATATAACTGTATTCTAATTACAATGATGTTAATTGTAACTGCTGTGGAATACAGGTACTTATATTTTGTATTTTAGATATGTAATCCCATTACATGTATTCCATTACTCCCCAACCCTGTATGTAATGGAGATTGGAAGGGCTGGATGGGAGTTGGCATTTTGAAGATGAAACTTGAATGATCCTTTTTGGTTTGGTCTGTTTTGCTATGTTTGATGTAGTATCTGATTGTATCTGTGTCTAGAATATGAAGGACTGACATGGTGGGATGGATACTTGGATCGAAGTTTGCTCTCTTGGTGAGTTATGAACAAGGGAGGAAGCCGAAGAAGGTGAGAATGAACATGCCGCCTAGGGTTTTGAAGGTGTTTTTAGATACGTAGTCCTGACAGAGATTATTTTGGCATTGAGTTAGCAAATCGATGGTAAGTTGTTGTCTGGTATTGATTCTGGAGGGTTTGGCTTTATGAAAACCCTTGACTAGAAGTGAGACCTGGGGGTGGCTTATTGAGGAGCAGTTTTACTGAAAATTAATTTATAGAAGAAATGGATGCTGCTTAAGTACCCTTAAATAGTTCCAGGATAGAGGTTTTTGGTTTGATTGAGGTTTGAGGTGAAAGAAGATATAGAGATGAGAGAAAAATAAGGAAATGGTAGTTTGTAAATTAGGTGGATATTTCTGAAGCATTTCCAGGCTGTCCAGTATGCTTGGAAGGTTTGGGGGGGGGGGACTGATTGGAGATTGGAGTCCAGCGATGCGTGGTGGAGTTTGAAAGGGGGATTTAGTTCAGTTCTGAACCAGGAGGAAAAAGTGCTGGTGTCAGGTTCACTTCTGGAGCCAAGGCTCAGAATCTCTGAAAAGAAAAGCGAGAAAGAGAGTCAACAATCTGGTTTTTTTTTAGCCTGGAATGTGTTCTAGTTTGATTATAAATTGGTTATGGATGGAGATCCAAATTAGGCACCTTAGAAATAGCGACAATTCTGGTGAATAGGATCTTTGTTAATGAAATGGATGGTGGCTTGGTTGTTGCAGTGGACTACAATACTTAAGTTGTCCATTCCGACCCCCAGAGGGAGGCTGCTACCACTATGGGGTAAAGTTCGAACAGGGTGGAAGATGCAGAGTTGGGGGGGGGGCATGATTTTGAAAGCTTAAGCTTTGTCATCGTTAGCGAGCCATGCATCCCTGCCTACTTTTTTGATCATTTGGATTGCTTGATCAACGTTGTGGTAGCGGAGAGAGTATTCGTCAATTGAAATCAGACTGTTTATGCTAGGGGGTGTGGCCCGTCATGGGGGGGTAAGAGGTTTTTAGTTGTCGACTACTTTGTATTCGGCGAGGGTTGATTGCAAATTATGGTAGATGATATTTGAGGTAGGTAGACTCTCTAACCCGGGGTTGAAACTGGACAATAAGAATTAGTTAATTTTGACCCTTTAATAAAAAAGTTTTTGAGAGATGTGGGCAGGTGGGCTTCATTACATTTATCTATGATTGGGAAGGTTAATGTTATTAAAATGAATTATATTCCAAAATTCAACTACCTGCTGCACTCTCCCCCTGTAGATGTCCCCCTCTCTTAATTCAAGCAATTTAATAGCATAGCAAAGACCTTTATTTGGATTGGTAAACGTCCCAGTTTACATTGACTACCCCGGGCTAGGCCTACCCAAGAGTTTGTTTTATTATTATGCATTCGGTCTCAGACATTTGGCTCATTGGTCGCTTCCACCTGAGAGTGTGCTGAGATCCAGGAATTTTGGTTGAAGTTTCAAAGTTTTGTGTGTGACGTGTTGGGCACTCAGGTTTCATTTTGCCCTACACTCTGTGTTTTGGGAATATACTGTATATACTTGGGTATATATATATATTATTTATTTATATTTTTTTCTGTGTGTGTGTACTTATGTGAGACCACAGGGTTGTTTGTTGGGGTCGGGTGGTGTTGTTGATTGGGGAGGGGTAGCACTGGGAGTTAAATGTTGATTTATTGTATATATGTTTTGTTTTCTTTGTCTTCTTTGAATCAATAAAAATGTATTCTTAAAAAAAAACTGTTATGAGTTCTTTGGCTGTGTTGTGTTCAGGATTATTCATATGAATGTTGAAATTCCCAGCAATAACAAAACAGTCAAATTTAGAGGAAATTGCTGATAGCAGTTCTTTAAAATCATCAACAAAGGCTGGAGAGTATTTTCGTGGCCTATAATAAATATATATATATATATATATATATATATATATATATATATATATATATATATATATATATATCCCATGAGCTCTCGGTTCTTTTACCGTAAATATCTTATATAACTGTAATTGTCAAATTACAATTTATATCACAGTTATTAGTCAAGAGATATTTTCAACAACAACCCTCATATATTACACTTATGTTAACAACTTATTCTAACATAGTGCTATTATTTTTTTTTTAACCCTTTTTAACACAGGGTTACATCCACCCCCCTCAAACCTTCTCATGTCCTCATGAATTTCATTCAATTACATTAGAGCAACTGCTCTAGGAGGATTAGTAACAAATGATTTACATTGTTTACACAATGCTAAAGAATGACACCACACAGTATTACAGGCACTTTTCCTTGCATTAAGGTCATTTTCAATCCTGATGACCATCCCTCTGTGTATCACAGTGATAGGCTGGTCTGTGGATCTCCCTAAGTTATCGTAACTAAGTTTTACCATAGGCTTAGTTTCTCTCTTTGATCTCCTTAATGCCAGATGATCTTTCTCTGCTTCCTCAGGTACATGAGCAACACTCTCTCGGTGAGCATCCTGTTCCAAATTTAATTTACATGCTCTCACATCTCTGGTAACTCTCCAGTTTCTTCTTCAAACATAATCTCTCTCCTTTCAGGTTCAAGTCTTTGTACTTCCCTTTCTCCCTCACTAACAGTCTCCCTCCTCACTAAAGGAGAATGTATTGGCTCTCTCTCCAGCCAATTATACTGTCTAGGAGAATAGTAACAAAGATCATCTTCATCGCTGTCCGATGCATTCTCTGTGAAATCTGCATTGGTTTAGTGAGCATTGTCTGTCACTGACTTTAGTTTCTCTCGCACCACACCTTTTGGATCTTGCTTTTCCCATACAGGTTCTGGCAATCTCACTCTCTCTCTTATAGGCAATAGGCGATCTCTATGCAACGTTTTTACCTTCCAATCTCCAGCCTCTAGTTTCAATCTGTACACTGGTAGGTTTGTCAATTTCTCTGTAATCACATACGGTAAGGCATTCCATTTGTCCTGTAACTTATGCTTTCCTGTAAATGTCAGATTCCTTATCAGAACATGATCGCCTGCACTTAGTCCTTGTGGATTCGCCTTCTGATCATATCTCACTTTATTTCTCAATTGAGCTTTGTCAACTGTCTCAGTAGCTAATTTGCATTCTTTCGGATTCTCAGATTTCATATCTTTTACATACTTATGATGGATCACCTCCTTTTGACCATTTACAGATGTTACTAAACATAAGTCAACAGGCAGTCTGGCTTCATGTCCAAACAAAAGATAATAAGGGGAGTAACCTGTTGCCTCATTCTTAGTGCAATTATAGGCATGCACAAGCTGACTAACATGCTGACTCCACTTACTCTTTTTTGCATGTTCTAGCGTTCCAAGCATAGAAAGCAACGTTCTACTAAAGCGCTCAGACTGCGGGTCACCTTGGGGGTGGTAAGGAGTAGTCCGTGATTTTCGAATACCCAATAAGCTTAACATCTCTCGGATTAGGCTACTCTCAAAACCCCGCCCCTGATCCGAATGAATGTAGGAGGGTAACCCGTAATGGACAAATAACTTTTCGACTAGGACTTTGGCCACAGTAACAGCACGTTGGTCTTTAGTAGGAAAGGCTTGGGCATATCGGGTGAAATGATCCGTCTTGATTAATATATTCGACACACCCTTCGTATCTGGCTCTAATGACAGGAAGTCTATACACACCAGATCAAGTGGACCACTACTAGTTATCCGTTGTAATGGTGCAGATTTATTAGGCAATAACTTTAGAGTTATGCAACGGCCACAATCCTTTACATACTTCTCAATGTCATGACTCATGCACGGTCAGTAAAATCTGTCTCTTATAAGTTCTGTGGTTCTATCCACTCCTAAGTGGCCTGAATCATCATGAACAGATCTCAGAATTCTCAACCGGTACACTTTAGGAAGGATTAACTGTAGCCTTTCCCTCTCACTTGGGCTCCTCATCACCCTGTACAACAAAGTGTCTCGAACTACCATTTTGGAAACTTGCCGTAGCAAGGTCTTCCGTATAGGATCCGCACCCTTCTCAAGGATAGGACTTCACCACGCTCAATGTTATATTTGAACAGGCTTATGACAGGATCTCGTTCTTGCGCTTTTCTTAAGTCAAGAGTTGTTAAGGGCTCCATGTATTCCCCTCCTAACATTACTGGGCAAACGTATGCTGAAGGAATACAGTCAGGAGACACTCCCAACTGGTCCACCAGTTTAACCAAATTTTCATTCGGTTGACTTGTCAGCCAACTTGGAGATAACTCTTACCCCTGACTCGGAGACTTCTGTCCATGAGGTCGACTAATCACTGTTACCAGGATATCGGGACCACATCAGTGTTATGTTTCCCCGGCTTATACTGCGAGCTGAAATTATAGCTTGCTAGAGCAGCTAGCCAACAATGACCAGTGGCATTCAGTCTCGCACTTGTCAACACGTATGTGAGCGGGTTATTGTCGGTCTTGACTACAAAATGGGCTCCATACAGATAATCGTGGAACTTGTCCACTACGGCCCATTTCAGCACTAGAAACTCTAACTGATGCACATGATACCTCTGTTCAGTACCGCTCACCTTACGGCTCACTTAAGCCACAGGTCTCAGCCCTTCAGGATACTCCTGATTCAATAGCTCCTGATTGAAGCTGGCATCAACGTGACGTACATAGGGCTTTTCTGGGTCTGCAAAGGCAAGTACAGGTGCATGAGTTAGACAGTGGATTATCTGTTTGAAAGTCTCAGAGCAGGATTCATCCCATCGTTCTCCAAATGGGTCCATTTCTCTGAGGTACTTCTTCTCCATAGGCTTACACCAACCTTTTACATGTGGGTACCCTTTTGTCAACTCCGTCAGTGTCCTTACTATGGTAGAGTATCCCATTATAAACCTGCGGTAGAACCCACAGAATCCAAGAAAAGATCTCAGTGACTTTAGATTTGTAGGAACTTGCCACTGAGATACTGCAGCTACCTTATCAGGGTATACTTGTACTATTGAGACCTTCAACCCACATTCCTCCAGTCTGTCCAATACTTTCAATAACCTTTCCTCGTGCTCCTTGAGGGTACGGTCAAACACGATGAGGTCATCGAGGTATACTATCACTTGTAACAGGTGCATGTCTCCTACCACCTGCTCCATCAACATTTGAAATGTTGCAGGTGCCCCTGTGATCCCTTGTGGCATCCGTTCAAACTGATAGAATCCTAACGGGCATATGAAGGCGGTTTTATCCTTGTCTTCCTGAGACATGGCTATCTGGTAATAGCCACTACGCAGATCTAATACTGAAAACTATTTACTACCAGACAGGCAGTCCAAGGCATCATCTATGTGCGAAGTGGTATATTGATTGGGTATTGTGCGACTATTGAGAGTATGATAGTTAATGCACATTCTAACAGTTCCGTTCTTTTTTCGAGCAATCACAATAAGCGATGCATAGGGACTCCAGGATTATTTAATAATCCCTGCTGCTAGAAGATCTTTCAGATGTCTCCTCACATCATCAATGTCAGCTGGAGCTATTCACCTAGAGCATTCTCTGAAAGGCCTTGAGTCATTAAGGTGAATGTGGTGTTCAACCCCATGAGCTAACCCCACATCCCACTCCTCCAGAGAAAACACTTTACATCGCTCTGCGAGTTTGCAATGCAATCACTCCTCCCACGTCGGTGGTATGGGCGACCCCTGAAATCAAATAACATTGGGTCAATGGTCTTTTCATTGTTGGTTGCTTTTTGAGCAACTAAGACCGTGTCGGTAGAAAACATTTGTGCCACCACCGTCCCACTAGGGATAGTGATGTCTTGCTGGTTTCGTTTTTAGCAGCATTTTGAAACTATTTATGTCTACCGCTGATGTAGGCACAACCAAAGGGGAAATGAATACTCCTGCAGGCAGTGAATTACTTGAAGCAGGTTCAATGACATAGATATCTTCTCTAAGGGGTTTATCCGACTCCACTTTACAAACGGTATAAATTTCCCCTCTAGACGGAATGTTTAGCATCCCTGGCCCCACCCACTTAACCTTTCCCTCAGGGTGGTCAGAAGTCTGTGTTGGGCATGGGGCGTGTGTATGGATTCGTAAAGCCTGCTCCACCTTAAGGACGAAGTCTCAGTAAAATCCGTGAGCCGATTAAAGAAACTAGCATTCGTCCCTGTGATCACGGGGCATTTTGGGGCCCTCTGGGCTCACTAGTGCCAAGATGGGGGTAGGTTCCCCAGCCCCTTTGAAGGTGTCAGACAGAGATACATCGATAACAATGTACCCTTTGTATGGATAGCTTGACGAACTTAGGCCCCAGATGGACAACCCTGCCAGTGGATGAATGGCCACCTCAGGTAAGTATTTGGCGTACCAGGCTTCAAATACGATAGTTAAATGGGACCCACTGTCCAGGAGAGCCTGAAAGTGAGTTCCATTAATTCTCACAGTGACTGTTGAGGCGGGTCCAACTAACCCGGGCGGAACTGTACTTGGCAGGTAAGAATTCACCTAACTGTTTTTAGAAAAACAGTTAGGCTCTCTAGACTGGTGACTACGGTTAGCTTCTTTCTCTGACCCTCTCTGGAGTTTGGCATTGGCTGGCCATATGCCCATCCTCCCCGCACTGATAACAAAAGAGCCCTTCTCTGTTATATACTGGTTTGGGTCTCTGTGACTCATGAGGAGGGTTAGGTGACTTGGGTTGACATGCATTTTCGGTCTGACCGATGCTCATTACAGCTATCTTTTGCTGTAACTGTTGAACTTGCTGTTTCATCAACTGCACCTCACCACCATTCTCAGATTCTTGTGTGTAGTTGTTACTTCTTACCTGCTATTCTTTTTTTCAGGTTCTCTGATAGACATGGTGTCAGACAGGGAATTAGCATTTTCTCTCTTTAGTTGACTCTTCAGCTCTTTTATATCAGCATGAAGGTTACTGACTGTTGTGAGACAGATTTGTGGGTAATCACAGTAATGAACAGCTTTAGTTGTGGCTGCTAGTTTGTGCCAGACAGCCTCTTGCTCTTTGGCTTCACAAATTTCAGCAGCATCAAGTCTGATTCTACAGCTTCCCTAATTAACTGCTCTACTTTAACCTTGTACACATTCTCTGATGATATTCCACCTCTTTTAGCTACTTTGGGTAGGGACCTTTCCATTTGTTTTAAGAAATCAGACAAAGATTAGTTCAGGCTCTGTCTGAGCAGTCTGAATGCAAATTACTAATCTTCTCCTGACTCAGATGAACTGCAAGTACTTTCTAAGGCCTCCAGATACTGCAATGAGCTGGCATACGGCCTGGAAAACTGGACTGCTTTGATAATGTCTAGAGCAGGGCCCTTTAAACTTTCAATGATGCGTCTGCGTTTCTCTTTGTCAGAGCATTTGCATTCATAGATCATCATCCAAGCCTGATCTATCCACCCATCTACATTTTCTTCCCCTTGGGGAGTTGGAATTATACCAGAGAAAATTCATAACCTCCGATAAGCAGTGCTATCACTGGAACTCGTATGCGCTTTGTTCAATACCGCCCCCACAGCCCTAATTATGGCTTCAGGAGAACAAGGGTTACTCTGGGTTAACAGGGCTTCTACATCAGTCATTGACTTCCCCTCCCCACTTAGGAACAGTGAAATTGTTAACCCAAACTCGCTTGATTCTGCTGGTGAATCACTTTTAGAGGTCAAAACAACCTTCCATGGTGCAGCTCCCTCTACTGGAGGCAGTTCAGTTGGCACACTACTGGGGTCAACAACTCCTCTACACTCACATAATACAATTAAGGTATGGGGTTTGACCCTAATCTAGTGTCTCTGACTCTTACTCAGCCAAACACTTTAACTTTTTGGGCAACCTCTTTTATAAAGGCTGCCTCTGTCTCAGTAGGTACACCCATTAACAACACAGCATGTGTTTCGTAGATGCCTTCCTCCCTGCACCAACTACTAAGCTCAGACTGCAAGGTTTTGCTATGGCTAACCGACATATTTTGCGTTTTTTGATTCTTCAACAGCTATACTGGCAATTGGCAGAGTTATAGCTACGGTCTGGGTTGTTTATCTTTTGGTCTCAGGACAAGCAGAGATCCCGGACGAGCCCCCACTTTGTGCACCACTTCCTTCCCATGAGCTCTTGGTTCTTTTACAGTAAATATCTTATATAACTGTATTTAACATAAAGTACACCCTCAAATTACAATTTATATCACAGTTATTAGTCAAGTGATTTTTTCAACCGTCATATATTACACTTATGTTAACAAATGATTCTAACATAGTGCTATTATTTATTAACCCTATTTAACACAGGGTTACATATATATAAACTACCTTGCTTTGCAAATCTCCCTGGTGGTTAGGGGGCCATAAGAGGCTACTTTTAACGTTTATAGCTAGAAACGACCCTGTTGTAGACAGGGTAAAGTTTGGAAAGGTTGAACTGTTATCAGTTGTTTGTTGTTCACCAAGAACAGATGAAGGACGATGTGTGCCCTGGCTTTGTGGCAGCAGCCAGAGAGCTCTCTCTGAGAGAGAGCGATCTGGGTCATCAGGCTTTGTTGGTTGTGAAGGCAGCATTTTTTATGGATGGTATTTGGACGATTGCAGCAAAGGAGTGGGTGAACTTTCTTTCAGCATACATAGGTTCCTCCATTTTCTCTGATAAGCTCAGAAGTGGGGAAAGAAGAATGCTTGATTCATTTATGAATGGATGATAGAGAAAATAAAAGCAAATGATGAAAGAGAAAAGTATTTCTGTGTATCTGTCAAAATACCACGTCCATTGAGTTGAGTGCTTCAGTGCATTACGCAGTGTGCAGTAAGTTACAATGCCAGGTTTGTGCTGCCATAAGTGTGTACGTGTGTTTTAGGTATAGGGGTAGGGTTAGGGGATAGAATATAAAGTTTGTACAGTATAAAAACCATTATGTCTGTGGAAACTCCCCATAAAACATGGAAACCCAACGTGTGTATGTGTGTGTGTGTGTGTGTGTGATGTCCAATGTGTAATAGATCAGTTCCCCTCTGCAGGTCGGCATTGAGTGAGACATGATTTGACTTTCATTAAGATATCTACTCTAAGTTTCATGTGATGTTGAATTTAGTTCTTCTTGTTTTAAAAACTAGTGGGGTCAAATTATGTGGGCGTTCATGTTTTTGCATAATTTTAAACCTGGTTTCAGTGGAGATGATGATGAAATAGATGTCTCCCTATCTCCACAGATCCAACCAGGTGAGCCCTTCACTGTGTACCACACCAGCCCGACGCTCTCTAGCTTATGTAAACCCGTGGTGCTGTGGACCCAGCAGGACGTGTGCAAGTGGCTGAAGAAACACTGTCCACACAACTATCTGACCTACGTGGAGGCCTTCTCTCACCACGCCATCACAGGTACAAAACAACTCTCTATATGACAAACAATGAAAAATTGTTAACCTTAAAACGTGCTTTTTGTGGTAACATCTAAACTGACTAACAAGTCAAAAGTATTATTTAACATCTGTGAATCAACGGACTACATTATGTTACACCAACAGAACACATTTTAAAGGTAAGATCAAATAAAAATAGCTTTTTTAGGTAACACCCTTTATTCAGCTTGATCTCATGAAAATAACATTACCATTGCAAAATGTTTACAAAACTAAATGATGTGCTTAATTATATGTTTTGCTGCAGTTTTCCAGTTAAATTTCCAGCAGGAAATTTCATAGATCATACATTTATAATTTTTAAGTAGAGTTTTATAATAAAACCATAAAAGTTAAAGAGACTTGAGTCTCGAATCAGACTCGTGATGAAAGACTCATGACTTTATTCAGACAACAGCTTAAAGACTTCAGACTTGACTCGGACTTCAGATGAAAGACTCAAGAACATCTCTGTTATAAAGTCATAATCAGCCGTTGTAGTCATGATTTGTGTGAAAGTGAATAAAAAGCAATTGTTGTATCACCTCTAATGTTAATTTCACCATAACACTGCGGCGAAACAAAAAACACGGCACGTAAAACTCAGATTGCAAAAATGTATTTGTAGTAATGTTCATTCTATAAGACTAGGTTGCCTTTATGACATCACAAATACTACACAGCTCTCATTATGATATACTGTAGCACACACATTTTAAAATCACAGGTAGAACACCGCTCTCTTTATGACATAGAAACATGGTATTACATTGTGCAGCAGATATAGTACTTTCACTTTCAAAATACCTCTCTCTTTATGGCATAGCACACACTTCATGCCATCACAGATACAGAATGTAAATTGGTACTCGATATGCTTAAAATTACATTTTCATCCAAACATACAACAGTAATCAGATTTTCACTTTTGTCTTTTATTTGTATTATTTTTAAAAGTGTAATTTAAAAAATTATGTTACTGATTAATATTTTTGTGTAATTTACAATCTGTACCAGATAAATCTGATTGTCTGTGTGACATATCATGTGATGGCACTTAAATGGAATTTTATTGAAAGATGTTTGTGTACATTTCCTTGTGATAGTGGCAGCAGTAATAATTAATCAAATGTTGATCAAATGATGGAGAGGAGTGCTATAACCTGCAATGTTTTCAGGAGCAAGATGTTGAGCACACATTCTGAATTTTAAAGCGGCGATTCAGGTGCCTGGATCATAGCAGTACTGCTGTACATTCCAGTTAAGTGGAACAAATTGCGATAGTGTGCTGTGTCCTCCACAACCTATCACTCAGAACCAGCCTGGAAGATCAGAAATTGCATTAACCACAGTTTTTTGGGGGTGTGTTTGCCCTTTTATCTGATTTCCATAGAGCCTTTAATGAATCTGGTGCTAAAAAACAAGCACAGTATTATATCAGTCAAAATGCATTCTTAGTGAATTACAATAAAACATTTATTAAGCTGCAAAAAGTTCTAAAGAACCTTAGATCCTCTAGCCCTTACTTTGGTCTCTCTGAGGATTAGCTTTGGCAGGCCACATCCTCTAATACTTTCTCAGCCTACTCCCAGAACGGTGTGCACTGAATTCTCTCCCTAATTGACCATCATACATTGCAATGTTTTGCCATTCCTCAAGTCATGCCCATTTCTGCAGGGGTTCACTATCTACGGGTCACCAAAGCAGAGTTTCCAAGTAATAAAGTCAATTTTTTAACACTGTCATCAGGGGCGGATCTAGATCTTTTTTTATAGGGTGGCAAGGAGTTGGCATGCAGACTATGAGGGGTGGAAACAACAAAGCAAGCTCCCTTGTGTAGTTCTTATGGATTAAGGTACCAAGCTTCATTGCTACAAGTATTAGTTCATTAACTGGGGTCACTATCAAATTACAAATGTCCATGAATTTGCGATACAACTGCATTTCCACAGGAACCACATAGTAACCATTTTTTTTGCTACTGATTTGCCAACATTAAAATAAAAATTAAGTAACAAAAAATTTATATTTCCAGATCACCACAACATTGTCTATTAAACACATCAACAAATTCTAAATGTTCCTTAGCTTGACATTTAGAACAGGCAATCTGGTCTAAACTTCACTATCATTGTTAAGTGTACCCATGGATGGAAAATACATGCATATCCAATATTCTGTCCTGAAAGCCTATCATTTTTGTAACAGCCATTTGAAAGTGAAGATTAACACAAAGTTGGGTCTAAATAAAATTAAACTGTACAGAAAATTATATTGGGGGTGGGGGGGGGGGGGGGGGGGTGTGCAGTGCAGTGCTGCAAAACTCATGAATATTTTGTTATCCACAGTACAAGATTCTTTTAAATGACCTGTTTTGATCAACAGTCATTCTTAATGAAGCACCCAAATAAATATTTCACATAATATAGTAATTTCATCTCTACATCTGTCACTATCAGTCTTAAGATATGTTAGTCAGTAGATGAATACAAAGATCAGTACTTTGATTAAAGACCGGATACTGGTCTTTTAACTGTTCCCTCAACCCGTTTGAGATTAATGGGAGATAGGGCTTTTTCTTCATTAGCTCCAAAACTTTGGAACTCTCTACCGATTGAGATCAGGCAAGCCAAATCTTTTAGAATTTTTAAATCTCAGCTTAAAACTCATTTTTTTAGGTTAGCTTTTAATTGATTTATTGTCTTTTATGGTTATTTTATTTTTTTTATTGTGTATTATGTCTTTTTGTGTGTTGAATCTTTGCAATTTTAATTGTTTTTGTACAGCGCTTTGAGATGTACATTTAAAGGCGCTATAGAAAATAAAGGTTGTTATTATTATTATTATTATTGATTAAGGACATGACTGATTAATCTTGTAACTTTTAGTTAGGTTTTGGATTCTAATTTATCCAAATAACTTATTATTTATATAAAACAAGATTGCAACTGTACATCAGCGGATGTGTGTTTAAAAAAAAAGGCAACAAAAGATGCAAGAGGAGATACGAGAGTAGCGGAAACAGACACATTTTTTAAGAGTTGTGTATTTGGAAAAAACGTCAAAACTCTGAAATTCAGACAATGACAACCACAAACTCTCCACTACAGCAGCGGGAACCCGGAAAAAAATCAATATTCACCTGAGCGCCTGTGAACGAGATGACACAGCTCACAAACAATGGGAACACGGAAAAAAGCGTAGACTGCAGCAAAACTGCTGATGCTAAACAACACTGATATCAACTGCAATGAACACTTATCATATCATTCAAAATAACACATTCCAGAATCAGAATCAGCTTTATTACCAAGTATGCTTACACATACAAGGAATTGTCTTGGTGACAGAAGATTCCAGTGCACAAACAATACAGCAACAAGACAGAAATAATAATACAAAATAGAGTAAAAATAAAAAGTTGATAGAAAATACAAGTATATATAGAAATACACAAAATGACTATATATATATATATATTTATTTATACGTATGTACAATATACAAATACAATCTGTTATATACAGAAGCACGGGAATGTAATGGCAGAAGTGGTATGGTATGTTGGATAAATATAAATAGACTAAGCTGTGTATTGCACATTAATTTTTGCTCAATGGGCCAATTGTATCTGTTCATTAGATGGATAGCCTGAAGGAAAAACTGCTCCTGTGCTTGAGGGTTCTGGTACTCAGTGCTCTGTAGCGCCTGCCAGAAGGCAACAAATCAAAGAGGGCTGGGTGAGTGGGATCCAGAGGGATTTTTCCAGCCTTTTTCCTCACTCTGGAAGTGTACAGTTCTTGAAGGGAGGGCAGTGTGCATCCATTAATACACTCAGCTGTCTGAACTGTCCTTTGTAGTTTTCTGATATCTGATTTCATAGCTGCACCAAAACAGACAGATACTGAATAGCAGAGGACAGACTCTCAATGACTGCTGAGTAGAACTGTATTAGCAGTGCCTGTGGCAGGTTGAACTTCCTCAACTGGCAAAGTCAGGAATGATGATTGAGCATTTGAAGCAGCATGGGACATCACAGTGCTCCAGTGATCTGTTGAAGATCAGTGTGAAGATGAGGGTCAGCTGGTTAGCACAGGATTTTAGACAAACAGTTGAAACATTGTCTGGGACCTGCACTTTCCTTGTCTTTTGTTTTTGGAAGTCACGGCACACCTCTTCACAGATCTTAAGTGCAGGTTGAATAGCAAGAGGAGGAGGGGGGGGGGGGGGGTTGCAGGAGGCATTGATGTTTGTGTGATGTTAAGGGTACAGCGGATGTGGGGTGTGAGATTGGGCCTTTCAAATCTACAGTAGAACACATTCAAGTTGTCAGCCAGTTGTTGGTTCCCTACAGTGTTCCCTTAGTAATGTCTTTCAAGCCGCTCCACACTGATGCAGGGTCGATAGCTGAAAACGCCTTGGTTACTGTCGTAACCTCCGTTCCCTGATGGAGGGAACGAGAAGTTGTGTTTATTGTAGTGGCACTAGGGGTAGCTTTTGAGAGCCCCGAACACCTCTGTTCTTTTGAGAAAAGGCCATTGAGAATTGGCGAGTGGAATTTGCATGCCACTCCCGGGAACATACTGGTATAAAAGGAGAAGGATTGCCCACTCTCATTCAGGTTTTGTGCTGAGGAGCCGAGACAAAGTCCGGCCATTTCAGCGGCTAGTACAGCGTTGTGGTAAGAGGGACACATCTCCTTGTTCCCTCCATCAGGGAACAGAGGTTATGACAGTAACCAAGATGTTCCCCTTCTGTCACTAACTCGACATTGTTTCAATGTAGTGACACTAGTGGTCCCTATAGAAAAACGCCCCAACAGCTGAACCATGTTACGTGAACTGCTGATACAGGTGCTAGTAAGCTGCTGCATGCATAATAGCAGGTGCATCAGTCTGCACGTAACCTCACCCAATGCCACAAAAAGATGTCATATAGTTCCTCACATCCCTGAGGGGGGGAAGCGACATAACTAGCGTGGGAGCAGGCCGCTCCAGCCGTGGCCTTTTCTCTATATGGTTTCTCTCCACAGAGTGGAGGGGCCATCTAACGCTATTATACGCATCTGGGAAGGTTTTCTTTTCCGTTCCTATTATTTCAGGGGGACAAGACCCTGCGGAGACCACATCCTGTCAAAGGGGATGTCAACATGTGGCAATATGACACACGGACTCACCAGCCGCACATGGAAAAGGCACGGTGGTAGGTCCTGCCTCGAGGGGAGGAGCTCTATAAAAACAGCGACCGGGGCAGAGAGAGCTCTGCCCAAGGGAGATGCGGGTCTGCCAACAGGGAGAGATCACAGAAAATACATCACAGGGGGTTACCAGAGTAATCGGTACCTGTGGAGCACCTTTCTCAGTACAGGGCATATTAGTACCTGAAGTGGATCTGGCTGCGAACTCCAAATTTGTGTGCATGGCCTGGGCCTGGTATATCAAAGCGATAGCATCCATGATCCAGTGGGCAAGCCTCTGTTTGGAGACAGCGTTCTCTTTCCGCTGTCCACCAAAGTAGACAAACAGCTGCTCAGAGCATCTAAAGCTCAAACCCGGTACTCGCGGTGGCCCGGGTAAGCATGGCGGTCAGCTCTGCATCAGCCTCAGACTGTGCGGGCAGACCCGAAGGTGGCAGCCCAGTCGAGTCCGCGGCGTTCGATATCGCTAGTGCACTCTCCGATGCAGCTATCGAAGACTCATCCTGCTCACAGGCCCTGAAAGACATGTCAAGCTGGCCACGAGGTGGGCTTGTCTCATTTCGGAACCATACGGGAGTAATTGAGCATGCTGGGGAACGGGAGGTCCGCAGAGATTTACCCGGCGAGACCGCGGCCATTGAACTCCCCAAATCACATCCAGCTCCAGCCAGGCTGGCTTCATACCTGTGGGAAGAAGGCGCAGTGGGCGGCTAGAGTGGCTCTCTGATTTTCTTATTCAGTGTGTTCCTAGCCTAATTGTCAAAGACTTTATCCCCACCTCTATATCGTAGACACGATCAACCAAGCCATAGCTCCCTCCACCACGCAACTTTACACCCTGAAGTGGCGCTTGTTCGCCAATTGGTGTTCTTCCTGATCTGAAGACCTGCAGAGATGCAGGCTGCGTCTCTTCTGTGAGACAGAGCTGCTTCTGTGCACAGAAAATAAAGTTATTTCTGGGTTCCTATGGCAAATATATATATATATATATATATATATGTTTTTTTTGAGAAGCGGTAATTGATAAGTATAACAAATGTGGTCTTCATGAATGTAAATGAGTAGGACCACATTTACATCACAATGGTAAATAATTTACATAGACCCCCAACCCAAACAGTATTGGGTAATTAAATCATCCGCATTGAGTCAGAAACTGTTGTGTTTACCTGCGTCGAGAGTTTGCATCCAGCCTGACAGCGCATAAATTATTAAATAAGTATAAATAAATAAAAAAATGGCGTTTCTTTGTTAAAACACCTGACTCTTAGGTTGACAAACTTTTAAGACATGAAGACATAACAGTAAATTGAAACATTAACTACTGAAGCTACTGCTTCCCACACATTTTCCTTGCTAATAAATCCTTGTATAATCAATGCTGAGGATTGAACAACACTTTATAATTCTCAACCTCCACAAATAGTCAGGTATAGTCCATTGTTGTGGCCTTGAAATCCGAATGAGGTAAATGGTGGGTAGTCCCATGCACTTGTTTATGTTTATCAGCGTACACGGTCTTTATTGGTTAATGTTGTAAACAGGCAAATGTCCTGCAGTTAATTTATTCTTTCCTTATTTAGTTATTTTGTGTTTGTTTGTTTGTATGCAGACCTATAAATTATTGTGTAATGTAGGTTTGGATTAAATAGTTTTCATTTGATTTTCTATAATATCTTGATTTATTTAATTTTTCTAATACATCCAGTGCTGCTATGCTCAGCGTGAGCCGCGACGTAAAAATAAGCTCACTGTCATGTCTGGGACACATCTGGGATGCTACACCTAATGGTTCCTCGCATTGTGAAGGCTGTAATCTGTTTAAATGGATGCCAAAACAGAAATGCGCTGCTCATACCCCACTCACAGAGTAAGCTTATATGTGATTCCAGTCTATGTTTGCTTACATATGTTAGATGCAGAGATTCAACTCCCATCACACTAAAAAAGTGTTAGTTTAATTTTTTTTTAACGTAGTATCATCAAAATTAACTGGTTTAATTCTAGACATTGGCTTGTGATATTTTTTATGGTTTTAAGGATTGCACTGGATTTCATAACCACACAGGCGACTTCATGCAGAGTCACCGTACCATTCATTCAAGATACACAGTATAACTGCTCAAAGCCACACAAAGCAGAGAAGAGGAAGAGGACTTGTGTAGACAATGTTTCAAATGACAGAGGTTTATAAACATGGGTCGAGGGAACCTCTAGGGGAAATTTCTTTCCCACAGAGATCACAAACTCCTTTTATAAGCCTCAGAGTCTCTCATCTTTCAAAAACAAACACACACATACACACACACACACACACACACACACACACACACACACACACATTTGGTGATGTACAGCAAATGTTACTGTGGTCCTATAGGCCTTATTCTGTTATCTGCGCTATCATTTATTGCCTCATTAATCAAGCCACTTTCTAGATGTTGTGTGTCTCTAAAGTGAGTGTTTGTATGTGTGATTTTTCCCTTGGTTATTGGCACTGTAGCTTGAAGGATTGTTACACACACTGGAAAAAGATGACACGGTCTCACTCACCATATCAGACATGATTCTCACTTTGCTTCGGGCGCAGGCCTGTAAAATCTGTCACACTCGTATTTGCCTTTTGAGTCTATTTATGAATGACTTACATACTAGTACTGCACCTTTTAAAATGTATCTTAAAAACCCATTACATAAAAACTGTAGTTGTGTGGCTCTGTTAGCTTTGTGGCCATCTGTATATGAAGGTACCTCTAAAGGCGCATGTAAAATACTGTACAGTTACAGTATCTCAATCGGAATCTGCACGATTGTGAATTTCATGCAATGGACTTGCAGTGACAAAGAATTTCCCCTTGCAGATTTTGCGTGGAGTTAAATTTTGAACAGGCAAAATCGGCATGTCGACCAATAGGAATTTGCTTAGTTCAATTAGCAGTGAACTCTGTGTGAGCAGTGCTTCTCACACAGCTGCACTGAATATTCACAATGGATGATGAAATAATTTTAGCATTGAGAAGTGCAGCATTAAAATGAAGCTGCTTGGCAATTTGTTTTTTGCTGGTTTCACATGCGCTCAACAGCCGCTCATGCCCTCTTAACGTGGAATTTCACAGTGCAAAGGTACATGTGACCAGTTGACAAAATAATCTTTTTGCAGATACATAAATCAAAATATTATATCTTTATAATATGGTTCCATTCATTACTATGCATAATGTATCTTGAACTAAAAATGAACAATATATATTTTTTACAGCATTTATTAATCTCAACTTAATGTTAGTTTATAAAAATTTGATTGTTCATTGAAAGTTTATATTGCTTCATGATGCATTAACTAGTGTTAACATAACTTTTGAATTAAAAAATGCATTAGTTTATATTGAAATTAACATTAAGATTAATTAATGCTGTAAAAGTATTTTTCATTGTTAGTATATGTTAACTAATATAACTAATGTTAAAAAATACAACCTTTCTCTTCCAAGAAAGCAAACCACCAAAAATATTGATTACTGCAGGGGAATATTGAAATTTATGTCCAAGAAATGCTCTCTAGAATCTCCCCATAAATGACTTTTTTTGGTTATTAGTTCACAATCGGATAGCACTTGAAAATGCACACAAGACATATTGTGATTGGATCACTGAAACCACATTTGGAGATGTTCAAGGACGGATTCTGCAAAAGCAAATGTGTTTTCATTATCTGAAAACAAATATGTAAGTAATTAATTATGTGAAGATATGGTTGTTAAAGTTCTGTGTTGCGGGGTCTCTGCTTTTTTCTATTTATTCAGACTTTAAAATGTAAGCAACATTTTCTCTCTCTCTCTCTTCAAATCTCCACTCAGGTCTGTCTCCTGGTCTGTTTTCTAATCACTATTAGCATGGTTTACTGTGGAAATGATTTAAAGTGGAGAGAGATACTATTATTTAACTGTCAAAGCGATGGGTTTTGAATTACCCATCAATGTTTTTAAAAATTCACCAAATCACAAAGAATTTTCATGTAATATGTAAGTAGCGTTCCCCTTCTGTCACTCACTCAACATTGTGTCGATTGCAGTGACACAAGGGTCTTCTTTCGGGAGCCTCAGATACCTCTGAATATGAAAAGGCTAATGAAAAATGGGCAAACAGAATTTGTATGTCCTGCCCCCGGACCTACGGGTATAAAAGGTGGGGATCGTGAATCTGTTCAATCAGATTCTTTCTTCGTAGCCAAACGGTTGTGTGATCAGCGAGCTGAGAAACTCACTACTGTTTCACTCACCTCTAGAGAGCTTTGCTGTTGGATTTACGGTGCATTGCCAGCGGCTTTCTCCCTCCTCTGCACGCCAGTGCAGTCCACACCCCTGGGTGCTTCGACAGCGTTCTGAAAGAGCAATATTTCCTCTAAAAGAGCATAATTTCTCTAAAAGAGTAAACACATTGGTGTCGAACATCTTTTTAAAGACGCGTCTTTAAAAAGATGCCCTTCCGCCTTTGCATTGTTCCTGGAGGTGGCAGATATCTCTCCACTAATGACAGCTATATGTGCTGCCTCATGTGTCTGGATCGCGATCACACCGAGGCAGCATTTGTGGATGGCTCATGTACTCATTGTGAGAACTTGACCGTGGCATCGTTGTGGTCGTGGCTTTCCTTCCTTAAAGGGAATGCCACTCCAGCTGCCCCCCCACCGCCCCCCCCCCTGCATTGGTCCTTCTTCCCACGGGATTGAGAACGACCTGGCTGGCGATGGAGGCAATATGGGGAGTTCAGGTTTCACTGGATAAATTCCCAAAAAGCATCCGCCCCCTAGCAGGCGTAATTGCTTCCGTTCGCTCTCGACACGAGATCGGCTCGCCCCATGGCCAGTCTGATGTCTCCGTTGGCACCATGGAGCAGGATGATGACGTCGCCGCTGCATCGGAGAATGTCATAGCATCTGACGTAGAGGACTCAGCTGGGCTGGCACCTTCGGGTTTGCCCGCCCAGTTCGAGGCTGACGCACAGATGTCCGATATGCTTGCACAGGTCGCCGTGAGAGTGGGGCTGGATTAGTATCCTCCATCCTCCCCTCAACCCTCACGGCAAGACGCTTGGTTCCTCTGGTAAGGGTACCACTCTAAGCCTTATTCGTCCGCTCTCACTACCCTCAACGGCAGGGTGGTCCACAGGTACACGGAGGATCCCCAGTGGACACATGTGCCCGCAAAGTGCAACCACTTGGCGGGATCACCCTGCACTCCCCTCCAAGGCCTGTAGGACGACGTTGTCGCTGAAAGCGAAAGCCTACAGGGCCTCCAGACAGGCCACCTCCACCTGCATGCCATGGCCCTCCTGCAAGTTCACCTGGCCAAGGCAGTAAGTGATCTCCATGTAGTCCTGATCCTGATGTGCTGCAGGAACTGTGCTCAGCTTCTGACCTCGCCCTCCGCACCATGAAGATCAGAGCATGGGCATTCGTACAGGTGATGACCACCCTTGTGGTCCAGGAATGTCATCTAGCTCTCAGCTCTCAGCCCCAGCGTAGAGCTACCCACAGGAAGCGGACGCCTCCTGTCTCAGGAACCTCTTCGATGACCCAGAAAGCTCCCAAGAGTTCCTGAGACGGACCACCCAAAGAACACTCCTTCCCCCTTCAGGGTGCAGTACCCACATTTTCAATAAGAGCGATTTCCTCATTCCTTGGTCACCTAGCCATACCCGCAAACGCTGTCATCAGAAGCGCCCCGGCATCAAACCCTTACAAGCATAGTGGCACTCTGGACGTAGAAACTTCAACTCCACACCCACAACTGTACAATGTTCAAAACTCCGGCTGGCCGGTTCTGACGAGTCCAGAGGATGCCTCACTAGGACCTCCTCTTCATTCACTAACCCGCCCCCTGCCGGGTTCAAGGAGCAAGGAAAATGCTTTGAGTTTTTTCTCAGCACACATGCCTCATGGATGTCAGGATGAACTTTGCCACCCGATGCAACACTATCTGCTCCCTGCCGCTGTGAAACCCCACCCGGTATGTCAAAAGCGATCGTCCCCTTAGTGCCCCTCGCGCAGAGCTGGGACGCATGGCTTTCACTCTCCAACCCGTCGTGCAGGCTGGCCAGGACCATCCGACTCGACTATGCAATTAAGTGCGCTAGGCATCCGCCCCGTTTCAGCGGCATCTGCCCCACTTCGGTTCACATCAAAAAAGCTAGCTCCCTGTGCACGGAAATCGCTACCCTTTTACAAAAGGATGCGATAGAGCCTGTCCCTTCAGCCAAGATGGAGAAGGGTTTCTACAGCACTTACTTAATCGTACCCAACAAAGGAGGTGGGTAGAGGCCAATCTTGGACATGCGAGTTCTCAACCGGGCTCTGCACAAACTCACGTTCAAGATGATCATTCTAAAATGCATCCGGCATCATGACTGGTTCGCAGCAGTAGACCTGAAGGACGTGTACTTTCACGTCTCAATTTTGCCCAGACACAGACCCTTTCCACTGTTTGCGTTTGAGGGCCGGACGTACCAATACAAGGTCCTCCCCTTTGGCCTGTCCCTGTCCCCTTGTGTCTTCACGAAGGTTGCACAGGCTGCCCTTGCCTCCCTAAGGGAAGTGGGCATCCGCATACTCAACTACTTTGATGACTGGCTGATCTTTGGCCACTCTTGAGAGGCACTATGCGCTCAAAGGGACCAGGTGCTCGGGCACCTCAGCCTTTTAGGGCTTCAAGTCAACTAGGAAAAGAGCAAGCTCTCCCCGGTTCAGAGCATCTCTTTTCTCGGCATGTAGTTAGTCTCAATGAGAGCACGCCTCACAAATGAGCGTGCGCAGTCAGTACTGAATTGCCTTTCATGGTTCAAAATAGGCACTGCGGTCCCTCTAAAATAGTTCCAGAGGCTCCTTGAGTATTTGCCATCCTCAGCCGTGGTGGTGTCGCTAGACCGCTTCTCCACTGGCTTTGGACTCGCGCCACTACGCATATCGTGTGGTCTTCTCCCCCTGCTGCCATCAGTTATTCAACCCTTGGACAGACCTCTGTTTTCTGCGGACAGGAGTCCCCCTACAGCAGGTGTCCAGAATCATCATGGTCCCCACAGATGCCTCCAAACAGGGTTGGGGTGCCGTGTGCAATGGGCACGCAACCGCCAGCTACTGCTCAGGCCCGCAGTTACTTTGGCACATTAAATGCCTAGAATTGCTGCTATTCCTTGCCCTGCGGAGGTTTCTCCCACTGATCCAAGGCAAGCACATCCTGGTTCATTCAGTCAGAACCGCAACAGTAACATACATATACCGCCAAGGTGATGTACACACTCGTCACATGTCACAACTCACCTGCCATAAACTCCTTTGGAGTCAGCACCAACTGAGGTTGTTGCATGCCACTCATATCCCAGGCAGTCTCAACACGACAGCAGGCGCGCTATAGAGCAGACGTTATAGCTAGATGGCCTCAGCTGGAAAAGCTGGAGGGGCGGTGGTCCCCCTCCACCTTAAAGGTGTATTTAGCCGCTATAGCGGCCCACCACGACGCAGTGGACGGTAAGTCCCTAGAGAAGCATGACTTGATTATCAGGTTTCTTAGAGGCACCCAGAGGTTGAATCCTCCCAGGCTATGCCTGTTCCTCTCATGGGATCTCTCCATGGTTCTTACTGGCCTTCAGAGAACCCCCTTCGAGCTGTTAGAGTCAGTCAAGCTAAGTGCCCTCTTCCAGAAGATGGCCATCCTGATTGCGCTCACTTCCATCAAGAGGGTTGGAGAACTGCAAGCGTTTTATGTCAGCGACACGTGCCTGGAGTTCAGTCCGGCAGATGCTCAAGTCATCCTAAGACCTCAAACATGCTATGTGCCCAAGGTTCCTACAACCCGTTTCAGGGACCAGGTTGTGAACCTGCAAGCACTGCCCCGGGAGGAGGCAGACCTAGTCTGATCGTTGCTGTGTCCGTTACATGCTTTGTGTACCTATTTGGACCACACACAAAGTTTTAAACTCTCTGAGCAGCTCTTTGTTTGCTTTGGTGGACAGCGGAAAGGGAACGCTGTCTCCATACAGAGGCTCACCCACTGGGTAGTCGACGACATCGCATTGGCCTATCGGACCAAGGCTGTGCCCGGCCCCTTGCGGGTTTGAGCACACTCTACAAAGAGTGTGGCATCCTCGTGGGCTCTGGCCAATGGCACCTCCTTAGCAGACATCTGCAGAGCAGCGGGCTGGGCCACACCCAATACCTTTGAGTCTACAATCTCCAGGTTGAGTCAGTTTTGTCCCATATTTTCTCAGGTCCGAGCCAGTAGAACTCTGTAACATGGAACAACTGACAGGGTATACCGCTTGTGCTAGCTCCAGCGGCAACATGCCCATGTGACGTATTTACCACATATTCATCTCCCCAGTCTGGGCAGGATGTGGTCCCCGCAGGGTCTTTCCCCCCTGAAAGAATAGGACTGGAACGCTTTCCCTGATGTGTGATATAACTAGATGGCCCCAGCTGCATCTAAAACTCTATGAGGAGAAACATAGAGATAGAAAAGGCAGCGGCTGGCATGGCCGGCTCCCATGCTCGTCACGTCGCTTGTTCCCACCCCTCAAGGGAAAACCTTGGTCAGATACAGGGAACCTAATAAAAACAATATGAAGTCTTAATGGGGCATTGGGGAAGGTTACGTGCAGTCTGATGCCCATGCTCCTTTGGCACGCTACAGCTTGCTGCACCAGCATCAGCAGATCATGTAACATGGTTCACTGTAGGTGGTCTATTGAATAGGGTCCCCTTGTGTCACTATAATTGACACAACTTCGAGTGAGTGACAGAAGGGTGATGTCTAGGTTACTAGTGTAACCCCCATTCCCTGATGGAGGGAACGAGACGTTGTGTCCCCCTTGCCACAACACTGTACCAAGCCACTGTAATGGCCGAACCTTTTTTCTCGGCTCCTCAGTGCAGAACCTGACTGAACAGATGCACGATCTGGATTTTTCATTGTCTTTTTTCATATTCAGTGGTATCTGATGCTCCTGAAAGAAGCCCCTTGTGTCACTAAAATCGACACAACGTCTCGTTCCATCCATCAGGGAATGGGGGTTACACTAGTAACCTAGACATTTTTAATTTTACATTGGTAAGTGTGATCAGATGTCTATAAAGGAAAATGTCCATAGAATATCTGAACAATATCCAGATACTATCCGGAAATGAAATGCATATTAATGCCAGGTTTAGATGGGGCCTATGTTATATAATTTTATAGCATGGGCTAACTGAACCATTCTAACCAGCAAGACCTTGACAGCTTGTCTTTAAACTATTTGAAGAGGTCATTAACTCTTTGAGGTCTGAGGGTGTTTTGGGCCCTGGAGACGTTTTGACATGCCTTGACATTTGTGCTTTTTCAGTTGCTTAAAAACATATTAATGGCTAAAGTCTGATAACACTGTATTCAGCACAAACTGGGCTACAATAATATGTGAGCAACATGTGTGTACATGTTTGTACTTTTGAGAAAATAATGTTTATGCATGGTTTTTGAATTTTGAAGTCACTGAAATAAGCCCATATAACACATACTAAACATTTGTCCACAAGACTTTTGAGTCCACAAAATGATGTGAAAACCATCCTGATCACTCATTCATACAAAACAATATAGTAATTTAACTTTTGTAAGACACTTAGAGTTAGGAAGGTCATATGCAAGGAGGCATTAATGATCATGAATATTGATTGTAATTTACACCTGAGGAGACAAAAGACCCCTCCCCTGGGCCTATCAATGAGGAATGTGACAGAGAATGAATGTGAGGAGTCTTAATGATCAAAATCAAGTTTTAATTTAAAAGAAGTAATCAGACTATACATTTTCTATTCATAAAGACTTTACTTAATTTTAGATCTACACTACCATTTAAAAGAAGTCTCTTCTGCTCACCGATGGTGCATTTATTTGATCCAAAATACAGTAAAAACATTGATGTTGTGAACTCTTTTTACAATTTAAAAGAATAGTTTTCTATTTGAATATATTGTAAAATGCAATTTGTGATCAAAGCTGAATTTTCAGCATCATTACTGCAGTCTTCAGTGTCACAAGATCCTTCAGAAATCATTATAATATGATGATTTTCTAATATGGGCATATTTACATCACATTAAACACATTTACACCTGAATATTTGAAAGCACTATCTTCGTAGATATGAGGCAGCATAATCACTAGTTAAAATATAGTCTAAACATTCATATTATATATATATGTGTGTGTGTGTGTGTGTGACAAGGCGGAGGGCGGGACCAGGTTGGGATTTTACACACACTGTCCCTTATAGGCTAATCAAGCCTCCGAGAGGGATAAAGGCCGACTGCGGACAGTGGTGCGAGAGAGAGAGAGAAAGGGTTTACAGGCAGCTGTCTGTCATATGTGTGTGTTTGTGTCTTTTGGTTAAGTTCTTAATTAAATATAAATTATATTGTCAAGCTGGTTCCTTGCCTCCTCCTTTCCCTTAATCTCTTTAAAATATATAACAGTTAATTCCAGGCCTCGAATCTGATTGGAAGAGAGACATTCCATGAGCACTGATGGTCTGACACTATCAGCACCTGGATGCTTCACTGTGTGTCACTCCACTTGTGTTCTTGCTGTTCTATACTAAAGTGTAAGAGTAGTGCATATATATAAGTAATATCACATTCGCAATTGTGCTATAGGGCCCTACATTGGCAATGCTGTGATTCGGCCGAAGGCCGTAGGTAATCGTAGCCATATTACACTCTTGTTCATGTGATATTGCTTATATATATATTTACTTTTACTTTTACTTAAGACCTAACATTTAGTAACATCATGAGATAAATATAATAATAAAACATTTATTATAATAATAATAATAATAATAATAATAATATATATATATATATATATATATATATATATATATATATATATATATATATAATATTATTATTATAATAAATGTTTTATTATTATATTTATCTCATGATGTTACTAAATGTTAGGTCTTAAGTAAAAGTAAATGTACTAATAAGTATTTTTCTTTTTCTTTTTCTTATTTTTTTGTTATCTTGTTTTTGACAGCACCTCTATCACTGTCTACAGGGCATTTTTTGAGAGCACATTAATCTAGTCTGCAGAGAATTTATCTATATTTTGTTCACCTGCACTCTCTGCCAGAAAACAAAAGCAACAACAGCATTCCTGGACAAATGGTTTCTGGGGGGCTGAATTCAGAAGCACTGAACGAGAGTGGTCCTGAATTTGTTTAGTTCTGAATTAAATTGTGTGTGTGTGTGTGCATGTGTTATACTAGAAAGGTTCATGAAACGGGCATCTCAATGATGTGCAATATGGAAGCGCCATCTCAATATGAAAAATGCACAATTTATCTTAGGAAAAATATCCTCAAAACATTGTCCAAAAATGTGCTTTCCACTGCACCTTGGGCTAGTTTCTGGCATATTCATTATTCCGTGTAACATTCTCATTTGTCCAGGATCACCCCTGCACTAATTGCTCTTTCCAGCTTATTGTGAGTGACTGGGAAGCAAATGCAGCCCCACAGCAAAGTGTAATCCCCTATAAACCCCCCATAATTCCCCATAATGCCCCATAAACACTTAGCAGTTAAATACACCAGCAATTGGTTTAACAGCCTATAAATCAGGCTATACTTTCGGGATATACTGCTGTGATGGGATTGATGCTTTATAGCATTAGGAGAGAAATATGGAGAGGTTTGGAATGATTGTTACACTTAAGCTTGTTGAATATGAATCGGTCCTTAATTTGTTTAGTTCTGAATTAGATTTTGTGTGTGTGTGTGTGTGTGTGTGTGTGTGTGTGTGTGTGTGTGTGTGTGTGTGGGCATGTTTATGTGGTTTTCGAGGACAATTTTTTAGGTTACAAACTGGTAATTACAAGGGTATTATGCTATAAATGTGGTGTATGAGGATATTTCTAGTGTCCCAATAATTTAAATAGCTTAAACATAATAAACAATATTTTATTGAAAATGTAGGGTTAGGGTTAGGGGTTAGAATCTATAGTTTGTACAGTATAAAAACCATAATGTCTATGGAAAGTCCTCATAATGATAGGAAGACCAACGTGTGTGTGTGTGTTTGTGTGTGTGTGTGTGTGTGTGTGTGTGTGTGTGTGTGTGTGTGTGTGTGTGTGTGTGTGTGTGTGTTGGGGCAAATAGGAACAGCAGAACTCATACAGTGGGCCTAAAAAAGTACAATATTCGATGATTCTTTAATCGACTCATCCCCAACTCGGAATATATATATATATATATATTACCCCATCTGACGCTCACTTCGGCATTGTGTCGAAGAAGCGACACTAGGGGTCTCTCTAGGGTGCTGAATATGCCTCTGATCTATGAAAAAAGGCCAATGAGAAGTTGGCAGACAGTATTTGCATACACCGCCCCCGGACATATGGGTATAAAAGTGGGGAAATACGTAGAGTTCATTCAGACATTTTCTTCGGAGCCGATGGTAGTGCATGCAGTCTGCTGCGAGTCACACACCCATTCCTGGTTTCTACCTCTGACGCTCTGCTTGCTGTTAGATCTACGGTGCATTACAGCATTTTTTCTCCTTCTCTGCACAGCAGTGCAGTTTGCCCCTGGGCACTTCGACAGCGCAAAGAAACTTAAAAGAGTGTTTTAAAAAGAGTGATTTTCTCTGATTAAAAGAGTATTTTCCTCTAAAAGAGCATAATACACAGCGGCGTTGAACGTCCTTTTCAAGACGCGTCTTTTTAAAGATGCCCTTCTGCCCCTGTGTAGTTCCTGGATGCAGTAGAGTGCTCTCCATTTCAGATGGCCACAGGCGTTGTCTCGCGTGTCTGGGCAGCGATCACACCGAGGCATTTGTGGATGGCTCATGCTCTCATTGCAAGAAAATCAGTGCTTTCTCTTTCAATAGAAAGCACGCCACTCCAGCTGCCCCCCGCATTGCTCCTTCTTCCCACAGGATTGAGGACGATGTGGCTGGCGATGGAGGCGATCTGGGGATGACAGCATGTGCCCCCGGACCACCCGTCCCCCCAGCACACTCGTTGACTCCCATCCGTGCTTGAGGCAACAGCGACTCGCCTCACAGCCAGCCTACTTATCCTCTGGAGCTCGAGGTGGATGAGCTCGCCTCTGCATCGGAGAGTGCAGCATCTAACACTGATGACTCCCCTGGGCTGCCACCTTTGGGCCAGCACGCCCAGGCTGAGGCTGACGTCCAGATGGCTGGCATGCTTTCCTAGGCCACCGCCAGCATGGGATTGGACTAGAATCATCCGTCCTCCCCACAGCCATCGCTGTTGTATGACTGGTTCCTGGGGTCTGGGCGCCGCTCACAGCCTCACCCCTCCCCCCACAACCCCGGCCACGTTTTTCCCGGGAGGTGCATGATGAGCTGACATCATCATGGAGAGCACCCCTCTCCACCCATCACAAAGCCACTCGCTCATCCGCTCTCGCTAGCCTCGTCGGTGGAAAGGCCCACGGGTACACGGCGATTCCCCAGGTGGATAGGGCTGTTGCACTCCACCTGTCTCCCGGAAACCCTACCACCTGGCGGCGTCGCTCTGTACTCCCTTCCAAGGCCTATAGGACAACATCCTCGCTGACCGCGAAAGCCTACAGCACCGCCGGACATGCCGCTTCCACCCTGCACGCCATGGCCCTCCAGCAAGTCCACCAGGCCAAGGCGCTCAAAGATCTGCACAGGGGTAGCCCTGATCCTGATGTGCTGCAGGAACTGCGCTCAGCGACCGACCTCACACTCAGAACCACGAAGGTCACAGCGCAGTCACTCAGGGAGGCGATGGCCATGCTCGTGGTCCAGGAACATCATCTGTGGCTGAACTTGGTCGAGATGCGTGAGACCGACAAGGCCCCCCCTCCTCAACGCCACTGTCTCCCATTTCCCATCTCTCACATCCTAACCCCACCGCAAGTCTGCCGCCATGGGCCATGCCCCGTCTGCTCGCCGAGGGCGTCCTCCTGCTGCTAAAAAGCATCCTGCTCAGCCTCAACGTGGGCCCAGCTCTCAGCCCCAGCGTCGAACACCCCGCAGGAAGCAGACGCCCCCCGTCTCACGTACCCCCTCGAGGACCCGGAAGACCCATTTGACCCAGAGCCCGAGATGTTAGCTCCGGAGCTGGTAAGACCACTCCATCCCCCAGTGGAGGGCCGGGAGGAGAATCTTTTGTTGAATTTATTTCATTTGCCGCCCCCCTACACGGGGCTACGGTACCCACATTATCAATAACAGAGCTATTTCCTTTTTCTCTGGGTCACCTGGCCTGCAAATGCCAGTCTCGCAGCACCCTGCGGCCAGATCTCTACAGTCACGGCATGCTGGATGCGGACCCCCTGCCTTCAGCCCCACGACTGTTCCCCGGCCGGCCGGTTCCGATGAGTCTAGAGGACACCTACACTGGACCTCCTCATCAGTCACAAACCCCCTTGGTGCCCCTAGCACGGAGCTTGGATGCCTGACTTTCACTTCCCAACCCGTTACGCTGGCTGGCCCGGACCATCTGACTCGGTTACGCAATTCAGTTTGCCAGGCCCCCGTCCCCCTTCGCGGGCGTTTTCTTTACCGCAGCACACAGCAAGCATGCCAAATGCCACAACTGACGCCTCCAAACTGGGATCAGGTGCCGTGTGCAACGGTCACGCAGCCGCGGGCCGTGGGAAAGGGTCCCCGCTGCACTGGCATATCAATTGCCTAGAGTTGCTGACTGTTTTCTTTGCCCTGCGGAAGTTCCTCCCATCAGTTCGGGACAAACATGTCATAGTGAGTTCAGACAGCACCACCGTTGTAGCGTACATAAATCACCAAGGCGGCGTACGCTCCCGCCACATGTCACGACTCACCCTTCGTCTCCTCCCAGCAGCGACTCAGGCCACTCACATCCCCGGCAACCTCAGTGTGGTAGCGGACGCACTGTCATGACAACGCTTGCCCAGCGGAGATTGGAGGCTTCACCCCCAGTCGGTCCAGCTGATGTGGGAACAGTTCGAAAAGGCCCAGGTAGACCTGTTTGCCTCCTGAGAGACCTCCCACTGCCCGCTCTGGTATGCCCGAACAGAGGCTTTCCTCGGGGCAGACGCACTGGCACACAGCTGGCCTGCGGGGCTGCGCAAGTACGTATTTTCCCCAGTGAGCCTTCTTGCACAGGTGCTGTGCAAGGTCAGGGAGGACGAGGAACAAGTCACCCTGGTGGCTTTTTATTGGCCTTATCGGACCTGGTTCTTGGACCTCATACTCTTCGCGACAGCCCCTCCCTGGCGAATTCCCCTGATGAAGGACCTTCTACAGGGCACACTCTGGCATCCGCAACCAGACCTTTGGAACCTCCAAGTCTGGCCACTGGATGGGACGTGGAAGATCTAGCTGGTCTACCACCTGCCGTCGTAGACACAATCAACCAAGCCCCCCCAAGAGCGGAGGATGTCCCCTTCCACCCTAAAGGTGTATGTCGCTGCCATCGCGGCCCACCACGACGCAGTAAACGGCAGGTCTCTGGGTAAGCATGACTTAATTATCAGGTTCCTAAGTGGCGCCCGGAGGTTGAATCCCTCCCGGCCAAGCCTGTTCCCCTCCTGGGATCTCTCAGTGGTCCTCACGGGCCTCCAGAGTCCTCCCTGTGAGCCGCTAGAATCAGTTGGACTCTGGGCCCTCTCTCTAAAGACGGCCCTGCTGATCGTGCTCGCCTCCATCAAGAGGGTCGGGGACCTGCAAGCGTTCTCTGTTAGTAACACTTGTCTGGAGTTTCGGTCTGTCAGACACGTATGTGATCCTAAGACCGTGACAGGGCTACGTGCCCAAGGTTCCTACCACGCCCTTTAGAGACCAGGTAGTGAACCTGCAAGCGAAGCTGCCCTGGGAGGAGGCAGACCCATCCCCTTCGTTGCTGTGTTCGGTACGTGCTTTGCATACCTATTTGGACCGCACATAGAGCTTTAGATGTTCTGAGCACCTCTTTGTCTGCTTTGGAAGACAGTGGAGAGGGAACGCTTTCACCAAACAGAGGCTTTCCCACTGGGTCGTGGACGCCATTTCATTGGCCTATCACTCCCAGGCCATGCCCCCCCCCCCTTGCGGGTCCGAGCTCACTCAACAAGGAGTGTTGCATCCTCTTGGGCACTGGCCAGGGGCACCTCCCTAGATGACATATGTAGAGCAGTGTGTTGGGCAACACCTAATACATTTGCGAGATTCTATAATCTCCATGTTGAGTCAGTTTTGTCCCGTGTTTACTCAGGTCCGAGCCGATAGAACTCGGTAACACGCTGATGGACTGACCGGGTGGATCGCTTGCACCTGGCACCCTTTACCTCGCCCAAGGTAAAATTGTGCACTTTTCCTCCCAGGAGATCCCACTCCTCGGATCCCACCGATCCCACTCCTTGAACTCGCCGACCCAATCCTCTGCAGGTACTTAATCTAACCTGTACTGGAATAGGTGCTCCACAGGGCAGGACTCCTACGTAGAGACCCCCTGTGTGTATTATCCACGGTACGGTCCCATTACGAGTGGACCCGAGTCTCCCTTAGGCAATGTTGTAGCAACTCCCCGCTCCTAACGAGGTTGGTTCTACCACTGCGCCATTTCCACATGTCACCTAAAAAACCCATGTGATGTATTCACCACTCTTACCTCCCCTTCAGGGCAGGGGTGGTCTCCGCAGGGTCTTTTCCCCCTGAAAGAATAGGAAACTGGGTAAGACCCCAGTCCCTCGATGCATGTAAGTGCCCGGCCGTCTATTGCTCTATGCAGAGAAACATAGAGAGAAAAGAGGCACAGCCAGGCTCGCCCCGTTACCAGGTTGGCAAGCGTCACCTTGTTCCCCTGTTTAGGGTAACCAGAAGGATTCCGACGACTTTTATGGGGCATTGGGGAAGGGTACGTGCAGTCTGACTCAGCTGGTCGCCTCTGCGTGTAAAATACCTGCCCGCTCCTGTGTCAGCAGAACATGTACACGGCCAACTTTTTTCATAGATCAGAGGCATATTTGGCACTCAAGAGAGACCCCTAGTGTCACTTCTTCGACACAACGTCTTGTTCCCTCCATCAAGGAACGGAGGTTACATACGTAACCTAGATGATTTAAGCACTTTGTAAATCACGCTTCCAGTTGGCAGAGGTATGCACGTGTGATGTAATCACATTGGAATTTGAAACACGTCGGAACTGACACAAGAGCCAGAAGAGCAGCGTTGTTTACAAGTGAGAAGGAGGAACGCTGTACAGTTGGTTGGCTTTGGTTTAGATCTGTATTTATCTGTTTCTTTTCTCACAATAGTTTGTTTGTGTCTCTTTAGAAGACATTAATAACAGCTGGAATCGTATTAATGACATTTATGCTGACTGTCTGCTTCAAAAGAGAAATCTCCATTCACTTACATAAACACCTGGGATATCATCAGGGTGAGTAACTAATGAGAGAATTCATTTTTTTGGGTGAACTATCCATTTAAAAGTGAGATGCCACATTCATCACATTTCTTGTCACTGAATAGCTTATATTTTTCAAAGGGCGGCTGTGGCTCAGGTGGTAGAGCGTGTTGGCCACTAATCTCAGGGTTGGTGGTTCAATTCTTGGCCCACACGACTCCACATGCCGAAGTGTCCTTGGGCAAGACACTGAACCCCAAGTTGCTCCCAATGGCAGGATAGCACCTTGCATAGCAGCTCTGTCATCATTGGTGTGTGAATGGGTGAATAAGACGCAGTGCAAATTGCTTTGAATACCGCTACGGTTAAAAAGGCGCTTATAGGAGCAAAGTCGAAATTTACTTTCCTTGATCCTATGGTGCAAGAGAACGGGATCGTACACGTGAAACACACTAGGCCAGAAGTCCGTGAACACATCCAAGTTTAATTGTCACAAGCACAAAATACAAAAACATAAAAAGAAAAGACTTTACATCACTGAAGTATGTATTCGTAACTCCTTAATACAACTACAGCTTATAAAGGGTGTCCTTCTAACCTATCAAAGTTACCTTTTTGCGTGCTTTACACGGTAAAATAACCGTTTCTCTTTCCGTACTGCTTGCACACATTTAACCTATTTTGAAGACACTTCTATTTTTCCTCCAGCAGGCGTGGTCAGCTGAAACTGAAACCGAAACCAAAATACACATATAGACAAAAATATGAATGCCTGCATTACATAACAAAAAAACAAATAAAGATACACTTTAAACCCGTAATACTTAAAAGTAAAGAAAATAAACAACAGGCAAATAATATGAATATACATAAATTACACAAATTATTGATTTGGCTCTTACACACCAGCCCCTAATTGTCTTTGATTTCACAAAACAATTACAAACACACTCTTAAACTAAAGAGCCAAACAGAATTACCCAATCTGAAATGTTAAACATAATACACTTTATTAAATAATTCCTTATTACTTACTCATCACATTTGAGAAAATGTAACTATAAATCTGCTTCTAAAAGCAAACAAAGTTTAGTAACAGGCCTTAAAAGAACATTTGTACTTGTTTTCACTTGAGCTTGTCTCACAAAACCCTTGTTGTCTGCGAACACCTGCAAAACTCTGCCCATTACCCAAGAGTTTCGTGGTGTAGTGTTATCAGCAACAAGCACAATGTCCCCAGACTTTAGACTTTAAACCTTGCCACTTTTGTCTTTCTTGCAGATCTGGCAAGTACTCTTTCACCCATCGCCTCCAAAACAGGTCAGCCATATACTGAACTTGGCGCCACCTACGTTTAGAGTGCAGATCCACTTTTTCAAAAACTCCAGGTGCCAACAATGGCTTGCCCTTAAGCAACAACAAATGATTAGGTGTAAGCGCCTCCAGATCATTTGGGTCACTTGACACCCTAGTGATGGTACGGCTGTTAATGATTGCCTCCACCTCACATAAGAGTTTGTAAACTTTCCTCATCCAGCGATTGCTGCTTTACAAGAGAATTGAGAACCTTTCTGATGGTATGTATCTGCCTTTCCCAAACTCCTCCAAAGTGAGACGCAGCCGGAGGATTGAAAATCCACTAGATGCCCTTTGAAAGCAATGTGTTCCGAATTTTGTCCTTGTCTAGCCCCTGTACAGCCTCACGTAACTCCCTATCTGCACCAACAAAATTCGTACCATTGTCAGACCTGATTGATTGAACTTGACCCCGTCTTGCTATGAATCTGCGCAGAGCATGACTGCATGAATCTGTGTCAAGGGAGTTCGTTACTTCAACATGAATAGCTCTTAATGCAAGGCAAGTAAAAATCACCCCATATCTTTTAATCAAAGTTCTTCCTCTTTTGATTTCGAATGGGCCGAAATAATCAATGCCTACATTTGTGAACGGGGGTTCATTTGGCAGAAGTCTGTCACGAGGGAGGTCTGCCATAAACTGTTTGTTTGTACAGCCATGTAAGCGCTTACAACTCACACACTGAGACAAAATCTTTCGTATGGCAGCCTGCGCTCTAGGAATCCAATACTTTTGCCGCAATCTTGACAACACGTGGTTACGGCCGCTATGACCTATTTCAGCATGGACAGATCTTAAGATCAGGTTTGAAATGTGATGGTCTTTCGCCAAAATAGCAGGGTGCTTGGATTCTTCCGGCATAGCTGATCTGCTTAGCCTGCCACCCACTCTCAGGATCTGGTCATGTAAAACTGGAGACAGCTTATAAAGAGCACTATTGCGCTTTACAACTTTTCCTTGCTGGAGGATTTTAACTTCCTCAGGAAACGTGACTGACTGACTGTAATGGACAATTTCTTTTTCTGCTTCCTCAATGTCACTGACCGATAATGTAACCTCTGGCAAAGAAGCTTTGAAATTCTTCATATTCTTTTCCATGTCAGAGATTGCCATTGTATTTTGTACCACACTGTGAGTCAGCTCTTTCCTTTTCTTCACCAGCATCTTAAGTACGTTTTTAACCTTAAGAAGCCATGCTACAGCTTTTCTCAACCTGTATCACTCTGAGTAGTGCAAAACAAACTGAGAAGTATAATCAAACCCTTCAACACATAAGGAGTTGACTATGGTTTCCCTAACCTCTGGATCACCGACAGACATCTTGAAAGTGTTTACTGGTATTTCTGGCCACTTTATTTCTGGATCTGCCAAAAAAGATGGACCTGAAAACCATGACATTGATTTAAGAAAAGCATCTGCAGTGAGACCTCTTGAGGCAATATCGGCCGGGTTCAATGAGAAATACACATATCGCCATTGTGATATGTTTGTAAGCTCCCTGATCAAAGCTACTCTGTTAGCAACAAACGTCCGAAACCTTGCACTTTCATTGTTGAGATACTTCAGGACTGAAGTACTGTCTGTCCAAAACACAGATTCCTGAAGCACCAAGTCCAACTCAGACTTCAACATACTATCCAATTTTGCTGCCATTGCAGCAGCAGTGAGCTCAAGTTGTGGCACCATAACTAGTTTTAATGGAGCTACTCTTGCTTTGCCCACTACAAAAGCACAGTGCTGTTTACCTTCACTGTTCTTCATAAGCAAATATGACACAGTGCCATACCCTCGCTCGCTGGCATCTGCAAAATGATGCAGTTGAGCTGACGCGACTTCACCAAAGTCAAGTGGCTTCAAACATCTCTCAATCTGAAAATCATTTAGCTTTTGCAAGTCGCCCAACCATGTGACCCATTGTTGCCTGAGAGCCTCTGAAATACTGTCGTCCCAATCATGTCTCATTCTACAAAGCTCGTGCAATATTTGTTTTGCAAGAAGAATAACTGGAGACAGAATTCCAAGGGGATCATAAATGGAGCTGACCATAGACAAAATCCCTCTTCTTGTCAATGGTTTTTCCTGCAGATTCACTTTGAACTGAAAAGTGTCTGTCTCTGTACACCACCGCACTCCCAAGGCCCTTTCCATAGGCAACCTGTCCTTTTCCAAATCCAAGTCTTTTACTGTTTTTGCTCTGTCTTCTTCATGGACAGATGCCAACACAATGCGACTGTTGGAAATCCACTTGGTTAAATTAAACCCTCCAAATGCACATACAGCTCGCAGATCACGAATCAATGCAATGCCTTGCTGTTCAGTAGCTACAGACCTCAAACAATCATCGACGTAAAAATTCCTCATCATTGTTCTAATCACCTCAGGTCCGTGACAACCACTGTTGTCCTCTGCACACTTTTGAAGTGCATAAATTGCACAACTTGGAGAAGATGTGGCACCGAATAAATGAACGGTCATCCTGTATTCCTCCATATTCAGTGCAGCGTCTCCTTTTTGCCACCACAGAAATCTCAACAGGTCTGAGTCTTTAGTGGGAACTCTAACCTGATGAAACATCCCTTCCACGTCTGCAGCAAAGGCAACCGACTCCTGTCTAAACCTAATTAACACACCAACAAGAGAGTTGTTCAAATCAGGCCCCTGTAACAGTTGAGAGTTAAGCGATATTCCTTGGTAAGCAGCTGCACAATCAAACACCACTCGGAGTTTGTGCTTCTGAGGGTGATAAACCCCATGATGTGGGAGGTACCAAGTTCTACCAAGAATACCTTTAACCTCATCATCATTGATTTTCTCAGCATGACCTTTTACCAACATGTCATTTATGAATTTGCAATACTCCTGATGAAAACCAACATTTCTTTTGAATTTCTTCATCAGAGAGTGAGCGCGCTGCACAGCAACCTCACGGTTGTTGGGAAACACTGCATCTTTTCTTTTTAGCGGAAGGTCAATGCAGTAGTGACCATCAACCAGCTTTATGGATTTAGAAACAGACTCCATAAACTGTCTATCCTCTATAGACATTTCCAACCTTTCAGCCTGCTGACATTCAGGAAAGTCATACCTCATTTGCTGCTGAGCGAGATTCTCTAAGCTTACCACAGAAACCCTGTTAGCTAACACTTGTGGTGCTTCCTCATCTTTCCGAATGCCGTCTCTTTCCAAAGGTCCATTCACAACCCAACCTAAAATGGTCTTGACAGCGTAATGCCCATCTCCTTTGCTGTTAATGACTTTCCATGGCTCGAGCGCCTTTGGTACGTTCGTCCCTATTAACAACCCAACTTCTGCATCAATTTGAGGGAGATGTATCTCCTCAAGGTATTTCCATCTTTTAACATCCCCTTCATGTGGAATCTTTTCTCTTTTAACAGGTATTTCCTTTTGAAAGAAACCCCTGAGGAAGATCCAAAAACTTATTCTCTTTCAGACCGCTTACCTCTAGATCAGTGAGAACATATGTACCAACAGATCTTTCCTGACCCATTGTTCACAGAAGAATGTTTGACATTTACCAGTTAGTTTCAGCTCATTCATTAACTTCTCAGTGCAGAATGTGGCTGAACTACCTGAGTCCAAGAATGCATAAGTCATCACTTCTTGACTACTCTTCTTTGACTTAACTCTGACTGGCACAATGGCAAGAGCACATACCAATTGACCAGCCCCAGTATAGCCACAAGTTTCATCACATATGACATTAGAATCTGCAGCAGTCAAGAAACTATCGTCACTCTGAGCAGTTGTAGTTAAAGAGCTCTTATCCGTGATATGAAGCACAGTTGGATGCTTCAGCGAACACTTCTGACAAGTAAGTCTTTGCAAACAACCCTTGCTCAGGTGCCCTGGCAACAAACAACCATAGCACAAACCCTTAGTCTTTAGAAAATCAAGCTTATCTTTGTGCGGTTTATGCTGAAGGACTTCACAAGATTCTAACTTATGTTCATTGTTACAGCACAAACATAACTTGCTGTGGCTAACCTTAGCTGCGGTCTTTTCTTTCACTCTTTGTTTCTTGAAATCTGAAACGATCATTGCACTGGTTGCAAAAGTGATTTTCTTTTCTTTAGCTGGTAGGCTTTTTGATCTGTTCACCTTAAACATTGCATTGTCCTGTGGTGGCTTGATATCCTGAATATTGCCAAAAAGCGGATGTGAAACAATCTTTGCTTGCTTATCCACAAAACTAACCAGGTCAGAAAATCTGGACCTCCTACCTGTTCTTTCTTGATATTCACAAGCCATCACTCTCCATTTTTCTCTCAATCGAAAAGGAAGCTTTGATAAGATGGTGCGCATATTGCTTGGGCTATCCATCTCTTCTACATACTCAACACTGCATACAGTATTGAAACAACCAGTTAGAAAAACAGCAAAATCCGTTAAAGCTTTGTAATCCTCAGGCTTAATAACGGGCCAGTTCAGTGCTTTCTCAATATATGCAGTAGCAATTGTGTACTCATTACCAAAATGTTGGTAGAGCAGTTTCTTTGCTTCTTTGTAGCCTCTGTCAAAAGGCATGTGCTGACAACTGCACACAAGAACTTTAGGTTGCCCCTGAGTAAACTGCTCCAAAAAATACGACCTGTCTCTTTCATTCTGTGTTTTACTCTCTACCCCATGTTCAAATGCTCGAATGAAAAATGTAAATTCGAGTGGATCGCCACTATAAAGTGGGATGTTCATAGGCGGGAGAGCAGATAAAGACTGTTGTTTTATCAGAAATTCAGCAATGTCATTTTGATGTTGCATGATGCTAAACAAACTTCCTGCTTCAACCTGTGTAGGAACAGTTGCATCAGGCACCGACTGCTGCACATTAGTAAAACCTTGCCGAGCACTAGTGAACTTTGTAATGTGTCAGCATCAGTAGGAGCTTCACGATAAACCAACTTTGGTCGAACTACATTACCCAATGCAGCTTCAGCCTCTTCCTCTGATGTTTTACTGTGCTTATCTGCTTTTCCAGCAGCCTTTGTCAAACCACTGACAACAGAAACACTTCGTGCTGTTTCATACGTAGACAAAACCTGCAGTTTGGCTTCAGCAGCAGCTATAGCAGTTTGCAGCTCCAAATTTTCTTTCTTTGCACGGAGCGCTGCTTCTTCCCTCTCAAGTTCTTGTTTTTGTTTCAAAGTACTAGCTCGTGCCAACAACTCCGCTCTTTCTGTTTCAACTTTCAGTCTAGAAGATGTTGTAGATGAAACATCTGACACTACTTGACTGCCAGATTTTTTTCCTACAGAGAGGTAGTTGTGAGGACAAAATAATCATAGAAACACTATCAATGCATTCAATCTCAGCATCACATTGTTCTGCTTCATTAGCTTCACTCTTTCAATCCAATCATTGACCTTATCCACAAAATGCTTAACTGCTTGAGATTTAGGCTCAAACCAGTTTAATTGATCTAAGTATGCCTCATCTTCAGACATAAGCTCTTTGGCTGCATCATTAACATTTTGGAACACAACAAAAGACTGTGCAAATTCACTGGTTATACATTAATGCACATTATTCACATTACCAGAGTCCTCTAGCAAAGCTACAATTTCTCTCATTTGCCTTGTTAAATGTCCCAGCTTGGCTCTCCTAGTTCCAAATACATACGTCAGTGATGTAAAGTCTTTGTATTTTGTGCTTGTGACAATTAAACTTGGATGTGTTCACGGACTTCTGGCCTAGTGTGTTTCACGTGTACGATCCCGTTCTCTTGCACCATAGGATCAAGGAAAGTGAATTTCGACTTTGCTCCTATATTCTTAGTAAAATAACCTCTCTTTTTGAATTGGAAATGTTGTATTTTTCTTTTTAACAAGAGGATTAACGAGCGAATTACGGATCAGCGGAGATGAAAAGCACGCTCATATCGGATTGCGGCGGCGGAGATTCTTTGAAGTTTATGTTTGGAGTATGCTCTTCATGGATCTATTTGGTGAAAGATGACTTTTGAGTGGACTTCTGTACCGTTTTTTCACGCTTTTGGATTAATATTTGACGATTTTGGACTTGATTTTGTAACGGACATGGACATGTTACGTATACTGCATATTATCGCAAGAGGGTGATCTTGTCCATTTGTTGTCCATCTGTACTCGCGCTGTGAACTTGGACACTAATATTGATATGGAGCCAGAGGAAGTGAACGCTGCTTCGAAGAGAGTGCCGAAGATGACTGTTAAAGCCCAGGAGGAACGGCTGAACCAGTTAATACTCCTTAATACAACTTCAGCTTATAAAGGGTGTCCTTCTAACCTATCAAAGTTACCTTTTGCGTGCTTTACACGGTAAAATAACCGTTTCTCTTTCCGTACTGCTTGCACACATTTAACCTATTTTGAAGACACTTCTATTTTTCCTCCAGCAGGTGTGGTCAGCTGAAACTGAAACCGAAACCAAAATACACATATAGACAAAAATATGAATGCCTGCATTACATAACAAAAAAAACAAATAAAGATACACTTTAAACCCGTAATACTTAAAAGTAAAGAAAATAAACAACATGCAAATAATATGAATATACATACACTCACCTAAAGGATTATTAGGAACACCTGTTCAATTTCTCATTAATGCAATTATCTAATCAACCAATCACATGGCAGTTGCTTCAATGCATTTAGGGGTGTGGTCCTGGTCAAGACAATCTCCTGAACTCCAAACTGAATGTCAGAATGGGAAAGAAAGGTGATTTAAGCAATTTTGAGCGTGGCATGGTTGTTGGTGCCAGACGGGCCGGTCTGAGTATTTCACAATCTGCTCAGTTACTGGGATTTTCACACACAACCATTTCTAGGGTTTACAAAGAATGGTGTGAAAAGGGAAAAACATCCAGTATGCGGCAGTCCTGTGGGCGAAAATGCCTTGTTGATGCTAGAGGTCAGAGGAGAATGGGCCGACTGATTCAAGCTGATAGAAGAGCAACTTTGACTGAAATAACCACTCGTTACAACCGAGGTATGCAGCAAAGCATTTGTGAAGCCACAACACCCACAACCTTGAGGCGGATGGGCTACAACAGCAGATGACTCCACCGGGTACCACTCATCTCCACTACAAATAGGAAAAAGAGGCTACAATTTGCAAGAGCTCACCAAAATTGGACAGTTGAAGACTGGAAAAATGTTGCCTGGTCTGATGAGTCTCGATTTCTGTTGAGATATTCAGATGGTAGAGTCAGAATTTGGCGTAAACAGAATGAGAACATGGATCCATCATGCCTTGTTACCACTGTGCAGGCTGCTGGTGGTGGTGTAATGGTGTGGGGGATGTTTTCTTGGCACACTTTAGGCCCCTTAGAGCCAATTGGGCATCGTTTAAATGCCACGGCCTACCTGAGCATTGTTTCTGACATGTCCATCCCTTTATGGCCACCATGTACCCATCCTCTGATGGCTACTTCCAGCAGGATAATGCACCATGTCACAAAGCTCGAATCATTTCAAATTGGTTTCTTGAACATGACAATGAGTTCACTGTACTAAAATGGCCCCCACAGTCACCAGATCTCAACCCAATAGAGCATCTTTGGGATGTGGCTGAACGGGAGCTTCGTGCCCTGGATGTGCATCCCACAAATCTCCATCAACTGCAAGATGCTATCCTATCAATATGGGCCAACATTTCTAAAGAATGCTTTCAGCACCTTGTTGAATCAATGCCACGTAGAATTAAGGCAGCTCTGAAGGCGAAAGGGGGTCAAACACAGTATTAGTATGGTGTTCCTAATAATCCTTTAGGTGAGTGTAAATTACACAAATTATTGATTTGGCTCTTACAGCGCTATATAAGTGCAGGGCAATTACCATTTCAAAGCAGTCACCTTTTAGTCTATGTTCAAATAGCTGGGGACAAAATATTAGTTGTAGAATATTTGCTGAGTGAAAACACACACACACACACACACACACACACACACACACAAACTTTCTTTAAAAATAAAAATGTTAATTTATTTCATATTTCTTTTCATTTTACACGTAAAATTGAATAAGTAACTAGAGTAAGTAACCATGATTTGTTTTCCCTCATGGTAATAACACCCTATAGATAACCAGAGTTTTAGACTGTATCATATGTGTTAATGCAAGACTTTGGTTGCAATCAGATTTAGGATTCCAGTCTTAGCTGTCTGTGGGTTTAAATTAATTCTTGAAAATTTCATTCTAATTTTTATAGCGAGGACAATGTTTGAAATCACAGAGCATTTCAAACCCTCAAAATCTTAACATTCTCTAGATATCGCTCAGCAAGTAAAGACACTGACTACCACCCCTGGAGTCGTTAGTTCGAATCCAGGGTGTACTGAGTGACCAGCCAGATCTCCTAAGCAACTAAACTGGCCCAGTTGCTAGGGAGGGTAATGTCACATGGGGTAACCTCCTCGTGGTCGCATTTAGTGGTTCTCAGTGAGGCGCATGGTAATTTGTCTGGGGATCGCGATGGGTAGCATGAGCCTCCGCATGCGTAGTCTCCATTGTGTCATGCATAACGAGCCACATGATAAGATGCACGGATTGACGGTCTCATAAGCAGAGGCAACTGAGTCTTGTCCTCCACCACCCAGATTGAGGTGAGTAACCACGCCACCACGAGGACCTACTACGTAGTGGGAATTGGGCATTCCAAATTGGGAGAAAAGGGGATAAAAAAAAATAAAAAAAACATACTGTAGAAATCTTGACATCATTGGCATGTGGAAGGACATTGACACAATCATTGAGACACAAGAAATGGAAAGCAAAAGAAGAATATGTTTTTATTTGTGTAATTTAGAAATGTTGAAATCCATCACACATGTTTGCAAATAGGTTGCATCAAAGTGGTCCTTGGCCCCGGGGTTTATCGGTTTAGCCATTGCGCACATTCTCTGTTTATACATCATCATCTCCCGCAGAAACATTAACATACATGCCCTCACGAGAACGTCAACGGGAAAATATCAGCAGAGATCAGCAGTTACAGAAATACTCAAACCAGCCCGTCTGGCACCAACAATCATGCCGCGGTCGAAATCACTGAGATCACATTTTTCCCCATTCTGATGGTTGATGTGAACATTAACTGAAGCTCCTGACCCATATCCGCATGATTTTATCCATTGCAGTGCTGCCACATAATTGGCTAATTAGATAATCGCTTGAATATGTAGATGTAAAGGTGTACCTATTCAAGTGGTTCCTGAGTGTTTAATTAAATATATATACAGTATATATATTTTTACTTGTGTAATTTAAACATTTTGAAATCCCTTGTACATGTTTGCATATATATATATATATAGTAGCCAGCTATGTAATCTAAAGTAGTGCATCCAAAATCATCGTTGATTGAACAAAATATGCAAAAAATCTCTTGGATTTCCAGTGACCCAGTGTGAAAGTGTGTGATCTGTACATCCTTTTTTGGCTAATATTGCCAACAACCCCTTGCGTAATGGAAGAAAAATCGTTTTGATGGGTCATTTTCAACTTTTTCAGTTGAATCAAAGTGGTGAGGTATGGAAAGCCAAAGCTGCCATAGCAGTTATTAAATGTGAACCTAAAAGTTTGGTAGGACTGTATTTTTAGCTAATATGCTAACACTTGGTCCATGTTATCATTTGTGTGATAGTATGTTATGATAGTACAGTATATCCCAATAATGGCAATACTGTAATCTCACTACATACTCAAAAGTATGAACTTTCCCCTTTTCAGACATGTTCATTTTAGTACGTAGCATAAGTATGCAAATTAGGATACAACTTGCGGTCTTGTGACCTGTGCTCACGTATGTCTGTGTAGCCCCCAAGACTGGGTGATGCATTTGTAATTTTCTGATTGAGGAAGATGCTCATGAACGGCATTTTTCCGGTCACTATGTACCCTCGAGTTGCCCTTTTGCCAATCCAGCACTGCTGCAGACTTCACATTGAATTATTCCCAAAAAAAGAATAGTCCATGTGACAAAGTGGGTGAGGCTGAGGGTTTAGGAAATGGTCTTAGTCTTAGATAATGAAAAGGCACTTTTCATTTCCTGTTGAAGCTCTCTGGATATTTCATAGTGGAGATTTATATCATTTGTTATAGAGACAAGAGACATGTTTTTGGGATGGACTATTTCAGTAGAGTGTCTGTGTAATGGGAGCCAGCAGGTATGTGATAGCTGTGCTGTATGTGCAAACCTCACTCCCCTGGCCTCAAGAGACGCACTATTGTCTGACACTAGAGGCTGTAGCCTTTAGCCTCCTCATTAGCACGCCCGCCTCCAATGCCAGAGACGCCGGTTCGAATCCCGCTTAGAGTGGGTCGAGCAGGACTGGTTGCAGCTACTCTCTCTTTCACTCACTCAATTTGGAATTCACCTTGTAATTTCAGTTTAATTCTTTGCTGTTCTCACACAAACACACAAACACATGTGCCCTCTCACGCAGCCTCTCCTTTACCTTTGCAAGTGCATATACAGTATTTCATCAATAGCCCTAAGGTTTACCAGCTGATCCCCACTATATAGCAAACCCCATTAAAGACTCATCATTTTGTAGCTTTTAGTCCATGTCAGCTTTGAGGCCATCTGTATGCAGATGCAGTACACATTAAAATTTTACTTTCTCTTCTGAGAAAACTATTTACTCTATGACTCATCTTGTTCAATAGAATAGTCTCTAGAATTAAATCCCCTAGATTATAAATGCCAACTAATATCATGAAAATATGCAACAAAATTACTGTGTGGTGCTAAAAACAGGTTAAAATTTCTCCCAAACAGTTTAACAGAAGGTTAATGCTCTATCAAGTTTTATATAAATACAACCTACCTCACTACCCTAAACCTTATTCTTACCGACAGTGTCATAAAAAGCAAATGTGACATGAAAAACTTAATTGTTGAAGCAATCATGTGATATTCTATGACACTTTCGGCTCACATTCTGGCTGTGCAGGATATGCAACCCTATCCTTTGCACTGAAAAAGCAAATCTCTATCAGTTGAGCTATTATGAAATTTGATTACACTTAAATAAGCTTGTGAATTTAGGTGGTTACTGTATGAAATGCAATGCATGTTAAAATGTGTCACCTTACAAGACTTGCGCCTTAAAAGTAAGTGTTTATAAACTGATAATCTGCCTTTTTAGTCATGATTGGTGTGAAAGTGTATAAAAGCCATTGACAGTCCATGAAGTTCGCCCACATCCCTGACAGACCTTTAAAAAGGTTTAAGCACTATCCATTAAAGCTTACTATAATTACTATAAGCAGCCAGCAGCCATATCACCCTGTAGCTCAAGACCGGTTGCCCACTGAGGCTAAGCAGAGTTGAGGCTGGTCAGTACCTTGATGAGAGACCTCCTGGGGAAAACTAAGTTTGCTGCTGTAAGCAGTATTAGGGAGGCCAGCATGGGGTACTCACCCTGTGGTCTGTGTGGGTTCCAATGCCCCAGTATAGTGTTGGGGGTGCAATACTGTAAAAAGGTACCGTCCTTCGGATGAGACGTTAAACCGAGGTCCTGACTGTCTGTGGTCATTAAAAATCCCAAATTCACCCTACTGGCCCTTCTCAGTGATGGCTTCCTAATAATCCCCATATATTAATTGGCTCTATATCGCTACTTTCTCCTCTCCATCAATAGCTTGTGTGTGGTGAGCGTACTGGTGCACTATGGCTGCCATCGCATCATCCAGGTGGATGCTGCACACTGGTGGTGGTTGAGGAGAGTCCCCTGTTCACTGTGTGAAGTGCTTTAAGTGCAGTGTCAGAAAAGTGCTATATAAATGTAACGTTCATTAATTTATATAAAATAATCCTAACAGAAAACATTATTAAAAATTAAAAGATCATTATTTCTTTAATGTATGGGTTTTTATTTCTAAATGACGGCATCCCAAAATGTCCCCAAAGGGAGGGTTTGTCTGATTTTGCTCACTTCTGGATGCAAATTTGTCTTTTTGCACACACACACACACACACACACACACACTCACTATCTCTAACCCAAACCTTAACCCTATTAGAATTTTTATAAACTTTAAATTTTTTCATGAGTAGTTCATTAGTTTTATTTCTAATTGAGTGCATCCCCAAAGGGAGGTTTTGTCAGATTTAGCTCACTTCTGACAACAATTTTGTCCCCAAACTATAGCTAATTAAATATACACACAAACTCTCTGTCGTCTGATATTTCACCAGTTAAACAGACACAGCCAGCTGTCATTAAGGTAATTACATTTTATTTGCTGTGGGAAAAAGCTGTCCAGTTCCAGTGTTTCTGGGCACAGTCCACACAAATCAATAAGCTCGTCCAGGGTCACAAAAAGGCCTTACATAACACAACTTCATTAGTAATCATTACACTAAGCAATATGTGGGGAAATTTAACACATTTATTAGTGCAGCCTTACATGCTCATTACATACAATAAACTGTATGTGTGGTGTTTTGTGAGGAGGTGTCCGTGTACTTGCCAGGTGAGAATGAAAATAGATGATTATATTATACGAGAGAATTCAATTATTTATGCATCTAATTGGACTGAGCGCATTCTGGGCGAACAACAATAAATACCCCTGCTTCATGATGTTTTTTGACATTCTGACATTCACTAGACAGTGAAGTATGTGTGCAAGCCTTATGATGTCAGTCTGGTCTGTTGTTGAAAATAAATGCTCTGCTCCAAAACTTAATGAGCTAACCTGCTGTCAGCCTACATAGGCAGCTACTGTATCTCCTAAGGAAGCATCCTAATGTAAATGCAACTTTATACAGTAATTGACTGATATGGAATATTTTGCATAGGCAGGAACTCGGCATGGCACAATATAGTAGTCAAGTCAAGTGGTTTTTATTGTCATTCAACCATATACAGTTAGTACAGTACACAGCGAAACGAGACAACATTTCTCCAGGATCATGGTGCTACATAAAACAACATAGGACAAACACAGAACCACATGAGACTACACAGACTAAATAAGACCTACACATTCCTACATAAAATGCAGGTGCAAATGTGTGCAAAAAGTACGGGACAGTACAATAATTACTAAAAAGGAACAGGACAATAGGCACAGTGAGAGACAGTGAGAGACAGTGCAGCGCCGACCAGTACACATTTCTAATATGAGTAGTGCAAAAAGATGACACTTTCTAAAAATGCCAAATGTAGACATAACATATTATGAAATAGTGTTGTATGGACATAGCAGTTTTTGAGGTAGCAGCCAGGTATAAAGTGACAATGAATTAAGTGCAACTCTCGGCATGTGCAAAAGTTAGATGGTGTACAGGTGTGTGTGTGTGTGTGCCAGTCCAGTCTTTGAGTATTGAGGAGTCTGATGGCTTGGGAGAAGAAGCTGTTACACAGTCTGGGCGTGAAGGCCCGAATGCTTCGGTACCTCTTCATGAGGGTGAAGAGTTTGTGAGGGGTGTGTGGGGTCATCCACAATGCTGGTTGCTTTGCGGATGCAGCGTTTGGTGTAAATGTCTTTGATGGAGGGAAGAGAGACCCCGATGATCTTCTCAGTTGTCTTCACTATCCTCTGCAGGGCTTTGAGGTCCAAAACAGTGCAAGTCCCAAACCAGGCAGTGATGCAGCTGCTCAGGATGCTCTCAATAGTCCCTCTATAGAATGTAGTGAGGATGGGTGGTGGGAGATGTGCTTTTCTCACCCTTCGAAGAAAGTTGAAATGCTGCTTGGCTTTCTTGGTAATAGAGCTGGTGTTGAGGGACCAGGTGTGGTTCGCCACCAGGTGAACACCAGGGAATTTTTTGCTCTTGACGATCTCCACAGAGGAGCCGTCGATGTTCAGCAGAGAGTGATCACTATGTGCTCTCCTGAAGTCAACAACCATCTCTTTTGTTTTGTCCACATTCAGAGACAGGTTGTTGGCTCTGCAGCAGTCCATTAGTTGCTGCACCTCCTCTCTGTATGCTGACTCGTTGTTCTTGCTGATGAGACCCACCATGGTCATGTCATCGGCAATCTTGATGATGTGGTTCGAGATGTGCATTGATGCACAGTCGTGAGTCAACAGAGTGTACAGCAGTGGACTGATCACACAGCCCTGGGGGGCCCCAGTGCTCAGTATGGTGGTGATGGAGATGCTGTTCCCGATCCGGACTGACTGAGACCTCCCAGTCAGGAAGTCCAAGATCCAGTTGCAGCGGGAGGTGTCCAGGCCCAGCAGGTTCAGCTTTTCAATCAGGTGCTGAGGAATGATTGTGTTGAATGCTGAGCTGAAGTCTATGAACAGCAACAGAGTCCTTTTTATCTAGGTGGGTGAGGGCCAGATGGAGGGTGGTGGTGATGGCATCATCTGTTGAACGGTTGGAACGATACACGATAGTACTCATAATGTAAGAGGCCATTCATGCAGTTTTGAAAAAAAAAAAAAAAAGCTAGATGCTGTGCAAGGAATAGAAGAGAAAGCAGGTCTGTATTCCAGCACTTCCATTAAGCATGGCAAATTATATAATTAAATATAGAATTATGGAAATGTATAAAACTATTGATTTTAGGTTATTTACTGTATTATTAGAATAAAAACAATGTATTTTACAATTATTACAAAATATTCAGAGTTTAAGTGTAAAGCCATTTTTTAATTGAGTTTGAGCTCTTGGGGGCTCTTGTTTTTGATTTTCTGATGTAAATTTGTTTTTGGATTTATTTATGAAAACTAGGACAGATAATTGACAATGAACATAAAATGACAATGACAATAAACATAAAAAGAAAAAAATATATAATTTTTGTTTTTGTTTCTAGTATTCTAGTTTCGATGTGACAATCTTGGATCTACCAAGTTACATAATTTTGGCCTTATATGGGGTCCCGAAACTCATAAGGGGGATCTGGGATCCCCCATTCCCCCTCAATTCGAACACTGGTTTAAAGGTGAAGAGAGATAGAATTGTTTGCATCATACACAATGCCTCACAGCAGGGACGTCGTTAGGCCTATTTTAGGGGGGCTGAAGCTACCCCAAAATGTTCCTAAGCCCCCCTAAATGATAATAAGAACAACAATAACAATTCGATTTATCAATAACCGTATCCTCATTCATATTTAGGATTAGACGCAAAAATTATATATATCCAGCTACAAAAAATAGCCGAAAAGTCGGAAGTTGGACAGAAGTACAAAGAGTCGTTGTGCTATCAAGATGATGCACCGCACCGTCTCTTTGCATTGGTGTGAACTGAGCTTTCAGAGCGTTGCAGACCGGAGCGCTGCAAGTAAATGGAGGATTCATCTCGTCGTTACTCTAGTTTGGTCTGACGTTGAACTCACTATGCACCCTCCCACCCACACACACCCGATACACACGCTAATGGTGAAAGGAAGATTGGCAAGTGTCATGATACAGAGTGAAATTGTAAGTTGTTTTTAATTACCTGCTTACCTTTAGCTACATTTTCTTGAGGTAAAGGAAAGGGGATATTTTGGTTTGTTATGGAAAACTGTAATCTAGCTAGAGTGAACAAGCAAAATACAAGAAATGGTTAACTTAGCAAGCTAATGACAACTCTTTATTCTTTGCCAATAATATAACCTCTCTCTGTAATAGGCATATAAAACAATATCAATCCCCATAGAATGTTGTTGTCACTGAAAACTAAATGTCATAGGGTCCCTGTTAATGCTATTACCGTTGTATCCTTCAATTAATTGAGCAGATAAGATGGATATTCGAAGATATTTTAGCAGAGAGAAAGAGAAGCAGCCACAGGAGATTGGCAGGCCAGTTGATTCTGAGGGAGCCGGTGTGATTGAGTTCAGTAATGGTCTATGTAGAGTCTTGCTATGTTTAAATGAAATAAACACAACATACACAGGAAGAGCTGTTTTCGAACGCGCGGTTTATTCCTTGGTTTCCTCGCTTCCCTTATCACCTGATCATACGTGCTTACATCACAGTATGACGCTAAGCATAAAACATGGATCTGGAGTTACATGTAAACACTACATTCCTCCCTTATTCAAAAAGAAGATATCATTACAGCACAAAATTTAAAATATGCCACATTGTATACAGTATAATCAAAATGAGAATGAAAAACAACAAACTAAGACTAAGGTCCTTAAGCTAACATTGTCGGAACATGGTGAAACCTGAAAACAGAAATGGTTTGTAAAATAAAATGAATACTTATGGACCATTGTTTGAATCGTGTTAAAAAAACAAACATTCTACATTTCTTCAATCAAATATCTCGGTGCCTTGCGATTTGGTCTCAGGTCGTATCGAGGGATATTTGAAAAGTTAGAATGTCTTGGATCGGCTGTAGTGTGTCTTGTGCTTCGTTGTACATTATCTTGAAACACATCAGAATTTGGAGTCTGTCCTCTGACGTCATCTTCATCATCCGAGATTTTGTTCTGCTCAACTGAGAGATGAGATGGGAGTCTTTTGAAAAATGAGGAATTTCGTGTAATGCATCTTCCTGAATGACTTGCTGTCACCATTGACCCTTTGACCTTGATTACCTTGTAGGGTTTTATCTCATATGGAGTTGTCAACTTTCCTGTCAAGGGTTGTTGGCAGAGTACAACATCACCAGTCTTGATACTGGACTCTCTTGCTCTGTTCCGAAAATCTGCATACTTTTTCATCCGTTGTTTAGCAACGTGATCAAATTGTCTGAGGTTATTATCTGGTGTGACTTGTGGATTCGAAGGTAATGTGGTGTTAATCTTTCTTCCAAACAGTAGTTCTGCTGGAGTCTTTTGGGTGGTTCCATGTGGTGTTGCTCTGTAATTTCTTAGGAAACTATACAGGCACTGCTTCCATGGTTTACCTTCTGCAGTGTTGGTCACGACTGTCTTTTTAAGTGTTCTCATGAATCGTTCTACTTCTCCGTTCGCTTTAGGCCAATATGGAGTTATCTTTCTGTGTTTGAAACCAAGATATGAACTGAAATCTGCAAAACAATGACCATTGAATGGTGGGCCATTATCAGTTTTGACTGTCCTGGGTATGCCAAAAGTCGAGAATATCTTGTCCAGTTTGGGAATCACAGCAGTTGCTGCTGTAGACTTGACTATCTCCACTTCTGGATACCTGGAATGATCATCAACTACTACCAGCAAGTAGTCACCAGAAGGAAATGGACCAGTAAAATCTACAGAGACCTCCGACCATGGTTCTATTGGCAGATCAGACATGTTGAGGGGTTCTGAATGATGCTGAAGCGTGGCTGCTTGACATGGAACACATCCTTGCACAGCTTTTTCCACTTCTGCATCAATACCAGGGAACCATACCTTTTCTCTCACCAACTGTTTAGTTTTTACAATGCCCATGTGTCCTACGTGGGCAAGTTGGATGGCTTTCTGATACAAAGAGATGGGTAAAACAAGTCTATTCCCTCTGAGGACAATGTCTTGTGACGCGTTAACTGTGAGCTCATGTCTCAGCTTATGAAATGCCTTCAGTTTTGGGTAGCATGCATCTGACATGTTCCGTTTCAAATGTGTCCAGGCTTTACTTTTCAACTCTTTTATCACTGTTTGTAAGATAGAATCTTTCATCGTTTCCCGACGTACTTCATCTAAAGTCATTGTTTTTGGGACTTTGTTGTCAATTATGAAGTTGACGTGTTTTTCTGCGTTTTCTGAACAGTTGTCCGTGTGTTGTCCATCCACAGGGTGTCTTGACATGTAATCAGGATTGTCTTTTCCGGGCTTGTATTGGACTGCGAACGTATATTGTTGTAGTCTCAGTCTCCAACGTTCAAGTCTAGCAGGTGAGGATGCTTGAGGGTTATTGAAAATGAGCTCTAACGGTTTGTGATCCGTAATGACTATGAAGTGTGAACCATAGAGGTATAAATGAAAATGTTCACATGCCCATATTATTGCTAGAGCTTCCCTCTCGGTTTGCGAGTAGCGTTGTTCTACAGCTGTGAGCGCTCTACTGGCATACGCAATTATTTTGTTACCAGAGTTGTCTTTGTTTGGCTGACTTAGTATGGCACCAAGACCAACCGGACTTGCATCAACAAGTAGTGTTGACTTCTTTTTTTGATCAAAATATGCCATTGTGGTATTCTGGATAAGTTGAGATATAAGCTTGTCCAGTGCTGGTTGATGTTCCAGTCCCCAATTCCATGAGTGGTCTTTTCGGAGGAGTTCACGCAATGGCTGTGTGGTTGTTGCGTAGTCTTGAATGAACCGAGAACAGTATGTTGTCATTCCAAACAGACTGCATAATTCAGACACATTCTGTGGGGCTGGAAGGTTCTTGATGGCTGTTATTTTTTTTGGATCTGCAGAAATTCCTTTGTCTGAAAACACATATCCAAAGAAGTCTAGCTTTGTCTTACTGTACTCACACTTATCTTCACCTGAAAGTCTTTCAGCTTTCCAATTCCTTCAAAAAGGTCTTTGTATTCTTCAAGTAATTGATTCACAGTGGGAGCTTCAGCTGGTTTGGCCGATACTGCACTGACTATTTGAAGAATTCCAAGTTCTGTTGCAGTGTTGTAGCTCAGCAGAGAACCTGAATGACCATCAATCACATAGAACGTGGTTGCTATGTCCGTTCTGTTGAAACAGACTTTGGCTTGAAATTTTCCTTTCAGTGGAAGGGGAGTGGAAGAGCCATATGCGAAAATCTTTGCATCTGATGGTTTTAATTTTATCTTTTGTTTTATTTTGTGATATGTAGTATCATCAACAATATTTACGCTTGCACCAGAATCGACGATGACCTTCACTGGTACTCCTGCAATCTCCACTTGTGACTGGGGTTGTTGTTGCGAATGTTGAACTGTGTGTATGACATATACATAGTCTTCATCTGAACTCGCTGACATTTCAGGGAGTGTTTTGGACACTGTGTCATTTGTATGCACCGTATTAACTTTTTGTTTGAACTTTTGAAACTTAGACTTTGCTGGATGTGGGAAATTTGGTGAGTAGTGTGTTGACCTGCAGCATTTTTGAAAATGATTCAACTTTCCGCAGCCTTTACAGGTTTTTCCCTTTGCAGGACAGTTTCTCTGACCTCCATCGTGAGGGAAATGTCCTCCACAATTGTTGCATGTCAAACTGTCATTTGTCTTTGTTTGAAAATGTCTCTGCTTGTCTCTGTTCAGAATTGTCTTATTTATTACATTTGCTTTGTATGAGTCGGATGATTTTGTATGTATCTCTTCTATGCCAGCTGCTTGTTTATCTGCTGTTTCTTGAGCTCGTCCTGCATCTAATAACTGTTGAAGTGTCATTGTAGCGTCGCGGAGTGCCATCTTGCGGAGACGCGATGAACTGCAGCTTAGGATTATCTGTGACTTGATTTCTTTGTCTGCATTTGTGAATTCGCATTTTTTTGCTATCTGCCTCAATTTAGTGTGATAAGCATCCAAAGTTTCATCTTCACGCTGTCTTGTTTGTCTGAATAAATATGTTTCATATTCAGGATTGACTTTTGGACAGAAATACGTGTCTAGCTTTCACACCGCTATAGAGTAGTCGTCTCCCGTTTCTGGCAGCGTTTCAAAAATGTCGAACACATCGGGTCCCGCGTGATGTAGTAAGAGGGCTCGTTTCTGCTTGTCCTCTTCAATATTGAATGCTTGTAGATAGTTATAAAATCGACTCTGCCATTTTTTCCATCTCGAGCCGACTGAGCTGGGTTCGGTGTGAAAATCGGAAAAGGGAGAGTCGTCATCTCGCGATCCGTGTGATTTAAACAGTTTTGTTGTTTGATTTTTGTTTTTGTTTATGATTTTCGTGTTAAACTTACATCTCGCATCACTCGTCGCCAAAATGTAGAGTCTTGCTATGTTTAAATGAAATAAACACAACATACACAGGAAGAGCTGTTCTCGAACGCGCGGTTTATTCCTTGGTTTCCTCGCTTCCCTTATCACCTGATCATACGTGCTTACATCACAGTATGACGCTAAACATAAAACATGGATCTGGAGTTACATGTAAACACTACAGTCTATAGGTCTAAGGATTGTTTTGTTTTCTTCAAACAATAAGCATTTGTTGGCAGGTCTAGGCACTATGCATAACCTAAACTAAATTATTATATTTATTATATATGCTAGCTATACCAATTTAACTTTCTGCATTCATTGGCTGTGATAAATTAAATAAATACGTAGATGTTACCTAAATGTAATTACTTTATCATACATTTACATGAGCAGACAGATAGCATTTAAGTCATTGCTTATAGAATAACTCATCAGGAGCAAAGTCTGGCCTAAGTAAATTCCCCCATGCAGCTTTGATGTGTCTAAAAGCTAACATTACAGTAACTTTTCTTTAACAGAGTAGAAATGGAAGAAGAGGATATGTCTGTCACATTTTACTTGTTAACATCTTGGTTTCTTGACTGGTTGTTGACATAAGTGTAGCTCTAGATGTGAGTGCAAAGATTTAGCAAACGCAAGTTACAAATACCCTGGGGGCTAAGCCCCCCCTGTCTTCCAATCCTAGTGACGTCCCTGCCTCACAGTGACAATTACGTCAAAAGCTATGTATTAAGTTTTTTACAAATAAGTATTAACAATTAAGTTAAAGCTAAGTATGGAGCTTTTCCCAGAGCTGTTTTTTTTGCATTCTGTAATTGCCTTATATGCAAAAAATCGGTAATACCTTTTGAATCTGTATCCTACATTTAATCGGTAAATATAAAATTTATATTACATTTATATTTACATAAGATTTTGATATCATCATAACTTGCAACTCTATGTTTGATGATATTGCAGTGCATTCTGACTGTACAAATGTTGTACTGAACCTCAACACATGCCCTGCTTAGTGTGTTGAGAGCAGTAATTACTACGTAGGGACCCTGCAAATCAAAACGCTGCATATAAATGCAATGCTGCCTTACAATTTTGCCAAAACTAAATATCTTGTGGTGACAAAATGTTTCTGCCTATCTTTTGGAACAGCCTTTGCATCTAGAGCATGCCTATAATACCTTAAAAATCTGTGTAGGTTTTGGAACAGAGCTGAAATGTTGTAAAGGTAAAGTCTTATTAAAAGTGTGTCATTGAGTTTGCTTTTCTGAAAGTTTATAGAAATGCAACAGGATATCTGAAATAAATGTTCTTGGGCAGGCCTGTTCTGTTGGCAAGACTTTACCTGTGACATTAATTTGATGGCTGCTGGGATGATTTAAACTAACTTAAACAAATTCCATGCTATTGATCAAATTTCCTCCAGATATAATCAGTTTTCTAACCCCTCTCCATTTCAGAATGCCTTTTAACTGTCATTCAAACCCATTCACCCTCTCTCTCTCTCTTTCTCTTTCAGGTCGTGCTCTTTTGCGGTTGAATGGGGAGAAGCTGGAGAGGATGGGTATCTTACAGGAGACTCTGAGACAGGAAGTGTTGCAGCAGGTCCTACAGTTGCAGGTCAGAGAAGAAGTATGCAACCTACAACTGCTCAGCATAGGTGAGAAATTAACACCTGTAACATTCTGAACCTTTCTAACTTCCTACACAAGACAATTTGCATGCAATTACTGCATTAAACTTTTAAAGGGATAGTTCACACAAAAATGAAAACTCTTTCATCATTTACTCACCCTCATGTTATTTTAAACCCATATTTCATACCCAAATAAAAATCAGATAGCATATTGTTTACATCTGAATCAGATTCTAAAACATTCAGAAAATTGTGTTTATAACCAATAATTTTTGGTTTCTTTTCACTTTTAGCTTGCTTAAACTTTTCAAATTTTCAAAGGACATGAAGACACAAAGTATGAGGGTCTCCTCAGATTAGACACATCCAAACTCCCACCACAGCAGGTGTCAAACCCCAGTGTAACCCAACCGCACATTAACAAGGAAAGGGAATTAGAGACCACTTAAGCGCTGTGTCAGGGAATTCTACCAATATCTTAGGGGGCAAATTTAATTTAACAGTTCACCAAGTCCTGGCCTCCATGCTATGATAAAGGGAAACTTATTGAGCCACCCAGTGGAAAAATCCCAACTTGAGGTTCACAGAGGGCAGATAGGTGATGGTTCAGAGTGGTGAATGGTCAAGTAAAAGTGCCGTCAATGCTGATTAGTTTGTTTCTGATATATGCCATCACCTGTCAGACTGAGTTAAGCCTGGCCCAAGGACTCTTTGATTGGTAGGGCAGGAGGACACTGCTTATCTGCAGTTTATTCTTAGATGTGCCAGTCTGTGTCTCTCAGGCAGCAGGGTTTCCAGTGGACGTCTAAAGAGAGGCTTTGTATAGCAGACTGTCATATTGAATTCATTTGGCGTGAATGAAAATATGACATTGATCGGGCAAAAATGAGACAACTGCTTTGTCATTATAATGGTCTTTATCTCAGTTTTGTATAACCGATGATCTCTACATAATAGAGCTGGGGCGGGCAGGTGTGTTTGGTGCTGGACATATCAGTTAAGGATTTGAGCTTTGGTTTACCTTTGTTTAACAAACCTTAAAGGAATAGTTCACCCAAAAATTAATATTCAGTTCTTTTTTATTCACCCCTCATGTTCTTCAAAACCTGTATGACTTTCTTCTGCTGGGGAACACAAAAGGTGATATTTTACAGAATATTCGCACTGCTTTTTTCCATACAGTGAAAGGGAATGGTTCTTTGGGCTGCCAATCTCCCAAAAGTACAAAACAAACAATACAAGCACCACAAAAGCAGTCCATGTGACTCAGACACTATATTTCAAGTCTTCTGTACCCATACGATAGCTTTTGGAATGGAACAGAATGTAAATTATGCTGTTATTCACTGAAAATCTTCTCTTCTGTAGTTCTAAAAATCTTATTCACATTTTTAAGTATCCAAACTTGCCCCATTAGAGATGTTTTAATATGCACAAGGGTGAATGAGATCGAATGATCCTAGAGGTATGACAAAGGGCATATTTTCACCAGGTCCCAACCAGTTGTGACAAGACAATTACAGTAGTTGTTTTGTTAAAATGTTTGTGGCACAGGCGACTCCACCCCCTGTGAAATCTCATTTGTCCAAAATAACGCTTCACTTAGCACTACATTAAACATTATATATGTTCTGATTGGTTTGATTTTGTACTTTACAAAATATACTTTATGGATATAACACATAGTACATAACAGTACCATGGTAATACCATGCTTTTTTTAGACATGGTTCTAGGGCTGGGTATTGATACAGATTTCTCGATTCAATTAGATTCCGATTCACAAGCTCTTAATTCGATTCAATTCCGATTTTATTCGATTCAATATCAATTAATATTAGTTTATTTCGGTTATAATGTCCCTTTTGCTTACATATAAATAAATTATCTCCCAGCTAATACAGTTAATTATACAGGGGACCTTTTAATTAGGTACATAAGGAACATATTCAATTTTACTAATAAAATTGTATTAATCTTTCAACATTTTGGTCACATTTTGACTTTTTAAAAATGAACAAATAAATGTATTCAATCAATAAATATGATATTATATTTCATATATTATTTTTGTTACATATTTATTGTTAAATTTCATAATTTGTATTTTTTTTCCAAGTAATTTATATAGATTTTTTGAACACATGCTAAAACTGATACTGTCTTTTTAACAAAAACAGCATTTCTGTAAACAGTGCCTTTAAATGAGTGCATGCTAACAAGAGAGGACTCAAATGGCTTTACCTCATCTGTGCGAAGTATGATTAGAATTAAATAATTTTTTGTGATTGTTTTTGATCAACAACTGACTGTAAAGAACAGAAAAGGTATTAAAAGAGACAGTATTCAATGACAAATGTGTTTTTCTTTGTGGATCTCGTCCTTGAACCCACATTACACAGAATGCATGTTACTCTCAACACGCTGTGAAAGGATCTTGCAGCTGAGCACTTTATGACTAAACTACACAATTACTGGTAAACATTTACCAGCTAGTTAACAATATGTATATTCACTTTAGCGGCATAGTGCAAAATTTGGTTGCAAATATAAGCGATTTCCTCTCATTGTAGTGGAGGGTTGCACACTGAGTGAAAGATTGATCTTGGGATTTAAGAATCAATATCGAGTTTTTTCAAATGAAAAACTATATTTTTACCCACCCCAACATGGTACCATGAAAATACCATAATGTAGGAATATCATCCCAAAAGTGTGGGGTTTAGATCTGTAAAGGTACTCCTGCATTGCACTGATTGCATGGATGTATGATTGATTGTTGTGGTGAGCAGGGTGGGGCTGAGCGCCCATCTGGGGTGAGAGAAGGCGGTAAAGATATCCAGTTGAATTGTGACTAATTACCATCTCTATGTTCACAGTGAGAGGGGTAGATAAAAAGACGGTCAGGGGTTTGTACGTCATGCCAGGGCTCCCCAGCCTGAGAGAACAAGGGAGGAATGTGACAGGGCGGAGGGCGGGGCCCGGGTCGTGATTATACACACCCAGTCCCTTATCGGGCTAATTGAGCCTCGGAGAGGGATACAGGCTGATTGCGGATGGTGGTACAGGAGAGAGAGATCGTTTATGGACATGTCCATCGTGTGTGTTTGTATCTTTTGTGTTAAGTTTTTCATTAAAATATTATTTATAACGTCAAGCTGGTTCTTCTGTGCATCTGTGAAATTGAGAAAAGGCAAATGAGAAATTGGCAGACACATTTTTAATGTCCCGCCCCCGGACATATGGGTATAATGGGAGGGAAATGCATTTGTCCATTCAGGATTTTGCCCTGAGGAGCCGAGAATGAGGTTCGGCCATAACAGTGGCTCGGTTCAGCATCATGGCACGGAGAACACAACGTCTCGTTCCCTCCACCAGGGAACCCTGTCTGTTGCTGACTTCGATGTTGTGTTGAAGAAGTGATACTAGGGGTCCATATTTAATCACACCATGCACTGAACCATGTACGTGCGCTGCTGAGGTGCGGGCAGGCAGTTGCATGCCAAAGCGAAAGGCCACGTCAGACTGCATGTACCATTCCCCAACGCCACATAAAATCGTCATAACCTTCTGGTTCCCGGCACCCCGAAGGGGGGAACAAGGCAACGTGCCAAGCATGGGAGCAAGCTGTGCCATCTGCGCCTTTTCTCTCACTATGTTTCTCTCATAGATTTAAAGAAGCTGGGGCAATCTTAACACTATCACATGCATCAGGTAAGGCGTTCCTTTCCAACTCCTATTCTTTCAGGGGGAAAAGACCCCATGGAGACCACACCTGCTCAGGCTAGGGGAGGTAAACTGCGTTGAAATACATCACATGGGTTTTCAGGCCACATGTGTAAAATGGTGTGGTGGTAGATCCTACCTGCTGAGAGGGAGGAGTTGCTACAACACGGTGACCAGGGGACAGCAGGGTCAGCCCAAGGGAGATGCGGGTCCGCTTGCAAGGGGACTGTACTGCGTAAAATACACTCAGGGGGATTAATGCACACAGGAGCCCGTCCTGTGGAGCACCTATTCCAGTACAGAGTAGTTTCAGTACTTGTAGTGGGTCTGGTCAGATAATTCCTCCACTGAATTCCCGGACCAGAGGACTAGGGAGGAGTCATCCAAGGAGCCGAGTTAATGGGGTCTCCTGGGATAAGAGCGCATGTGATCGCCTCAGTGGAGGAGAAAGGCACTAGTTGCAAGCGGTACACCCGGTCAGTTGTTTCCGCGTTACCGAGATCTACTGGCTCAGACCTGAGAGAACAGGGGATGAAACCGTAAATCTCGTAAAGGTATTGGGTGTTGCCCAACCCGCTGCTCTGCATATGTCTGCTAGGGAGGTGCCGTTGGCCAGTGCCCACGAGGATAACATACTTCTCGTCTAGTGTGCTCGATCCCGCAAGGGGGCGGGCACAGCCTGGGTTTGATAGGCCAATGCTATGGTGTCAACCACCCAGTAGGAAAGCCTCTGTTTTGAGATGGCGTTCCCTTTCTGCTGTCCACCAAAGCAGACAAAGAGCTGCTCAGAATGTGTAATACATAAGTAAGCAGGGCACGCACTGGACACAGCAGCAAAAGGGCTGGTTCTGCCTCCTCCCGGGGTAGCGCTTGCAGGTTCACCACCTGGTCTCTGAAGGGAGTCGTAGGAACCTTGGTCACATAGCCCGGTCACGGTCTTAGGACGACGTGAGTGTCTGCCGGACCGAACTCAAGGCAAGTGTTGCTAACAGAGAAAGCTTGCAGGTCCCCAACCCTCTTGATGGAAGTGAGCGTGATCAGGAGGGCCGTTATCAGGGAGAGGGCCTTGAGCTTGACTGATTCTAGCGGCTCGAAGGGGGTTCTCTGGAGGCCCGAGAGGACCATTGAGATATCCAAGGAGGGGAACAGGCTTGGCCGGGGAAGGTTCAACCTCCGGGCACCTCTAATGAACCTGATAATCAAGTCGTGCTTACCCAAGGACTTGCCATCCACTGTGTCGTGGTGGGCTGTGATAGTGGCTACATACACCTTCAAGGTGGAGTAGGAAAGCCTCCCCTCCAACCTCTCCTGCAGAAGTGAGAGCACTGACCCAACTGCGCACCTCTGTGGGTCTTCAGACTGGGAAGAGCACCAATTCGCAAACAAGCGGCGTAAAGTTGCCTGGTAGAGGGAGCTCTGGATTGTTTGATCGTGTCTACGATGGCAGGTGGTAGGCCACTTAGATCTTATGCATCCCATCCAGGGGCCAGACGTGGAGGTTCCAGAGGACTGGGCGCGGATGCCAGAGGGTGCCCTGTCCCTAAGAAAGAAGGTCTTTCCTCAGGGGAATTCGCCAGGGAGGGGCTGCCTTGAGGAGCACGAGATCCAAGAACCAAGAATATAGAAAGAAATACAGCCAGCAACTCTAGGCAGTTGATGTGCCAACGCAGCGGAGACCCTTTCCGGGAGCCAGCGGCTGCGTGCCCATTGCACACAGTACCCCAACCCTGCTTGGAGGTGTCTCTGGTAACCAGAACATGATGGAACACCTGCTGGAAGGGTACTCATGTCTGCAGAAAACTGTCCAGGGTTTGAAAGTCTGACAGCAGGCGGGGGTGATGAACACACGGTGCTTGCCGCGGTGCCATGCCCATCTCGGGACTCGAGTCTGGAGCCAGTGATGAAGCGGTCTCATATGCATCAACCCCAGCAGCACGACCGCCGTGAAAGATGCCATATGCCCCAGGAGCCTCTGGATTAGAGGAACTGACTGCGTGCGCTCGTTGGTGAGGCGTTCTATCATTGAGATGGAGTCTAACTCCATGCCGAGAAAAGCAATGCTCTGAACCGGGGCGAGCTTGCTCTTTTCCCAGTTGACCTGAAGCCCTAGGTGGCTGGTCATCCACTGTGTCCTCCACATCACCTGGTCCCTGTGGGTGCATATTAACTCTCGGGAGTGGGCCAGGATGAGCCAGTTGTCGAAGTAGAACAGGGCAAGGGCTGCCTCTGCGACCTTCGTGAAGACGTGAGGGGACAGGGACATGCCGAAGGGGAGGACCTTGGGAGGGCCTGTCCGTAGAACATGAACCGCAGGAAGGGTCGGTGTTGAGGCAAGATGGAGATGTGGAAGTACGCGTCCTTCAGGTCTATCGCTGCGAACCAATCTTGATGTCGGATGCAAGTTAAGATGTGTCTTTGTGTGAACATTTTGAATGGGAGTTTGTGCAGAGCCCAGTTGAAAACTCGAAAGTCCAAGATCAGTCGTAACCTGCTGCCTTTCTTGGGTATGATGAAGTAAGGGCTGTAGAAACCCTTCTTCATCTCAGCTGGAGGGACAGGCTCTATCGCATCTTTGAGTAGAAGGATCGCGATCTCCGCATGGAGGGTGTTGGTGTCTTCGCTGTGCACCGAGGTGGAGCGAATACCGCCGAAGAAGGGTGGGAGCCAGGCGAACTGAATCGCGGAGCCGAGTCGGAAGGGCCTGGACAACCAGCGCGACGGGTTGGGAAGTGAAAGCCACGCGTCCATGCTCTGTGTGTGGGGCACTAAGGGGACGATCGTTTTTTACGTACCCGGCGGGGCAGAGCAGGCAATGTGGCATCGGGAGGCAAAAGCGTGTGCCAAGGCTCTGGTGCTGAGAGAAGACTTGAAGCACTTACCTTGCTCTGCACATCCAGCAGGGGGCGGGTTAGTGACTGAGGAGGAGGTCTAATGTAGGTGTCCTCAGGACTCTTCAGAACCAGCTGGCCAGGGCGCAGCAGTCGAGGGTCCGGATGCAGGGGGTCCATGTCCGGAGCACCGGAACTGTTGAGGTGTGGCACCAGGAAATACGGAAACTCAGTATGCCAATTAAAATGTTATTTTACTTTCACTTTGTCAATTCAATTACGTAAAGGGAGCCATGTGTCAGTTAAAGGGAGAAGCAAATATAGGGGTGAGGCTAGCGCACCAGGACATCACAAGTGAACGCAGTTCTCATGAGAGTGTTGTCGGAGATGATTGAAAAGTATGGGTACTGTGTGGAGTGGGGTTTATATTTCCTGTCGGCCTGACGCTACCAGACACGCTGTCATCATTGAGTCCGTGAAATGGGGCGACACACATTCACGAACCAGCTTCATTCTTAAGCCATCCAAATGTGAATGTACGGTCGGATATAGATTAACCTTGAACCCACTGCAGTCCCAAAAGGTCTTCAGTAACCTTGCTATCTGCCAAACTTGGTCAGTGACACAAAGCCGTTCTCTCACACAAACATTTTAGCACACACGCTATCAGACACACACACACTTACCATACAAATCTGCACTTATGATGTGTGTCTATTGGAAGAAGTGAACACTCTTTGTAACTATTTTCCCAAGTTTCTGCAATATTGTTTTTTTGTTTGTTTGTTGTGTGTGTGTCTTTTTGGTCATTGGTCATTTTGGTCATTGGTCTCAAGATGGCGCCGAGTATGGCTGCTGCGTCGCGAGCTCCGTCAAAACACTGCAGTTTATTGTTTGTTTTGTTTACAGTTCTGTGTTTTTTTGTCTTGGATGTTGTCTGCCTTATTGTGTACGACAGACAAACGCTTTTGGACATTGGTTCGGCAATCACACACCGAAAACCGGACTTCACATTCCTCAATGCCGACCCGTGGTTTACAAACACGCCAGCGGAGCCCTTTGTTTGGGCTGCCCGGCCGCGGAAACGCAGAAGGAAAAGAGGAAAAAGAGCCGGCGTTCTCATCAGATTAAGACGTCGCGCAAATCGCCCCCCGCTACCCAGTATACTACTGGCAAATGTTCAGTCTCTGGACAACAAGCTCTGCGAGCTGAGAGCGCGGATCTCTTTCCAACGAGAGACGAGAGAATGCTGCGTTATCTGTCTTACGGAAACCTGGTTGTCCGCGGAGATTCCAGACTCGGCCATCGAACCCACGGGTTTCTCCGTGCACCGAGCGGACAGAGCGAAAGACCTCTCAGGTAAAAGCAGAGGTGGAGGTGTATGTTTTATGATCAACAAATCATGGTGTGATCAGAGGAATGTACATTTTATCAGGTCTTTCTGCTCTCCTGATCTGGAATTTCTCATGCTTCTGTGTCGACCATTCTGGCTACCGAGGGAATTCACAGCGGTCATTATCACTGCTGTGTACATCCCCCCACAAGCTGACACAGACCGGGCACTTAGGGAACTGTATGGCAGTATAAGTGAGCAGGAAACCGCGCACCCTGAGGCCGCGTTCATTGTTACCGGGGACTTCAACAAAGCCAACTTCAAAACAATAGCACCAAAATACCACCAACACATCAGCCTTAACACACGAGGGGACCGGGTTTTGGATCATTGCTATTCTCCTTTCCGGGATGGCTACAAATCCCTCCCCCGCCCACCATTTGGCAAATCTGACCACTCTTCCGTTCTGCTTCTGCCCGCTTACAGGCAGAAACTGAAACGGGAATCACCCGCCCTCAGAATGATCCAGTGCTGGTCGGACCAATCAGACTCTGCGCTACAGGACTGTTTTGATCACGCGGACTGGGAGATGTTCCGGTCTGCCTCCGATGACGACATCGAGGTTTACGCTGATAGCGTAACGTGTTTCATCAGGAAGTGCGTAGAGGACGTTGTTCCGACGAAAAACATACGGATCTACCCCAACCAGAAACCCTGGGTTAACGGCGATGTTCGCGCGGCACTTACTGCGCGGACCACCGCTTTTAATTCCGGGAACGCGGAGGAGCGTAAACAAGCCAGTTATGCCCTCCGTAAATCCATCAGCACAGCCAAACGCCAGTACAGGCACAAAATTGAAGGTCAGTTCAACACCACTGACTCCAGAAGTATGTGGAAGGGAATTAACATCATCACGGACTATAAACAGAATAAAAACTCCGCCATGAACACCGTTGCCTCTCTCCCGGACGAGCTTAATACATTTTATGCTCGTTTCGAGAACAACAACACCGCCCTCGCGGAGAGAGCACTCGCGGCCGATACTACAGATGATGGTTCACTCTCCGTCTCTGTTGCGGATGTAACCCGATCCTTTCGACGGGTGAACATCCGTAAAGCCGCGGGTCCAGACGGCATTCCGGGCCGCGTCATCAGAGCATGCGCGAACCAACTGGCTGGTGTTTTTACGGATATTTTCAACCTGTCCCTCTCCCTGTCTGTAGTCCCCACATGCTTCAAAACATCAACCATTGTGCCTGTACCGAAGCAAGCCAAAATCACTTGTTTAAATGACTGGCGTCCTGTTGCCCTCACCCCCATCATCAGCAAATGCTTTGAGAGGTTGATCAGAGATCACATCTGCTCTGTTCTGCCCACCTCTTTGGACCCATTGCAGTTTGCCTACCGTAAAAACCGCTCCACTGATGATGCTATTGCATCTACAATACACACTGCTCTTTCCCACCTGGAAAAAAGGAACACATATGTGAGAATGCTGTTTGTAGACTACAGTTCAGCATTTAACACCATAGTGCCCTCCAAGCTTGATGTGAAACTCCGGGCTCTGGGCTTAAACAGCTCGCTGTGCAGCTGGATCCTGGATTTCCTGTCAGGCAGACGTCAGGTGGTTAGAATGGGCAGCAACATCTCCTCACCACTGACCCTCAACACTGGAGCCCCGCAGGGCTGTGTTCTCAGCCCACTCCTGTATTCCCTTTACACACATGACTGTGTGGCGACACATAGCTCCAATGCCATCATTAAGTTTGCTGACGATACGACGGTTGTAGGTCTGATCACTGAAAATGATGAAACAGCCTACAGAGAGGAGGTGCACACTCTGACACGCTGGTGTCAGGAGCACAACCTCTCCCTCAACGTCAGTAAAACCAAGGAGCTTGTGGTGGACTTCAGGAAGAAAGACAGAGAACACAGCCCCATCACCATTAATGGAGCACCGGTGGAGAGAGTCAGCAGTTTCAAGTTCCTCGGTGTCCACATTACTGAGGAACTCACATGGTCCGTCCACACTGAGGCCGTTGTGAAGAAGGCTCACCAGCGCCTCTTCTTCCTGAGACGGCTGAGGAAGTTTGGAATGAACCAACACATCCTCACACTGTTCTACACTAGTACTGTTGAGAGCATCTTGACTGGCTGCATCACCGCCTGGTACGGCAATAGCACCGCCCACAACCGCAAAGACCTGCAAAGGGTGGTGCGAACGGCCAGAAACATCATCGGAGGTGAGCTTCCCTCCCTCCAGGATATATATAACAGACGGTGTGTGAAGAAAGCTCGGAGGATTATCAAAGACTCCAGCCACCCGAGTCATGGGCTGCTCTCACTGCTGCCATCAGGCAGGCGGTATCGCAGCATCAGGACCCGCACCACCCGACTACATGACAGCTTCCCACAAGCAATAAGACTTTTGAACACATGATCTCTCACGATCAACAATCAGCACTGCACTTTATTAATCATCACTCTGTCAATATATTCTCCCAATTCAGTTAGTGTATATATATATATATTTATACCCGTATCTAGTGTGTGTATTCTACATTGTGTGTATTGTGTACATTTGTTATGTAAATTGTTGTGTAGGTATGTGTACATTTGTTATGTAAATTGTTGTGTAAGTTTGTTATGTAAATTGTTTTGTGTGTTGTTTATTGTAAAGTGGTTTATGTCTCGTCACTGTCATGACTGCTATGTTGCTCGGAACTGCACACAAGAATTTCACCTGCTGTTGCACTCGTGTACACAGTAGTGTGACAATAAAGTGATTTGATTTTGATTTGATTTGATTTTTGTTTGGTTTGTAACCCATCTTTTACATGTACAAATTTGGAGTTAAAGTGGACTTGTGAGTCTTTTGTTGCAGAAACCTGGTTACTTCAAACTGTGAACCATATCTGCACAGATTCACATCCTATGAATTGTATGAATGTGAAAAAGAAGAACAAGAAAGAAAAAAAGAAATTAATTGTTGGGACTGGAACTATTGTTCAATGATCGTTTATTTATTTAGATTTTTATATTTTTTTTTATCAATTTACCTTTTGACTTTGTTATATTAGTTAAACCCTTTGACGTTCATTATAGTGTTAAAAGGAAGAAAATTCAGATTCTCTGTACATTTTTGTTTTGTTGTATATAACAGGTGGATTTCTTATGCTCTCCTGGGTTAAATTACATTGTGACAGGCATAAACCTGTCTGGTGCCTGAACTTTTCAACATCAAATAATAATAAAAAAAAGAAACATTTAAGATTAGTGTGGACACCACCATTACAGGTGACTGAGCCATGACAACTTTTTATTAACTTTGCAGTGTTTATATATATTTGGGTTGGATGGTACATCTAAGAATTAAAATCACATTGCCTCTCCAGAAAATAAAAAGAAATAAAAAATAAAAGAGCAGAAACTAGGTGGTTTGCTGATCTTTGTTGGCCATAAGTTGGTTTTCACTGGTTGGACTGGTCACACTGAATCACGCTGATTTTAGAGTGAAAAAGCAACCTCCGAATCACATTCACCTTTGTATATATTAATTCAATTACAGGGTTCCCATGCATTATGGAAAACCTGGTATTTTGCAATACAGTTTTCCAGTCATAGAAAAGTCATGGAAAATGCTAAAAAATACCTAAATGTCCTGGAAAAGAATTATTTATCCTGGAAAATATTTTAGTATAATAAAATGGTTTGACTATGTTGCTAGCAAGGTTTTCGTTACATGTACAAAAACATGGTAACAATCTGGACTCGGAATAGGAGTCAAATACACACATTTTTATATTTTTGTCTCTTCCGGCAGCTGCACATTGTGGAACAATGTCAATGGTTAAGGGTGTTTACACCCTTGTGACTGATTACAGCAGCGTCCAATCGTGTGCTTGGCAATCGCTGTCCAACAGAGGCAGATCGCTTCGTTGGTTACAGCTACAGCCAATCACATGCTTGGCTACAACAGCGCATGCACAGTGAGAAGTGGCACTCGTGAAACTTTTCATAAACAAATGGAATGACATGTACTGACTGAATGAATGAGAGGGGCATGTTGTTCCTTTACTTCAGCATTGGCATGTGACTCTACTTTTTGGCATGTGCCCCTCCTGAAAGAAATCTTGTTTTTACAGACATCTCAGTTTAAAATGACATTTTCACATGTGGAAAAACACAATGTTTACCTTAATTTAAAGGAGAATTCCTGTTTTGTCAGTAACACATATAATCAGTAAAGTAACAGGTAAAATGTAAATTTGGTGTCAATAAATGTATTTTAGGAGAACTTTACACTTTTATTGAAAAATGGGGAATAAATGTTCAATTTTACTGTATTTTCTCTGTAAAAATACATTTGTTTTTTACAGTGTGTCTCTGTTAAAGCGCATGACCCTCACATGAGTGATTTGGAGGTGTAGATTGAACTTTCAGTCTAATCACCTTTTTATCTTCAGGACTGTTGCCTTTGTTCTCTTCTAAATTGCTCTGTTCTTTTGGTACCAAGTAAGGCTAAATAATTCTGCCCTCCCGAGCACTCCTGTACTCCTGAATTCACACCGAAAAGCAATTTAACTGCAAGAGGGGCAGATTCTCCCATCACTATAATTTCTGTTCTTATTGAGTACCAAACCTTATTATCTCTTCTGCAAATTACCACCTAATCGCACAACTGTAATAGCTCCTAATTGCGTTCTGGCGCAATTCTGAATGCAACGATGCCTGAAATTGAACTTGTGTAACTGGTAGCGTTTTCATTCACGTATTGCATAGAGAATGTTTCAGGGAGAGTAAAACAAAAGGGTTAATTCACCCTAAAATGAAAATTCTGTCATCAATTACTTACCCACATGTTGTTCCAATCCCGTATGACTTTTCTGGACCCATGGAACACAAAAGGAGATGTTAGGCAGAATGTTAGGGACTGACATCCTCTTTCGCCATTCACATTCATTGCATATTTTTTCCAAAACAAGTACAGAAATTGGTGACATGCTGTCCGTGATAATGACAGTTTTTAAACTATCCCTTTAAATCTTTCCCAGCCTCTCTTTCTGTGACATACCTGTTTATCTTTCTATACCTTCTTAAGCAATCAGATATCTTGTGCTGCAGATCACGAACCATTTTGAGTTTTTCACCAGATTTGACACCGTGTCATTTGATGTCACAGTGGCTCAAACAATGCCACCTGTTCACCCTCTCAAAGGCTTTGTCTCTGATTGTCCATAGTTCATCGACTTGAATTGTTAATTCCCTCATATTTGTATCTTTTTACTTTCATCACTCCACAAATTTAACAAGACTATCATTGATTGCTCAGCCTGAAAGAAACACGTTCAATCAGCATTTTTTTCAACGAACTGATTGTACACCAAATATCATGCAGTTTTTCCAGCAGACATCAGACTGCTAGAGTTTTAATGTATTCAGATATGACCTTATTTTTTTTCGGTCCATTTTGTTTCTGCCCTTTATGAAAATATCCTTCCTGCATTTTTCACTGATAACACTCTTTGCTTATGGCAGATATGAAATACAGCACATTATGATTCATTTATTTTAATTACAACTTCAAGATAACCCACACTCAAGACTCTGAAACAACATCTGGGCTGTTTGTCTGTACAGCTCTTCAAGTATTAAAAATGGTTTGCAATTAATCTGAATTTAAAGAATTTTTGGTAACACTTTCTATGAAGCCCATATTTATCTTTGGGCTTCTTTGTAAAGGCATTATACATTCATTATACTGCATTCAGGATGTCTCATAATATACTTTATAAGAAGTTATAACTTCTCATAAATAATTATAACTACAGATATAAGTGTATAATGCATTATAACACCAGCAACATCCAATGTTAACACAGCAGAAGCTAAAAAAGTTAATTGTGTAAGTGCTATCATGCAAAAGCAACGTAGTGTAAACAGTCAAAAGCCTTTATGACTGTAACGAATGGCTGCTGCTGGCATAGGCAATGACGATGATGATATGAGAACCCAAGTGTATTATGAGAATGTATTAAATAAACCTGAAATCCAGAACCTAACTATAAATGTTAACTAAAGTAGACATAAACATGACCTGACTAAAACACATCTAGACATGACATATCCATATGGACTGTGGAGCGGAGGCGGGCCCGGACCATGGAGCGGGGCTGTGTCATGGCCTGGAGCCGACTCTGGTGTGGCCGTGAAATGGCCTGGAGCCGACTCTGGCGTGGCCGTGACATGGCCTGGAGCTGACTCTGGCGTGGCCGTGACATGGCCTGGAGCCGACTCTGGCATGGTGGCTATGACGTAGAACTCGGGCTTGGCGGTCATGTCGTGGAACTCTGATTTGGCATCCGCCTCCCCCACAGTGAACGTGGAACCAATGATCTGCAGGGAAAGGCCGATATATTGAGCAAGTGTCAGGGTATTCTTACCGCCTGGCAACAAAGTGGAGATAGGCTCATTTAGTCCAAATCGGAAACAGTCTTTGAGTGCAACCTCATTAAAGTTCACCTGGCAGGCCAGAGCGAGAAAGTCCTCAACGTAATCCTCCAGGGGACGATTCCCCTGACGTAGGTGGAGGAGCTGGATTGCTGGGTTCATTTTAGGTCAAGTATTCTGTAACGAATGGCTGCTGGCATAGGCAATGATGATGATGATGAAATGAGAACCCAAGTGCAATTTATTAAATAAGCATGAAATCCAGAACCCTAACTATAAATGTTAAATAAACTAGACATAAACATGAACATTACTTGACTTTACTAAAACATGGTTAGACATAAACATGGCTTAACAAAAACAGCAACACTCACATTCAATACTTGACAATGGACAGTGGCAAACATGAGGCTTAAATAAAAGACATGGGGGAGCAAGACAAACAAGTTAATCAATGAAAAGACAGATCTGACCACAAAATATTCAAACAATAAACCAATGAACACAAGACACATGAACATGGAGGGAAACATGAATCACATGACATGAATAGGAACTAACTTTTCAAAATAAAAGACATGAAAACTAAACCTGAACAAAAACAAATCTAGACATGGCAATGACATGATCATATTGTCCGTCAACCCCAAAACTATCACCCCACTCATTAAGCCTGTCTCAGGGACGTCACTAGGATTGGAAGTCAGGGGGGGCTTAGCCCCCAGGGTATTTGTAAAAAAATATTTGCGCTCACATCTAGAGCTACACTTATGTCAACAACCAGTCAAGAAACCAAGATGTTAACAAGTAAAACGTGACAGACATATCCTCTTCTTCCATTTCTACTCCGTTAAAGAAAAGTTACTGTAATGTTGCTTTTAGACACATCAAAGCTGCATGGGGGAATTTACTTAGGCCAGACTTTGCTCCTGATGAGTTATTCTATAAGCAATGACTTAAATGCTATCTGTCTGCTCATGTAAATGTATGATAAAGTAATAGCATACTATATCTAAGTCCTCTCTATGTCCACAGAATGCTATTTAATTACTCTAATTACTGTAACTGCGCTGTGGATTGGTTCAATCAGAGTGTAATTTCGCTGTGTAGTTTGGCTTGCATACAGTTTAACCCAAGAACCAGAATTTTAAGGTCATAGTGAAATTTGACAACACAGGTTTGAGCGTTTCTCAATTAAAGATGATTTATTCTGCCAAATGATGTATACAATGTATGATATAAATCAACAACAAAAAGGCAGTATTCAAATAAAGGAAAATTAAGAATGAAATCATTTTCAAAACCACAGTCAACAGTTACTTTTTGTTTATTGTCTACTTCATTGGTGGAAGCATCAAAAAATGCTCAATGAATTGAAGGATATCAATGGTAATAGCATTAACAGGGACCCTATGACATTTAGTTTTCAGTGACAACAACATTATATGGGGATTGATATTGTTTTATATGCCTATTATAGAGATAGGTTATATTATTGGCAAAGAATAAAGAGTTGTGATTAGCTTGCTAAGTTAACCATTTCTTGTATTTTGCTTGTTCGCTCTAGCTAGACTACAGTTTTCCATAGCAAACCAAAATATCCCCTTTCCTTTACCTCAAGAAAACGTAGCTAAAGGTAAACAGGTAATTAAAAACAACTTACAATTTCACTCTGTATCACGACACTTACCAATCTTCCTTTCACCATTAGCGTGTGTATCGGTGTGTGTGGGCGGGAGGGTGCATAGCGAGTTCAACTTCAGACCAAACTAGAGTAACGACGAGACGAGATGAATCCTCCAGTTACTTGCAGCGCTCCGGTCTGCAACGCTCTGAAAGCTGCCGCAGTTCACACCAATGCAACGAGACGGTGCGGTGCATCATCTTGATTGCACAACGACTCTTTGTACTTCTGTCCAACTTCCGACTTTTCGGCTATTTTTTGTAGCTGGATATATATATAATTTGTTGCGTCTAATTCTAAATATGAATGAGGATACTGATAAATCGAATTGTTATTGTTGTTCTTATTATCATTTAGGGGGGCTTAGGAACATTTTGGGGTAGCTTCAGCCCCCCTAAAATAGGCCTAACGACGTCCCTGGCCTGTCTCAAAGAGCAGTTTCATAGTAAACAACATTAGTATTTATTATTTATTGCACAGACAATAAGCCAACGTGCTTAAGGTGCCAATTTTCAATAAATAAAAGGAAAAGGAACACAAAGCCAGTCTGCTGGGTCAGTTGATAGGGTATTACTGGGGTTTGCACTTGTCCCTGCTTTAACTAGCTGTACATTACTGCCGTTTTTCTGGTGCTGCTGCATGGTCTTACTGATGAACTTCAGAATTGTCCCAGAGGTTAGATAACAATTCGATTTTTTGATAATTCAAAACAATATGATACTTCTTTTCAAACGGACTAACACTGAAAAGGTGCAAATTAATGGTTTCAGCAAAGTTTACAGACTAGAAATGTCAAAGTTTTGGAAAAAATGAAACAATAAAACAATGAATAAGAGCAAATTAATGAAGACTGAAAGACAGATAAAAAAAAAAATATTAAAATGGGAGTAAGACTCCCATTAATAAATTAATGAGAGTCTGAAATAAATTAAATACAATTTTGATTGACAGCTAAATGCTCGCCAAAAAAAAATTAATAATAAAAAAAACACTCTAGCACAATCTAGCTTTCTGAAAAATTATCACTGTCGAATGCTTTTCTGATCACAAAATTTAACAGAAAATATGAAAGCTATTTTTTCTCAAGAAATCTGAAGTAAACATATAAGCATGTTTCTCTAAATGCACACACTTAGACTAAAAGGTCTAATGGAAATAGTTTTAAAGCATATTCAGCAGAGCTTACATGATTGAATAGGAATGTGCTTATTAAATTCTTTATTACAAATCACATGTCATGTTTTGATTTTGTATGCTTTGATGTGTACTCCTGACACAAATTAAGAAATTACTTTCATGGTCAGATATATCAAAGATGGAGAGCTGGAGTTTGAGCTTTCTAATGATAATGTAAGGATTAAAAAAATATTTTAAATAATGATAAGAGTACATACTTTCTTCTTGCTTGATCATTTCACTTCTTGTTTGCATAGCAACAAATACCAGCACTTGGCTGCGTATAATGCCTTTGACAGCTTGGGTGCCCAATGGTGGATTGTGGGCCCTACTTAACTTTTTGTATATTGCATATAGGGAGGACTGGCACTGACCCTCATGCTATCCCAGATCTATAACGACAAACAAAGATTTTTAGAAGAATATTTCAGCTCTACTCACTTTAAATCCTCACAATGCAAGTGAATGGGGACCAAAACTTTGAAGCTCCACAAATTACATAAAGTAATCCAGTGGTTTAAGCCATGTCTTCTAAAGAAATGTAATCGATTTTGGAGAAGAACAGATCAAACAGTCTCCTTTTTCACTATAATTATTGTTGCAACTTGTTGCACTCTATTCTGGGATTGTCTTCTCGTTGAAGGATACATATTGTACAGCTTTGTATGTCTTTCTTTTGGCCTTAGGTTTTGGACAAAAGATGTCCAGTCTGATATCATGAAAATGGCATGACTGTGGTGACATTTTTGCAAAGTGAATGTCCGTCATGTGTGTGTTTGTGTCCTGATTTATATTGTCAAGCCGGTTCTCGCATCCTCCTTGCCCGTCGAATTTCCTTTACACTGGTGCCGATATCCGGGAAGGAGGAGGGATACGCCGTGGTAGAGTTCTCGCCACTACCGTCCACCCCAATGGAGCAGCCACGGCCATCTGCCGGGGGACGAGGAGCCCAGCCGCCTGGAAGCAGAGGAACGGCCGCCGACCGCGAGGGGAGGGCCGCTGCCAGGGGTGGTGGAGTCCCCTTCTAGCCGCTGAAATGCCGCGGGGTCTGAGACCACCGACCGCGAGCGGGGAGGGGCTCGAGGACCGACCGCCTGGAGTGGTAGAACCACTACCAGGGGCGGGGGAGAACCCTTCGGCTCCCAGAGAACGGGGCGGGGCGTTCCGTCCGCCAGGGACTGGAGGACTGCCTCCGATCCGCCCGGAGAGGCACGGCTGTCATCCGTTAGAGGGTGGAGGAGTGGCCGAGGAACAAGCTACGGCGTATCGGAGAACCGGCGAGTAGGTTTTTTATTTTTTTTATCTCTCTCTCTCTCTCTCTCTCTCTCTCACTGCTGCTCTGCGTTGGCCTTTTCCCTAATTGTCACATTTTAATTATTTCTGTTTACCTCCCCTTGTCCCCTCCCTTGTCCAGGCGCGTAAGGCGCGCCCCTCCCCGGGGAAGGGGGGGTGGGGGGGTGGGGGGGGGTACGTCAGGCCGGGGGCTCCCCAGCCTGAAAGAACGAGGGAGGAATGTGGCAGGGCAGAGGGCGGGGCCGGGTCGTGATGATACACACCCGGTCCCATATCAGGCTAATCAAGCCTCCGAGAGGGATAAAGGCCGATGGCAGACGGTGGTGCAACGAGAGAGAGATCATTTATGGACATGTCTGTCATGTGTGTGTTTGTCCTTTGTTTTAAGTTCATCATTAAGATATTATTTATGTTGACAAGCCGGTTCTCGCCTCCTCCTTTCCATTAAAACCTTTACAGTGATATTATGAGATTTATATTGCATATCACAGCAGTTATGAGGTGAAATATCCACTATGTGGTGCTAAAAGCAAGTTAAATGCTCTCTTAAACAGATGAGGTTTTCACATGTAATGTGCTATCAAATTTTAAATAAACAAAACCTACCTTCCCTTCCCTACATTAAACCTTAAATCTAACTGAAAAGTTTTTGGTGTTGTAGATGCTTCTAATGGTCATTTCACCAGGAAACAACAATTTGGTGTAGTAATATGATTCTTTGAGACCTGGTTGAAGATATCTCAACAGCATTGACATTTAAAGCATGCATAGAATGTCTTAAAATGCAGTCTAAATAAACAGCTTACTAGGTTTTGTAAGATGAGTACTGAATTTAGTCTGGTTTTGTGTGTTTCCATCTGAATTTCTGCCTCAAAAGACAAGCATCAGATGATGGAATGGGTGTAGAGGGATTTCGAATAGATGACTAGGTAAAGCCAGGGACCATGTATGAAAGTCTAACAAGACAAGTTCTATGATGCCTGTATACACAGTATATGTATTTCTTACATCCACATGAATAGTGAATGCTCTATTTCATTCTCCTATCTCTTTCTTTCTCTCCAGCTTCCTTTGGAAACCTGTCTTAGCTCATGTATCCTTTTGGCAGCTCTCTCCACTTACCGATGGGAACAGGAGTCCCTGTTCCAAACTGATAGAGATTGAGACAGAAGAGAGTATATGCCTGGCTGGAGCTATGAAGAAGAATGGTAACTCTATACCAATTTAACAGACAGGACTGTCTTTTATGCACATCTAGAGGGGGTTCAAAGACTCAAACGGAGACATTGCCAGACTCTGGAACTGTATTATAGCGATAAGATTCAAGTTTCAACTCATCTCTACAATCCCTATAGCACCAACCAGAGCTTTGTCAGACAACAATGATAGGTCGACTTGATATGGATTGGTTCTTGGATCGGCTGGTGGTCAACACCTCTCTATAGACTCTTGAGCAGATGTTGAGTTTAAGTTGATGTTGGATTCAAAAATAAGCTTGAACTGGGATCTCAGATCATTTTAAATGAGCAACTCATTTTAGCAGCCTTGATTCCCTGAGATTTAAAATGTTTTGATGCCTGACAGCACTGTTCTTTTATCCATAATCATTAGCTGAACATGGACATAGAATAAATCCTTTCTGTACAGGTCTTGCTCCTACCTCTCATGACAGATTGTATCATTCCAACTACAGATATAGGATAAAGAGAATTCAATATAGAACAGGGAATATCCAGAGGTTTGAATATCCAATATTTTCTTATCCCTGACTTCTACACTACAGCTTGTCCCATAAAGTTCTTTCTGATTCTGATTCCAATGGGGTGTTCACACTGTCATCGATCTGCAGACATAACGTGACAAGGAGTCACTGATTCTCAATAAGAGTGTAATTTGAGGTAATAGAAGCAGCAGCAACATTTAGCAATGCAAGTTCAACTTTACAGAAATACATAGCAACGCGATGTAGTGACCACAAAGGAGAGTGCATACTTTGAAGGTCACAAGATCCTCTGCCTTATGCAGTTAATTTAGGAACATCTACTACCAACTGCAACTTCCAGCGATTTAATTGCTGTCAATGTTAATGCCCCTTAAAGGAATATTACGGGATATATATAAGTTCAACCAACAGCATTTGTTGCATAATGTTGATTACAAGAATAATTCATTTCTACTCATCCCTCTTTTTCTTTAAAAAAGCAAAAATCGAGGTTACATTGAGGCACTTACAATGGAAGTGAATGGTGGAGATTTTTTGGAGGGTTTAAACAGAAATGTGAAGCTTATAATTTTATAAAAAAGTATTTACATTAATTCTTCTGTTAAAACTCATGTATTATTTGAGCTATAAAGATGTTTAAATCATAATTTTTGCAGTAATTTTAGGGTTAGGGATTGTTGACATTACATCGCCCTGGCAACAATGTTGTAAAATTTGCTATAACTTTGCACAGAAAGGTTAGTAAGTGATTTTATCACACTAAAATCATGTTTAGTTGCTTATTGTTAACGTCTTGTGGCTTCAGTGCATCCGGAAATTATTCACAGCGCTTCACTTTTTCCACATTTTGTTATGTTACAGCCTTATTCCAAATGGATTATATTCATTATTTTCCAAAAAATTCTACAAACAATACCACATAATGACAATGTAACGTAGTTCAAGGGAAAGGAGGAGGCGAGAACCGGCTTGACAATATAAATAAGGTTTTAATGATTAAACTTAAAACAAAGGACAAAACACACACATGACGGACATGTCCGTAAATGATCTCTCTCTCGTCGCACCACCATCTGCCATCGGCCTTTATCCCTCTCGGAGGCTTGATTAGCTTGATACGGGACCGGGTGTGTATAGTCACGACCTGGCCCCGCCCTCCGCCCTGCCACAGACAACTTGAAAGAAGTTTGTTTGAAATCTTTTTTTTTATTAAAAATAAAAAAACGAAAATAAAATCACATGTGCATAAGTATTCACAGCCTTTGCCATGACACTCAAAATTGAGCACAGGTGCATCCTGTTTCCACTGATTATCCTTGAGATGTTTCTAACTTGATTGGAGTCCACCTGTGGTAAATTCAGTTGATTGGACATGATTTGGAAAGGCACATACCTGTGTATATAAGGTCCCACGGTTAACAGTGCATGTCAGAGCACAAACCAAGTTATGAAGTCCAAGGAATTGTCTGTAGACCTCCGAGACAGGATTGTATCAAGGCACAGATCTAGGGAAGGGTACAGAAAAATTTCTGCAGCATTGAAGGTCCCAATGAGCACAGTGGCCTCCATCATCCGTAAATGGAAGAAGTTTGGTACCACCGGGACTCTTCCTAGAGCTGGCCACCCGGCCAAACTGAGCAATCGGTGGAGAAGGGATTTTGTCAGAGAGGTGACCAAGAACCCGATGGTCACTCTGACAGAGCTCCAGCATTTTTCTGTGGAGAGAGGAGAACCTTCCAGAAGAACAATCATCTCTGCAGCTCTCCATCAATCAGGCCTGTATGGTAGAGTGGCCAGACAGAAGTCACTCCTCAGTAAAAGACACATCACAGCCTGCCTGGAGTTTGCCAAAAGGCACCTTAAGGACTCTCAGACCATGAGAAACAAAATTCTCTGGTCTGATGAAACAAAGATTGAACTTCATGGCCTGAATGTCCAGCGTCATGTCTGGAGGAAACCAGGCACTGCTCATCATCTGGACAATACCATCCCTACAGTGAAGCATGGCGGTGGCAGCATCACACTGTGGGGATGTTTTTCAGAGGCAGGAACAGGGAGACTAGTCAGGATCGAAGGAATGATGAATGCAGCAATATACAGAGACATCCTTGATGAAAACCTGCTCCAGAGCGCTCTGGACCTCAGACTGGAGCGAAGTTTCATCTTCCAACAGGACAACGACCCTAAGCACACAGCCAAGATAACAAAGCAGTGGCTATGGGACAACTCTGTGAATGTCCTTAAGTGGCCCAGCCAGAGCCCAGACTTGAACCCGATTGAACATCTCTGGAGAGATCTGAAAATGGCTGTGCACCGACATTCCCCATCCAACCTGATGGAGCTTGAGAGGTCCTGCAAAGAAGAATGGGAGGAACTGAACAAAAATAGGTGTGCCAAGCTTGAAGCATCATACACAAACATACTTGAGGCTGTAATTGGTGCCAAAGGTGCTTCAACAAAGTATGAAGACTGTGAATACTTATGTACATGTGATTTATTTTATTTTTTTCGTTTTTTATTTTTAATAAATTTGCAAAGATTTCAAACAAACTTCTTTCACATTGTCATTATGGGGTATTGTTTGTAGAATTTTGAGGAAAATAATGAATTTAATCCATTTTGGAATAAGGCTGTATCATAACAAAATGTGGAAAAAGTGAAGTGCTGTGAATACTTTACGGATGCACTGTATACCTTTGAAACAGTATTTTATACTTTTGAGTATTTGATCATTTTTGGATTGCCCCCCATTCACTTCAATTGTGAGTGCCTCACTTTAACCCATATTTTTTCTTTTATTATTAAGAAAATGACAGACAAGTAAAAAAGATTTTTGGGGGAATCAATATTATGCCACAAAAGCTGTTGATGGAGCTTAACTTGTATTGAACCTGAAATATTCCTTTAACTTTTTTTATTTATATTTTTATTTAAAGTGACAGTTCACCCAAAATGAGGGGGGGGGTTTATTTTTGGGTGAAGTACCCCTTTAAGGAAATTGTGTTTAAAAATACTGTTTAATTGGGCCATTTTTAGAGTTCCCCCACCTCCGAAATCTCAATTTAACCCAGACTGTTTCCAAACACTGAATGTTAAAACGGCACGCCCAAAAACCAACCATCAAAAATATTTTTTCTTCTCATGAGATGTACGTTTGTTTCCTTGTTCCTGCTGTTCCCTTCACGAAAGCACTGTGTAACGCTCTTAATCAAAAGGGGCCAGATAGCTTGCCTAAATGGTTGTAGTCAAGTGTAAGCAAAGACTCACAAGACCTAACTGATATTCCACCGTGGTGATTTATTATCAGCATCGTCGGTCCCACGCACACATGGGCAGTTTGCAAAACACACAGCTAACAACAACTGTGTTACTGAACAGAAATAAGAACAGAATAAGAACAACAGAAATACAAAACAGGCTTGCACACATACATGCGATGTTCACAGCTTGCTCATCCCACTCTGTGAATGAGGGAGTAACAGAGTACGTTCCATCTTAAAGGTGCAGTACCTAATTCTACTTGTTACAACTGTTATATCTTTTGATTTCTGTGTCATTTTGAAATAATGTTATGTAAAATATGCTGCTGTTCAGGTTTACTCCTAATATAAAAATAATATGTCTGTATAACTATAAACATAAAATTTACTGAAGATTATGGTACTTAGAGTAGAAACAATGTGTCTAGATCGTGATTATTTAGAAAAATCCCAGTTGTCTCTGCTTACAAAGCAATAATATAGAGTGGTGCCACAGGTCTGCATGACCTGATAGAGACTGTTTTCAGCTAACTTAAAAATACCAAACTTCACAGCACCTTCACTTTAGGCCTGAAACTCTACATAAGTACAGACGTAAGAACACAAATGCTTCTAGCTACGCAAGCTTAGTTTCATGCATTGTTGCCATACAAAATGTGTCAGAATGCAATTCAAAATGCAATGCGGGTACGTCAAACTGTCTTCATTTAGAGTATTTCTCTTCCAGATCAACTATTGTCATGGCAGAGCAACAGTTTGAAGAGAATATTGCTGAGAAAGTTAAAGTTACATAAACTGTCAACATTTTCATAGCTTGTGACCTAGTTTTATTGCCTAAAAATGTAAAGGTATCTCTATCACCCCCTTTATTATGGAGGGTTGTACAGCCACAGTAACACAAGAACACATTTAAATATGTACAATGGAATCTTGCTTGCAGTGCGTTGTTCAAGTATTCGTGCCTGCATTTGCATACTAGCATAGTGTTTCTGGCCTCAGAGCCCTAATCTGTCCCTCAAATCAGGATGCTTTTCAACAGAGAATTTGTTTAGTATGATAAAGAATCTTCACCACACTTTAAACTCTTTCTGAATTCCTCATGTATAGAGCCATTATGGTGAGAATATAGTTCCTTTTTGATATTTTGTCTTTATTAGCCCTGAACGCTCCAACACCATTCCGCACTGTGATGCCAGTAGCATGTTTATATAGAAGATTACAATGTCTTTAATGACAATGAATTTTAAAGAAACATGGGCCTGGTTTACTGTAAAGTCTTATTTTGACAACAGACAAATTCTAAAAGTGATTGTTTGAGGTTTAGTCCAACTAGCTTTAGCACAAGTTCCAACATGTATTCAAGGTTGACAGAAATCTAGCCTCCCATGACATAAACCAACTGAGTACATCCAGCACATGGCTAAAAGTGTTTATATGGGACTGATGGGACAGAATGTCACATTATTAAAGATAGATTTCAGGAGTGTTTTGCTGATTTCTTGAAAAGGGAACATCTACATCCTGACTTATCACCATTTGTTTTCTCTCTGGACAGGAGGAGGGGTTAATTTCAATCTTGTTATGCAAAAAAGTGAGGGCGGGTGGATATTGGTTGTATAATTTCTTGATACCAAGACAAATATACAGTATAATACAGTACATGTTGTGGCAAAGACAGCTGTATGCGTGTGTTTTGGAATAAAGTTTTGAAAATATAGATTACTCTTATGTATCTATTCTCATTTACTATTGTTTTGTGATTGTTTGAAACAATTATAGTATGGGTCACTGAATGTAAAATTGTGATCAGTTGAATGCCACTTTGGTGAATAAATGTGCCAATTTCTTTCCATAAGATCAAAATCTGAACATTATTCCAAACGTTTGGCCACCAGTGTAAATGCAAGTATATTACTGTTGATGGTGATGTAATGTAAGAGTTTATTTATGTCGAACTATCTCAACTCTAACCAAAAGCAAAGACGACAACAGAGGTACAATTGACTATTGTGGCCGATTGTGTGCTTGACAAATGCAACATGTGCACAGTGATTCTGCTAGATTATTTTTGATATTGGGAGACCAGGGCTAATTGTCACTTGAGGAAGTTGTCACAAGGGCTATATTTTAGCAACTATTAGGAGAGGTAAAAGTCTAATTACACAAAAGTGTGCTTTCTGTGGCTGTGGTTCCCCGTCTGTCGCTCACTTCGACGTTGTGTCGAAGAAGCGACACTAGGGGGTCTCTCTTGAGTGCCGAATATACCTCTGATCTATGAAAAAAGGCCAATGAGAAGTTGGCAGACAGAATTTGCATGTCCCGCCCCCGGACATACGGGTATAAAGGCGGGGAAATACGTCTGTTTCATTCAGAAATGTTCATCGGAGCCGATGGTCGTGTATGCAGCGAGCTGCGAGTCACACACCTGTTCCTCTACCTCTGAGCAATCTGCTGTTGGATCTACGGCGCACTTCAGGGGCTTTCTCCTTCTCTGCATGGCAGTGCAGTTTGCCCCTGGGCATTTCGACAGTGCAAACTAAAAGAGTGTTTGTTAAAAGAGTGATTTTCTCTAAAAGAGTATTTTTGGAATAGGTGCTCCACAGGTCAGGGCTCCTATGTGGACTTCCCTCCTGTGTGTATTTTCCGTGGAACAGTCCCCTTTACGAGCGGACCCACGTCTCCCTTGGGCAGTTCCCACTGCCCCCCGGTCGCTGTGTCTGTAGCAACTACTCCCTCTGAAGAGGCGGGATCTACCACCGTGCCACTTCCCACATGTGACCTAAAAGCCCATGTGGTGTATGTCCCCACTCTTACCTCCCCCTCTCTGGGCAGGTGTGGTCTCCGCAGGGTCTTTTCCACCTGAAAGAATAGGAAACTGGGTAAGACATTCGGTGCTCAAGAGAGACCCCTAGTGTCGCTTCTTCGACACAACATCTCGTTCCCTCCATCAGGGAACGGAGGTTACATCCTTAACCTAGACGTTTTGTATGCTGGTTTAAAATACCTATTTCAAAACCCTCTTAAATTACAATTTTGTAAATTAGATGAGAGATGACCACATAAATGTTCTCATTAATCCTATGTCACTGAGCTTTTCAGGTTATAGTCCACAAATCCAGAGGAGAATTTACCATTGGTTACCTCAGGATTTTCCCATGGGTTTTCTTAACAGGAGTTTTAGATTTATAAGTAAAATAAGGACATTTTCTTTTACAACATAACTTACACACAATCATACCTGTGATCTCTGAGAAATATTTACTAGAGTAAAAAGTGAACATTTAGAATCTGTAGATGTGTTCAATACATAATGTCACGGTGCACTGTAGATTGATATTTTATTTATTTTTAATGTTATGTAAGAATGCAAATTTTTTTTTAAATTTTAATGTTACCAAACAGTAGCACAAGGATTACTCAGTTGCCTCTCTGTGGTAATGCAAATATCACAAATTCATGGCCATTTGTAAATTGATAAAGACTTTAATAAATTAACCCGTACTTGTTGCAATGAAGCTTGGTATCTTAATGAAGACGAACTATGCATGTGCGGTTACTTTGGTGTTGCCACCCCTCATAGTCCACGTGCCACCTCATAAATTATTTTCTAGAACTGCCCCTGTATGACACACTTGCCGATACAAAATGGTGGAGGGGTGACAAATATACCAACTCTCTCTGATTTCCTGTCACATGGATCTTGCCGAAATAACAATGAGCATAAGCATTTGTAATAGTGATTTGGATGTGATTCATGGATTAACTTTACCATGTGATGAGCATGATTCAAACCACTTGAAGTTTGCCATAGATGCATATGTCCATATGCAGTTTTCAGTGATTAAAGAAATGTATATATATATATATATATATATATATATATATATATATATATATATATATATATATATATATATATATAAAGACTTATTTAATTATTTTTTAGTTTAGTATGTTTTTTCTTTTTCTCCCCAATTTTGGAATGCCCAATTCCCACTACTTACTAGGTCCTCATGGTGGAACGGTTACTCACCTTACTCGCCTCCACTTCTGAGACCATCAATCCGCGCATCTTATCACGTGGCTCGCTGTGCATGACACTGCAGAGACTCACAGCATGTGGAGTCTCATGCTACTCTACGCAATCCAGGCACAACTTACCACACACCCCATTGAGAGCGAGAACCACTTAATCGCGACCACGAGGGGGTTACCCTATGTGACTCAACCCTCCCTAGCAACTGGGCCAAAATGGTTGTTTAAGAGACCTGGCTAGAGTCAATCAGCACACCCTGGATTCGAACTTGCAACTCCAGAGGTGGTAGTCAGCGTCAAAACTCACTGAGCTACCCAGGCCCCTAGTTTAGTATGTTTAATTTTCACTCTTTTCCCTAAAACATTCAAGCTCCAAAAAGGACATAAAGGCAGCATAAAGGCAATCCATATGCAAGTCTCCTGAAGTGATATGATCAGTTTTGGGTGAGAAATAGAACAAAATGTGACTAATTTTTCACTATAAATTAAGTGCTTCTTTCAGGAACGCACCAAGCAGACGGCAGATGTCAAGATTTATAATGAAAGAGCCGTTTTGGTCTGTTTCTAACCCAAAACCGACCAGAGTTCTTCAGAACACATGGATTAAACTACTCTATTTTTATGGATTACTTTTACTCATTAGCACCTTTAAGCTTGACTTCAATTGTCATGTTTTTAACCTCTCATTCTTAACTAGTGACAACTCTAAAAAGTACAGCTTAATGAGCATCCCCTTAATTCCAACAGCTGCCATCTACTTCTCATTCTCTTTCAATATCGAATATAAACACCTCCTTAGCCCCTCTTATGGCTCTCTGTGCAAATTACAACAATCACCAATTAACACAAACAGCCTCTTTAATTTGTTCTCTTCCACCATCTCTTCCTTCATACCCTTGAATCTCTAAGAAGAAAATTCAGAGACTCATTTCTGCCTGAAGTCCTGTGAAGAGAGTAGGCTATTGCATCTGGCGTGTACCGCACCTTTGAGTCTGTGAGTGTCACTCATGGAAGCAGCTGTTACACATACAGATAATTAAAGAGTGGTCGATATCCACCGCCACATTGAGAGGCAATTACTGCGCAACATGGAGTGTTGCAGCTGCATAATTATGTGTGTGTTGAGGACACACACAAATGTACACATTATACTGTTTCATGTTACCCAACTCTCCCCTACATAAAATTGTCCAGACTTCCCATTCCATCATTTATCTTTAAACTTGGTTTTGACAGCTGTTGGCCCAAAACAAGTCTGCCAGAACCCCAGGAACAGTCCTGGTGCTCCAATATGGCCAATCCATTCCTGGCCACCACAATGTCATGATTATGAAATATGGAATTTTCTTAGAGCCCAGAAACAAGATGCAAAAAAAAAAAAAAAAAAAAAAACTTAGTAAAAACAGGCCTTACAAAATATTAAGGGTTTACTTAGAGGCATAACTCACCAAAAAAATGAAGAACACAAATAAAGATTTTTAGAAGAATATTATAGCTCTGTAGGTCCATACAAAATAAGTGAATCGTGGCCAGATATTTAAAGCTCCTAAAAGCAAATTAAGGAAGCATAAAAGTAATCCATAAAATTCTCCTCCCTGACCAGTAGATGGTGATGTGCACAGAGAATGCGAATCAGTAAACACAAAAGATTGTGAAAGTGTAAGTGTAGATTTATAGTAAAAAAGGACTATAGTGGGCCTGGGTAGCTCAGTGAGTATTGACGTTGACTACCACCCCTGGAGTTGCGAGTTCGAATCCAGGGCATACTGAGTGACTCCAGCCATGTCTCCTAAACAACCAAATTGGCTCGGTTGCTAGGGAGGGTATAGACACATGGGGTAACCTCCTCACGGTCGCTATAATGTGGTTCTCGCTCTTGGTGGGGCAGGTGGTGAGTTGTGTGTGGATGCTCCGGAGAATAGTGTGAAACCTCTACACGTTTAATGTCTCAACACTCAACAAGTTACGTGATAAGATGTGAGGATTGACGGTTTCTGAAATAGAAGCAACTGATATTCGTCCTCTGCCACCCGGTTTGAGGCGAGTTACTATGCCACCATGAGGACTTAATAGCGCATTGGAAATTGGGCATGCTAAATTGGGGAGAGGGGGGGACGATGACTATAAATGATAGAATGATATAATAGTGTTATAATAAATTCCAAGGGAGACTTGAAGGCAGCATACATCTATATATTTTAAGCAACAACGATTAATGATATTAAAAAAGGCAGTCCACAAAACTTTTTAAACCCTTGACTGAAATGTTTCTCATGATCTTAAAATTCTTTTGATCTGAAGGCGTGTGCTTAAATATTTGAAATTAATTTTGTAGACAAAAATATAATTGTGCCACAATTTTAATTTATTTCATTATAAAACTAAAATTGAATTAAAAAAAAAGTTTTTGAAACTGATGACTTGGACCACATAATTAAGAAAAGCAGCCAATAAGTGCCCAATATAGGTAAGAACTCCTTCAATACTGTTTAAAAAGCATCCCAGGGTGATAACTCAAGAAGTTGGTTGAGAAAATGTCAAGAGTACATGTCTGCAAATTCTAGGCAAAGGGTGACTACTTTGAAGATGCTAAAAGATGCAGAGTTTTGATTTATTTTGGATTTTGTTTAGTCACAACATAATTCCCATAGTTCCATTTATGTTATTCCATAGTTTTGATGACTTTACTATTATTCTAAAATGTAAAAAAAAAAATCTATATATAATAAATAATTATTATTTATTTTTACTTGAAATCAAATTATAATTTTTTGTATTTAATACTTTTATTAATACTTATTAAAATATATTAAATAATACCTATAATAACAATAATAATACAACATATTATTGTTATATTATCCTACTTATTATAATTATTTTTTATTAATATACATTTAATATCATAAATAGTTATTTATTAATGAATAATGAAAATTTATTATTATTATTATATTAATACTTATTATAATTTATTTTTAAAATATCATAATTACTTGTTATTGTTATTCATTACTATTAATTAATAAACATTAAGTAAATGTTTGGTCTACTTCTACCTAAATGACTAGCTGGCCTTAATCAAGTAGTTTGGCACAACATACAGTATAATGATGAAAAGTGTATTGGTGTATAAATCACAGTCTCAATGCAAAGTTTAGATGGAACATTCTATTAAAGGAAACCACTCCACTTTTGAACTGACAGCTATTCATCAAATAAAACAAAACATATGCACTGCCAATCCCAGCAGCAAAAAGAACTCTCTCTCCATGTCTTCTGTTATTCTTGAATTTCAATGCAAACTGTAAGCAGTTTGTCACACAGCCTGCTTCTATTGCTGTGCATCATTTCAGCACATAAAATGCAGCTAGACTGCAAACACATTTTCAGTGGTTAGGAGGAATGGTTCCAAATAAAACGCCTTTTATGTAACAAGAGTACTTTGCAACACTGTCCATTTTAGTGTAGGTTGGCTATTGCATTGTTTTTGGCCTCTTATGTGCTTATCTATCTATCTATCTATCTATCTATCTATCTATCTATCTATCTATCTATCTATCTATCTATCTATCTATCTATCTATCTATCTATATATTTTTTTCTTTTTCTTCTCTATATTCCGTCTCTAAACTGTTAACCTTTGTTATAGCTGGTGAATAGTGCTGGGACTATCTGATATATTAATTAACAAAATTGTATCATCCACTAAAAATGGTTTTGAAGATCCATCCATCCATCCATCTTATATTTATATTTGCAATATTAAACTATTGTGATTGATGATTTGAGGAACAGGCATGCGTAGCACATATACGTATTAAGTGGTCATCGCTTATTATCAACTGTCATCCTGCTGTCCAATAATACTGGACTCTACCGGTCTCTATAGTGGACACTTTTATGAGAGTGAAACACACATGAGAAAAGGGAGATGGGAAAGTGTTACAGTTAAAAAAAAACACTTTAATTAAATCAGTAAGTAAATGAATACTCGAATTAATTAACTAATGCTCTAGAACCAAGCTAGGGTAAGTAAACAGAGCCAGTTACTATGACAGCCAAGACATGAGACTACTAGAAACAAGACACAGCTGCAGAAATGCAGTCATTTGCCTCCCCCTCCTGGTGGACGCAGTGATGATGGTTACTTACATTACGTCATAGTTGGAAAATAAATTAACTATGGGTCAGTGTCTATGAGGTCATTATCAAGAGCCTCGTAGTTTAGGCTACGCACAGAAAGTTGGACCTCAGTTTTAAATCAGAATTTCCTCTAAGTGTTATACTATGGATTAACATAGTATAACACCCCCCCCCCCCCCCCCCAATTTAATACCATTGATATTTAGGAATGGGCTATAAATATAACTCATTACAATAAATTACACTGCAAGCCCATAGTCAATGAGTAGAGTAGCTACTAACAGAACTAACTGAATTTTAAAGACGTCATTTAAAATTCTGTAATTGCTTCAATTCTAATATGAAGAAAAATTCGAATTGTATCATTCAAACTTGATCTAAAAAAATGTGTTGCGCAACACGATAAGTTATAGAATTACAGAAATAAAATGTAGGCTAGTTGTATATGCTTTATCGCTGTGGGCAACGCCAGATGATTTTTTTTTCTTTTTTCGTAAAAATAAAAAATTATGTCACATGAACTACGTCATAATAATCAGAACGCTAATTGTTTAAAGGCGGCCAGAATGCAACATTGCAGCCGAACCCTTGTCGTCATAACCGAGCGGCATGACGTCGAGCCGCTTCAAACGGTTCCATTCATACAGATGCTTTATTATGCAGAAATACCAACATGATTGCCCTGAAATCAAAAGGAATGATCATTAATAATAACTCGAGAGTTTGCAAGTTTCCTGCCGACTGTAGTTACAACTGTCAAAGGCAGCAGCGGATCCGCGCATGACCCAGCACCCATACTGTTACTGTACACGGCCGCGGAGATAATATCCGTTGCACAAAAAAATACACGGCATAATCCCGAGGTAAGGAAAGGAATCGAGGGGCTGCGCCGAAACTGCGCGACGCTGTCCCTTTCCCTCCGCTTTCAATCGCGTGCATTTCTTCCAGGATATTGCTGCACTAAACGTGTTCCCGTGCCTCCTTTAGCAACAGCGCAAGGATTTTTTTTTTACTCCTCCTTCGTATTAAAGTCGCCATTTTGCTTCACTGCCTATGAAAGCTTCTTGTATTTTCTTTCTTTCTTTCTTGTTTTCTGCGTATTTTTTGTGCGCGTGCTTTTGAGTTGGCTTTTAATGAGAGGTTAAAGAGAGAGCGCGTGGATAACATATTAATGAAGAGGGGCACCGACTGGAGTCTGCAAACAAGGTGAAAGTGTTCGGCTTGTGTGCATCAGCTTTCTCTCTTCTTTTTCTTCCTCCTCCTCCATCATCTGCCTCCGCGGATACACGCAGCTGGGGCTGTGAGGGTGGCTACCGACCGTGACGCCCGTCCGTCCGTGTCGGACGCGAACGACCCCCGAGCCGCAGGTGTGCTTGCCATGTAAAGTCGCGTGGCACGACGCAAGAGTAAAAGGCTTCAGCACGACCCCACGTGGGTGACCCCGCTCACCCGCTTGTTTCGGGTGGATTGGGCTTTACAGGTAGGTGTGGCCTTCGAGAAGTCCGTATGTCGGAATCTGTCAATAGTGTCAATAAAGGCAGAAGTTTGCTTTTGCTTTGCAAAGCATTAGTGTGTTATGCATAACGGGTGTATAAATACTGATTTGAGAATGAATTATAAATGCGCTATGATGTGTATGTATGAACTGTCAGACGTTACACAAACTCATACACTGTTTAATCACATTTGGTCATTCCTACTGTGCAGTTGCAGTAGTACATTGTCCCCCATTATTTATGTCTTAATATACTGGATTACATCTTACTCTTTATGAGATCATAGATGGAACTCTTGTTAGTTTTGTGAAATCACAATTTGGCCATGTCTCCAGGTGCCATGCACTACTAACTTCTAAAAAAAATCCTGGAAATTGTATGTATTGCTATCATGGATTATTTCGGCTGTTTCTTCTTTTGTTTCTAATGTGACATTTCATCTTGTTAGTCTTTTGTTAGACTATATTACTTTATCTAACAAAAGCCAGTACATTAATGACACCATCCTCCAGCAAGTGACATAATTTTTTTTGGTGAGTATTAGTTATGAATTTTATTTATTATGTGATGTGTTGTGGCATTAAGTTATTTGTCTCAAATTCAGTCTAAAACATTCCAACCTGTTTGATAACATCATATACAGTATGTCTTTATATATCAGATAAAATTAATTCATAGATGGGAAAAAAAAAAAGGATATCAAAATAGTTTTCTGTTGATTACCACAAATTATAACTTTTTTTTATTTTTTTATTTATCCCTCCTTTTCTTAAAAATAAATAAATAAAAATTGAGGTTACATTGAGGCACTTCAAATTTAAATGAGTTTGGCCAATGTTTGGAGGGTTTAAAGGTAGACATGTACAGCTTATAACTTTATAAAACACCTATTAATTCTTCTATTAAAACTCATGTATTTTTTTGTGCTGTAAAGATGTTTAAATCGTAATTTTTATGGTCTTTTTTATGGAGTTTCCATGTTACGTCTTCATGGCAACAGAGTTAAAAAATTGGATCTAACTTTACACAGAAAAGATTAGTAAGCAATTGTTTCATACTAAAATGACATGAATGCGCATATTGTTTTTGTCTTGTAGCGATAATTTTTTGAGACAAATCGAAATTAATTTAGTGGTAATCAACATAATGTCAGAAATGCTGTCGACTGAGCTTAACTGGTATTGAACCCAAAATATTCCTTATAGGAATATTTCAGCTGTTTAATTTTGCTTCTATAATTTCTATTATGTCACTTTCCATCCTTTTGGCCTTTTGTAATATTATTTAACTAGCAAAAGCCAGTACTGGCATAATCTTTTAATAAATGGCATTGTTTTTGGTGCTTAGCAAGTTTTAGCAACGGATTTATTGAATTCTGTCATGTTTTGTTGTATTAGTTGGTTTGTCTCACTATTAAAACATTCCATCCTGTTTAATTAAATGGCATATCAATATGATAATATCAGATTTTAAACTTGAAGCTAACTCATGGTTGCTCTCAGTCCCTCATGTTGCTCACATTATTTAATCTTAGCTGTTTATTTTTCTGAATTTTCTATTAGATTACACCTTATTAGGCGTCTTGCTAATTGTCCTGGCATTGTGGATATAAACAAGTTCTAATTAATGAAGTTTAAGTTTATGAGCTTGACCTGAGCATATTATTATGTTCTTTAAGTAGTAGCTCAACCAAAAATGAAAATTTGTACTCACCTTTGTGTAGTTCCTGGCTGGGGAAGTAAATTATGTGAAGAATTTTCAGTTTTGGTTGAACTACTCTTTTAAATTACAGTTGAAAAGGTACTGCATAATAGGAATGACCTATGTGTGATTCTCTGTTTGTAAATGCACACTCCATTCACAGCCTCTCAAAAGTCTTGATGTGTTTGTGATAAATTCCCTAAATACCATGGCACTTAGTACCTTCTGTATTTCTTATTATCATATTGCACTTTTCCTTTTTGGAACCAGCTTCTGTCTCACAAATGAACTTCACTCCCTGGGCCATAAATAATTTGGTCTAATGAGATTCCGCACTTATAGATCTATCTTTCTTCTATGTGGGTTAGGTGATGGGTGGGTCACTGGCATCGCTGTCATTGACTCACTGGGCCACAGGACAAAGCATTTCTTTGGTCCTGTGTTAAGAAATCCCATTTTGTGGTTTAAAAGCATGGTGAAACCTGTGAGCATTACCAGTGGTTTGTTTTGCTTAGTCAGTAATGAATAGGCAAGGCCTGTTACTTCTTGCTGCATTTGATACTGCTATGCTACAGTCTAAAATTTCTTTGCACTCATATTATAACCCTTAGTTATACAGACAGGAAGAAGTAATATGAGGACAAAGAGCATGTACATTCCTCTCATACAATTTACAAACTCAAAATCTCTGTGTTTGTATATACATGTGTGTATGTGTACACATACTTGCAGAAGCTTGTTTTGAACAAAGTTGTCTCAAAGTGAGCCAAGTCTGACAACATTATTTGAAAAATACTATTCATAAACAAAGAAAGCAATGTTTTGTTTTATTCTAAAAATATAAAAGTGTTCTTATAGTGGTTAGGCTTAGTCTTTAGCCATTTTAATTAGCTTTATACAAAAATAGTACAATTGTCATCCTTTGCTGCCGGAGTAAGCCCTCTCAATTCTCATTCACCACAAATGTATTTGTGCCACTGATACCAAGACATCCTTATGCCATTCACTGGACAAAATATGTTAATTAAAGGGATAGTTCACCCAAAAATTAAAATTCTCTCATTATTTACACACCCTCATGATATCCCAGTTGTGTATGACTTTCTTTCTTCAGCAGACCACATTTGAAGAAAAATAAAAATAATTCTCAGCTCAGTAGTTCATTAAAATGCAAGTAAATGGTGATTTTTCTTTTGAAGCTCCAAAAATCACAGACAGTCAGCATAAACGTCATCAATACATCTTCGGTTAAAATAATTTGCTTTTGGTGTAAAAAAAAAAAAAGAAAAAAATAAGTACTTTTTACCTCTAAATCATGCTTCTGGTCAGCAGCGGTACACACGTGACGTAATTGCATTGGCATTTTAAAAACGGGCAAACTGGTGCATGTGCATCCGGAAAAGCAGTGCTGTTTACAAGTGAGAAGGAGGAACACTATACAGTAGCTTGGTTGGTTTTGGTTTAGTTCTGTATTTATCTGTTTCTTTACTCACAATGGTGCATTTGTGTGCTTATCTTGGATGTTTCAGCCAGGTGGAGAATGTGAGATTACGTCGGCATCATGGCAAAGTGAGTACGTCACATGAGAGACCGCTTGGGCTCCACCCTCTCATGAAGCATATGATTATAGTTAAAAAGTACTTAAATGTTGATCTTTTTTGCACCAAAATTGATCGTGTCACTTTAGAAGACATTACTTTAACAGCTGGAGTCGGATCAATTACATTTATGCTGACTGTCTGTGATTTTTGGAGCTTAAAAAGAGAAATCACCTTTTACTTGTATTTTAAGGACCTACTGAGCTAATAAATTTGTATATTTTTCTTCATATGTGTTCTGCTGAACAGAGAAAGTCATACACACCTGAGAGAATTTTAATTTGGGGGTAAACTATCCATTTAAGCCTCTTTTGACAAATCATAAATTGTATAAATGCCTAGTCACTGCTCAGCAAATAACAGGACACAGAATTAATAGTGATTTAAAAAGACATAAATTGGTGACCCATTAGGCCAAGTCTAATGAAGAACTGAAATGACTGATATAAGTAAATAAGAAAGCTTGATCACACACTAATCAGTGCTGTTTATTTTCGTTAGTCATTGTCAGGCTTCACTCATAACAATGAACTGCCCATTTCTCTTCTGGATTGATGACCATGGAAAAAATTATTTCAGAAATAATTCTCAAGGTGGAAGAGTTTGGAAAGCTGACTATAATTTGTATTACATTATATAATATTACGTAATCATTTTTATATCATTGTAATCATAAATTTAAAAGTGCTCTTACAAGAATTAACAGATGTGTAGTAATAAGACAGAAAATAGTCAGAAGTAATTATAAATAAAAATATAAAATTAAATGTTATTACTGTAAAAAAACAAGTTAGATTGGACAGATGGACAGACAGACAGACACAATCAGATATGTACAGTCAGATATATAGACAGATAGACAGACAGACGATAGACAGACAAACAGACAGGTAGGTAGGCAGGCTTTGGACATGCTGAAAAGCTGTAATATTCATTTTCCCCCATGCAATCAGGCAAACAAAACGCGTATTAAGTAACAAGATGGATATGTGTGTATTATGCCATTATGTCTGTATACTGTACATTCTCTGAAGATACTTGCAATCCCTCAAATACAGTGGTAGGATCTTTGTGTTTATTTGGTTTGTATGCTGATAATATGCTTTCCTTTGGCCTGATCTGTTTGTGCCCTAAACAGGCATGGACACCTCCAGCGGTGCCCGAGTGGGGAAGCCGTCCTTGGGCATTTCCAAGGGGCGAACAGCCAAACAGGCCCACCACTCTGAAATAGCCCGAATGGACAGTACTGAAAACGACAATCATGGTGAGAATGTGTGCTTCTTGAGTTAACAAATACAATAAAGAGCAAAAACTAACATGTTCAGAGCATGCAAAGAATCAACTTTATCATTGGTCGAAGCAGGTTGCATTCACAAAACATCACTTTTTATATGTCAGGCATTTTAAGAATAAATAAACAACATTCAAAAAATCACTATCATTGTAGATGGTTGTTTACACATCTTCAAAAGTCTGTGGAGTAAGTTTACATTTTTGAAAAGCTGAAGTTTTATGCATGATATCACAGTGTCGGTGCATCTTTCTTGAACCAGTTTGGAATCTCTGAGGTTTTGACAAGTGATTTCATGCTTATATACATAAGCGAGGAAATGATGGCTGTCTTATTATGGTGAAAGGAGTTTTGACAGATTAAGTCCTCTTCATGGTAGGGCTCTTTTTAATGTCAGTGAAATACATAAATTCTCCCTCATGGCTGAATTCGGAGGAACATTAGGTCTATACTGATCTGCGCTAGAATAAAACTGAATCACATGTAATTT